>JAOPSE010000017.1:19983205-21183205 GCA_029449295.1 Zea luxurians
CTTAATCACCCCAAAGCACCCTTCAAATTTTTGCGAATCCGGGTAAAGCAGTTGGAAAAGGGAGTGTACGTCACATTGAAGCATCAGATTTGAACACGCTAATGCTATATATGTATAGCAATATTGACAGCACACAGGAGGCGTTCGAGTAAGTTTTCCTCATAGTTACGTCCATTTTCTCATCTCATAATTTCTATAGTGTGTAATCTCCATGTTTGTAATATGTCCCAGCATGTTTGATGAAGAATGTTGGAAATCTACTAGTAAACCTACGGCCATCCAATTAGAAAATCTTCGACGTGATGGGTTGAAAGGTGGACCAAACTTCGTGCAGTGGTTTCGTAATTATGTTAGTAATTGTCGTTCTCTCATTGTCCATACTTAATCTTTGAATTTTGGACTTGGAAGATATAATGCATATACTAATTACTTGTATAGGTTTCCAAAAACTCTGTGCACCCGGACTTGCAGCAAATGGCACATACCTCTGTGTCCATCCGAAACTATACTCGCTATGATGTAAATAGATATCGCTTCCGAACCGCGAAATTGGAGAAGAGTCGACCATTGGTAGCCACCACCAATAGTGGTGTGTTGGCAAGTTCATATGTTGACGATGACAAAGTAGTGGACTATTACGGTGTTCTTCAAAACATTGTAGAGTTGATTTTCGATGGCCCCAAAGAACTTAAAGTCGTGTTTTTCGAGTGCGACTGGTTTGATGCTCATAGTGGGACTCGTGTCGACAAGTATGGTAATGTCGAGGTGAAGCATAGCTCTAGGATTCCGAGCAGTATGAGCGATGTTGTCCTTGCAAATCAGGCAAAACAGGTGTACTACCTGCCATATCCTCACCCAAGCCTTAGGGCTTGGTGGGTTGCAATCAAAGTCAACCCACAAGTCGTCGCTCCAGAGAGTGCTGACTATGTGAGTACGAGCAGGGACAACGATGATGTTGTTTTTCAACCAGAAGCGGCGTCGAATCAAGACATAGCTCACCGATTCCATGTAACCAATGGAGAAGGACTTGAAAATCTGTTGCAATTCAAGCGACTTAATTGAAGAACCTAGGTCAAAGTGCAAACGACCTGTCGTCGTTAGAAGATCAGTAAGGATCCAACGAAATCAAGAGCGTATGAATAAACAACGAGCCGAAGAAGCATCATCGGATGCGGATGACTTTTGATTAGTATGTTTCTTTTAGTTAATCAATTAAGCTATGTATTCCAATTTCCACATTATTAATTTTCATATTATTTGTTTCATATACTGTGGTTTGACATTAATTTATCTACAGTTGAACATGTTCAAGCATAGGAGATCGAGGAGGAGTGGGGGCAGCGCGGCCAGCGAGGACAGCTCGGGCAGTGGGCTTTTTCAGGGCACCTCACAGAGCCGACAGAGGCAGCAGCAACTTCTCGACTGTCTAGACGAAGTGCAGGGTGAGGAGGGTGAGCAGGAGACTCCTCAGCAGGATGCTCATGTGCAGGGTGAGGAGGGTGAGCAGGATGAGGAGGGTGAGCAGGATGAGGAGGTTGACCCAATGGGGGCAGGCAGCGCGGGCGACGCGTCAGATGGTTCTACGTCCTTCAGGTATTATTATGCATATTAGTTTAATTTTATTAGTTTCTAATCATTTCATCATATTGAATTTACTTGTATACTTAGGTATAAGAAGAGCAATGCGCTTGGTCCGAGACCTGCCGAGAGGAGGCTCATCCGGCCGCATGGAGAATGGTGGGGCTTATTTCTGTTGTGTTAATTTTTTAATGTGAACGTGATTGCACTAGTTTACTTGTTTTATTAATTTTTGTAGGTCATGGGAAGACTTGACTTGGGACGGTACAGGCAGACGTCCCAAGGTGAACGCGGTGTTGGGTAGCCTCTGTCGCTTCTACTACCCTGGCATGGTGGAGCTCAATGGCGAGAGGTTCGCGGCTATGCAGTGGGCTGACTGGGGTCTAAAGGACTATGTCGAGCCAGGGGAGTCAGGGGAAGCAGTAGCGGAGGGGGAAGTTCGGAAAAAAAACGAAGGACTTGTCAGGTGGCTGTGTGGGACGAGTTCTGGGTGAGTTTACTTTCGTATATAAGCAATTCATTGAATTATTGCTTCTCCTAATCTTACTTTAACTTAACTTCTCCATTGATATGTAGGGGAGGTTCCAATTGCCGTATGACATCGAGGAGGATCAGGCTCAGTGGACACGTGTGAAGAGGCACTTTCGGAAGTGCGCTGATAAGATAATCAAGGATGCCATGTACAATGCTCGCATCACGGCCGTCAACTACTACTACAAGAAGATAAAGGGTCAGAAAATGAGCAAAGCATTAGGGGCCAATGAGATCTACCTCACAGAGGAGCAGTACCTGGAGAGCGTTGTGGATTGGCTGTCGAAGGACATGGAAGCCTGGAGGTGGTTGGCTAAGAGATGGGCGTCGCCTGAGTGGATTGCAGAGTCCAACAAGCACCGTGCCAACCGTGGCACTGAAGGACCGGGGCACAGGTACGGCGCCGATGGACACCTTGGTACCGCACGCCGCATGGTAAGTATATAAATCAAACTTGTATGTTACATCTATGAAAATTATATGGTTTAACTCTTCTTTTTCATGCAGGAAGCTGAAAGTGGAGTTGCTCCAAGTTTTATGGAGGTTTACGTCCGTGGTCACCGTGGCCCTGATCCGACGAACCCTGATGTGCTATGCAGCGAGGCGGCAAGGGAGAAAATGGTAAACAAGTTTGTATTTACGAATTAAATTGCATGTTTTGTGTCTAACTCCAACTTTCTTTGCAGAATGCATATGGGGAGGAAATGACTCAACGCCATGGGCCTGACTTCGACTGGATGCATTCAGACTTAGATGCCTCGGCGTTGTACCATAGTGGTGGGGGTAGAAAGCATGGCAGGTGAGGTGTTTGTGTTTGATTCGACGATTTCATTAACAAGAATGTGTCCACTTAATGGCTCAACTATGTGTATCATGCAGGTTTGCCTTTGGCACCGGCGTTGTGGAGTACAACAGGACAATAGGTCAAGGGAAGGCATCGTCTTCGGGAGGGAGTTCTCGCTCCTCCAGGTCTGCTCGAGAGGCTCAGCTGGAGGAGGAGACTCGGGCAGCACAGGAGCAGGCTCGAGCAGCACAGGAGCAGGCTCGAGCAGCGCAGGAGCAGGTTGGGCAGCTGACGCAATATATGGCTTCTTATTTTCAGGTAATTCGTCTATCTCATCACGTGTCGTCATTGAATTCAAAGTATAATGTTGCGATTCTAACGTTGCATCCATTTGCAGGAAATGACTACTCGACTCGGCCCTGATATGAACTTGCCCGCTTTTCGCCCTCCCCAGGTAACACTATCTGAACACTTCAATTCCATAGCAACTCTTTCTTTATTATCAAAAATGGCTCGCAGGCACAAGGATGGGGACAGTGGCCAGGGACAAGCTCCAGCGTCGCAGCCACAGTGGACCGGTGTTGGGTGGACGCAGGCACCTCCAGGCACTTGGACGCCTCCACCCCAAGGATCGCAGCCAGTCCCGGGATGGGTGCCACCGGTCTCCCAGCCACCGGCGGGCTCTCAGCCATTTCAAGCGTGGATGGCACCGCCACCGACGGGGTGGGTGCCACCACCTATGGGGTGGCCAGCACAATAGTACCCGTGGATGCATGCAACAACCTCCTCCTCACCATGGATCACAGGTGACATTCCATGTTTAGTTTTATGCAAATATTGACCAAACACAGCAATGTATATGTATACAGCCTTATTTGAATGATTGATGAATTGCAGGGTTCAGCGTCACATGCTCATGGATCGGAGGGTGGTGTCAACGTCCAAGACTTCCACGTCCATGGTGCTGGAGGGAGTGGCCACCTTCCTGGTGGCGGAGGAGGGAGTGGCCAAAACTCCCACAGCCCGCCGGAGTGATCAGTGAGGAGTGAGTAGTGAGTAGTTAGTAGCTTATGGACTTATGGACTCTAGACTTATGGACTAGAGTTTTGTGAATTGTGTATTTGAATGGACAATGGACTTTTGGACTTATGGATACTCTAGACTTATTTGAATGGACTATTTATGTATATGTGAATTTGTTTTGTGAATTATGTATTAGGCTTGTGAATCTGTATATGTGAATTGTGATATTGTGTATATTGCTGTGAATTATTAATAGGTGCAGAAAAATCTGTCTTGGGGGGGAACCATCAATTTTCGTCGGCCTCGGTGGTGGCCGATGAAAATATGTTCCCAGGCTATTTTCGTCGGCCACCACCTAGGCCGACGAAAATATCCTGGCGTATTTTCGTCGGCCACCACCGGCCGACGAAAATAAATGGTCGACGGACTATTTTCGTCGGCCTTGCTAAAACCGACGAAAATAGGTTATTTTCACCGATACCGACGAAAATAGACGCCTATTTTCGTCGAACTTATTTTCGGCGGCTATTTTCGTCGGCCTGCCGACGAAAATACTATATTTTCGTCGGTTTAGGCTTATTTTCGTGGGTTTTTGGCCCACGAAAATTTAGGTGTTTCCTGTAGTGAATGTTCCTCCTCACCATGGAGAAATAGACCCACGCCCAACGCGTGGCATCATCGCAGAAAGGGTCCATCCCTAACCGCATTATCACCAAGTAAACCCCTAAGTAATACACATGAATTACTCGGGGGCTACATCTAGCCGATGGCTTGCATGCACCTAAGCAAGGGCATCGAGTATAAGCCTCCATGCAACTCCAAGGAGTCACCCGGAGGCTCAGGGGCTGCTGTCGGGTACCTAGGAACGAAGTATCCAAGGTAAGGCACATAAACTCTTTTCGACCCATTTGCCGAGCAAGTACGTGAGGTAGAGCGGATGACCAAGTCCCCACCGAGCAAGTCGGCGAGGTGGAGCGGACGACCAATTCCTCACCGAGCAAGTCTGCGAGGCGAGGCGGATGACCAAGTCCCTTCTAGTAGAATATGAGATCCTACTATAAAGTCCTCCCTTGAGTTGTAAAAGGGCAGGGCAACCTTCTTTCTACACACAAGCACACAAGATGTAACACATTCTACTGCAATTCCACGATCAACACTACACTGTACTAGGGCGTCGGCCTGAACCAGTATAACCCCATGTCCCAAGTTCATCGTTCGAGTCCAAGTGGTTCACCATTCAGAGTGAGTCTACGCTTGCATCCCCACCGAAAACAAATCTTATTGTCCTCCGGTTTCCGAAACCACGACAAATATACTCTACGACGATCCTCTCCAGTATTTCTCAAATGTCTTACTAATTTGATTCACCGTTTCACATGTCTTGAGAAATTTGCATTTTCCTTTGCATTGCCTACAATTGTCATCACGCTTTTATTATCACAATGCAAAAGAATAGCTGGGTACCAGTTGATCAACCATTGGCAAGTCCATCAAGAGCTCTTTCAGCCACTCTGCCTCAGTAGTGGCTGGCTCAAGTGCTACAAGTTCCGCCTCCATAGTAGACTTTGTTAAGATAGTCTGTTTATGAGACCTCCAAGAGATTGCAGCCCCACCAATAGTGAATATATATATCCACTTGTGGCCTTGATCTCAGTTGCATCTGAGATCTAGTTGGAATCACTATACCCTTCAAGTACAACAAGGCACCCAATATAGTGAAGTCCATCAATAGAAGTACCTCTGAAGTATCTCATTACACGTTCTAGTGTGCACCAGTGATCGCTTCCTGGATTAAAGTGAATATGCTTAATTTGCTCACAACAAACGAGATATTAGGTCTCGTTGCACTAGCAAGCTACATGAGTGTAACACCCCGTCCACTCCTAGACCGGTGGTACTTACTCCTACTAGCTCTCTAGGACCATAGACCATCCTCACAGAACAACACAAGTCTTTTATGCACACTTTGTCCTCACTCGTGCGCACCCGGGAAGACTTCCCAGTCGATCACCCATTCCATGATGTCTCTAGGCCAAGCACGTTTAACCTAGATGTTTTTTGAGTTAGGCTTCTGAAAAAGAAGATGCACCTTGTTGGTATGAGTACTCTATTAATTCTATTAAGCCTTGGGCTAGGATATCACCATCCACTAGGGCCAGCATATCACAATCCACCCCCTTAGTAGATCGACGTCCTTGTTGGTCAACCCCAAGCCAAGAACCTCCCCTCTTGGCCATGTCTATGTGTCTAGTGTCATCATATGCCATGCCATGTGACCACTCCGGGACCACATGCGCTATGTCCCATATGCCCGAACCCCTAGCCCACACATGAAACCGCGAGGGTTGTCTCTAATACCACTTGTAACACCCTGTCCACTCCTAGATTGGTGGTACTTACTCCTGGTAGCACTCTAGGACCATAGATCATCCCCACAGACCAAGACAAGTCTTTTGTGTGCACTTTGTCCTCACTGGTGCGCACCCGGGAAGACTTCCCGGTCTGTCACCCATTCAAAGATTTCTCTAGGCCAAGCGCGCTTAACCTGGATGTTTTTTTGAGTTAGTACTCTATTAATTTTATTAAACCTTAGGCCAGGATATTCCACCGGGGGTAGGATATCACAATGAGGGAACGAATAATTTTGGTGTATTTCAACTGATTAATTCCTTATCCTCTGATCTTGTGAAGCTTTATACTAGGATCAAAAGGTATTGGAGAAGCTTTGGAATCAGAAAACCCAAAGCGTTTCAGAATGTTCTCCACATAAAGAGATTGTTTCAGAATAATCTCATTCTCACCCTTGATTATTTTTTGTTTAGTATAACATCTTCCTCTCTGAAAGTCGCCTAGAGGGGGGGTGAATAGGGCGAAACTGAAAATCTCAAAAATAATCACAACTACAAGCCGGGTTAGCGTTAGAAATATAATAGAGTCCGCGAGAGAGGGCGCAAAACAAATCGCAAGCGAATAATGAAGTGAGACACGCAGATTTGTTTTACCGAGGTTCGGTTCTCTCAAACCTACTCCCCGTTGAGGAGGCCACAAAGGCCGGGTCTCTTTCAACCCTTCCCTCTCTCAAACGGTCCCTCGGACCGAGTGAGCTTCTCTTTCTCAAATCACTTGGGAATCAAACTTCCCGCAAGGACCACCACACAATTGGTGTCTCTTGCCTCGATTACAAGTGAGTGTTTTGATCACAAGAAAGAATGCCAAAGAAAAAGAAGTGATCCAAGCGCAAGAGCTCAAATGAACACAACAAATCACTCTCACTAGTCACTAGGGCTTTGTGTGGAGTTGGGAGAGGATTTGATCTCTTTGTATGTGTCTAGAATTGAATGCCTAGCTCTTGTAAGTGGTTGAGAAGTGAGAAACTTGGATACAATGAATGGTGGGGTGGTTGGGGTATTTATAGCCCCAACCACCAAACTTGACCATTGGTGGAGGCTGTCTGTCGATGGCGCACCGGACAGTCCGGTGCACACCGGACATGTCTGGTGCCCCCGCCACGTCATCAATGCCGTTGGATTCTGACCGTTGGAGCTTCTGACTTCTGGGCCCGCCTGGATGTCCGGTGCACACCGGACATCAACTGTTCATTGTCCGGTGCGCCGGTATGGGCGCGCCTGACCTCTGCGCGCGCAGAACGCGCATTAAATGCGCTGCAGGGAGCCGTTGGCGCCGAAATAGTCGTTGCTCCGGGGTTACACCGGACAGTCCAGTGCACACCGGACATGTCCGGTGAATTATAGCGGAGCGGCTGCTGCGCGAGCCCGAGGCTGGCGAGTTGAGGAGGCCGCGCTTCCATGGAGCACCGGACACTGTCCGGTGTACACCGGACAGTCCGTGGAATTATAGTGGAGCGGCCTGAGAAATTCCCGAAGGTGGCGAGTTCGAGTTGGAGTCCTCTGGTGGCGCACCGGACACTGTCCGGTGTACACCGGACAGTCCGGTGCCTCCAGACCAGAGGTGCCTTCGGTTGCCTCTTTGCTCCTTTGTTGAATTCAAAACTTGATCTTTTTATTGGCTGAGTGTGAACCTTTTGCACCTGTATAACTTATACACTAGAGCAAACTAGTTAGTCCAATTATTTGTGTTGGGCAATTCAACCACCAAAATTATTTAGGAACTAGGTGTAAGCCTAATTCCCTTTCAATCTCCCCCTTTTTGGTGATTGATGCCAACACAAACCAAAGCAAATATAGAAGTGCATAATTGAACTAGTTTGCATGATGTAAGTGCAAAGGTTGCTTGGAGTTGAGCCAATGTAAATGCTTACATGATGCGCATGGATTGTTTTCTTTGTTTTTGACATATTGGACCACATTTGCACCAAAAGTTTTGTTTTTGCAAAATCTTTTGTAAATTCTTTTCAAAGTCCTTTTGCAAGATAGTCAAAGGTAGATGAATAAGATTTTGCAAGGCATTTTCAAGTTTTTGAAATTTTCTTCCTTTGTTCAAAATGCTTTCCCTTTGACTAAACAAAACTCCCCCTCAAATAAAGTCTCCTCTTAGTGTTCAAGAGGGTTTTAAGATATCAAGTTTTAAAAATCCTACTTGCTCTCCCTTTAGAACACAAAGAGATACCAACTTTGAAATTTACCAATTGAAAATCATCAATTTTAAAATTTGGGTGGTGGTGCGGTCCTTTTGCTTTGGGCTCATATTTTCTCCCCCTTTGGCATGAATCGCCAAAAACGGAATCATTAGAGCGCAATGAAGTACTTTCTCCTCCTTTGGTCATAGAATAAATGAGTGAAGATTATACCAAAGTTGGAGAGTGATGCGGAGCGACGGCGAAGGATGAGTAGTAGAGTGGAGTGGAAGCCTTGTCCTCGCCGAAGACTCCAATTCCTTTCAATATACCTATGACTTGGTTTGGAATAAACTTGAAAACACATTAGTCATAGCATATAAAAGAGACATGATCAAAGGTATTATTATGAGCTATGTGTGCAAGTTTAGCAAAAGAAATTCCTAGAATCAAGAATATTAAGCTCATGCCTAAGTCTGGTAAAAGATTGTTCATCAAGTGGCTTGGTAAAGATATCGGCTAATTGATCTTTAGTGTTAATGTATGAAATCTCGATATCCCCCTTTTGTTGGTGATCCCGAAGAAAATGATACCGAATGGCTATGTGTTTAGTGCGGCTATGCTCAACGGGATTATCCGCCATGCGGATTGCACTCTCATTATCACATAGAAGAGGAACTTTGGTTAATTTGTAACCGTAGTCCCGCAGGGTTTGCCTCATCCAAAGCAATTGCGCGCAACAATGTCCTGCGGCAATATACTCGGCTTCGGCGTAGAAAGAGCGACCGAATTTTGCTTCTTTGAAGCCCAAGACACCAAGGATCTTCCCAAGAACTGGCAAGTCCCCGATGTGCTCTTCCTATTAATCTTACACCCCGCCCAATCGGCATCCGAATATCCAATCAAATCAAAAGTGGATCCCCGAGGGTACCAAAGCCCAAACTTAGGAGTATAAGCCAAATATCTCAAGATTCGTTTTACGGCCATAAGGTGAGATTCCTTAGGGTCGGCTTGGAATCTTGCACACATGCAAACAGAAAGCATAATATCCGGTCGAGATGCACATAAATAAAGCAATGAACCAATCATCGACCGGTATACCTTTTGATCCACGGACTTACCTCCCGTGTCGAGGTCGAGATGCCCATTTGTTCCCATGGGAGTCTTGATGGGCTTGGCATCCTTCATTCCAAACTTGCTTAGAATGTCTTGAGTATACTTTGTTTGGCAAATGAATGTGCCCTCTTGGAGTTGTTTGACTTGAAATCCTAGAAAATACTTTAACTCCCCCATCATAGACATCTCGAATTTCTGTGTCATGATCCTACTAAATTCTTCACATGTAGATTTGTTAGTAGACCCAAATATGATATCATCAACATAAATTTGGCATACAAACAAATCATTGACAAGAGTTTTAGTGAATAAAGTAGGATCGGCTTTGCCGACTTTGAAGCCATTAGCAATAAGGAAATCTCTAAGGCATTCATACCATGCTCTTGGGGCTTGCTTGAGCCCATAAAGCGCCTTAGAGAGCCTATAAACATGGTTAGGATACTCACTGTCTTCAAAGCCGGGAGGTTGCTCAACATAGACCTCCTCCTTGATTGGTCCATTGAGGAAGGCACTCTTCACGTCCATTTGATAAAGCTTGAAGCCATGGTAAGTAGCATAGGCCAATAATATGCGAATTGACTCAAGCCTAGCTACGGGTGCATAGGTTTCACCAAAATCCAAACCTTCGACTTGTGAATATCCCTTGGCCACGAGTCGAGCTTTGTTCCTTGTCACCACACCATGCTCGTCTTGTTTGTTGCGGAAGACCCACTTGGTTCCTACAACATTTTGATTAGGACGTGGAACTAAGTGCCATACCTCGTTCCTTGTGAAATTGTTGAGCTCCTCTTGCATCGCCATCACCCAATCCGAATCTTGAAGTGCTTCCTCTACCCTGTGTGGCTCAATAGAGGAAACAAAAGAGTAATGTTCACAAAAATGTGCAACACGAGATCGCGTAGTTACCCCCTTATGAATGTCGCCGAGGATGGTGTCGACGGGGTGATCTCGTTGTATTGCTTGGTGGACTCTTGGGTGTGGCGGCCTTGGTTGTTCATCCTCCTTGTCTTCATCATTTGCATCTCCCCCTTGATCGTTGCCGTCATTTTGAGGTGGCTCATCTTCTTGATCTTCTTGTTCAACATCTTGAGCCTCATCCTCAATTTGAGTTGGTGGAGATGCTTGCGTTGAGGAGGATGGTTGATCTTGTGCATGTGGAGGCTCTTTGGATTCCTTAGGACACACATCCCCAATGGACATGTTCCTTAGCGCTATGCATGGAGCCTGTTCTTCACCTATCTCATCAAGATCAACTTGCTCTACTTGAGAGCCGTTAGTCTCATCAAACACAACGTCACAAGAAACTTCAACAAGTCCTGAGGACTTGTTAAAGACTCTATATGCCCTTGTGTTTGAGTCATATCCTAGTAAAAAGCCTTCTACAGTTTTAGGAGCAAATTTAGATTTTCTACCTCTTTTGACAAGAATAAAACATTTGCTACCAAAAACTCTAAAATATGAAATATTGGGCTTTTTACCGGTTAGGAGTTCATAGGATGTCTTCTTGAGGATTCGGTGAAGATATAATCGGTTGATGGCGTAGCAAGCGGTGTTGACTGCTTCGGCCCAAAACCGATCCGGTGTCTTGTACTCATCAAGCATGGTTCTTGCCATGTCCAATAGAGTTCGATTCTTCCTCTCCACTACACCATTTTGTTATGGAGTGTAGGGAGAAGAGAACTCATGCTTGATGCCCTCCTCCTCAAGGAAGCCTTCAATTTGAGAGTTCTTGAACTCCGTCCCATTGTCGCTTCTAATTTTCTTGATCCTTAAGCCGAACTCGTTTTGAGCCCGTCTCAAGAATCCCTTTAAGGTCTCTTGGGTATGTGATTTGTCCTGCAAAAAGAACACCCAAGTGAAGCGAGAATAATCATCCACAATAACTAGACAGTACTTACTCCCGCCGATGCTTATGTAAGCGATCGGGCCGAATAAATCCATGTGTAGGAGCTCCAGTGGCCTGTCACTAGTCATGATGTTCTTGTGTGGATGATGAGTGCCAACTTGCTTCCCGGCTTGGCATGCGCTACAAATCCTGTCTTTCTCAAAATGAACATTGGTTAGTCCTAAAATGTGTTCTCCCTTTAGAAGCTTGTGAAGATTCTTCATTCCAACATGGGCTAGTCGGCGGTGCCAGAGCCAACTCAAGTTAGTCTTAGCAACCAAGCAAGTGTCGAGTTCAGCTCTATCAAAATCTACCAAGTATAGCTGACCCTCTAACACTCCCTTAAATGCTATTGAATCATCACTTCTTCTAAAGACAGTGACACCAATATCGGTAAATAGACAGTTGTAGCCCATTTGACATAATTGGGATACGGAAAGCAAATTGTAATCTAGAGAATCTACGAGAAAAACATTGGAAATAGTGTGGTCAGGTGATATAGCAATTTTACCCAGTCCTTTGACCAAACCTTGATTTCCATCCCCGAATGTGATAGCTCGTTGGGGATCTTGGTTTTTCTCATATGAGGAGAACATCTTTTTCTCCCCTGTCATGTGGTTTGTGCACCCGCTGTCGAGTATCCAACTTGAGCCTCCGGGTGCATAAACCTACAAAACAATTTTAGTTCTTGACTTTAGGTACCCAAACGGTTTTGGGTCCTTTGGCATTAGAAACAAGAACTTTGGGTACCCAAACACAAGTCTTGGAGCCCTTGTGTTTGCCCCCAACAATCTTGGCAACTACCTTGCCGGATTTGCTAGTAAGCACATAAGAAGCATCAAAAGTTTTAAATGAAATAGCATGATCATTTGATGCATTGGGAGTTTTCTTTCTAGGCAACTTAGCATGGGTTGGTTGCCTAGAACTAGATGTCTCACCCTTATACATAAAAGCATGATTAGGGCCAGGGTGAGACTTCCTAGAATGAGTTCTCCTAATTTTGCTCTCAGGATAGCCGGCAGGGTACAAAATGTAACCCTCGTTATCCTGAGGCATGGGAGCCTTGCCCTTAACAAAGTTAGACAAGTTCTTAGGAGGGGCATTAAGTTTGACATTGTCTCCCCTTTGGAAGCCAATGCCATCCTTGATGCCAGGGCGTCTCCCATTATAGAGCATACTTCTAGCAAATTTGAACTTTTCATTTTCTAAGTTATGCTCGGCAATTTTAGCGTTTAATAATGCTATATGATCATTTTGTTGTTTAATTAAAGCCATGTGATCATGAATAGCATTGATATCAACATCTCTACATCTAGTACAAATAGAAACATGCTCAACATTAGAAGTAGAGGGTTTGCAAGATTTTAGTTCTACAACCTTAGCATGCAACATATCATTCTTAGTTCTAAGGTCGGAAATTGTAACATTGCAAACATCTAATTCTTTAGCCTTAGCAATTAATTTCTCATTCTCATTTCTAAGGCTAGCAATAGAAACATTCAATTCATCAATCCTAGCAAGCAAATCATCATTATCATTTCTAAGATTGGGAATTGAATCAATACAAACATGAGAGTCAACCTTAGCAATTAATTTCTCATTCTCTTTTCTAAGGTTGGCAATAGTGTCATGGCAGGTGCTTAGCTCACTAGATAATTTGTTACATTTTTCTACCTCTAGAGCATAAGCATTTTTAACCTTAACATGTTTCTTATTTTCCTTGATTAGGAAGTCCTCTTGGGAGTCCAAGAGATCATCCTTTTCATGGATGGCACTAATTAGCTCATTCAATTTTTCCTTTTGTTCCATGTTAAGGTTAGCAAAAAGAACGCGCAAGTTATCCTCCTCATTTTTATCATCATCCTCATCACTAGATGTTTCATATTTAGTGGAGGACCTTGATTTTACCTTCTTTTTGTCGTCCTTTGCCATGAGGCACTTGTGGCCGACGTTGGGGAAGAGGAGTCCCTTGGTGACGGCGATGTTGGCGGCGTCCTCGTCGGAGGAGGACTCGGTGGAGCTCTCGTCGGAGTCCCATTCCCGGCAAACATGGGCATCGCCGCCCTTCTTCTTGTAATACTTCTTCTTTTCTCTCCTCTTTCCCTTCTTGTCGTCGCCCCTGTCACTGTCACTAGACATAGGACATTTTGCAATAAAATTACCGGGCTTACCACATTTGTAGCAAACCTTCTTGGAACGGGATTTGTAGTCCTTCCCCTTCCGTTGCTTGAGGATTTGCCGAAAGCTTTTGATGATTAGGGCCATCTCCTCATTGTCGAGCTTGGAGGCGTCAATTGGTTGTCTACTTGGTGTAGACTCCTCCTTCTTCTCCTCCATTGCCTTGAAGGCCACCGGTTGCGCCTCGGATGTGGAAGGTTCGTCAAGCTCGTTGATCTTCTTTGAGCCCTTAATCATGCATTCAAAACTCACAAAATTCCCGATAACTTCCTCGGGAGTCATTAGTGGATATCTAGGATTACCACGAATTAATTGAATTTGAGTGGGGTTAAGGAAAATAAGAGCTCTTAAAATAACCTTAACCACCTCGTGGTCATCCCACTTTTTGCTCCCGAGGTTGCGCACCTGGTTCACCAAGGTCTTGAGCCGGTTGTACATATCTTGTGGCTCCTCCCCTTGGCGAAGACGGAAGCGACCGAGCTCCCCCTCGATCGTTTCCCGCTTGGTGATCTTGGTGAGTTCATCACCCTCGTGTGCCGTCTTGAGTAGGTCCCAAATCTCCTTTGCGTTCTTCAACCCTTGCACTTTGTTGTATTCCTCCTTGCTTAGAGAGGCAAGGAGAATGGTTGCGGCTTGGGAGTTGAAGTGCTCGATTTGGGCCACTTCGTCCGTGTCATAATCCTCATCCCCTATTGATGGTACCTGTGCTCCAAACTCAACAACATTCCATATACTTTTGTGGAGTGAGGTTAGATGAAATTTCATTAAATCACTCCACCTAGCATAATCTTCGCCATCAAAAGTTGGCGGTTTGCCTAATGGAACGGAAAGTAATGGAGTATGTCTAGAAGTACGGGGATAATGTAAGGAAATCTTACTAAACTTCTTGCGCTCTTGGCGCTTAGAAGTTACGGACGGTGCATCGGAGTCGGAGGTGGATGTTGATGAAGTGTCGGTCTCGTAGTAGACCACCTTCCTCATCTTCTTGTGCTTGTCCCCACTCCGATGCGGCTTGTGAGAAGAGGATTTTTCCTTCTTCTCCTTGTGGTGAGAAGAGGAAGATCTTTTCTCCTTCCGCTTGGAGGAGTTCTTCTTCTTCTCCCTTCTCTTGGTGCGGGACTCTTCCGATGAAGTGCTCCCTTGGCTCGTAGTGGGCTTGTCGCCGGTCTCCATCTCCCTCTTGGTGTGATCTCCCGACATCACTTCGAGCGGTTAGGCTCTAATGAAGCACCGGGCTCTGATACCAATTGAAAGTCGCCTAGAGGGGGGGTGAATAGGGCGAAACTGAAAATCTCAAAAATAATCACAACTACAAGCCGGGTTAGCGTTAGAAATATAATAGAGTCCGCGAGAGAGGGCACAAAACAAATCGCAAGCGAATAATGAAGTGAGACACGCGGATTTGTTTTACCGAGGTTCGGTTCTCTCAAACCTACTCCCCGTTGAGGAGGCCACAAAGGCCGGGTCTCTTTCAACCCTTCCCTCTCTCAAACGGTCCCTCGGACCGAGTGAGCTTCTCTTTCTCAAATCACTTGGGAATCAAACTTCCCGCAAGGACCACCACACAATTGGTGTCTCTTGCCTCGATTACAAGTGAGTGTTTGATCACAAGAAAGAATGCCAAAGAAAAAGAAGCGATCCAAGCGCAAGAGCTCAAATGAACACAACAAATCACTCTCACTAGTCACTAGGGCTTTGTGGAGTTGGGAGAGGATTTGATCTCTTTGTATGTGTCTAGAATTGAATGCCTAGCTCTTGTAAGTGGTTGAGAAGTGAGAAACTTGGATACAATGAATGGTGGGGTGGTTGGGGTATTTATAGCCCCAACCACCAAACTTGACCGTTGGTGGAGGCTGTCTGTCGATGGCGCACCGGACAGTCCGGTGCACACCGGACATGTCCGGTGCCCCCGCCACGTCATCAATGCCGTTGGATTCTGACCGTTGGAGCTTCTGACTTCTGGGCCCGCCTGGATGTCCGGTGCACACCGGACATCAACTGTTCATTGTCCGGTGCGCCGGTATGGGCGCGCCTGACCTCTGCGCGCGCAGAACGCGCATTAAATGCGCTGCAGGGAGCCGTTGGCGCCGAAATAGCCGTTGCTCCGGGGTTACACCGGACAGTCCGGTGCACACCGGACATGTCCGGTGAATTATAGCGGAGCGGCTGCTGCGCGAGCCCGAGGCTGGCGAGTTGAGGAGGCCGCGCTTCCATGGAGCACCGGACACTGTCCGGTGTACACCGGACAGTCCGGTGAATTATAGTGGAGCGGCCTGAGAAATTCCCGAAGGTGGCGAGTTCGAGTTGGAGTCCTCTGGTGGCGCACCGGACACTGTCCGGTGTACACCGGACAGTCCGGTGCCTCCAGACCAGAGGTGCCTTCGGTTGCCTCTTTGCTCCTTTGTTGAATTCAAAACTTGATCTTTTTATTGGCTGAGTGTGAACCTTTTGCACCTGTATAACTTATACACTAGAGCAAACTAGTTAGTCCAATTATTTGTGTTGGGCAATTCAACCACCAAAATTATTTAGGAACTAGGTGTAAGCCTAATTCCCTTTCACTCTCCCAAATCCTTCATATAAAAAATTGAGATAAAAATGATTTTACATCATTTATCACATCAATACTAGTCCAAAAAATTACTCCCTTACCACCAGCAAATCGATAGTACACACAAGTGTCACCTTCGTTTACCACAAAGCCTGCTGATGTCAAAGTTGTATCGAACTTCTCATGCCATTTCCTTGTGCCTACTTGAGGCCATACACGGATTTTCTTAACCTACACACCATGTTCTCCTATCTAGATGTCCCAAATCCCTTTGACTGCTTCATATAGATATCCTCATCAAGCTCTCTATTAAGGAAAGCTGTCTTTATCTCCATTTGATGGATAAGTAGATCATGACTCGCAGCAAGTGCAATTAGCACACGGATTGTGATCAACCTGGCAATCAGTGATTATATATCAAAATAATCCTCGCCTTCCTTTTGGGTAAATCCCTTAGCACCAAGTCTAGCCTTGTATTTATAAACAATACCATCTAGTTTCATTTTTTCTTAAATATCCATTTACATCCCACAAGTTCACACCCAACTGGCAAATCACATATTTCCCAACTCCCATTTGTTTGAATGGACTCCATTTGATTATGGACTGCCTCCTTCTAGTGCTCTACATCTGGTGATGCATATGCCTCTACAAGGGTTTTTGGTGTATGGTGTATCATCCACATGATAAATGTTGGTCACTTGTTTTTAATTTCTAAATGATATAAAAACAAGGCAACACAAGTTATTAGATTAGAAGCTTCTTCCTTCAACCAACTCTTCTTCAAAGGTTAATTAAAGGGAGACGATAAAATGATATGACAATAAGGTAATGAAAATAGTATGTAAATCAAGAAGAGCAAAACATATCACTCATCTAGATGTGCACACTTGCATTTATTTCATTCCTTTCAAAATACCAAAAGGTTACAAGTGTACCTTTGGCTTCACACAGGCTAGAGCCTGAAGGTATCTTCGAAGGCTGAGCGATTCAATGCTTAGGACTCGAAAACGTAATTTATGCTTGACACTATTCCTCTATTTATAGTCGCGGGGTACAACTTCGGACGAAATTACAAATATGTCCCTGAATTTTATACATAGTTACCGCAAACATTATGAGGGCAACATTCTACTTTTCCATCTACATATCTTGTAGAACAAGTCTTCCACGATCTTCATCTTTGTCTCTGCTTCGTCAGCCACAGCTCACCCAAAGCTGCCTCCTTATGTGAACACAAGGTTGATTTGTCCCTTGTGGTTCAAATTGATGATGAGTGATGTCAATGGGTAGCATCTCAGGTTGAGTTGTGGATTAACTGAGGCGTGAGTTATGTGTGTGCAACCATGTCTGTCGACTTGTGGTGTGCAGGTGTGGAGCACAGGGACAATGGTCGACGACGAAGATGAAGGTCATGCGAGTTCGTGCTGATGGACTAGGAGAGGTGAAGGATGAGCGTTAGGACTTGATCGAGAGACCAGAGTCACCGGGTAACTAGTTGTGGTAGCTGACACATAAGAGACACACCAGCATGATGACATGGTAGCGAGACTATTGCCGGCGTGGTCGAGGACTCGTGGGACACGTGTCCAGGACATGGGGGACACGCACGTGGTGTGATACTCATAGTGGTCTCGTGGCTAATCCTTGAAAAACCACCCATCCCTACTGATAGTGGGTTTTGTTTAGTTTGGGCCTCAAAACTCAGTGGCGGTGGTTCCAATGGGAACTGGTGGCAGCACGTGGCATCACAGCGAAGGGTGCGTCGAGGTGAAGCAACTTTGTGTGGAGCGCGTGGCCATCAGATAAAAAACCTAGGAGTTGGTCAACTTTGGCCCCGGTTAAGTGGATAGGCTCTATGTAAATAGGGACAGTTTAGGAAATAGGAATAACCTTTTGTAAATAGAGTGGTAAGGCTGATGGTTCAACCATCTATTTTTGGCATAGTTGCATTTAGCACTTGTTTAGAACTCCTAGTTTCCTATCTAGGTTTTCACCATTTTAGCTCGGAGATACACATCGCTTTGAACCTTCACGTCTAAGATTTGTAATATGCAGTGTTTAATCCGAGGTAGGGAGGCCACTACCACCCATGGCTTTGGTTGGCTCTCAATCTCATTTTTGTCTTGCTGAAGTTTTTGATCATTTTCCTCTTATGTTCTTTCCCTTCCTCTCTTTGTGATCTTGTCAAGAACCATCAAGTTCTTGTGTGAGGATTTGGTTTGGAGATTGATTGGTGGTGAGTTGCACTTCTTGGATCACTGCATACACCATGTTGTTGTAGATTTTGGTAATGATTCAAGATGAACTCAGTTTAAACTCGTTATAGAAAACCAATCAAAACCCAAACCAAAATGGGATTTCTGATTTGCGCTTTGAATTTTTAGTTGCTAGGGTTGATACTTCACGAATCACCTTCATTCTCACCACGCAAACTATCTACAAAGTTTGAGGCGATTATGCCTTGGTTTTGGTGCCTAGCAATGCCGGGCTTAAGCACGACACTGCCGCACCTTCTGTCTTGAGCCTTTAGCTCTGATTTTTGGCAAACAGTTGGGTAGATCCATTTCTAGGTTTTTGGTTTATTCAAACGACACTGGGTTGAATTACACAGTGATCTAGTGCTTTGTGAGTCCCTAAAGGTTTTAGTATAAGTTGGGAATCAAGTCACAGTGCTGTTATCGCAAGGAAATTTTAGTGGATCTCATTCACCCCCTCTTGTCGCCTCACCGATCCTTCAATTGGTTTCAGAGCCGGTTAAGGATATTATTACCCTAATTGGTTTGAAATCCATGAAGGCGACATGTAACGTGGTGTTGGCAAGCCAGCGTTCTTCGATGTGACGAACTACTTGTACTGGAAGATTTGAATGTCGACGTATCTTTAGAGTATTGGGTACCACATCTAGAAGATTTGTCTCGATGCTGCGTTCGACGTAGCAAGTGATAAAATCACTCCAATTCAAATGGAGTTTCATGATTCTAACAACAAAGCTCGCAACAATTTGTTTTCGTGTCTCTCGCTTGCTGAGTTTGAGCGAGTTGGTCATTTGGCTATGTCTCACTAGATCTGGTCCAGCCTCAAGAGATTCCATGAGGGTAATGATCATGTAAAGACCAGACTATTTGAGAAATACTAGCTAGAGTAGGAGAACTTTTTGTAGTTGGATGGAGAGGCCATAGACACTATGTTTGCTCGGTTCTAGTCGATTATCAACAAGATGCATGCCAACAAGGCATAACTTCCCTATGATGATCATGAGAGAGCGCTGAAGTTGTTAGATGCTCTAGATCAGAGGTTTGGGTGGTGTAGGTCTCGACGATCATCGAGTCACCCAACTATGAGACTCTCACTGTGGACAAGCTACTCAACAAGCTCAAGTCCACTGAGATTGATCACCACACCCAGGCCAAGATTGAGAACCGTGGTGCACCCACCATGGCCCTATTCTCTAGAGGTGGTTCTTTCTCTAACCCCTCACCTGCTTTGTTTGCTTTGTCTTCTTTGCTGACTATCACAGAGGAGCAGGTGGAGAGCCTCGGGATGAGAAGCTGGCGCTTATGACCAGTTGGTTCATACAATTTCACAACAACCACCAGAACCAGTGGCATGGTGAGTCGAAGGATGGATGCTTCAACTGTGGCGACCCCGACCACTTCATCACCAGTTGCCTCAAGAAGGTTATCCCACGCGACCACCTCTATGGTCGGCGTAAGGGCAAGCGGGAGTACACCTCTGGCAAGTATAAGTCCAAGAGAGGATTCAACAAGGAGGTGCTCAAGAAGAAGTGCCTCTAGAAGGCAAAGATCAAGGAACGTGCCTTCCTCACCTCCCTTAGCAACCTCGACCACAACTCTGATGACGTAGGTTCTTCCTTGAGCGACAAGAATATTGAAAGGCAAGTCAAGGACAAGCTGAACAGACTTTGCTTCATTGTCGACACCATAGGAGGCCTTTGCACCATGGCCCTTGGTTATGATGCGGTGGGTAGTGAAAGGCAGGACATCGATGATGACTCTACTTCTGAGGTATCACATTCCACCAATGATTTCACTGCTGAGATAGAAGATCTAAACACTGCTTTGGCGAATTAGGTCAAGTTGCTTAGGATTATTGTTCGTGAGAGGAAAGATTTTAAATTGAAGTATGAGAGCATGCTTAGGGAGCTTAAGTATACTAGAGCTTTAGTTGTGGTGTCCGATGAGACTGAATGTGATGGGTGTGCCCTTCACATGTCGAACATCGCCACTTTGCAAACCAAGTATGCCACCCTACTACATAAGCGCGATGAGTTGAGATCTAGGTCTAGATTGTGAGGTGTGTGTCATACTTTTCCAGGCTTGCAGACTAAGCTAGAGGAGAGCAACACTAGGATAGCGTCGCTTGAGAAGGCTAGCTTAGTGAGTGCCTCTGCACCTACACAGTGTGCACTTTGTGAGGGTTTGCAGTCAGCTCTCGAGTCTCGCACACACGACAAGACCCAGATTAAGGAAGAAAACACATACCATCGATTGGTCTTGAGCTAGGTGTCATGTAGTGTTCTCTAGTTGGGCATGGTGGTTAACCAGTTCAAGAGGGGAACTAGTGGACCAAGGTTAGGCTTTGCTTTTAGGGCTAGGAGTCACGCTAAGTTTGGTAAGGTTGGTGAGTGCACTGGTTTAAGCCAATGAGAGAAACATCCAGCCACCTCCGAACTTGTAAAAATCACTCCAACCAAATTTGCCACCCCTATGAGAGATGGAGTGATAAAGGAGCCTGTGAGAATCCTTCCTCAGAAACAAGTGTAGGTTCCAAAACCTAACCACCTCAGGTACACACTTGACACCCTTCCCGACATCTCTAGTGATCCACTTCCTAGAGCGCCACAACCAACCAAAAAGCCCCACTCCCACAAACAGATTCCATCCAAGAGAGAGGCGAGATTCCATTGTGACTATTGTGAGAGGGATGGGCATTTGGCTGCTTTTTTCTTTAGGAGGAAGACAGATGAGCAGCGGGTTTCTGAGTTAAGCAGAAGGAACATGAATCACCCCTCTCATGGTGTTCATGATTCTCCTGCCCAAAGACGTCCTGTGAGGCCTAGAGATGCTTTGCCTCTTGCTTCTAGGCCTTAGGCAGAGAGACCACAGGGTGTTTGTGTCTAGCGGGGTGCTAGTCATGTGCCATATGGGCAAGGACCCCATGGTAGTGGCTTTGGTTCTCACTTCCCCATCGGACCACAGTTTCCTTCTCGTGGTGATCGCTTTCCCCGTTCAGGACCAGAGATGTTTGGTGTTTTCCCTAACACTTTTCAGGGGCAAATGCCACAACACTGGTATTATTTTTAGTAGCCTAACACCAGTACTGTGCAATTTGCTCACCATGTATCTTTCTATTGATGCAAAACAGTGGTTGTGAGAACATGTGGGTCATGGATTCCGGCTATTCGTGCCACATGACTGGAAGATCCAAAGGGTTCTCCAACCTTGACCCCGTGATTGGTAAGGAATCCATCACATTCGAGGATAAAGTCGAGAGGTAAGGTTGTCTCTCGCGACTCCGTTCGAGTGAACGAGAGTTTTGTCCTCAAGGATGTTGCTTTGGTATCAAATTTGCATTTCAATCTGCTCTATATTTTGCAACTTCTTGAGGATGACTATGAGGTGCGCTTTAAAAAGGGCCTTTCTCGAGTTTTGGATGCTCAGAGGGATCTTGTTTGTCGGATTTCTTCTTTTAGTTGAGTTTTTCGAGCTGATTTTACATATTCTTCTAGTCCTTCTCGATATCTTTTGGCAGGATCTTCCTCTTTGATTTGGAAGTGACATAGGAGGTTAGGTCACTTGAGCTTTGATCTTTTGTGTCGACTGAGCTCACGTGGCCTCATCCAAGGATTGGCCAAATTGAAATTTGAGAAAGATCTTGTTTGACAAGTGACCAACACTCACCCTTGTTGCACAATAAGATGGTTGTTGCTTCCCATTCCCCGATCACTAAGGTGTTGACTTCACAACCCGGTGAATTGCTTCATATAGACACTGTTGGTATAGCTCGGGTTTGCTCGTTTGGGGGATGTGGTATGTGCTTGTGGTCATTGATGATTTTTCTCACTATTCTTTGGTGTTATTCATGAAAGCGAAGGTTGAGGCTTTTAGTCATGCTCAAGATTTGATTCTTAGGTTGCATAATGAGTTTCCTAAAAATTCCATGAAAGTGATTTGTAGTGACAATGTCACAAAATTCAAGAATACTCATTTTGAGACCTTTTGTGCTTCTTTAGGACTTGAGCATTAGTTTCCCTCTCCATATGTGCCTCAATATAATGGCATTGTTGAGATGGCCAGGACAATGCTTGATGAGCATAGGACTCCTAGGCATTTTAGGGTCGAAGCGATCAACACTGCTTGCCATGTGTCAAACCACATCTTTCTTCGAGCTTTCTTGAACAAGACTTCATATGAGTATGGCTACCCCCATACCCATGTTGGTCCGTGTTCATTATCCCCCTCAACCTCCCCTCCGGCGTATGCTTTCAATGACATTACATATTCTTGTTGTTGATAATTCCTGGACACTCGGAGAATAAAATGGGTGTGTAATGAAGACTGTGATTGTTGAATTGTCCGTGCTTGGAAGGAAGGGGTATATACATACAAAGAAAAACTTCAAAATGCATGTTTGGTACCACTACTCTCTACATGACTTCCCTACGTATGGGCTATTCTCTGCCTGGTGTGTTCATGATAAGTTCCATGCCCACTTTGTAAGGAAGTTCTTAGGTTCATTTTCTTGAAGAAGGGCAGAAAATATTTGTCATTCAATAAACATCGACAATTCCTCCCTCTTGACCATGCATTCTAACTAGACACCAAGAACTTTATGAAAGGTGTCATAGTGATAGACCCTCACCTACAATGATAGATGTTCTTGTGGTTAATCCAGAAGGTGGTTTTGTGGGATATGGTGATCTACATATGTGAACCCATAAGTAGAGCTTGACTCGACTCCCCTATTATGATGACTTTCTCCTTCCACATAGCATTGATGTGATGCACACTGAAAAGAATGTCGCCAAGGCACTTTAAGCAACAATCATGGACATCCTAATAAGTCAACGGATAACTTTAAGGCTAGAGTGGATCTGGCAACATTATGTGATAGACCATACCAAGAGATGAAGCCGCCTAGTTATGGAAATACATGGAGAAGGCCTAAGGCCAATTTCGTCTTAAGCAAGCCCCAAAGAAGGGAAGTACTAGAATGAATGAAGATGTTAATGTTCCCTAATGGGTATGCAACTAACCTGAGTAGGGGATGAACTTATCTACTATGCGAGTCTTAGGGATGAAGAGTCATGACTACCACATATGGATTGAGCGACTTATTTCGGTGATAGTTTGAGGCTATATCCCTAAGCTTGTCTGACTAGTGCTTGCAGAGTTGAGCTATTTCTTCTGTCGGCTTTGTGCAAATGAGTTATCTTAGACCGTGATTACAGACTTGGAAAGAATGGCACTGATGTTACTATGTATGTTGGAGAAGATCTTTCCACATGACTTTTTCAATCCGATGCAGCATTTGATTTTGCATCTCCCGTATGAGGCACGAATGGGAGGGGAGGGGGGCTTGTGTAGGGTCGTTGGTGCTATCCAATCGAGAGTTGTCTAAAAGTATTCGAAAAAATGTAGAAATAAATACCAGATTGAGTCTTCCATTGCAGAGGCATACATTCTGGAGGAAGTGTTAAACTTCACAACAACTTAACATGGTGACAAACTCCTGAGCGTGCATAATGCACCCCCTCGTTTCAATGATGGCAAAAATTAATCGAACCTCAGCATTTTCCAAGGGCAACTTGGAAGTGCAAGTGGTTCAACCACCAAGACCTTGAGACATAAAGAGGCGCCCTATAATGCTATATCTATTGACCAACCTTGACGAGGTGACGCCATACATGCAATAATTTTTTGATGAAGTCTGGCGTCGATCAAGAGATCCTACTCCACAGGAATGTGATACCCTTCTTAGACAGGGTGCAGGAAATGCATTGACCGATTTCATTTCTTGATTAAAACAGAAGGTACCATCCAATCCAGCTCGTACTTAGTTTGTCATTCGAAGTTGCTCTTACGTGTGAATAATATAACAATCTATCATGTTTGAGCTTGTTGGGCCAAAAATATGTGTCTATGGCTGCCGAGTTGAGACATGTTGCTGATCGCTTTGCCTATAGGGTCGTTCATTTTCTAGGTATGATGTTAATGGATATCATTTTTGCACAACAAGCTACGATCAAAGTTGGCCAAATCGAAAAACCACTTGTTCTAGAGTTTTTACGGTCGACCTTGACGAGATCGAGTATTATGGAAGAATTGAAGAAATATATGAACTCAATTTTCATGGTTCCAAACCTCTTAATGCCATATTCAAATGTCATTGGTTTGACCCTGAAGTAACAAGACAAACATATTATAATCATGTGCTAGTCAAAATTCGACAGGATTTCATCATACCAGGAGACGATGTCTATATCGTGGCCCAATAGGCTACACAAATTTATTATATCTCATATGCGTGCCAAACAAAAGAGCATCTTTAGGGTTGGGATGTTGTGTATAAGGTATCACTGCATGGTAAATTACCTATCCCAAATGATGAAGACTACAACTTAGACCCAAACACATATGACAAAGAGTTCTTTCAAGAAGATGGGCTAGAACGGTTATTTGAGATAGACTTAACCAAAGCGATCGAAATAGAAGTAGATATTGAAATGGCTGTTGACAAGGAGAATGATGAGGTGCAAAATGAGGACTTAATAATGTTTGAATGGTTATATTCAGACAATGGCAATGGCAACATTGTATCTTCAGATGGTGTTGACTATGACATGGTTGATACTAATGATCAGACTTATGATCCAGCTAATCCTGATCATTAAGATTATTGTAATCGATGTAATACTATATTATTTTGTAATTATATTTTATTTATTTCACATATCTTTCTAAGTACATATTGTTTATCTATGCTTATTGGTTTACTCTTCTTAATTGCATGTGACTGAAAAAATGGTGCGCGGTGGAATGAGGGGAAGGCCCAGGAGTGTGAGGAGGAGCACTCGTAGGACGGAGGAGGAGGCACAGGTGCCCCAGTAGGACGATGCGGCATAGTAGGCCGCTGTCGATGCAAGGCATCTAAACGACGACGAGGCACAAGTGGACAACGAGGAGGTGTAACAAACCGCCCCTGGTTTGGCCACCTCTGGTTTGTCGCGTTTCTACTTGCGAGGTTCTGCTAGTCTCCCTCAGCGACCGATACCTCCTGAGAGGTGCCCGCTGATTAGACCTGAGGCGAGACGGTAAGTAACTTTAGATGTTATCACTGCTTGTTCATGTTAGATGTTCAATTTCAAAATAACAACTAATATTTTTTCTTAATCACTTGGGCAGGACATGAATGATTGTGGTGAGTGCTGGTGGTCACAAACGCAATGTCAATAGTATCCTCGGTTTTCTATGCAGGGAACACTTCCTTGACATAGTTGAGTACAACAGAGTGATGAGCCAGACCTATTCGTTTGACCACTACACCGTCGCCCCCTATGCAGTAGATTGAGACGACATGATATTCAACAACAAGGCAGAGTTGGTGAAGAGCGAGCTGTGGGTAAGTCTTTCTCATAATATATTGTTTCATACATCACATTGGTTCACATTATTGAAATAATGAACGGATACATCATGCTAGATATGAGGGTAGGGCGGATACCACGTGTTGTAAGAAGCTCGCCGTCGACATGCACTACGGGGCGCGCATCGAGGCCATCATAACTTTCCATGCCTTTGTCCTTGGAGAGAAAATCAACAAAAGGATTCCGAAACCATGTCATTGTCTCGGGACTAGTACTTGCAGGTAAATACAGAACATCAATATTGACATTAAATAGACCTAATTTTATCTTCGGATATGTCATGTACTCAAGTAACTGTAGATGACTCCTTATTTGTGTGCCGTGCATCCTGAGTGGTGATAGTAGATGGTGCAAAGGTAGTGCTCCAACGAGTGGGACGTGACGTACAATGCTTGTCAGGACCAACATTTGATGATGCCAGGTGTCTCCCACCATCAAGGCAACCGCAACCTCACTGGATATGCAGAAGCATGGGTACACAAATTCGTTTATTTATACTAACGTTCGATTATACATGATTGCTAATCATCTTGTTGGTTTTCTCGCAGTTCGCGTCACATGGTGGCTAGCCTTGCTCTATCTTCTCGGCATATGCTATAGCCTATAAGGACAAGGTGATGTCCGATGTCAGTTACAACCCGAACGATGGGCTCGAGGTGTATTGCAACCCCACGGTCCACACTCGCCCCAATGAGTACACCGCTCGCCCTCACTCTCTACCGTCACAACAACTTTACTTTGTCGAGTACCCGATAGAAAGTACTCGATAAAGAGGCCGTTGTCGACATCAGGTTCACTGAGTGATCTCTATCGAGTGTAGCACTCGGCAAAGGGTTTGCCAAGTGCATTTGATTGTTTGCCGAGTCCCTGTGGCACTCGGTAAAGAAGCCGTCTCCAGTAGTGTTAATCATATTGTTTTTTCTGAATACATTTCTTTGGAGGTCCTGATCCATGTTCACGTTCAGATGTTCCTATCCGCCTCAAGAGAAGAGAGGAAGGCATTTTGTGCTATCACACTAGAGTTCCAAAAAATGGTTGAACATGTTTTATGCTTCAGTGCTTTAATGGTTTCCCGTATACTAGCAATATATCATTGTTACTACTCTCGGTCTAAATATTCATCTGCTTCTGATTTTGTTGCCACTTTAAGTTCGATAAAATTTTATATTTTAAGTGCTGCATGTGCATATTCCCTAGTGTGATATAAAACAGGAGACTTGTAAATAGAGATGAACAAAGACTGTTTTTTCACATTCACAAAGTTAGTTAGGAGAATACGGACGACCAAGAAAAAAAAAAGGGGAAAATGTCATGACTCTTTAATATTAGGTAGATAAGTATAGATACATAGATAGATAGACACACACAGAGATATAGCAAACGAGTATTTATAATACAAACGAGGCCAAACTGGTTGGATTTATTTTCTCACATTAATATATCATTAAAGCACGGGCATACTGGTTCGTGCAGCTTATATATGGCGCCGACGGCGTCAATTAGGCATTAACCGGAGCAAAGCGGCTGACCGGGTGCAAAACCAGTCCTGCGTTTTTCCTTCCAACCAGTCCTGCAGCCTCCCAAACATCCACATCCTTGGGCTCCTGTCCACTTGGTAGCTTCCAATCGAAATGGTACAGAAGGCTGGCCAGTGCAAGCTCCATGTTGGCCACTCCAAGGTTCCCTCCCGGGCACATGCGACGGCCAGACCCGAACGGGAGGTACTCGTGGCTTGTCCCTTTGTAGTCTAGGCTGGAGTTCTCGAACCGCTCCGGCTTGAATTCGTCGGCATCTTCCCAGTACTTAGAGTCCCTACAGATGGCCCAGACATTGACGAGCACGCATGTGTCTTTAGGGATGTCGTAGCCCATGATCTGGCATGTCTCGCGGCATTTGCGTGGGATCAGGAGCGGCACCGGGCAGTGCAACCTGAGCGCTTCCTTCACCACGAGCTTGAGGTAGCTAAGGTTTGCCCTGGACAGGTCGTCTTCCGTGATTGTGGTCTTCCCCTTGAAGGCCTCCCAGACCTCGGCCTGCGCTTTGGCCATCGTGGCCGGGTACCGGATCATCTCTGTCATGCACCAGGTCAGCGTTGTCGACGAGGTGTCGCTGCCCGCGCCAAACAAGTCCTAGAGATCAAATTAAACACATTAAACAGCAGTCATCGATGTCGTCTTTTTTGAAGCTTGCTAGCCGTTTTTGAAGCTCTAGCAAGCTATGCGGTGATCGGAATACGACTTACAAACATGAGCGCCATGACGATGTCGTCGGTAAGCTCGATGGGCAAGCCGGCCTCTTTCTGCAGCTTCAGCAGGACGGAGATCATGCTCTCGTTTGAAGCCTTGTCACCCCAGTCCATGGCTTCCTTGGTCTCGCGGATGATCTGCCCGAGGATGCGCGCCATCTCGTCGCGGGCCGCTACCGCCTTGCGTCGCGCCGTGCTAAGACTCTGCAACAGCCTAGACGACGGGAAGAGGTTAGCTACGCTTAGCTCCGCGGCCACCCGAATGCCAGTGTGCAGTGCATCCAGGTACTCGTCCTGATGCTTGCACCGGCTGCCGATGGACTCCCTGACGAAGGTGTCGTTGATGAAGCTAGATATCATCTTCGACAGGTCGACGGTGGCACCGGCGCCGGCGGACGCGGCCAGGTTCCGCATGAACCGCGCCACCTCCTCCTCGCGGATGCGCTGGAACGACTGCACCCGCGCCACGCTCAGCAGCTCCAGCACGCTGAGCTTACGGAGCTGGCGCCACTGCTCGCCGTACGTCCCGAACACTATGTCATTGCCGTTGAAGGTGAGTATGTCGACGGTGCTGTTCATGTGACGGTCGGCGAACGTGACGTCGTGCGTCTTGGTGATCGCCTGCGCGGCCTCCGGCGACGACACCACCAGCGTGGGCACCTCGCCCAGCCACAGCATCATGAGCGGCCCGTGCTTGTGTGCGAGCTCGCGCATCGCTCGGTAGGGCAGCGGGCTGCTGACGAGGTGGTGGATGCTGCCGATCAATGGCAGCGTCCATGGCCCTGGGGGCAGGTTCAGCTTCGGCTTGGTCTCGAGCAACGACTTGAGCTTGGAGAGGACGGCGATCAGCGCCACCATGGCCACGGCGAGGAGCACCTTGTCCTCCATCGTGGCTACCTACTTAATTGCGTATATAAGCTTGATCTGTTTGTGTTATATATGTCCGTTGGACATGGTGGCTACATTTATAGATCTAGATCGATTAGTGAACTTGATCAGTGATGTCCTTTCAACGAATTAATTTTTTGTTTGTTGTGGATGCAGGCTGCTAAGACGGTCCGGGTCAAACCATCGTGGTTTGAAGTTTCAATAAGTCTCAATCAAATAATGCACAACATTAAAAACGAAAATTTCTCTGAGTTTATAGGTTAGGCCATACCAATTGTGTTCCATTATCGACAATTAATGAATTTGGCACTCTAAAGTGGCATATAATGTTTTGCCAATAGAATCTTTGAATCATATCTAACCTTTAGCTTCGATCCATTTAAAAAAATATTCTACAGTTACTACATCTTCAAGTTTCCTTGTATTGCTAGCCTTGGACCGATTATATCCATTCCTCGTCGTTGCAATGGCCATGTTGCACTACCGGAATCTGGTTCTTTGCCGAGTGCTTTTTGTCAGGCACTCAGCAAAGTCCTGCTCTCGGTAACGACGACGTTTGCCGAGAGCAGGACTCTCGGCACAGGAATACACTCGGCAAAGATTCCTTTGTCGAGTGCCAAACACTCAGCGAAGGGCGATTCTCGGCAAAGGAGTGTCAGCCACCGTCTAAAGCCGACGGCCATTATCTTTGCCGAGAGTCGAGTTCTGTTCTTTGCCAAGTGCCCCCTGTTTAGCATTCGGCAAAGTACATTTTTTTGCCAACCAAACTTTTTGTGGTATGTTACTACACTATGTAGACCTACATGTACCATTTTTGGACAATTATAAAAGTGTTTACAATAACTATTGGATTTAGTTCGTTTATTTGAATTTCTTCGAAAAATTCACATTTGAACTGCAAGTCACTCGAAACTTGGAAAACCGTGCATGCAAAAATGATATTCATGCTATTTAGCACAAGTTACAACCGATTTCAGGAGCGGACCAGAAACTTCGAGCACCATGCTCACTAAACATGGTCGTGAACTTGCCATCCAGCTGTTTAAAAATTGTATAAAACACAAACAAAGTCAAAAAATCATGAAACTTGTCAACATGTCTTGATATCATATATGGAGACAGTGATAAAAATTGAGAAAGTTTGGAAAAAGTTGTGAGGCACTATGTGTAGAAACCTAAGAGATTCACCCATAAAATCATAGAGTTTCAATGTCGTTCTCTTAGATTTCTACACATAGTGTCTCATAACTTTCTCGAAACTTTCTCAAATTTTTATCACAACCTCTATATATGATATCATGACATGCTATAGGATTTTTATTTCGCACCTGTTTTTAAATACATCTTTTTATATGTGCTTATTTGTTTACTCTTAATTGCATGTTGTTAGACAAAGATGGTGGGCGGTTGGCTGAGGAGGAGGAGGAGCAAGACGACGGACGAGGTAGAGCAGGACGAGGCACAGCAGGCGGCGCAGTAGGATGACCTTGTCCAACAGCAGGCGATGCAACAGGACGACGATGACCAACAGCAGGATGATGACGACGCTCAGCAGGACGCCTCAGGTTATGGCGCCTCAGGTTCGAGGAGTGTCTACCTGCGAGGTCCCGCGAGTCTCCCTCAGTGTCCCATATTTCGGGACAGACAGCTGCTGATTCGACCGGATGGGGAGAGGCATGTAACTTTATGTTCTTCATTCTTGTTCATATTATGTGTTTAAAATCATAATATAAACAATACTTTTTATTTATCACTTGGACTGTTGTGGAGAATGCTGGGGGTCATCGTCGCAACCCTAATGGCATCATTGGCCTGCTGTGCAGGGAACACTTCCCTGGACTAGTTGAGTACGCCGGAGTGACGGGCCCAGCCTACACCTTCGACCACTACACCGTCGCCTCCAATGCAGTAGACCGGGACGGCCGGGAATTCAATAACAAGGCAGAGCGGGTGAAGCAAGATTTGTGGGTAAGTCTTAATATAATGAAAAATATGTCTGCATTCGTTGCACATTCTTGAAATAATGTATGGATACATCGTTTTTTATGCAGGATTACTTCAGATACGAGGCTGGATACGAGGCTAGGGCGGATGTGGTGGCCACCACGAGCTCTAAGAACCTCGTCGTGGACATGCACTATGAGGCACGAATCTAGGCCATCATCAGCTACCACGGCTCCGTCCTTGGGGAGAAGGTGACCAAGCAGCAAGCCCGAACCATGTAGTTGACCAGAGACCAGTACCTCCAGGTAAAGTCATGCATGTTTGGTACCAGTACTCCATGCATGAATTTAATTTTATCTTCTGATATGCAGTGTATGTGTTTACTTTGTAGATGATTCCATATTGTTGCGTCGCACATCCTCTGTGCTGAGAGCAGATGGTGGATAGGTGGTGCTCGCCTGAGTGGGATGAGGCGCACAACGCTAGCCGGGAACAACGTCTGATGATGCAAGGTCCCTTCCACCACCAAGGCAGCCACAGCCTAGGCCAATATGCAGAAGCATGGTACACCCTATTTTTTATTTAGGTATATAGCACTAGATTAGATATTATTTCTAACTATCTCGTTGGTTTTCTTACAGTCAGCGTCACATGGTGGCCAGCCTTGCTCCATCTTCTCGGCCAATGCTATGGCCCATAAGGGCAAGGTGACGTCTGACGTCACCTACAACCCGGATGACGGGCCCGAGGCGTATAACAACCCCGCCATCTACAGTGGCCTTCATGACTACATCGCCATGGCGCAGGAGGTCCATGGCCCAGAATACGATGCGAGGACCGAGCAGATCGACCCTGATGTGGGCGGTACTAGATTGCCGACGGGGCAATCGACTCGTTGTCCACTCCCACTCTATCTCAGGTGCGAGCAAGGAGCACGAGCTCGAGTCCAGCCATACGACCTCGGCACGACAGCTCACAACATCGCATACAACTCGAGGTTAGTGATTTTATAACTCGTCATTTCTTGAGTTATATACCTTCTCTTTGAGTTACTATAACATTGGCTTGGAATATTATAGACCTAGCTAGAAGAAGAGAGGAGGGAACGCCAAGAGATGGAGGCGAGGATGGAGGCGGAGCGACAGGCCCGCCTGGCAGATCAGCAGAGGATGGCGGAGATGTTCCAATACATGCACGCACCCGAGAGCCCCCTTTGCCGAGTGTTTGACACTCGGCAAACATGGAGTTGCCGAGTGTGGAGCTGTACCGAGTGTCCTACGCTCGGTAAAGACGCTCGTTACCGAGAGCCTAGCTTTGCCGAGTGCGGCTCTCGGCAAAGCCGTCTTTGCCGAGTGCCCGAGAAAAGGCACTCGGCAAAGCGGCCGGCACTCGGCAAAGGCTCGGATTCCGGTAGTGGCAGAGCCTTGGCGCCGCACAGGGTTTCGCTCCGCCACCTCCATTGTTCACTACAGTTGATTTTCACATTGTATTGTAAATTGATTTGTATTAGTTTAATTCTTTATTGTTTGTTGCTAGAGAATTTATAAGATTGTGATCGATAATATGTGTTACTTGTTTTTATATAATCATTGTGCACGAATAATTTGCGTGTCGTCGCACGGGCACTATATATATATACATACACGTGGGCTCTGTTTAACTATAGGAAGCCTCAACCACATACCGACCAGGTGCGCAGACCACACCAGACCCTTTTTGCCTTATTATACCTAACTGCTTACGACAAATTATAATACGAGTTATGCTGATGTGTGTAACAATTTATGCAAATCTATGGGCCATCGCGTAGATTTCGTCCCGCATATTACGTGCATAGGGCCCATGATCCCACCCACGCGCTCGCAGTTATCCAGTCCCACGCCGCCACTATAAAAACACCCCACGCCGCCAGGGATTAGGTTTTAGAGGCGGCGGTGGTTCCCTCGGGCGTGCGAGCGCCGGTGATCCTGGGGGCCAGCAGCGGTGCCGCCCCGAGGCATGCGACCAACGGTGGCACTCCACCAAGAACGAGCGACAGCGACGCTCCCGAGGCAGATGCGCAAGCGGCGACGGCGTTCTCGAAGCGGACGGACGGCGGCAGCGCACCCTAGGCCCGATGGCAACGACGTTTTGTCCCGTCCGTCTCTGCGATGGCCACCGTCGCTGCCGCTCCAGCGTCTGTGGCGCCGTCCCCCGCGCCAAAGGCCAACAACAGCAAGAAGGCGGTGGTGCCTGGGATAACTGAGTACGAGCTGCTCAAGCGCGTCAAGGAGTCGGCGGCGCTTAGGGACATCCTCGTCGTCATCATGTCGTCGGAGAATGTGCCCACCCGCATCACCCGCTGCTTGGAGGAGTTCAACCCCCGCCTCGCCGTAATTTAGGCCCTATTCGTCGTTACGAAATAAATTGATGATGTACGCTAAAATTTGTACCCATTTACGCTATTTTGGTTCACGTTTTACGCTGAAATTTGACCGAGCACGAATCCGTGCACGATCGAACGTGCGCAATTTTCATGCCGTAATTTTCGGGCCCCATTTGCTGTTACGAAACAGGTCTATAATTTACGTAAATTTCGTATTCATTTACGTTATTTCGGTTCACGTTTTATGATTAAATCCACCCGAGCCAGAACCCTAGCACGATCGGTTGCACACGATTTTCACGCCGTAATTTTGGGCCCCGTTTGCTGTTCCAAAACAGATATAGGATTTACGCTAAATTTCGTATTCATTTACGCTATTTCGGTTCCTGTTTTATGATTAAATCCACCCGAGCCAGAACCCTAGCACGATCAGCTGCACACGATTTTCACGCCGTAATTTTGGGCCTCGTTTGCTGTTCCAAAACAGATATAGTATTTACGCTAAATTTCGTATTCATTTACGCTGTTTTAGCTCACGTTTTACGCTGGAATCCGCCCGAGCCAGAACCTGCGCACGATCGGCTGCACGCGATTTTCACGCCGTAATTTTGGGCTCCGTTTGCTGTTACAAAACAGATATAGGATTGACGCTAAATTTTGTACTCATTTACGCTGTTTTAGCTCATGTTTTACGCTGAAATCGGCCCGAGCCAGGACCCACGCACGATCGGTTGCACGCGGTTTTCACGCCGTAATTTTAGGCCCCGTTTGCTGTTACAAAACAGATATAGGATTTACGCTAAATTTCGTACTCATTTACGCTGTTTTAGCTCACGGTTTACGCTGGAATCCGCCAGAACCACATACTGCATGATTTATGCTGTCAAGTACATGTCATTATGCAGTCGTAAACGCTGTCCACAGTGTCATATTCGTTCCACGTGATTCGGACGTCAAAAGATTCCTTTATGCATGGTTTACGCATCTTTATCTATATATATATATATATATATATATGCATTCGTATATTGCCTTACGCTTATCGTCCTGGATTCTTGGCTGTTGACTGCACGGCTGACGCAAGCACGCCGGTGCTGGGTCGATCGCGTCCTAGCTAGGGCCCTCCCGTGTTCTGCCGTTCTGCCCTCTCCCGTTCCGTGCGCAAAAAAAAATTAAATCATGGTTGCTCAGGGATTGAACCTTGGATCTATTGAGTAGAATGTCTAGCCTTCCACCCTCTAACCAACATGACTTATGTTGAATTGTGTACAACTTCAACTAAAACTTTATTTGTGTTTAACCCGCCATCCACTCTGTATGCTCACTGAGTCTAGAAAAACATTTATAGTTTGGCCCCTGATCTTTCTGGAATTTGGGACGCAGTCCAGGAAATAAAGAAAATAGGGAAAAGGAGTTTAGAAATTGATTTTTAGTTTAAAAATAATTGCAGAAACCTATTTAATTCATGTAAATTTCATATTAAATCCAAATGAGTTCATTCCAATTTCTATAATTTTATAATATTATTTTTTATCACATAATACCTCTGTTTTGTCATGAAAACAACAATAAAATTGATTTCCTAATTAATCTTATATCAAATATATAGAAACTTTGGAAATTTGTAACTTCCCCATTTTAATTCTAAATTGAACTGTTCCAGTTGTGTTAGTCTCGTATGAATATTTACTATGCAGTAACAACATTGATTATACCATGTTTCATACTTTTATAATTAGATATTTATTTATCCTATGTTAATTGGGTTAATCTATGTCTATTGGATTAATTTATTTAATATATTAATATAGTATTCTAACTTTATGGTTATACGATGTTTGACCATTAGTCTTGCAAACACATACACTTACCTTTTTGTTTAAGCAAACACATACACTTACCTTTTTGTTTAAGCAAAAGCGTATGGTGGTACGTGTCCGATGACTAACGATGTACGAGGGAATTTCTTCCGGTATGTGTGAAACGTGCTCTCCAATAATGAGACCATGCAAATCGTGACATATATCGAAGTCTGCATGATACTGATGGTTGCAATGTAGTGGTGAAACAGATAGATTATAAATAACAAAATTTATGTATGGCCAGAATCACAAATTGATTATGAAACATTTTCTCATAATGATATAACACATATTTTGTATATAAGTTATCGTAGTATACTGGTATTATATATTCCCGTTGCAACGCACGGACATTCAGCTAGTATATATATAATTGTTGTTGATGGATTGTAAATATTTAGGGGCAATTGTGTTCCTGTCCCTGGATGAAAGTGCAACTGTGATTTTGCCCCTCAAAATTCGACTTTGTGATTTCGGGCCTCTTTTTTGAAAACGGAAAACACGTTTGCCCCTGTTTCTGTTACCGTTACTGCAAATTGGATTAAAGCCATTTTAAAAAATAAATGAAAATATGAAATGACCATACTACCCTCTATCTATTACAGCACACTAATTCGCTCGAGTCCGTCCCGAAGCTCTCGTCTCTGCTCTATCCCAACTTCCCAAGAACCCTAGGCAGCAAATCTTGAAGCGGCTGGTCCACCGACGGCGCGGCACGGAGAGGGAGCACGCCCTCGGCGATAGCTGGCTCGGCGGCGCCGGTCGGGCGGACGCGCTCGGTGGCGCTGGACGCCTGGCGCGGGCGCACACGTTCGGCAACGCCTGGACGAGGGCGCTCGTGCTCGGCGGCTCGACAGCGCCTGGTTGGGCGCGCGCTCGCTAGCGCCTGGAGAGGTGGCTCGGCATTGGCTGGTCGAGCGCACGCTCGTCGGTGCCTGGAGACGCCGGTCCGACGCACGGCTTGGGCTGGAGAAGCGACGCGAGCTGCTCTGCAGGAGAGGCGACGCCAACAGCTTCTACTTGCAGTATGGACTCCCAAAATGACTTGAGGTTAGACTAATTGATGTTACATTTGTTGGTTTACTGGTAATGGCGAATTAGGTTGTGATAGGTTTCAAGAAATTGTTCTTTGTAGGTCCAGTGATTTGCAAGTTGTTGTTAGAGTTGGTTCTTATGCTGCTTTACCGGATGGGGAACCAAAGCGCTATTGTCAAGCTAAAACTTTGTCACCATTTCGTTTAGAAAGACAAAAATGTGGTCTGCTCACTCTGGTAGATTACATAGGTGACAATTTCATATGGGGCTCGAAGCAGTACATAAGCTTATGGCGTTCAACCTTTGATGATATTGCTGTAGAGATAAAAACTGATGAACATCTTCTACAATGGTTTGATCTTAATCTTGAGAATGGGATTATGTATATTGATGCTGAAATCAAAGATTTTGATGGGCCTTTGCAAATTTCACCTACCAAACGTCGGTGTCATCCTAGAGTGAGGAAGAGATTGACAAATGAGAAATGTGTAGACCATCCTGCTGATCCGCACCAAGCCACAAATGAGAGCACCAAAATGGCTAAAGCTGTTAATAAGAGCAAAAAATCTAAAATTAAGGGTTCACATCATGATGACGAGGGTGCATATTCTGATACCGATTCACTTAGAGCGTTCAGTGATAGCAGCTATGACAGTGAAATGGCTGCATCATCGGACTCTGACTTTGATTCTGATCCTGAATTTGATCCTGACACTGAAATAGTGGATGAGGATGATGACGATGATGTCCCTAATTTTGTTTATGATGTTGATGACCCATGTATAGATGTTGGTGTGGTATTCCCAAATACTAAGCAGTGCAAGTCAGCAGTATTACACCATGCCATCTTGAATGACCATGGTTTTCAGACTGTGAAGAGAGATGCTATAAGATTTACAGCCAAATGCAAGAGGGCGGACAAGGGATGCAAATGGCGCTTTCATGCTTCTACTAGTACCAAAAAATATGTCGGTTGCAAGGTAATCTAGATACTTACATAGTAGATGTTTTCTGTAGGTTTCAGCTATTGGGAATACTAATGTTTTGATTCTATGTCTGCAGGTTAAGACAAATGGACCAAAGCACGCATGTGGTTCGTACAACAATTGTGCAGATAATATGGCTACAAATAGATGGGTTGTTGATAGAGTGGTCAATTTGTTGAGGGATGATCCAACAACTGGACCAAAGTTCCTGCAGGACGAATTGAAGAAGAAGTACAAGATAGTAGTTCCATACGATAGAGTCTTTAGAGGCAGGGAGAGGGCGCTTGACATGATAAACGGAAAGTGGGATGATAGCTATGATTTGCTGCCTACCTATCAAGTTGAGCTATTGAGATCTATCCCTAGTAGTGTTGTTGAGCTAGACACTGAAACATGTCAAGGTGATGTCTGTTTCAGGAGGTTCTTTATAGCTCTTAAGCCATGCATTGATGGTTTTGTTGAAGGTTGTAGACCCTATATTGCCATGGATAGTACTCACTTAACAGGAAGGTCAAGAGGTCAATTGGCGTCAGCTGTTGCAGTTGATGGAAATAACCGACTGTTTCCAGTGGCTTATGGAGTAATAGAGACAGAGTCTAAGGAAAGTTGGATTTGGTTCATTCAGAACTTGAAGAAAGCTATTGGTTATCCGACAGGTATGGCATCCAACAATACTTCTATTTTAACTTGCTTTCTGAAATTCAAATGCTAACATAGTACTATTGTGAGATATAGGTCTGGTTATCAGTACGGATGTGTGCAAAGGACTTGAGGAGGCTGTCCATATTGTGTATTCTGGTGTGGAGCATAGAGAGTGTATGAGGCATTTATGGAACAATATGAAGAATAAGCAGTACAAAGGGGCACTTTTCTCTCAAAATATGTGGGCAGCTGCAAAAAGTTGGATCGTTGAGAAGTACAATTACCATATGAGGAAGATAGAAGAGAAGGCTCCAGATGCCATTGCATGGTTGGATGATAATCATCCATTTGTGTGGACAAGAAGTAAGTTCAGTGAACTATCTAAGGTAGATTACATCAATAACAACCTCTCTGAATGTTTTAATAGTTGGGTGGTAAAAACCAAGGACAAACATATTGTGGACATGCTTGATCAGATAAGGCAGATGATCATCAATAAGTTTGTTGAAAGAGAAAAGATAGCTAGAAACATGCAGGGCACAATAATCTCATCTATCATTCAGGATTTAAATGCTAAAAGCAAGGCTATAAAGGATCATGAAGTCTTAATATGTGGAGGTTTTACTGCTGAAGTTACTGTGTCCACAATAAGGCATTCAGTCAACATGGATCAAAAGACTTGCAGTTGTAGGGTTTGGCAAGTAACTGGGAAGCCGTGTAACCATGCTTTGAGTGTTATTGCGAAGCTTAGTAGAGATGTTCAGATGGAAGAATTTGTTCATGAATACTTCTCTGTTGATCGGTTGAGAAAGACATATGCGGGTGTCTTCCTTGCAATTACATCCAAGCATCAGTGGGCTCGTGTTGATTTAGGCTATAAAATCTGCAAGCCTAAACTAAGGAGGAAACCAGGGAGGCCAAGAAAGAGTAGAATCAAAGCATCTGATGAGATTGGCACAAAGAAGAGGAGGAGATGCACTGAATGTAATGAACTAGGTCATTTAGCAAAGACATGTCAAGGAGGTCCTACAGCAAAAGAGAGAAGGGTGACGCTCTCATCTTCAGTAAATGCATCAGCATTGGGTAGTAATGATCCAAATGTGGCTCACACATCTAAGTAAGTCATTTCTACTATGCTATACTAATTTTAGAGATGATTACCATACAAATATCAGTTAACTAATTTTTATTCTCCTATATGAAGTGCTTCTGAAAGTGGAAGTGGAAGGGGAAGTGGTATTGGAAGTGGGGGAAGTGCTTCTAGAAGTGGAAGTGGAAGTGCTCCAAGCACAAGTGCTCTTGCATGCGCTCCTGGAAGTGGAAGCACAAGTGCTCCAAGCACAAGTGCTGCAAGTGCAAGTGAAAGTGGAAGGGGAAGTGTAGGAAGAAGAGGAAGAGGGGGGAGGCTTGCACAATGGTTTGGAATTTAATGATCAAGATAGCATCATGAGGTGCTGTTTCTTTTGTATGAGATGTTGCTTTTGTATGACAATGTAATGGGTTCATGGTACTTTGTCATGCTTTTGTGAGACTTTTGTTGAACTCCATATGTACTACTTTGTTGGATTTGTTATGTGACATTGTGTTATTCTATATCTATCTTTGTTGTTGAAAATACTATCGAAATTCTGTTGCAATACAGTCAAAATATTGTCAAAAAGCTCTTGAAATACTGCTAAACTGTTGTGTGAAAATTAGGGGTAAAATCACAATTACAGAACAGTCCAATTCAAAAGGAGGGACAAAATCACAATTATGACTGAAGGGTAAATTTGTCTTTTGATGTCCTAATTCACACCGTTACTGCATCTAACAGAAACAGGGGCAGACTTGTATTTCGTTTTCAAAAAAGAGGCCCGAAATCACAAAGTCGAATTTTGAGGGGCAAAATCACAGTTACACTTTCATCCAGGGACAGGAACACAATTGCCCCAAATATTTAACATGCAAGAGTAGTCCAGGCTAATTTTCGTTGGCTGAGGTGAGCTGACGGAAATTACAGGGGTAATTTCTGTCGACTTGTATGTGAAAATCAACGGAAATGAGCTAGCTAATCTCCATCAGCCGAAGATCGTTGATGGAAATTGATAATTTTCCTTCGCTAATCTGCAAGAGCTAGAGTGGGACGAAAAGAAGTCTACATACCTCCATGAAAATTAGTGGAGAGAACCTTATTTTCGTCCACCTAGAACAATAAAAATTATTTTGATTGCCGTTACGATGTGCCTACAATTGGCACTCACTCAAACAGACAAAAAAATCCATCTTCGTTATCTACTACTACTACTAATGAAATAATATATAGGGAGGAGGCTATTATTTCCAAAACAATCGTGAGCCGATATGACTTATTATTATGGCTGTGCGTACGTGTGTTGACCTGGAGCACGACAAGTTTAATTTGCGAATATAAACTTAAACTACATACCAAAGTCTTGCACTTATTGGAAAGTTGGAAGATAGTAACCTAAATGACAATTCCAACAACATTTTTTTTTATCAAGAAGTTAACGTATACTTCCTCCGTTTCGTTTTAGTTATCGCTGAATAGTGTAAAATTGAACTATCCAGCGACAACTAAAAAGAAATGGAGGGGGTATATTTTTAAGGTACCCGGCCCGACGTAAACCCTCCCTTGTTACAACGCTCGCTGCTGCTAGCTGTCCGGTGACCAGATCGACAACGCATCGTTTATGTTGGCAGCGCGATGATGGTTAGTTAATTCTTTTATTTATCCGCGAGGCATGAAACCCACCATCATATCACATGGACATCCCAGCGCCTGTATAGTGGAGTGGGTATCTGCACAATTTTCGCGCCACGCGGGCGGACTAGAGAGTGTGAGAGAGAGATCAGCATCGATTGCGATGGAGGCAGAGGGGCACACAATCAACCGGCTCGGCGTCACATCTGTTTGCTTTTGTTCCAAGAGTGACATCAGGTCTGTGCCTCGCTGGGATCAGAGCTGTTGCCCCGGCCCCACGTGCAAAGAATAGGATTCCAGTTCAGTTCAGAAGTGCCAAAGAATAGAATAGGCACTTCAATTACTAGACATCAGCGACGGCATTAGGGGGCGTATACAACCTGACCTTTGAGCATCTGGAAGACGAGGCATATTCCGTAGTAAATAACCTAATTTCGATGGTCTTCAACTTATATTCTAAGGTAGCTATCTCTCGGTCTTAATAGGTCAGAAATAACATTATGTCTAACGGCTTGTCACACACGGATTTAAGAAATAAATCCTGATACGTCTCATATTTACGTCAAAGAAAAACAACACATATAATGATCAAGTGTATAGAAATAAATGTCACAAACATTATTATATAGTGGAAGTGTCTTACAAAAATAAATGATAACAATAAAGCGAATTAATATTTATTCCTTGGCGCCATCTAGACTTCCTCGTACTCCTCGTAATAGTCCTTCTCCTGGGCCACCTGTTCTTCTCCTGGGGGTTTATATATCGTAAGGGTAAGCTCACAAAAGTCAAATGTGGCCATCACTCAGAAGAAGAAGCAACCTCGGAAAGAGAAGATGATTTGAAAGCCAAGTACCCTCAACTCTTTGCTAGCCAACCGTGAATCTCGAGTGCGAGATTCTTTTTAAGGGGATAGGTTTGTAACACCCTAAATTTGGGGTATAAAATTTCTTTCTAAACATATATCTACCAAATTTAGGTGTTATCTCTTATCTCTCTCTTTCTTTTGATTAGAATTAAGTTAGTTAGGAGAGGGATTAATTATTTATTTTGTCAAAACAATGTGAGTCATGAAATGATGCATCATGCTAAGCCTAAATTATTCTTTTGTTTGATGCACATATTTGAAATGGTGTGAATTTGCATTTGATTTGAATTTGATTTGGAAACCCTAGAGAAAATAAAATAGAAAAACCATTAGAAATTCTAAGAAAATAGAAAAACCTCATACCAGCCTAGTTGGCCCATCTCGGCCTAGCCTCGAGCGCGCTCGCGCGCCAGCCCTCCCCCTGACAGGGGCCCCCGCCTGTCAGCACCTTCTCGCGCCCGCTCTCTTCCCCCTCTCTCCCTCTCGCTGCCCAGTGGGGCCCGTTTGTCGGCACCAGTCGCCCTCGCCCGCGCGCCCGTGTTCTCTCTCTGTCTCGCAGGCCCAACCTGCCAGCACACCGAGTCGTTCCCTCAGCGCGCCCGTTTTTCCCTCACTGTGCCGTGGGACCGCCCTGTCAGCTCCGCCTTCCCCGTGAACCGCCATGGACTAGCGCGCACGCAAGCCGAGATCCCTAGCGACGTCGCCTGTCCACGCACCCCAGCTCCCTTTTGAGCACCGCATGCACCCGCACTCTCTCCCCTGCCTCATTTCGCGCAAGCTCACCCTCTCTCGTGCTCTGCTCTCGCTGCTCGCGCTCGCCGGAGTTCCGTGGCCACGCCTCCGACCGTCTAGCCCGCCAGAAGTCGCGCTAAGCCGTTCCGAGCACCGTCCTGAGGTGAGGAACTCGTTCCTGTGCTCAATTGCTCTCAATTCCGCTTTGTCTTAGCCAATTTGGCCTCACCGGAGTTCGGCCACGCCGGTTCGCCACGCCCGCACGGTGACTGGCCGATTCAGCCTTCCCTTTGCCCCTGCTTTGGTCCGTAAGGTTCCCCTCACCCTGCCGAAGCTAGTCCAGGCCTTACCACGCCTGAAACCCCCTCTCCCCGGCCGGAATTCCTCGTCGGAGTTGCCCGACCCGCCCGGAGTGCCTCCCCTTCGTTGTTCTCCAGTTTCCGGTCCTGTTCTTGCGGCCGGAAGCCTGCCGGTGAGTTCGCCAGACCCTCTTCACCCGTTCCATCCCTCATCGGCGACCCTAGACCCCTGGCGACCGCGTCTACCTCGCCTCCGGTGACCTCACCGCCGCGGAGGGAGCAATGCCGGTCACCGAGCTGTAAAACGCCCGCGCGCCCATCGCAATCGTCCGTCCCCGATCCAACGGTTCAGATCTGTGGACAACGATTTGCGTCCGCACGCTCTACCCCTGGGCCCTGCCTCTCAGTGCCTGTGCTCGCCTCCCTCCTCAGGTCGCTGACACCCCCGCCCCACTTGTCTGCCGCGCTCACTCGCCCACGTGCTCGCCCACCGATCTAATCTCGGCCATTGATCGTGGATCTGACGGCTGAGGAGACCCCGTACCCCTTCGTGTGTAAATTTGTTAAAAAAAGCCCTCGGTTTTGTAGGAATCAACCCGGCGTCCTCTAGTTTTACGCACAGACCACTGTTTTCTTGCAAACAGATCTCTGACCTTTCTTTTAATCACATATTTAGGTTTAATTTTGTATTTTAAACTTCAAAACTTGTTTATTTCATATCTTTTGCATATGAACTCCAAATTTAGTGATTCAAATTGCAAAATGTTCATATGATTATTCTCTGTCCAAATAAATTATGATCATTCAGTGTTTGTGCATTCTAATTTTTTGCCTAGACTATAGGTTAGTTTATGTAATAATTCATTTATTTAATAAGATAAGTAAAAAAGGAAACCCTAGTGGTAAATAGATGTTTAATCTTGTGAGATTAATAATATGTAATATATAAATTCATCCCTGGTTTAACTTTTATGTCTCATTAAAATGAGTAGAATCAGATTAGGTATGGAGATAAACAACACTTAGAGAATAACAAACTACTAAATCTGGTTAGTTTACCCTATAACTTAAACTCCCTTTTGAGTTTATACTTTTCCTTTTGAGATGTGTTCCATTGTTTGTGCATGTTTGGTGTGCTGTTCATTTGGCATTTTCCAATGTATTGAATGTATGATCGCTTTATTTAGGTGACGAGCAACCCGTGGTTCCTGAGTGTGTTGCCGAAGATCTTCCTGAGCAACAACCTGGTGAAGGCAAGTGTCTTCTGACCTATTATGTCCTACTTACTTTATAATTCATTGTCTCGCATTACTTTATAGAAACCTAAGGATTGACTAGTTTGTATTTACCTTATCCTTGTTTACCTTTTTGGGTTATCATGGTTAGCTTATGTTATTGCTTTAACTTAATCAACGAACATGATGTGAATATTGATACGATGATGTTATCCCGATGATGATCTTGTGATATTTTAGGGGACTCACGTCATTTTCCTGAGTACCACTCCGTAAGGACCTGTTCGTTGAGTGACCACCCGAGATAACAGTGCAACCATGAGGGTGGAATGGGACGCCCTTAGCTGAATAATTAGATGAACCTAGGGGTGTTGTTGGCTTTGCCGGAGGGCCATCAATGGGGGCTGGGGCGTAGTGCTCGCTCTGCTAAGGGGGTGCAGAGGTTCATTCAATTTGGTTTTTGTTACTCACCCACCTTGGGGAGGTGTATTGTGTTTGTACGACTGGTGAAACCTAACGAGCAGCTATGCACCAGGGGAGTCTTTGTAAAGCCTACGTAGTGAGACCCTGCCAGGTCACCTTGGTAGTGATCAATGGAGAGTCATCATCTTCGGGCAGAATGGGAATCACGACTTATGAGTAAAGTGTGCAACCTCTGCATAGTGTTATAAAGTGGTATATCAGCTGAGCTCACGGTTAAGAGCGACCTTGGGATCCTCTTTTATTAGAAGAACTTTAAATACTTTTATGATGATGTTTAATAATGATGGTTATAATTATGATATCTGGTATTTCCTCTTGGAGGGAGTACATTTGGGTAATAACTAGGTTTATTACTAAAATTTGGCTCTACTATTAGTAATAAATACTTGACCAACTAAAAGCAACTGCTTAACCTCAACTCCACATACAGCAAGTCCACTTTAGCCAAACGGGACATTTGCTGAGCACGTTGATGTGTAATCAACCATGCTTTAAAAACCACCCCATCCCAGGTTGTTGTAACACCCTAAATTTGGGGGTATAAAATTTTCTTTTCTAATATCCACCAAATTCAGGTGTTACCTTCTTCTTCCTTTGCCTTTCTTTATCTTTTAAAAATAGAGAAGGAATATTTTGCTTTTATGGAAGTATTAGATGTATTAATGAATCTCAAAAAGGGTTTTTGATCATTGCATCACATGCTGGAGCATTAGTCATCTTGTTGTTGATTGAGTTGAAAGAGTTCGACGAGTTAATTTATTCTCTTTTGCGAAGCCCAATTTAATTAATAATAGAAATTTACCAAAAAAATATTTATTGAATATTCTATTTGGAAATATTATTATTTTTAATTATTATGATTTTTCTTTTAATATTTCGAAAAAGAACAAATATTTATTCATACATTTTGAATAACATGCGTTAAGAAAAAGAGGAAAATGAATTTCAAAATAAACAAAAAAGAAAGAAAAGGCCCAGCTGCTCGGCATGTCCATGGCCCGCTCGGCCTTCCAGCCTCGTCGCGCGCACGAGAGCACGGGTAGCGCCCATCCAGTTCGTGGGCCCACCTATCAGCAGGGTGCGGGACCCACTTGTCAGGCCTATTTCCCTCAACTGCCACTCCCTTCTCTAGCCGCCACTACTCCTGTTTCCCAGTCGCCAGGCTGTTCCTCTTCACGCACGTCCACGACTTCTTCAACCCCAAGCATCTGTTCCCTGCTCTCCTTGGCAACTAGCAGCAACGGCAACCAGCGGCCCCGGCGCGGGCGCGGCCCCGGTGCGAGCATGGCCCCGGCGCACGCGCGCGACCCCGGCTCGGCGTGCGGGCGCTCGGCACGGCAGCCGGCGTGGCAGCTCGCGGCGGCCAACCCACAGTGCCCCTGGCGACCCGGCACGACGTGCGGTGCCCGGCCAGCCCGCCCGCGGCGCGCTCGCAGCAGCCTGCGCGGCTTGCTCGCGGCCATGGCACGGCGGCCGGCGCGGCAGCCCGCGGCTTGCCCTGCGCGGCAGCCTGCGTGGCCAGCCTACTCGGTCTCTGCCCGGCACGGCGGCTCGCGGCCAGCCAGCGCGGCGCGCGCGGCCTAGCTCCCAGCCCGCTGCCGAGCCCTCTCCTGCGCGCCTGTCCCGCGTGCCCAGACGTCCGGCCCCGGCTCCCTAGCCCGCCGCGGTGTGCTCCCAACGGGCCCTGGCCGGCATCCAGCAGTCGTGGTCGACCGAAAGGCCACCCTCGCCGAGCTCCTCCCGTCATGTTAGTTCTCATGTGCGCAGTGGAGAAAGAGAAGAAGAAGCAATCGTCCTGTTCGTGGGTGAGATGAGTTGTGGCCACATGAGATTCTATCGTTTTGAACTGTGAACTATTACGTATTCAATGTGTGTGCATCACAAATACATTTGATCCTGTTCTAATTGTGGTAACTTCGTAATCCTGTCGAGTACACGCTAATAATAGTATTTTGTCGCATCACAGGATTTAGCTATTTAATTGATTATTTGATTGTCCAATGATTAATAAAATAACATTCTAATTTAGGTATAGCTCTAACATGTTCTCGTATAAATACCCGTAATGTGATTATGTTGATGCAAACGTTGTAATTAACACTTTCTTAATAGGATGCGGGATCGGTTAGCGGTTCTAGCTTATCGTCGCACTGTTTTCGCGTGTTGTCGTGTGTTGTTTCACGTGTGTCGCGCGCCTTGCCGCGCGCCGTTCGCGCGTATCGCGCGTTGTCTGCGCGTGAGATTAAACCATTCGCTTATAATTACTCACGTGAGTTAATTAGTTATTTATTTAGTCATCCACAATTAAAACAGTAAGTTAGCCAAAGCTAAGTAGTAAATATTATTTATATTTGAGATATATCGGATTAAATACTCTAATTAATATTTGCTTAGTGTAAACACGCTAACCCTTCGATCGTAGCTTCGACTATCGCGGTTCTTTTCCTCGCATAACTGTAGAAGCGCACTCTATTTTATATTGCTCGTTTTTATAATGTTTTACCTTATATGGTGTAATGTTCTTATGCACATATGTTTGTTTGCTTGTGTCTGTTCGTCTTCGCTCCGCGTTGCGATTAGATCGTGGTTCTCTTCCGAGCTTTGAGGAATCGACGATCAAGCATTGGCGACCAAGCGATCTAGCTCTTCAAGTTCTACAAGTTTGAAGACCCTGAGCATCTGTTTGGTGAAGGCAAGTGTCCTCTGACCCATTATGTCCCATTTACTTTATAATTCACTGTCCCGCATACTATGAACAACATAACGATTGACTAGCTTTCTATTTACCTTGTCCTTGATTACCTTTTGGGTTACTATGGTTAGCTTCATGCTAGCGCTTTACTTTAATCAATGAACATGATGAGATACAATGATGATATTATGGTTTTATTCTGGATATGATGATATACTTATGGCATTTAAAGGGGACTCGAGCTGTTTCTCGAGTGCCTCTCCGTAAGGACTGGTTCATTGGATGACCGCTCGGGAAAACAGTGCAACCATGAGGGTAGAATGGGACGCCCTTAGCTGAATAATTAGAGGAACTGGGGTGTAGTTCGCTTCGTCGTCGTGCCGTTAATGGGGCTCGATGTATGCGGCTCGCTCTGCCAAGGTTGGTTTGCCCCTTGGGGAGGAGTGCGGTGCATTTAGGAAACCTAACGGGCGGCTACAGCCTCAGTGAATCTTTGTAAAGGCTTCGTAGTGAATCCCTGGTCATTCACCTTGCGAGTGAATAAGGGTCTTGCAAGCCCGGGCTAGAGAGCGAATCATGACTTGTGGGTAAAGTGTGCAACCTCTGCAGAGTGTTATGAAACTGATATATCAGTCGTGCTCGCGGTTATGAGCGGCCAAGGGAGCTCCATTGATTAGAGATACTTGATCAGAGATGTATTACAGGTGGTGATGAGGATGATGTTTATGACTATGGTAATGGTAAGTTATATTCTTTCTGTTTGGAAAGGGTACTTTTGGGTTAACAACTTGGGTTAATGTTAAAACCTGGCTCTCTACAAGTAATAATTACCTGATCAACTAAAAGCAACTGCTTGACCTTAACCCCACATAAAGCTAGTCCACTACAACCAAACGGGACATTTGCTGAGTACGTTGATGTGTACTCACCCTTGCTTTCACAAAACACCAGGTTGCCTTTGGTGCAATCTATGCTCAGGTAAAGAAGAAGGTGTCGAGGCGGATCTCCAGGAGTTCCAGGACTTCGATGAGTTCGAGGATTAGGCTAGCGACCTCCCCCAGTCAGCTGCCTGTGGTGGGTTGTTTACGTTGGCTACATTTCGATTCTGTGTACTTTGATTTATATTATGTAAATGGCTCTAGTATGTAATATTATTACTTACTCTTTATTGTAATTCGAAGCATTGTGCTATGATGAGTCATTTATGTAATCGTTGTGTGCGTGAATTACTGATGCTGGCACGTACATGGTTCACATTCGATTTACCTTCAAAACTGGGTGTGACATAAGTGGTATCAAAGTCGTGCTGACTGTAGGACCGTTGACCTAGAGTAGCATTGGTCGTTTTAAGGACTTATTGATTATTACTTCACCTCATCCTTGATTCTGCTTCAAAATTTTAGTCACCTCGACTAATTCTATGTTGTGCTTCTATATACCCCCTTATCAAAAAGTATTTTATTCTAGTATGGCTTATACTTCTCTCAATCTATTAGATCTGATCTCATCTTGTGCTTGCGACATCATTATAGATGCCCCCTGACCATAACCTTTTTGTCCGTTGGGATTCTTCCCTCCTCCATCATTAAATCGCTACCTTTTGACTATCTTCATTCCCTTAGTATTGACATGCTCATACCATTAGATTCTTCAATACTCTTGTTTCAAATACTTACATCTGAATTTCTACTGCCTACTTAAAAACTTCAGTTTATATGTCCATGAATTTCTTGTCCTCTGAAATTCCTTCTTATTCTGTTGTTAAGTTGTTATCCTTTGGCTTTTTCTATTCCCTTGTCTTGGTATGCCCGTATCCTTGGGGTATTGCATACTCTTATCTTTTTATATTTGCTTATCTTTATACCCTAATGTTTGTTTATAAACACTTCAGTTAACTTGCCCTTGACCACCCTTGTTTCTCGATGATCCATGAGCATTCATTTTATTTCGCACATCCTTGGTGATCTCGTTAATTCCTTGTACTTTCTTCGACAATGAATTTTTATTTCAACCATTTTGTTGGAACCTTACCTATCTTACCCTTGATTGTTTTCTCCACTTTGCGAGTCTTGCCTTAACTCTATCCTTGATTATGCTTTCATGATTATCATATTTACCCTTGTCACCTCTATATCTTACCTTGATGCTTATATTATACATGTCCTTTAAAAAAATCTTCTCTCCTCTACCTCAAATTTTATAATTGTATTTTACCTATTTTCCCTTGGTCGTATTCTCTTCCTTGTCGCTTGCGAGTTTTTAACTCCATCCTTTGTTGTGCTCTGGTTGGGTATCACCTTTACCTTTCTCATCTCTCGATCTTACATTGGCGATTACACTATGTCCGTTCTCTAAGATCTCTAATCTCCAATCCCAATCTGAGAGCAGTGTTTTACTTATCTTACCCTTGGCAATACCCTCTTCTTTACCACATGTAAGCCTTGACAGACCTCCATTCTTTATTGTACTCATACCCTTGCTCTTTTATGCCTTCATCTTTTCTCTTATACTCTTATCTGTTATCACCTTCGAACCTTGCGATATTTATGTCTTCTACCCAAATCCTTACCTTGAATTGATCCTTTAAAATCCTCCCCTTTCTTTCAACCTAGTTTGAAAGCTATGAGTTACCTATCTCTCCCTTGATTTCTTTTCACTCCTTGTCGCCTTACAGGTTTTGTCCTAATTCCATCCTTTGATGTGTTTTTATTTGCTATCACTATCCCCTTGTCATCTACCGATCTTACCTTGACATTTATCTCTATTCCTGCTCTTTAAAAATCCCCTCTCTTCCACCTCAATTTGAGAGTGGAAATTTACCTATCTGGCCCTTGGACGTACCCTCTCCTTTTCCATTTGCATGTTCTATCTTAACTCCATCCTGAATGATACTTATATCCTTTGTCTTATGCCTATTTACCTCCTCTCCTACATCCTTGTCAGTTATTACCTTTAAAACCATTGTGATACATATGCTCTTACCTTCCTGCTTACCTTGAACCTACCCTTTGGAGCCTCCTCTTTTCCATCCCTGCTCGGAGTAAGGCCTCACCTACTTCACCATCGATTGCTTCCCCTTCTTTGACGCCTTGCAAGTTTTGTCTAAAATACATCCTATGTTGTGTGTTTGTCCGTTATCACCTTAACCCTTATCATCCCTTGATATTTACCTTGATGCTTATCTTGTACTTGCATTCTAAGAGCCTCCTCTCCCGTCTCAGTTGAATAGTGTTGTCTTACCCATCCGTTCTTGGTCGTTCCCTTTTCCTCTGCCGCATTGCAGGTCTTAGCTCTTGCTTGATATCACCCTTACCTTTGTAATCATTAGATCTTGCCTTGATGCTTATCTTAGGTCTGCTTTTTGGAATCTCCCCTTTTCCAACTCAACTCGAGAGTGGTGTTCTACCCATTATGCCCTTGGTTGTATCCTTCTCCTGGTCGCTTGTAATCCTTGCTTTAACTCCATCCCTTATTGTGCTCATGCCCCTATCCTGCATGTCTTATTATTCCCCTTGCTTTTCGATGGCCTTAGAATAGTTTCCCCTTGGTAAGGAAAGACCACCACTTAATTAAAAGTTACGTATAGCAATGAGATGTTTGTTGTTGTATGCTTGTGTTGTCTGTCTTTGTGTTATGACTGATTTGCTTCTTTGTGATGAGTGTTGATGTGTTGTGGCCCTTGGTCCGCAATGACATCAGTTTATTAGCTCAGTGACATATAGTTAGGTAGTTGGGTGCTCTCTGTTTTCTCTCTTTAATCTATCTATGCTTACCTTTTTTATCTATACCCTTTCCTCTTGCGCATGTCTGGTTGGCATCCTCCAACCTCTCTTAATCAGTCAAGGTCAGAGTCGACAACATCTTCATCAAGTGCATATCAATGCTCCTGTTAAGGGGGTTAGTCGCTAACCCCAATGAAGACAATGCGATCAACATCAACCAACAAGATCAGAGTGGCGCAACGAAAGCGTGTGTGGGTCCTAACCCACAGGTCTAGGAGATCCTCAAGAATTGCATCAATCGGTCTCAAGCATCCGATGGTCAAAGCAACCAATCCACAAGTCAAGCCGGCGGAGTCAAAGTTGAGTTAGAAGAAGCTATGAAAGACTAATGAACCAATCCTATTTTCTTGCTAGCCTCTTCTTGAATCTCGAGGACGAGATTCTGTTAAGGGGGTTAGATTTGTAACACCCTGAATTTGGGGTATAAAATTTTCTTTTCTAATATCCACCAAATTCAGGTGTTATCCTCTTCTTCCTTTGCCTTTCTTTATCTTTTAAAAATAGAGAAGGAATATTTTGCTTTTATGGAAGTATTAGATGTATTAATGAATCTCAAAAAGGGTTTTTGATCATTGCATCACATGCTGGAGCATTAGTCATCTTGTTGTTGATTGAGTTGAAAGAGTTCGACGAGTTAATTTATTCTCTTTTGCGAAGCCCAATTTAATTAATAATAGAAATTTACCAAAAAATATTTATTGAATATTCTATTTGGAAATATTATTATTTTTAATTATTATGATTTTTCTTTTAATATTTCGAAAAATAACAAATATTTATTCATACATTTTGAATAACATGCGTTAAGAAAAAGAGGAAAATGAAATTCAAAATAAACAAAAAAGAAATAAAAGGCCCAGCTGCTCGGCATGTCCGTGGCCCGCTCGGCCTTCCAGCCTCGTCGCGCGCACGGGAGCACGGGTAGCACCCATCCAGTTCGTGGGCCCACCGGTCAGCAGGGTGCGGGACCCACTTGTCAGGCCTATTTCCCTCAACTGCCCACTCCCTTCCCTAGTCGCCACTACTCTTGTTTCCCGGCCACTAGGTTGTTCCTCTTCATGCACGTCCACGACTTCTTCAACCCCAAGCATTCGTTCCCTACTCTCCTTGGCAACCAGCAGCAGCGGCAACCAGCGGCTCCGGCGCGGGCGCGCGACCCCGGCTCGACGTGCGGGCGCTCGGCCCAGCACGGCGGCTCAGCACGGCAGCCGGCACGGCCGGCGTGGCAGCTCGTGGCGGCCAGCCCGCGGTGCCCCTGGCGCCCCGGCACGGCGCGCGGTGCCCGGCCAGCACGCCAGCGGCAGCCTGCGCGGCTTGCTCACGGCGCAGCTCGCGGCCATGGCACGGCAGCCTGCGTGGCCAGCCTGCTCGATCTCTGCCCGGCGCGGCGGCTCACGGCCAGCCAGCGCGACGCGCGCGGCCTAGCTCCCAGCCCGCTGTCGAGCCCTCTCCTGCGCGCCGGTCCCGCGTGCCCAGGCGTCCGGCCCGGGCTCCCTAGCCCGCCGCGGTGTGCTCCCAGCGAGTCCTGGCCGGCATCCAGCCAACGTGGTCGACCGAAAGGCCACCCTCACCGAGCTTCTCCCGTCGTGTTAGTTCTCATGTGCTCAGGGGAGAACGAGAAGAAGAAGCAATCGTCCTGTTCGTGGGTGAGATGGGTTGTGGCCGCATGAGATTCCATCGTTTTGAACTGTGAACTAGTACGTATTCAATGTGTGTGCATCGCAAATACATTTGATCTTGTTCTAATTGTGGTAACTTCGTAATCTTATCGACTACACGTTAATAATAGTATTTTCTCGCATCACAGGATTTAGCTATTTAATTGATTATTTGGTTGTCCAATGATTAATAAAATAACATTCTAATTTAGGTATAGCTCTAACCAGTTCTCGTATAAATACTCGTAATGTGATTATGTTGATGCAAACGTTGTAATTAACACTTTCTTAATAGGATGCGGGATCGGTTAGCGGTTCTAGCTTATCGTCGCACTGTCTTCGCGTGTTGCCGCGTGTTGTTTCACGTGTGTTGCGCGCCTTGCCGTGTGCCGTTCGCGCGAATCGCGCGTTCTCCGCGCGCGAGATTAAACCACTCGCTTATAATTACTCACGTGAGTTAATTAGTTATTTATTTAGTCATCTACAATTAAAACAGTAAGTTAGCCAAAGCTAAGTAGTAAATATTATTTATATTTGAGATATATCGGATTAAATACTCTAATTAATATTTGCTTAGTGTAAACACGCTAACCCTTCGACCGTAGCTTCGACTGTCGCGGTTCTTTTCCTCGGATAACTGTAGAAGCGCTCTCTATTTTATATTGCTCGTTTTTATAATGTTTTACCTTGTATGGTGTAGTATTCTTATGCACATATGTTTGTTTGCTTGTGCCTATTCGTTTTCGCTCCGCGTTGCGATTAGATCGTGGTTCTCTTCCGAGCTTCGAGGAATCGACGATCAAGCATTGGCGACCAAGCGATCTAGCTCTTCAAGTTCTACAAGTTTGAAGACCCTGAGCATCTATTTGGTGAAGGCAAGTATCCTCTGACCCATTATGTCCCATTTACTTTATAATTCACTGTCCCGCATACTATGAACAACATAAGGATTGACTAGCTTTCTATTTACCTTGTCCTTGATTACCTTTTGGGTTACTATGGTTAGCTTCATGCTAGCGCTTTACTTTAATCAATGAACATGATGAGATACAATGATGATACTATGGTTTTATTCTGGATATGATGATATACTTGTGGCATTTAAGGGGACTCGAGCTGTTTCTCGAGTACCTCTCCGTAAGGACTGGTTCGTTGGATGACCGCCCGGGAAAACAGTGCAACCATGAGGGTGGAATGGGATGCCCTTAGCTGAATAATTAGAGGAACTAGGGTGTAGTTCGCTTCGCCGTCGTGCCGTTGATGGGGCTCGGTGTATGCGGCTCGCTCTGCCAAGGTTGGTTCGCCCCTTGGGGAGGAGTGCATGCGGTGCATTTAGGAAACCTAACGGGCGGCTACAGCCTCAGGGAATCTTTGTAAAGGCTTCGTAGTGAATCCCTGACCATTCACCTTGGGAGTGAATAAGGGTCTTGAAAGCCCGGGCTAGAGAGGGAATCACGACTTGTGGGTAAAGTGCGCAACCTCTGCAGAGTGTTATGAAACTGATATATCAGTCGTGCTCGCGGTTATGAGCGGCCAAGGGAGCTCCATTGATTAGAGATACTTGATTAGAGATGTATTACAGGTGGTGACGAGGATGATGTTTATAACTATGGTAATGGTAAGTGGTATTCTTTCCGTTTGGAAAGGGTACTTTTGGGTTAACAACTTGGGTTAATGTTAAAACCTGGCTCTCTACTAGTAATAATTACTTGATCAATTAAAAGCAACTGCTTGACCTTAACCCCACATAAAGCTAGTCCACTACAACCAAACAGGACATTTGCTGAGTACGTTGATGTGTACTCACCCTTGCTTTCACAAAACACCAGGTTGCCTTTGGTGCAATCTATGCTCAGGTAAAGAAGAAGGTGTCGAGGCGGATCTCCAGGAGTTCTAGGACTTCGACGAGTTCGAGGATTAGGCTACTGACCTCCCCCAGTCAGCTGCCTATGGTGGTTTGTTTGCGTTGGCTACATTTCAATTCTGTGTACTTTGATTTATATTATGTAAATGGCTCTAGTCTGTTATATTATTACTTACTCTTTATTGTAATTCGAAGCATTGTGCTATGATGAGTCATTTATGTAATCGTTGTGTACGTGAATTACTGATCCTGGCACGTACATGGTTCGCATTCGGTTTACCTTCAAAACCGGGTGTGACAGTTGTCCCCACTGTATTCAGTGCTCAGGAGGAGATGTTGGCAACATGGAGGACTTTTAGGAGTTCTAGGACTACGACGAGTTCTAGTTTTCTTAGTGCCAAACCTCCTTTAACTGCCTGTGAATGCCTTATCTGCTACGTTTCGTATTCCGCACTTTGATAATGTTAATGACCATGTTATAGACTCTGTGGATGTCTTGGACATCTTGAGGTAATAAAAGTACATTTTCGCTATTTACTTTGAGCAATGTGTAATGTTGTCCAATTATGTAATCGCTGTGTACATGAGTTTCTGATCTTGGCACGTATATAGTTCGCATTCGGTTTGCCTTCCAAAACTGGGTGTGACACACTTGTTGTACTCACATCCCCCTAGGTCAAGAATAGGTACAGGCGCATGAAGGATGTTGTGATGAGGTCATGAGTGGTCTAGGCCGTCGTCTCCGAGTCAACTATGGTTGATGGATCGTTGTCTTCGTATGATGTAATTATTTAACTATTTTATACAGAACTCGGTTATATGTTAATGATATGACATTTGTTTCTATAACATGAGTCATCATATGTGTGAGACTTGATCACAGCACACTTGGTGAAGTTCGCGCCCGGGTTTGGTGCCCCTAAAACCTGGGTGTGACACCAACCGTCGGTGCAAATAGATCCTTTCCACTGATGGTTGTGTTAAGTGAACCGCCAGTGGAAATATGTTTCCGCAGGCGGTTACTTAAGCCAGCTCCACCTTTTTATTTTGACTGGCACGTGGTAACTGAAACCGTCAGCAAAAATTTGTGCGTGTCGCCAGCTTAGAGCTCTTTTCTACTAGTGGAGTCCACTAGAGGCAGATCGCAACACAACAAATCATAAACATAGCCACCATAATCCAGGACGTGTGATATTATCTCACAACGAGCTCGAACCACTCTAAATCTTATGCCTCTTGCGCATTTACCTTCAGGTTTCGATCTCGCGACCTACCCTATAAATTCACTACCAAAAAATCGTTGATACTTCTTATACATGGGCTTTCTTGTCTTGTATGAGCTAGCATTTGACTTTGGTGCTAACGCTTTTGTCATTTGAAGGGGCATTAAAGTTCGTCTTCAAAACCTTATCATGTGCCTCAACAACTCTATGGTGAAAAGCACCAGCAGATTGTTAGGTTTGTCAATTTTTTTGCATTTTCAACATTCAGTCTGTTAATACGTGTTCTACAATAACCCAAATTGGTTCTAGCCATATGGATATTAGAACTGAAACCAGCATTGTTGCAACAAGGAATGAATGACTGGACACACAAGGAAGGAATATTACCTCAAGGGAGGAAGCAATTATGCACATATAAAACTGTTGTTGGCTCTGATATTGTTATTCTTGCAAAAATAGATTTTCGCCAACATTTCTCTTGATGAAGCATTATGGATAGATAGATAGATAGATAGATAGATAGATAGATACAGAGATATAATGCTTCCATGAAAAATACAGGAGCGAACTGGTTGGATTTATTTTCTCATATATCAGTAAAGCATGAAAAATACAGGAGCAAACTGGTTCGTCAATTAGGCATTAACCGGAGCAATGTGGCTGACAGGGTGCAGAACCAGGCCTGTGTTTTTCTTCGCAACCAGCCCTGCAGCCTCCCAAACATCGACATCCTTAGGCTCCTGTCCACTTGGTAGCTTCCAATCGAAATGGTACAGAAGGCTGGCCAGTGCAAGCTCCAAGTTGGCCACTCCAAGGTTTGCTCCCGGGCACATGCGACGGCCAGACCCGAACGGGAGGTACTCGTAGTATGTTCCCTTGTAGTCTAGGTTGGAGTTCTCGAACCGCTCCGGCTTGAATTCCTCGGCGTCTTCCCAGTACCTAGGGTCCCTACAGATCGCCCAGACATTGACGAACACGCATGTGCCTTTAGGGATGTCGTAGCCCATGACCTGGCACGCCTCCCGGCATTTGCGTGGGAGCAGGAGCGGCACCGGGCAGTGCAACCTGAGCGCTTCCTTCACCACGAGCTTCAGGTACCTAAGATTTGCCGTGGACAGGTCGTCCTCCGTGATCGTGGTCTTCCCCTTGAAAGCCTCCCGGACCTCGGCCTGCGCTTTGGCCATCGTTGCCGGGTACCGGACCAGCTCTGTCATGCACCAGGTCAGCGTTGTCGACGAGGTGTCGCTGCCCGCGCCAAACAAGTCCTAGAGATCAAATAATTAAAAACACCAATCGACTTGTTAAATTCCAGCTTGCTAGCTAACTTCTTTCTGAAGCAAGCTAGGCGGCGACGATGGGGATCAGACTTACAAACATGAGCGCCATGACGACGTTGTCGGTGAGCTCGATGGGCAAGCCGGCGTCTTTCTGAAGCCTGAGCAGGACGGAGATCATGCTCTCGTTTGAAGTCTTGTCACCCTGATCCATGGATTCCTTGGTCTCGCGGATGATCTGCCCGAGGATGCGCGCCATCTCGTCGCGGCACGCTATCGCCTTGCGTCGCGCCGTGCTAAGACTCTGCAACACCCTAGACGACGGGAAGATGTTACCTACGCTTAGCTCCGCGGCCACCCGAATGGCAGTGTCCAGGGCAGCCAGGTACTCGTCCTGATACTTGCACCGGCTGCCGATGGACTCCCTGACGAAGGTGTCGTTGATGAAGCTAGAGATCATCTTGGACAGGTCGACGGTGGCGCCGGCGCTGGCGGACGCGGCGAGGCTCCGCATGAACCGCGCCACCTCCTCCTCGCGGATGCGCTGGAACGACTGCACCCGCGCGGCGCTCAGCAGCTCCAGCACGCTGAGCTTGCGGAGCTGCCGCCACTGCTCGCCGTAGGACCCGAAAACCATGTCCATGCCGTTGAAGGTGAGTATGTCGACGGTGCTGTTGATGTGACGGTCGGCGAACGACACGTCGTGCGTCTTGGTGATCGCCTGCGCGGCCTCCGGCGACGACACCACCAGCGTGGGCACCTCGCCCAGCCACAGCATCATGAGCGGCCCGTGCTTGTGCGCGAGCTCGCGCATCGCCCGGTAGGGCAGCGGGTTGCTGACGATGTGGTGGATGCTGCCAATCAACGGCAGCGTCCATGGCCCTGGCGGAAGGTTCAGCTTCGGCTTGGTCACGACCGATTTGAGCTTGGAGAGGACGGCGACCACCGCCACCGTTCCCACGGCGATGAGCACCTTGTCCTCCATTGTGGCTACCTACTTAATTGCGTATATAAGCTTGATCTAATTGTGTAATTTATGTCTGTTGGACATGCTGGCTTTCATTTATAGATATAGACTAGTGGCCAGATGCAATAGCTTCATTTTAAATTTTTGTATGTTGTGGGTGCAGGCTGCTGAGACGGTCCAAGTCAAAACATCGTGGCTTGACGTTTGAAGTGTCTACTGAACACCAAAATAAACGGCCGGCCGGATGATCCGCGCGTGCAAAGCCAATTAAGATTCCGAGTTTCTTGCTATGGTTGTTGGCTAGATTCGTAGAATTAGCTCCAGGAATTTGTTTGTAACGGGTCCAGCCTCCCTCCTCTATAAATACAGAGGAATACAGCCGATTAATCATCAACAATCCAACCTACAATCAATATAATTCGCATTTTATCTTGTACATTTAGGAGTAGTTCTAGTCTAGTTCTAGTTTAGTCTTCCAATCTTAAAATTCTCCGCTTCTCCTCGACTCTACGTCGATCAGAGGAGTCTAGGTCGGCCTGTCGAGCCTAGACAACACTTAGGATCTCTCCTCCCCGACGTGGTCCCTCCCGGGAGCGAGATCCAGGCGCCGTCGGTGAACTCTGCACCTCTGCGAACGCGCGGACCATCCGGCCCCAAAGCGCGGACCATCCAACACGTCAGGCAGGGAATCCGAGCCCTGCGCTAGGTCGCGGACCGTCCAGCCCCTAGCCGCGGACCGTCCACGCCTGTGCAGAGAGCACCGTCGCCGGTTCTCATTATAGTGATTGGCGACCGAAAAGGTGTTAACACACTTTTTGGCGACTCCGTTGGGGAAAGCACATATAGACCTATCAGATCGGCCCCAGTGGCCGGTTCAAGGGATAACTCTAGCGTCTCCCCTAGCAATATCATAGAGCCGACTTGGGAAACCTTGCGGGCTGACGAACAGCTCCAGTTCGAGGAGCACAAGGAGCAGTTGATCCAAGAAGCAAAGGCGAAGTTTCTGGCCAACTTCAAGGTGGACAGGAACAACAAGGTCGTTCGACAATGGGCGACTGATTTGGCTTTGCTCCGACCCACGACGGATACCCCCAATGTAAGTAACACCAACGAGCTCCAATCTCTTAAAGCTTACATAGATGAACAACGAGAGAAAATGCAACATATCATAGAGGGTATACAAAAGGATTACAAAAGGATAGTGTGTGCGTTTGATAAAGCTACTATTTCAAATTTTCCTTCGCACGAGGTTGAATTGGGGGAAAACACGTGTAATTCATCGACTGCGGGTTGTCACGACCAGTCACAACCACTTTATGGGATGCCGATGGACACATACCCTGAGCAACCACAACCTCCTATGCACATCGGCAATAAATTAGCCGATCTATACATGACCAGATCGTCCGCACGTGAGTGCGGACCGTCCGGGCCAACAACGGTCGGGCCCATTTTCAATGAATTACCAAGATATGCGTCCGAGCCGCCACATGTTACACAAGCCCTAAACAACCCAGACAGACCGCCTGCATATGATCACGGACGGTCCGCATAGCCGACCGGACGGTCCGCGTATCCGACTGGACGGTCCGGCACAGGGTTGTTTGAGGAAGATTGTTACCTAAATCCTTGCCCGTCCCAGCAACACTTTCCATCACACTATACAATACACCAGCCCATTAATATAGAATCCCAACCCATGGGGGCGAGTACTTTTCGGCCCGCCTAGAAGGCCGAAAAGGAACGGTCAATCCTATAAACCATATAGGGCAAATAGTAATGCACCACATAACTCAAACCAATAGGGGGAAGACAACAAACTAGTATCCAAACAACCTCACCTATGATGGGATAAAGAGCCGGTGGTCTCCCTCCGGCTACTATAGACATAGTAAGGGAAGAAATAGTCGGGGCGTTCCGAGATAAGCTTGGAGTAAGCATGGTCCCTGGGGGGCAGTCATATTGGAGACCTTATGACAGCCGATTTGACCACCACCCATACCCACAGGGAACCAGGATACCCGAATTCGCAAAATTTTCGGGTGACCAAGGGAAAAGCACACGTGAACACATAGGCTAGTTTCTAGCGCAATTAGGAGAATTAGCCGACACAGTGGCGTTCCTCGTGCGTTTATTTTCGTTATCTTTAACAGAAACGACATTCGCATGGTACGCCACATTACCCCCTAATTCTATTTTGTCATGGGGGGATTTAGAACAAAAAATCCACGATCACTTCTTTTCGGGTGATTATGAGTTAGATTTGGTAGACCTAGTAGCCCTACGATAAGGGAAAGACGAATTGGTTAATGAATACATCCGAAGGTTCCGGGATACAAGAAACTGATGCTTTCAAATTCATTTAGCAGAAAAACAGCTAGCAGGATTAGCCTTTAATGGACTGTGATATTATTTAAAGGAAAGATTAAAAGGTATCCAGTTTTTTACGCTAGCACAATTACATCAAAGAGCTTTGGCTTGTGAAAGCCGAAGCAAAGAAACTGCTAAAACAATCTGTCACAGCGTGCATATAGTAGAGTGCGACCAAAGCAGCTCGGATGACAAATCAACAGAAGTATACGCGGCTGAAATGGTTTGGCCAAAGCAGGTCAAATCTTTGACTTGTTCCTCCTTACAGCCGGTTCAAAAGAAACGGCAAGAAGAGGTTAAGTTTACATTTAACGTTGGCAAATGTGACAAAATATTTGATGAATTACTCAAAATGGCAACATTAAAATAATTCATACTATTCCATCCGCCGACGAACTAAAACGTTGTGCATACTGCAAGTGGCATAACTCATTTTCTCATGCCACTAATGATTGTAATGTGTTCCGACGACAAATTCAATTGGCCATTAACGAGGGACAATTGAAATTTCAGAAAATGTAGGTCGATATGGAGCCCTTCCTGATAAATGTGATTGATTTCGAGGGAAAAAGGGTCCTAATTCGGCCGAGCGTAGCCAATAAGGGCAAAAGCAAAGAGATAATCATCGGTGACGCGCGGGAGGCCGATGGGAATAATAAAATTTCTTGTAGGAAAGTAGTGGCCGAGAAGACTCCTGATGGAGGGGAGACCCTTAAGGTGATCATCACGACCTTTGGCACTGGGGGGCAAGCGCAGACCAAGGGGTGGGCGCAGGAACCCGTACTGCGTATCTCAGACGGTCTGACGCCCAGGCGCGGACGGCCCGGAATTACGCCGGACAGTCCAGCAACATCCAAGACTCGCAACGACCGCGTACCTTCAAACCACGACCAGAGATTGGTACGTGGAAGACTAATACATTTAAGGCAGCTGTCGGCCGGTCAAATCTAGCCCGACTTTTGATTAATTATTATCCAAATATGTAAAAAAGAAGGTCGTCCCAAGTGACCGGCCAGCGAAGCGACCTTGCTCATCCACTCAGGAGCGACATCATATAAGACCAATTGGACCATCTCACCGATCGGAAGAGACGGAAGGTCATATTGTCCAGTTAAGCCTAACGTACCTACATGGACACCTCCACCCCCAGATCTACCTATGCCATACCAATATACATACATACCACCACATGCCCCGAATCAAATGTGGAGCATGCCACCATATCTATTTGGGATGCCATAGTACCCCGCTTGGGGGGGCACCCCAAACATCTGTATTCAACAGGTTGGCACCTCTAGTATAAGATCGATTGAGCACCACTCGATTCGGTCACCAGGCACAAGCCCAACAAGATTGTCGGACCACTCGGCCACAAAGGTCGACCAATCTAGCAGGGGGCATATATCTACAGCAACCAAGAGAACGACAAAAAAGGACATTATCAAAATAGGCACACAGCAGGTGTCGTTGTACAGAAAGATAATGAAGGGCCGATAATTTTTGGTGAATCGTCCAACACAAGCAAAAGAGAAGATACAGCTGACATTAAAACAACCGATCCAAAATACCCCATGCCTCGATGGTGCCCATCGGGATTGACACGATCGCAAAAGCGAAAATTACAGCGCCTAAGAGCGAAAGAGAACCAGGAAAAGGAGGCGGAAAAGATATTCAATGACACACATCCACAGTACACTCCACCACAAAAGAAATGGAGACCAAAAGTCATTGAAGAAAAGCAAATGACCACAAAAATGGAAGATAAAACAACAATTGTGCAGCACTCTGCAGGAATGGCAGATAGCCCGACTAGAAAGGCTGGACCATCTACACAGGGCACGGATCGACCGACCCGTGAGTCTAGACCGTCCGCGCTACACCAGAACACCTCCAACGACGTGCTGACGCCCATGGAGGAGGACGACCTACTGGAAGAAGACCTGGTCGACTATGAAGCTTTTCCAGAGCACCTAGGTATGGACATAAATGTCATTACATTTTTCACCGATTGTACTATCGTCGGCGATGATGAACCTATCGTTGCTCAGTTCGACTTTGGTCCTAAAGAGGTCGCCTTCACTAAACCAAAGGAATCGGTAAATCATTTAAAACCGCTTTTCATTCGCGGTCACATTGATGGGATACCGATTGCAAAAATGTTGGTAGACAGGGGGCGACCATAAATCTAATGCCTTATTCATTATACAGAAAATTAGGTAAACAAGATGACGAACTTGTCAAGACCAACATGACCCTCAGCGGCGTTGGAACGGATAGTTCGATCAAAGTTAAGGGAGTCACGTCCGTTGAATTAACCATCGGGACTAAGACCCTTGTTGCTGCATTCTTCGTTGCTGATATAGAAGGAAGAACGAAATTACAGTCTAATCCTACGCAGAGATTGGATCCATGCTAATCAATGCGTACCTTCTACATTACATCAAATGTTATTGCAGTGGGTAGGCGACGATGTAGAACAAGTGCATGTTAATGCATCGGCCTGTATTGCTATGGCCGATGCCCCTGTACTTTGGACCTATGAGACTGCTACGTGTCTCACAGGAGTAGATTTTTCTAATTATCAATTCATAAGTATAGATAAAAAAGGTTTCATTCCTGTAATGCTAGAGCCGATAGAGAATCGGCTAAATCCTAAATAAAGTTTAAATGATAAGTACACACAGAATGAATGAGTCCCTGGTCGCGGACGGTCCGGCCTCTGAGGCCGGACGGTCCGGTATGTCGCAGGATAGTTCGGCTTTTAAGGCTGAGCGACCGTCACAATATAAAACCAGTGTCGTGGATGGGCCGGCTCTCAAGACCGGACGGTACGCCGTCACACGGAGATCATCTAATTCCTCTGTGGGAGACATAATAGAAGAATTCAGAGATCTTGACAAATTAGGTCAGGGGTTTACATCGGCCGATCCTTTGGAGGAGATCGATATAGGAGTTGGTAAAACTCCGAGGCCAACTTTTGTGAAAAAAACCCTGAAGACCGATCCTAGAGATGAAATGATCGGTTTATTGAAAGAATATTTTGATTGCTTTGCTTGGAATTACACTGAGATGCTAGGATTAAGCCAAGAGATAGTAGAGCATCGGCTGACTATTAAGTCCGGTTTCAGACCTTTCAAGCAGAAAGCTAGAACATTTCGTCCAGATCTACTTCCACGAATAAAGGACGAAATTCACCGGCTGCTATAAGCTAATTTTATTAGACCTTGCAGATACGCAGAGTGGATCTCCAATATTGTGCCGGTGGAGAAGAAAGAATCAGGTAAGCTCATAGTATGCACTGATTTTCGCAATTTGAATAGAGCAACTCCTAAAGATGAATATCCCATGCACATAGCCAACACATTAATCAATAATGCGTCAAGAAATAGAGTTATTAGCTTTCTTGACGGTAATGCCAGATATAATCAGATTTTCATGGCCGAAGAAGATGCGTCTAAAACGGCCTTTATATGTCCAGGCTTCATTGGTTTATTTGAGTGGGTTGTCATGACATTTGGTCTAAAAAATGCTGGCGCTACTTATCAGAGGGCTATGAATTTGATCTTTCACGAGCTGTTGGGAAACACTGTGAAAGTCTACATTGATGATATTGTAGTCAAATCGGCTGAGTTTAGTTCTCATATAGCTGATTTGCGCAAAGCCTTTGATAAAATGTGTCGGTATGGTCTGAAAATGAACCCACGTAAATGTGCTTTTGGAGTATCGGCTGGTAAGTTCTTAGGATTCATCATTCATGAACATGGTATAGGGATAGACACTGACCAAATTAAATCCATTCGGAATGTGGGACCTCTGACCTGTAAGGTCGAAGTGCAGAAGTTCCTCGACAAGATAAATTATTTGCGGAGGTTTATTTCTAACATAGCCGAGAAGATTGATGCCTTCACCCCTATCCTTCGGCTTAAAAATGATGTTGAATTCACCTAGGGGGCAGAACAACATGAAGCATTTGATCTCATCAGGAAATATTTGTCTTCGGCTCCCATGATAAAAGCACCACAAGTAGGAGTACCGTTCAGATTGTACATTGTAGCTGAATATAAGGTTATTGGGGCTGTTCTGACGCAAGAGACCGAAGGAAAGGAGCATGTGGTGACCTATCTAAGTCGGAGACTGGTGGATGCTGAAACGAGGTATACTTTCATCGAAAAGTTATGCTTATGCTTGTTTTATGCATGCACCAAGTATAGATATTATTTACTGTCTAGTCGTTGCATCGTTTCCGGTCAAACCGATGTGATCAAATACATGTTGCAAAACCCGATTATGAGTGGTAGAATTGGTAAATGGGCTTATGCACTCATAGAATATGACTTGGCCTATGAACCATTGAGATCTATGAAAGGCCAGGTTGTAGCCGATTTTATTGTAGAGCATCGAATCGATGATACTCATAAATTAGACATATCATACCTCACTGTTACTCCTTGGACTTCATATTTTGATGGATCGGTTTACAATGAAGGACAAGGAATTGGCATTGTGCTTGCTTCACCAAGTAATATCTCATTCGACTTGTCTAGCCGATTGAAAACTTATTGCACTAACAATCAAGCCGAATATGAGGCCCTTTTATTCGGCTTGGAGCTTTTAAGTGGTATGGGGGTAAAACATGTGAAGGCACTCGGTGATTCTCAACTAGTTGTCCAACAGGTGTTGGGAGAATATCAATGTTTTGATGGTACTCTAAATGGTTACCTTGAAAAATGTTGGGACATAATTCATTTCTTTGACGAATTCAGTATTCAGCACATTTCTAGAGTTGAGAATCACAGAGCTAACGATTTAGCAATTAGATGCATCAGGTTATTGGATAAAGCAAGGGAAATTTCACATTACCAAAAATCTGATAACCAGTGCAGGGCCAGTTCTCCAGGCCGCGAATCATCCATGTACAGGCTTCGGACCGTCCAGGGTAACTAGAGGAGTCCTCCTGATAGAGTCGGCTGATAACAAAGCCGATGAAACTGACTGGAGGACACCCATAATTGACTACCTACGAAATCCCAGTGTTAGGACAAGTAAGAATGTGTGGCGCACAACTTTTAAGTATGTTTTAATGAGTAATGAACACTATCGCCGAACGGTTGATGACATCCTAATTAAATGTTTGGGCCCCAGTGATGCTATATTAGCTATGGCCGAAGTACATAAGGGGATTTGTGGCACCCATCAGTCGGCTCCAAAGATGATATGGTTATTGTGAAGATCTGGATTCTATTGGCCTAACATGATAGCTGATTATTTCAAGTACTATAAAGGATGCCATGTATGTCAGAAATTCGGCGACCTACAGTTGGTCCCCGCAGCCGAGTTACATCCTATCATTAAACCTTGGCCTTTCATAGGATGAGGATTGAACTTTATAGGAGATATTCATCCTTCATCATCAAAGGGGCATCGGTTCGTGTTAGTTGCCACTGACTACTTTACTAAATGGACTGAAGTTGTTGCTATGAAGAACATGACACACATGGAGGTAATTGAGTTCATAACTGAACATATTATTTATAGATTCGACATTCCCCAGACTTTGACTACAGATCAAGGGGCTTCTTTTATGTCAAAGGAGGTACATGAGTTTGCTGAATTATATAGAATTAAATTGCTCAATTCATCTTCATATTATGCTCAGGCCAATGGACAGGCCAAGTCTAGTAATAGAACATTGATTAACTTGATAAAAAAGAAGATATCTGATAATCCTAAGCATTGGCATAAGAATTTGCCTGAAGCTTTGTGGGCTCACAAAATATCTAAACACCGTGCTACTAAAGTTTCTCCATTTGAGCTTGTCTATGGGCAGGAAGCAGTTTTACCCATGGAGATAAGTTTAAATGCTGTCAGGATCGCCAGGCAAAATGACTTAACTGTCGGTGATTATTATAATTTGGTGATGGACAATATTGATGAGGTGACCGATAAAAGAGTGGCAGCCTTACGAGAAATAGAAAAGGACAAGATCATGGTAGCCAAGGCCTACAACAAGAAGGTCAAAGCTAAATCGTTTCAGGTAGGGGACCTGGTGTGGAAGACCATCTTGTCTCTAAGAAACAAAGACCGAAAGTTTGGGAAGTAGTCGCCAAGCTGGGAGGGTCCATACAAAGTAACACAGGTAATATCTGGTAACGCCTATTTATTGCAAACATTACAAGACAAAGATTTGCCCAAAGCTTTGAATGGGTGTTTCCTCAAGCAGTACCATCCTAGTATGTGACAAGATGCTTAAGAAAACCGATGTGATCATATCGAGTTAGTTGTTTTTGGTTCGCTCAGCTCCACCAAAAGGCAGGGGGCATATGTTGAGCACCAAAATGAGCGGCCGGATGGTCCGCGGTCTGGACGGTCCGCACCTGTGGTCCGGATGGTCCGCGCGCGCAGAGCCAATTAGGGTTCCGAGTTTCTTGCTATAGTTGTTGGCTAAATTCGCGGAATTAGCTCGGGGAATTTGTTTGTAATGTGTCTAGCCCCCCCTTCTCTATAAATACAGAGGAATACGGCCGATTAATCATCAACAATCGAACCTACAATAAATACAATTCGCATTTATCTTGTACAATTACGAGTAGTTCTAGTTTAGTCTTCCAATCCACAAATTCTTCGCTTCTCCTCGACTATGCGTCGATCAGAGGAGTCTAGATCGGCCTGCCGAGCCTAGACAACACCTAGGATCTCTTCTCCCCGACGGGGTCCCTCCCGAGAGCGAGATCCAGGCGCCGCCGGTGAACTTCGCCGCCCCTACGCACGCGCGGACCGTCCGGCCCCAGGGCGCGGACCGTTCGGCACGACAAGCAGGGAACCTGAGCCCTGCGCCAGGTCACGGACCATCCGGCCCTTGGCCGCGGACCGTCCGCGCCTGTGCAAAGAGCACCGCCACTGGTTCTCATTATAGTGATTAGCACCCGAAAAAGTGTCAACAGTGTCAACTTTAAATAATATACAACATTAAAAACCAAAATTTCTGTGAAATTTTAGGTAAGACCATAAAAATTAATTTTCGTTGGTCGAAAACTAACCAACGAAAACTATTTAATTTTTGTTGGCCATCGATAAAAAAAATACTAAGATATCGATTGGTTCACAAAATATAAAGTAAATGATAACAGTAATAATTAACACTCGAGTGACAGTGGTAATAAGTTTAAATAGGCTAGTATCAGTTGTTAGTGTGAGCTCTAATTACGATTGGACTTAAACAAACATAATTTAACGTTATCGCTTACCCGTCACGTTACAATTATGTGAACCAAACAAGACCTAATTTTCATCAGTTATTGTAAAATTACTAATTTTTACTGACTTTTGGCAACTCATCATTTTGCTTTTTTTCCTCTAACACACACCCACAACAGTCGTGTTCGCCCCTTGCCCTTGCGCGCGTCATGCCCGTGCGGGCAGCCGTCACCATGCACCGCCTGCGTCGATGTTCCACACCCCGCCACTCATCTGCGTCGACGCCTGTGTCTTGAGTAGCACCCTAAGGCTATCCGCAACCGTTATCTCTAAATTTTTCTTCCTATATCACTTTTTTCCCCTATTTTTCTCCTTATTTTTTCATCTCCCACAGCGGTTCCCCCTAAATACTCCCCCCTATATCCTACTACAACTATAAAATATCATTTTCTATATCAACTATCAATTTTTTATCTACTAACAATTACTCGTGGACATACAGTACAGTGTTTAGGAGGATAAACAGTGACACGCTATATCTGAGGGGAGAGAAAAGGGGGCCGGCACGTAGGAGACGCTGTAGGGGACAGCGCTGTGTCCGTAGAGTGCCCCTACAAGCGCCATACAAGGGGAGGGGATGCCCAGGGGACAGCCTTGCAGGCAGCCTAACATGGTCATCATCTATGTCCTGAAAAGTGGGTATATTTTAAATTTATATCTCGTAAATATTGATTACTTTATGGTTAATTTAATAATTATTGTTCAGTTTTTTTATGTTAGTTCGATAAAATAGTTACGATGGAATATTTAATAGTTAGTTTTTAAGCTGATTAGATTTATATATTACTAGCAGTAAGTTTGAGTATTTAATAAAATACGGTATTAGAAAAATAATTTTAATTTAAAAGCACGTTAAATATCAATAATATTGATAGGTTCACTAAATATATGTGCCGCTCATTTTTGATCGGCTTGCCTCATATACGTCTCGTATGTGAGATATATTGTTTCAAAATTATCCATTTTGGACAGTCTCACCACGATCGATAGTGTGATATTTATAGTGAGCCATGAGTTTGATTGAGATTTTAGCGTCATAACTATATTATTCTCTATTTCATCAAAATAGTGCAAGAGATGGAGAACAATGGGGTTATGTTGTTGGAATCTCATTCAACCTTCGTAGACTCGTCTTAAAATCACACTACTGATCATTCTTAGATGAGTTTAGGACTTGTCCATTTTTATAGATTAATAGATGTAGGATCATGATCTATCTGATGAGAAAAGCTCATTTGTTAACTTTAGTCCTTAGAATCAAATATGGGTGGATGGTGATGACAATCAATAGATGTACGTTGGTTAGAGTAAGAGTGGACCTCATTCGAAAGAGTTGATGGTTAAGACTTAGAAATATATAACTATTGCATTCTTTTTGTCAATCACTAGTATTGTAAGGTGTCCATGCAACAAGTGCTAAAAGTATCTATGTCATGACAAGCGAAGGGTGTCAATAGACCATTGTCAGTTTGGTTTCATGTCAAGTTGTAAGGTGTGGGTGCACCAAGGTGAGTCATAGCATCAACATGCAGAAGTGGAAGAGCATGACAAGATAAATGATGATAGAATGGATGAGATATTTGATGCTATGTGGCTAGACTTTAAACTAGAGTCTGAAGGTTGCTTATGTTAGATGTTCAAAAGTTCTTTCAACCTTCTAAAAGCTTTGGACGAACCATTGCATGAATGCATGACATTTACAATTCTTGCTATTGTGGCCTAACTTATATCGATTAAGTCCAAGTTTGCATTCTCAAACAATTGCTATAAATAGCTAGTGAACTTGATCAATGATGTCCTTCCAGCGAATCACAAGATTCCCAAAGCCATGTACCGATCAAAGGAATTGCTTGCCGATCTTAGTATGGGTTATGAGAAGATTGATGTGTCAGCATAATGCTATTATGGAAGGAACATAATAATGAGAATTACTTGGAATGTGGATAGTCTAGGTCCATAGAGTATGTCAACGAAGATGATGAAAAGGTAACAATGGAAATTGCACGTAAGAAACTTCATTACATACCTCTTACACCTTGGGTGAAACATTAGTTCATCTCAAAGAAAATATCAAGGCACATGGGATGGTACAAAGAAGGTGTATGTGAGAACAACCATGTGATGATGGTAAATATTAGAAGGATCTAGATAATTTTGACGTTAACTTTAGGGATGCAAAAATGTGAACATTGGGTTGGCGATAGATGACTTCGTGCCTTTTAAATGAGAATATCGCATAGTACTCTTGTTGGCTCATTTATTTTGTACCATGCAATCAGACACCTTCTCTTTGTATGGAGTATAAGTTCATGTTTCTATGCCTTATCATACCTAGTCCAGATCGTCCAAGACCATAGATTAACATGATGTTGAAACCATTTATTGATGAGTTGAAACAACTATGGGAAGGAGTCGGCATGTATGATTGTTACAAGAATTAGAAATTTAACCTTCATGTTTGTCCATGATTTCATGGCATACAATATTTTTTAGGATTTATTCTTCATGCTAATTTGATATGTCCCATATGTGGTAAGGACATTGATTGATTTTGCCTCTAGTTTGCTAGAAAAATATCTCACTTTGATTTTCATGGACGCTTCCTACACCGGAATCACCCATTTATGCTTGAGAGGAACACTTTTATTAAGGATACTATCATCACAAAGGGGCCACCGAAGTGTCTATGTGGAGCAAAGATTACTGATATGTTGAACGAACTGGTCCGAACTCCTGAAATGAAAGGACTTGTAGGATTTGGAACTAAGCATAATTAGACTCACATATGTGGATTATGGAGCCCCCATATGAAAATGTGTTAATTCTTATGTGCAACATTAATGTCAAGAACCAAGATTGTAATGTTGTTGAAAGCACCATAATGATGCGCCTGAATTGCTTAAACATATCAAAAGATAATGACAAAGTAAGAAAGAACTTAGCACAAATTTGTCATCGGTCTAACCTTGAGATGACAAAAAGTGATATGTCAAGCCACATGCTCTATTCTATATGAAACCTAAGAAAAAGAGAAGAAATAAGGTGGATGGAAATTTTAAAATTCCCTTATGGTTTTGCTTTGCGACTTAGAAGGGCTCAAAGTTGAATGTAATAAAGTTAACTAGGTTGAAGAGACACAATTATCACAGTATCATGGAATAGCTCCTTCCAGTAATGTTTCATGGGTAGTTGAATAAAGCCATACGAAAGGCGTTTGAGAAAAAGTTTCTAGTCCTTTTATTCAAGTTAGAAAATCTTCTCTCCTCGATGGTTCAATCCAATGCAACATTTACTTGTCCATCTTCCATATAAAGCTAAGGTAGGTGGCCTAGTGCAATATAGGTGGATGTACCATATTAAAAGGTCAGTTCTAGGATATGTTTGAGAAGCATAGATGAAATCATGGCAATGATCCTAAACACACTTATGGCACCAATGCCATATCTGCATAGAAAGCGAACACCAAAAGTAATTCTGTAAAAAATATATTTTCAGTGACCACTTATAGTCACTGAAAATAGTTTTGTTATGTTCGACTGTTGCGTTTGGCCGCTAAAAATAAAGATGTGTTATTTTGAGCGGTCATGTGTGACAACCGAAAATACATGCCTTTATTTTCGGTGGCCAAAGTCAGACAATCAAACTCCCTACTCATCTTACAAATATTCTCCCACATCATCATCATCAACTGACCACCTTGCAACCATATTCTGAAAGCCAAAAGATAATTAGTTCCTTTTACTTTGATTACCATAATCTCTTTATCTTGGCAAATGTCATAGAGGAGGTCAGGAGCAAATGACACACAAAGGCTGGATATTAATCCAACGATCCATCTTCCCAAAACCTGGTCTTATCTCCGGATTTAAAAACCACCTGCCGGCCTCCCCCCTCATATAAAACTACTGCTTGATTTTCAAGAGACCATGCCAAACAGACGAATCTCCTGCACTATGATGCGTATCTGTGTATAATTTTCGTCCCACGCGGGCGGACCAGACAGACAGCAAGGCAGCACGCGAGTCATCGGCCGGCCCTGTCCTTTCATTACTACAGTACTACTACAACCTACAAGCAGCAACGTTGGCTGCTGAGCGCCTCAGCCAACGACGACCAAAAAGGTTGTCAAGTTTTTCCGCCCACGTGCCTGGACGAGTAGTAGCTAGTTTCTGCACACGTGCTGCTGTGCCTTCGCCGTATGGCCTTGCTCGCGTCTGCTTATGCTGCGGTCGTTGGTGGCTTGGTGCAACTTGTTACTTGTCAGCAGCGCTGATGCGTGGCATCAACGACAGGCCGGCAAGCAAGAATGGCAGCTACTGAAGCGGTGGGTTAAAGCCCAAATGAAGAGACGTGCGTGAAATGGGTAAGCAACTTATATATATGCTAGAAATGGTTAATCATTTGTTGCCCCCGGGCCAAAGTGCTGGGACGCAAAGTGGTGCGTGCTTCTATGAATGATAATAGATCACGATGTAAATATTTCTGTTGGACACCAAATGTGTCTCGCGGACGGTCCGGCCCTGAGGCCGGACGGTCCGTGGTTCGGACTGTCCGCGGTGGTGGCGCGGACGGTCCGCGCATGCGCAGAATCAGTTAGGGTTCCTAGTTTCTCGCTGGATTTGTTACCTAAAACCACGGGATTAACTCGGAAATCAGTTTGAAGCGGATCCAGACCTCCCCCTTTATATAGATGAAGGGCTACGGCCGATTGAACCCCCAACAATCGATCAAATCAAGTCTATTACTCGTTTTTACCTTGTGCATTAGGAGTAGTTCTAGTCTAGTTCTAGTTTAGCCCTAGTTTAGCCTTCCAATCCCCAAATTCTCTGTCTCTCTTCGACTCTACGTCGATTAGAGGAGTCTAGGTCGGTCTACCCGAGCCTAGACACCACCTAGGATCTCTCCTCCCCGACGGGATCCCTTCCGGGAGCGAGATCCAGGCGCCGCCGGTGATCCTCCGCCGCCCTTGCGCACGCGCGGACCGTCCGACCCTGTGCCGCGGACCGTCCGCGCCTGACCAGAGAGCACCACCACAGTTCTTGTTGAGTGTTTGGCGCTCCGAAAAGGCGTCAACGTACTTTTTGGCGACTCCGCTGGGGAAAGGTGTTTAGATCTACTAAAAATCAGGCCCTCAAATGGCCGGTTCTAAAGATCACACCGATATCTCCCCAGATAATATCCTGAAGACGGCTGTCGAAAATCTAACAGCCGATGAGCAACAGCAATACGAGGACTACATGCGCCAAGCGAAGGAGAAATTCTTGTCGCAATACACGGTGGATCGCCACCAGAAGGTTATCAAACATGGAGAGACCGACGTTGCATCCCTTCTATCTTCGCTTCAAGTCCCCAACGTAAGTAAACCCGACGATATCCAATCTATTAAATATTATGTAGATCAGCAGCAGGATCAAATGAAACAACAGATTGTAGGGTTAGAAGAATCAATTAGAAAATTAACGCGTACGTTGGAGAAGTCTGTTGCTCCTAGTTTTCCATCATATGAGACTAGTAACAGGATAACTATGTCTAATACATCGGCAACAAATGGGGATTTGCAGCCCCAACCATTATATGGTATGCCGATGAACTCATATCCAGGGCAAGTACCACCACCGCCATCCCTGCTTGGCAGATCGGCGCCTCTGAACACGGTCGGACCGTCTGAGCTTCTGCCCGGACCGTCCGGCCCATACGCGGACCGTCCGGCTTGCTCTGCCGGACAGTCTGGGGCCGCCCTAGGACCACCGCCGTCCCTGCTTGGCAGATCGGCGACCCTGGACGCGGTCGGACCGTCCGAGCTTCTACCCGGACCGTCCGACCCTTACGCGGACCGTTCGGCTTTCTATGCCGGACAGTCCGGGGCCGTACCAGGACTGCCGCGTGGCGCCCCAATAATGGCGAACATGACCGGCCAGTTCGGATGTACCGCTGTACAAACCGGATACACATATACAGAACCTGATGTTGCACACCATGCGCCAAATTATTACACACCACAGCAGCAGTATGTTTCGCCCTCTGCATATTTAAACTATAACGCACCATATAATCACAGACCGATCAACACTATCGATCGGTCGCGGCAAGAAGGTCGGTATACTAATGCCCTACCAAATGAGCCCCACAGCCCAGGATCTGGTGGTCTGCCACCGGGTGCAATGGAAAAAATTAGGGAAGAGATGACTGAACTATTTCGAGATAAGTTCGGAGTTAGTGTAGCCAGAGTAGGGCAATCATACCAAAAGCCGTATAATCACCGGTTTGACACTGTCCCATATCCACAAGGGGCAAGGATACCGGAATTTTCTAAGTTTTCTGGTGAGAATGGGAGAAGCACACACGAACACATAGGCCAGTTCCTAGCACACCTAGGCGAATTGGCCGATGGAGAAGCATTTCGTGTTCGATTATTTTCTTTATCCCTTACTGGTACCGCTTTTGCATGGTACGCCGCCCTGCCTCCTAATTCCATTAATTCCTGGAATGAGTTAGAAAGTAAATTTCATGAACATTTCTTTACCGGGGAATATGAATTAGGGCTAGCTGACTTAGCTTCAGTCCGCCAAGGACGCGAAGAATCGGTTACTGACTATATCCGGAGGTTCCGGGACACTAGAAACCGATGCTTTCGGATCCATGTCGCAAACAAAGAGCTAGCAGGGTTAGCTTTTAATGGGTTGCTATCCTACTTAAGAGACAAATTAGATGGGACCCAGTTCTTTTCGATAGCCCAGCTACATCAGCGGGCTTTAGCCTGTGAAAGCCGATTTAAAGAGACATCAAAATCGGCCGCCCGTACTATACATCTGATAGAGCGTGATAATTCAGATGATGAATCCGCAGATGTATATACCGCTGAGTTTGTTTGGCCAACAAAGGCCAAATCTTCAGCATGTTCTTCCTTAGAACCGGTTCAAAAGAATCGGTAAGAAGAGATTAAATTTACCTTTCATGTTGCCAAATGTGATAAGATATTTGATGAGCTACTTAAAAATGGCAACATTAAATTAACTCATACTATCCCTCCTATAGATAAATTAAAGAGACGTGCTTATTGTAAGTGGCATAATTCTTTTTCTCATGCCACCAATGACTGTAATGTTTTTCGTCGACAGGTACAATCGGCCATAAATGAAGGCCAGTTGGCTTTTCAGGAGATGAAAGTGGACACACAACCATTTCCTGTTAATACAATAGATATCGCATGCAAAAAGATCTTAGTTCGGCCCGAAATGGCCGATAAAGGCAAAAGCAAAGACATCATCATTGGTAGTCCTCGCACGTCGAATATATCACAAAAGGAGATTGCTCAAAAGGCTCCGGACGATAAGGCTAAAAAGTCCGGAGGCACCGGGGGGCAGGCACAATTAATGAGCCAAGCACGACAGCCTGGCCTGAACACCACAGACGATATGGCACCTACGTGCGGACGGTCTGGTGCTCAGACAGACAGTTCGGCTACCTCTGCCGGACAATCCGCCTATGCCCAAAGGCGTCAGCCTCCACACAAAACCTTAAAAGGGAAGGAGACACAACGGCAAAGCACAAATGGTCGGCTGATCAAAGCTGACTCTAATGTTGATCAGTTGCTCTCCAAGAATACTAGCGAGAAGACCGTTCTACGTGATCGGTCAACGAAGAAACCTCGGTGACCTGCTAAAATGAAACGGGTAAACAAAACGGCCCGAAAGGCGACACAACAAGCATCGCCTATTTATCCTATGAGACCAGGGTACTTTCCACCCGTTTACTCATCGTCGGTATATTATCCTGTTCAAACATGGAATGGTACGATGCTGAATCCATGGTACATGTATAGTCCCTTTGTCTATCCATACTGAGGGGCACCTCCATTCTATTCCTTTTGATTCAATGATCAAACGGTCATGGCCGAGAAAGATAAAATCTGAAACGGCCTTTATACATTGGTGCTTTATTAAATGATCTCAATATTGAAAAGCCGGTGACTTACATCAGGTTTAGTTCATATGCTTTTGGTTCGTCAACCTTCACCAAAAGGCAGGGGGCATATGTTGGACACCAAATGTGTCTCGCGGACGGTCTGGCCCTGAGGCCGGACGGTCCGCGGTCCGGACTGTCCGCGGTGGTGGCGCGGACGGTCCGCGCGTGCGCAGAATCAGTTAGGGTTCCTAGTTTCTCGCTGGATTTGTTACCTAAAACCACGGGATTAACTCAGAAATCAGTTTGAAGCGGATCCAGACCTCCCCCTTTATATAGATGAAGGGCTACGGCCGATTGAACCCCCAACAATCGATCAAATCAAGTCTATTACTCGTTTTTACCTTATGCATTAGGAGTAGTTCTAGTCTAGTTCTAGTTTAGCCCTAGTTTAGCCTTCCAATCCCCAAATTCTCCGTCTCTCTTTGACTCTACGTCGATTAGAGGAGTCTAGATCGGTCTACCTGAGCCTAGACACCACCTAGGATCTCTCCTCCCCGACGGGATCCCTCCCGGGAGCGAGATCCAGGCGCCGCCAGCGATCCTCCGCCGCCCTTGCGCACGCGCGGACCGTCTGACCCTGTGCTGCGGACCGTCCGCGCCTGACCAGAGAGCACCGCCATGGTTCTTGTTGAGTGTTTGGCGCTCCGAAAAGGCGTCAACAATTTCTTTATAATTTATTTATGCTTTTAGGGCTAGTTTGGGAACTATATTTTTCCAACGGATTTTTATTTTTCTAAGGGAAAATGAATTAATTTCTCTTGGTAAAATAAAAATCCCGTGAGAAAATAAGGTTCCCAAACTCTTAACTAATTTTAGTTCAAAAACAATAGAAATAGAGTTTAATGCTAATTCGATCCGATCTTTAAATTTTATAGTGTAAAATTTATAGTCCATTAGAGCAAGGTTAATAATATAGTCAACTGCTAGCTATAAGGATCTTTGTAGCCTACCTTATAGCCGATATGTATAATAGTTAGCTCTTCACAGTTAATACATAGCCCATTTATCTCTCTCACAGAATTTTTTAGTGTATAAGCTGGCTGATAGTTTATAGCCAACTTCTACTCTCTCTTCTCTACTCTACTCTCTCTCCCATATCAGTATTTAGCCAGCTTACAGCTAGTCATTATACTTGCTCTTACCAACCCTACGTGCACCACCTACTCCATGTGCCGCTCTAAGGCTAACTCCATCAAAGATATAAAAAAACGAAACCCAAATACATGATTAGGTTTCACAGTTAGTTAGCCGAAAGACAAGACCTAATTGTTCTTGTGTCCAACCGAAATCCCAAATACACGTTTGAGAAAATAATCGTCCATATATAGGTGTTCTCCCATATCGTATCTAAAATGGGTATCGAGTATACGCTACACCAAAATAGTAAACTTTCTAGAGCCTAAACCCTAGGAAGTTAGCCCTAAACTCTAGGAAGTTAACGAAACTCTCGGAAGTTAAGCCATCCCATCGGAAGTTTAGCTCTCAAAAAAAATTTGTCGGAAGTTAGCTTAACTTCCTAGAGGGCTCTAAAAAGTTAGCTAACTTTCTACGGCTTAATAAGCCTCTCAGAAGTTAGTAGATTCTCGAAAGTTAATAGTTTCACGCCGTCAGCTGACTAACTTCCTACGAGTAACTTCCTACGGCTTACTTGTCGGTGTTTCGGACCCGGGGGGGTCCCTGAACCGACGAGTGAAATTGTCGCTGCGTGCCCCTGCCCAGATGGGTTGGCGCAGGATGGAACACAAGAGGTGGGACAAGCCTTGTATTATCCTGCACCAGGGTGCTCGTAGTAGAGGTTACAAGCGTCGTGAGAGGGAAGAAGAGAGCTGGTCCGTCAGCCCGCCGTCCCCTCTGCGCGAGAGCCCTCTTCCTTTTTTCGAAGGAAGGCCCTAGACCTCCCTTTTATAGATGCAAGGAGAGGGTCTAGATGTACAATGGGGGGTGTAGCAATGCGCTAACGTGTCTGGCAGAGAAATGCCTAAGCCCTATGTACATGCCAACATGGCTGTCGGGGGAGAGCTTGAGCCCTGTATACGTGATAGCGTGGCCGTCGAGAAAGCGCCTGAGCCCTGTAGGAGCACAGCTGGCAGTGCGGCAAGGATCCTGCTGACGTCTCCTTGCTGCCGTAAGGAGCTGAGAGCCACTGGCGTCATGGTTGCACGCGGGGCACCATCATTACCCGTCGTCGGGGTAAGCCAGATGGGACACCGGTCTTGTTCCTTGTAGCCTGAGCTGGCTAGGGATAGGGTAATGATGTATCCCCTGTGGGGCGGTCGGTCTGAGCCCAAGGTCGGGCGAGGCGGAGACATCTCTTGAGGCCGAGGCCGGGGTCGGGCGAGGACGCGATTCCTCCCGAGACCGAGGTCGAGGCCGAGTCCGGAGGTCGGGCGAGGCAGAGACCTCCTCCCGAGGCCGGAGCCTAAGGTCGGGCAAGGCGGAGACCTCCTCCCGAGGCCGGAGCCTAAGGTCGGGCGAGGCGGAGCTTCCTGTTGCGCCCGAGGCCGAACTCGGTGGTTGATCGTGACTTGTTGTCAGCTTCGCCTGGGTGGTTGGCACAGTAGTCGGAGCGGGGCGAGCGGGGCTGTTTTCCTATCAGATCGGACAGTAAAGGGGGGGGGCGAAGTGACTGCGGTCACTTCGGCCTGACTGACTAAGGCGCGTGTGTCAGGATGCGGCGTCAGGCGATCCTCGCATTGAATGCGCCTGCGATGTGGTCGGTTGGTGAGGCGGTTTGGTCAAGGTTGGTTCACAACGAAGCCTGCCCGACCCGGGCTTTGGGAGAGCTGAGGGTGTGCCCGCTGCCTGAGGAGGTCCTCGAGCGAGGCGTGAATCCGTCCGGGACTACTGCTCCTGCCCGAGGCTGGGTTCGGGCGAGGTTGCGTCCCTGGGGTAGACGAAGCCTTGACTTGAACCGCACCCGTCAGTTGGTCTAAGGGTGTTTACCAGCCGTGATTAGGAGTGTTGGGGGTACCCCTAATTACGGTACCCGACAGTAGCCCCCGAGCCTCGAAGGGAGTGTTGGTACTCGCTTGGAGGCTTTTGCCGCATTTTTGGTGAGGGGACCGGCCTTTCTCGGTTTACTTTGTTCCGGTGGGTGCGCGCGAGCGCACCCGCTGGGTGTAGCCCCCGAGGCCTTGGAGGAGTGGTTTGACTCCTCCGAGGTCTTAATGCCTTTCATGGCGCCTCGGCCGGTCTAGTCGTTCCCTTATGCGGTCTGGCTGTAGCTCGGGTGCGTGGTCAGGTTCCGAGTTTTCAAACTGGTTTGTTGACGTTGTCAATAGTTTGGCCATAGCCGGGTGCGAGAGCAGCCCCCGAGCCTCTGCACGGAGTGAGAGGACGATCAAGGACTTTCCTGACTTTTATCATACGCCCCTGCGTCGCCTTTCCGCAAGGAGGGGGGAAAACGCCATGTTGCCCTCGGAGGGCGCCGAACATGGTGTTTCCAGTGAGCTGCTAACGGGTAATCCAAGTGGACGCCCGTGCCCCGTTCGTTAGGGGTCAGCTGGTGGCCCAGAGGAGCGCTCCAAAAGTACCTGTGGGTGATTCGCCGGATCCGGACCCCTTCGACAGGGGTCGAGGGCTCGATGCCTCCCTCTGGTGGGATTCCGTTACAAATCGTTCCCGCCGGTCTCGGAAATGTCCTAAGGCACCTCGGGAGCATAGCCCGAGCCTCGGCCATGTATCGGACGTACCCAGAGTCATCCCTCACTCTGCGTGCTCTAGGGCGACTATCGAACCCTTCCGAGGGGCCAGCCTTCAAACCCCTGATCAGTAATGGGCGCGGAGCCCGAGCGCTCTGGGGCGGCTGTCGAACCCTTCTGAGGGGCCAGCCTTCGAACCCCTGATCAGTAATGGGCTTGAAGCCCGAGTGCTCTGGGGCGGCTGTCGAAACCCTTCCGAGGGGCCAGCCTTCGAACCCCTAAACAGTAGGAGGGCTCGGGACCCGCTTCCTTCGCCGAGAAGGATCCTTTCCGAAACATCCCCTTTCCCGGTCCCTGTAGCGAGAGAGAGAGTGTGGCGGAACTGCCCGAATTATTCCAACTTAAGTGCCTAAATCCGGCCTTAGAGGCTAGACCACACTTAAATGGGAATAACCCGTCAATCCCTCGGATCTAGTCCGACACGGCCACTGACAGGATCAAGTACCACAATCTCACTCGATGGTGAGTCACAGAGCAAATACAATAAAGCATAAAACCATGCATGGAAGAGTGTTAATTATTACATCATCGTCATCGGAGTTTTGCCAAAAGTAGCCATCATTGTTCGAAGTGCAGCGGAATAAAACTAACGATAAATAAACGGAGAGATGGGGAAGCCTGTCCCATCACTCCTCATGCTCCTCCTCAGCCGAGGCAGGGTCCCACTCGACAGTCCAACCCGGTGGTAAGGTGGATGGCCAAGTCACTCCAGCAACCATGTCCTCCAGAGAACCTGTAAAAAATTATGCCACAAGCAAGGCTGAGTATACTAATACTCAGCTAGACTTACCCGGTGTGAGGAGTCTATACTCCTCTACCTCTAGACATGCAGCTGTTTGGCTGTGGGGTTTGGTTGCCAAAAGTACTAGCTGAGTTTCTAAATCAAGATTTTAACTTGTCAAGATTAAGTGTGACTCTCTTAAGGCTAAAAGTGTACTATCTACTCATACATAGTAGCAAGCATTTTTAACAATCAACAGCTTGTACCATCTCATCACAGTTTCACTTGTTACTCAATGTAGCAGCATGGATCAAGCAGTCTCATTAGCTGCGAGAAGCAGACGATTCGAATCGGGTTTTTATCCTTGCAAGGTAAACCTAAACACACGACATGCAGGGGCGCTCCGTCCCCACACATATTGTCGGCGTTCCGAGACCGGGGGGTCCTCGAGCCGACGAGTGAGAGTGCCGCGTGCCCCAGCCCAGATGGGTCGAGCGCGTGGAGCGAGCGCAAAGGGGGGAACGGAGTGAGAGAGAGGTCGGTGGCCGGAGCCGGATCGCGAGGGAGTCGGAGAAATTCCCACGGCCTTCGTGTTCGTCCCGCGCCCAGGTCGGGTGCGCTTGCAGTAGGGGGTTACAAGCGTCCGCACGAGGTGAAGGGAGAGGGCGGCCCCGAGAGAGCGCCTGCCCCTGCCTTTCGTCCCCGCGAGGCCAACCTTCTCTAAGAAGGCCCTGGCCCTTCCTTTTATAGTCGTAAGGAGAGGGTCCAGGTGTACAAGACGGGGGTGTAGCAAGGTGCTACGTGTCTAGCGAGGGAGAGCTAGCGCCCTATGTACATGCCCAGGTGGCAGCCAGAGAGATCGTGGCACCCTGTTGGAGTGGCGTCGTGGCTGTTGGAGGAGTAACGGAGCCGGACGGGGGGACAGCTGTCGAGGTGGCTGGGTCCTTGCTGACGTTCTCCTGCTTTCGTAAGGGAGCTGGGGGCCGCCGTCGTCATGATCTAGCGGGGCGCCATCATGGCCTATCTGGCATAGCTGGCCAGATGGGACGCCGGTCTTGTTCTCTGCGACCCAAGTCGGCTCAGGGCAGGGTGATGATGACGCTTCCTGTTGACGTGGCGGTCTCGTATCCTAGGTCGGGCGTCGTGGAGGCTCCTCCGAGGCTGTGGCCGAGTCCGTCCTGCAAGACAGAGACAGAGTCCGAGCCCTGGTCGGGCGAGGCGGAGATTATTCGGCAGAGGCCGAGGCGGAGTCCGAGCCCTGGGTCGGGCGAGGCGGAGGTCGCCGTCTTCCGGGGCCTTGGCCCGAGTCCGAGCCCTGGGTCGGGCGGAGCGGAGTTCGCCGTCTTCCGAGGCCTTAGCCTGAGTCCGAGCCCTGGGTCGGGCGGAGCGGAGTTCGCCGTCTTCCGAGGCCTTAGCCTGAGTCCGAGCCCTGGGTCGGGCGGAGCGGAGTTCGCCGTCTTCCGAGGCCTTAGCCTGAGTCCGAGCCCTGGGTCGGGCGGAGTCTCCTATGGCACCACTGGCGAAGTCTGGCCGCCCGTCGGTCTTACCTTTTGCGTTAAACGCCCTGGTGACTCGGTCGGTTGGTGTGGTGATTTAGTCAGGGTTTCTCCTTATCGGAGGCGGGGCCTAGGGCGAGCCGGGGATGCGCCTGCCGTGAAAGAGGAGACCTCAGGCGAGACGGAGTCATCTTAGGGTCGGCTGCCCTCGCCCGAGGCTAGGCTCGGGCGTGGCGTGGTCAAGTCACTCGTGTGGACTGATCCCTGACTTAATCAAACCCATCAGGCCTTTGCAGCTTTATGCTGATGGGGGTTACCAGCTGAGAATTAGGCGTCTTGAGGGTACCCCTAATTATGGTCCCCGACAGTAGCCCCCGAGCCTCGAAGAGAGTGTTAACACTCGCTTGGAGGCTTGCATCGCACTTTTTTGCAAGGGGACCAGCCTTTCTCGGAGGTACCTTGTTCCGGTGGGTGCGCGCGAGCGCACCCGCCGGGTGTAGCCCCCGAGGCCTCGGAGGAGTGGTTTCACTCCTTCGAGGTCTTAATGCCTTGCGCAATGCTTCGGCGTGACTAGCGGTTCCCTCATGCGAGCAGGGCGTAACCCAGGTGCACTATCGGGGCCCAAGTTCTCGGGCTGGTATGTTGACGCTGTCAACGGTTCGGCCGGAGCCGGGTTTGCGAGAGCAGCCCCCGAGCCTTCGCACGGAGCGAGAGGACGATCAGGGACAGACTCGACTTTTTATATACGCCCCTACGTCGCCTTTCCGCAAGGAGGAGGGGGGGAGTGCGCCATGTTACCCTCGATGGGCACCGAACATGGTGTCTCCGGTGAGCTGCGATCGGGTAATCCGAGTGGACGTCCGTGCCCCGTTCGTTAGGGGTCGGCTAGGGGCCCGGAGGCACGCCCAAAAGTACCTGCGGGTGATCTGCCGGACCCGGTCCCCTAGCGACGGGGTCCGAGGGCTCGTTGCCTCCCTCCGATGGGATTCCGTTACAGAGTCGTTCCCGCTGGTCTCGGAAATGTCCTAGGGTACCTCGGGAGCGCAGCCCGAGCCTTGGTTATGTATCGAACGTACCCCTGGTCATCCCTCGCTCGGCGTCTGAGGCGGCTGTGAACCCTTCGACAGGCCAGCCTTCGAACCCCTGATCAGTAGGGGGCACGGAGCCCTAGTAGCCTGAGGCGGTCATGGAACCTTTCGGGGGCCGACCTTCGAACCCCTGACCAGTAGTGGGTGTCGGGCCCACGCGATCTGAGGCGGCTGTTGAACCCTTCGGGGGGCCAGCCTTCGAACCCCTGATCAGTAGGGAGGCTCGGGGCCTAGTTCCTTCACGGGGAAGGATCCCTTTGGGGTTATCCCCCTTCTCGGTCCCTGTTGCAAGAGATAGAGAAAGAAGGAAAAGGGAAAAAGGGATTCGAAATTGAACTTCGTGGCGTACCTCTCTCGGCGTGGCCGTTTTTGGCGGAGACGAAGCGCTGCCAGCTGCCCCTGCCAGAAACGTCACCTATTTCGCCGTGGAGTTAATGCGCTGGGGTGAGTAGTTGGCGAGGTCGCCGTTGCGTGCGCGAGCCGTTCGAGGTACGGGTCACGGACGCGTCGTCTTCACGCCGTGAGAAGGGTTCTCTTGCTGCCCCCGGATGGGACGTGAGCCTGGCCGATGGCGTAACCGCTGCCCTCACACGCCTGCCACCGTCATTACTTGCCGGCCCATTTTTGACCGCGTTTGACCGCTGCGCCAGGCTGGCGCCGCTGGATCGCAGGCTGGGCGGCCTCGAGTCGCGGTATCGGTTCCGCAATCGAGGAGGTACGGTGGTGGAGCGAGAGGCGCAGCGGTTCGCATGCAGCGCCTGGCGCGCCAGTTGAACGACGCGTGGTCTTGAGCCGTCGCGCTGGCCTGTCAGGAGTCGGGGAGGCGCGTCCACTTGGCGTGGTTGCATGCCGCTTGCATGGCCGCTCGCCCCCTTTGCCCGTTGGTCTGGGCAAAAGTGGAGGGTTACTTGTAACCGCTGGGTGGTTGCGTGCGTCGTGCGCGGCGATTTGGCTCCCTCTGCTTGGAGCTGGTCTTCATGACAGGCGGGCCCCAGCCCCCGCGCCGCGGGGAAAGGCCTAGGAGGCGTGTTGGAGAAGACTCGGCCCGTGACGGTTGAGGGCGCTAGCAGGGGGAGTTGCCTTTAAAAGGAGGGCGACCCTCTTCGTGAGGCGACCATGTCTCCTTTCTCCCTTATGCATTGTGTCTCTCCATCTTTCAGGCCCCCGGATGGGGGGAACCGCCGTCTTTTCGCTCCATCGTTGGAGGAACGCGACCCCGCGGGGGTTGGTACCTTTCAGCCATCGTTCGGCTTCAAGGATTTTCATCAGGCAGCCCGGTTGCCCCCCTCGGCTGGGGGTCACCCGAGACGGTGACCACCAGCCCCTGGGTGGGGAGGAACAAACCGGGCTGCGATCTTGGTCCCACCCTCAGCTTCAAGGATGTTCATCATCCTCGCTGGGGTGGGTGCCGGACTGAGCCGGCGCTCCTCCTCCCGCACGGGTCCGTGGGTCATCCCCTCCCACGACATTCGAGGGAGAAGGCGCTCCCTGGCCCCTCGGGCGGCGCGGACTTCGACGACGCGGGATGGATCGGCGGCGAACGCCGTCACCTCCGGCGTGTCGGGTCCGCTAGCTCGGCTCCGGCGGGCCCCTTTGTCGGGGGGGGCTGCCGCGCCGTGTACACGGGGGGTCCACCCTAGACACCGCACGCTGCTAGGGCGGCGCTCGTGTTCTGGGGTGGGCCTGCTTTTGCACCAGGGCGGCGGCTTTGCGCGGGGGCCGGTGCCCCACTCATCGGGGAGGATTTGAGTGGGGATCTGGCGGTAAGCAGGCGGCTCCTGGCGTCGGTGCCGAGGTGGAGGCGGCTCGAGAAGTCCCCGTCAGCGACGGGATCACCGCCACCATCGGCGCTTTGGGCCTTCGGCTCTTTGTACTTGTCCTCGCCCCTCGGGTGGCGTTGTGGGCGAGGGCAAGACAGCAGCTGTGCCTTCCCCTGAGATCTGCGCCGCCGCAGAGGGAGGAACCGGAGTTCCGCCTGTAGTGGCACTTTGGTTGCCGGGTTTTTTGTTCATTTCGGCTTTCGGGGCCTGAACATGTATGTAACTCCGGCACAGAGCCGTGTTTTTTCCTCATTTCTGAGCAATAAGACTTGCCTATCGATTGTCTGAATCGCTTCACCAAGCATGAGTCGCCCCGTGTCCAGGTGACGAGTGAGGTATCCGTATCCCGGAGGCGTAGGAATCCCTCGGCTCGGTCGGACCTGTTGTCCGAGGCTCTTCTAGCTTGGTTAAAAAGACCCCTCGGTCGCTCTTCGACGAGCCGAGGCCAGGGGTAGCGATATCAGCACAAGCAGAGGCGTTGTTGGCTCGGAAATGGAACCTGGTTGGCCGGAGCCCAGCTGGGTCGTCTGCTGGCAGGCTCGGCGCCGGAGTTGATTGGCCGAGGCCTCGGACCGAGCTGGCGCCCTCGGAAGGGGTCGGCCGAGGCCTCGGAGGTGGCCGGCCGAGCCGTCCGCTTGGGCCGGATTCTCGGGGAAGCCTCTGGCGGAGATTGCTCGAGCGCGGTGTCGACGTCGTCCTTTGGAGCGGAGGCCTTCGGACCGCGTGGCCACCCGAGGCCAGGTCGGGTCTTGCCGAAGGTGCTGCTGATGCCGAGGGTGTCGTCACCCTCTTCCAGCGCCAAGGTCCGCGCCTGCAGGGTCAAGTCGTCCTGTAGCGTGGGCCTTGTGCGGCCGTTGAGGCCAGAACACACACCCTTGTCGCGTTATAAAGCTGTGTCTCTTTTCCTCTTGCTTCGAGTATCTGGACTTTTTGTCGGTAGCAGGGATGTTAGTGCGAGCAAGAGTTGCTTCTCGCGGGAGGTGATGAGTGAGGTATCCGTATCCCGGAGGCGTGGGAGTCCCTCGGCTCGGTCGGCCTCGCCGCTTACGCGTACTTTTACCCATCCATGAGGCCCTGTCACCGACTCGGTCGAGAAGGCTCGAAGAACCTGCTTCAACAGAAGAGCCTCCGTACGTAAAGACTCATTCGATCCGTGGAGTCACCTTATCCGAACGCGAGTTACTTATCACAGAAGGTGACGAGTGAGGTATCCGTATCCCGGAGGCGTAGGAGTCCCTCGGCTCGGTCGGCCTTGGCTGTTTACGTGTACCCCGTCGTTTCTAGGACCCACTTTTCGAAGTAGTCAAAAAGCACGAAAGATGTTCTGGTAAAAGAGGTTTTTTGTTCGAGGAAAATTTTGACGCAGAGGGGGTTAACCCCCTTTTAGCCCCCGAGGGAGGGTCGGGCTCTGCTGAGGCGAGGCCGACCCTTCCTTGTTGACTAAACTTCGCGTGGGTACGGGGTATAAGAACAACTTGGAAACATTCTTAAGGATAGAAGCGACGTAGCTGTTGGATGTTCCAAGCGTTGCCGTAGACCTCGCCTTGACTGTTGGCCAGCTTGTAAGTTCCGGGCTTCAGAACTTTGGCGATGATGAACGGCCCCTCCCAGGGGGGCGTTAGCTTATGCCTCCCTCGGGCGTCCTGCCGCAGCCGAAGCACCAGATCGCCCACCTGGAGATCTCGGGGTCGGACCCCTCGGGCGTGGTAGCGTCGCAGGGACTGCTGATACCGCGCTGAGTGGAGTAGGGCCCTGTCCCGAGCCTCGTCCAGCTGGTCCAGCGAGTCTTCTCGGCTGGCTTGGTTGCTTTCTTCGTCGTAAGCCCTCGTCCTCGGGGAACCGTATTCCAGGTCCGCGGGCAGGATTGCCTTGGCCCCGTAGACCAGGAAGAACGGCGTGAAACCCGTGGCTCGGCTTGGAGTCGTCCTCAGGCTCCAGACCACCGAGGGGAGTTCCTTCATCCATCGCTTGCCGAACTTGTTGAGACTGTTATAAATCCAAGGCTTAAGCCCCCATAGAATCATGCCATTGGCACGTTCCACTTGCCCATTCGACATGGGGTGAGCTACGGCGGCCCAGTCCACCCGGATGTTGTGATCGTCGCAAAAATCCAAGAATTTTTTGCCGGTGAACTGGGTGCCATTGTCGGTGATGATGGAGTTCGGGACCCCGAAGCGATGGATGATGTTGGTGAAGAATGCCACCGCCTGCTCGGACCTGATGCTGCTTAGGGGTCGGACCTCGATCCACTTGGAGAATTTGTCGATGGCGTCCAGCAGGTGCGTGTAGCCCCCGGGTGCCTTCTGCAGTGGGCCGACGAGGTCCAGACCCCACACAGCGAAGGGCCAGGTGATGGGTATCGTTTGCAGAGCCTGAGCAGGCAGGTGGGTCTGCTTCGCATAGAATTGGCACCCTTCGCAGGCGCGGACAATTCTAGTGGCGTCAGCCACCGCCGTTGGCCAGTAGAGGCTTTGGCGGAAAGCATTCCCGACGAGGGTTCGAGGTGCTGCATGATGACCGCAAGCCCCCGAGTGTATTTCCTGCAGGAGGTCCTGACCCTCGGCGATGGTGATGCATCGCTGGAGGATGCCCGAGGGGCTGCGGTGGTAGAGCTCCTTCTCGTCGCCCAGCAGGACGAACGATTTTGCTCGTCGCGTTACCCGCCGAGCCTCGGTTTGGTCGAGGGGCAGCTCTCCTCGGCGGAGATATTGCAGGTACGGGGTCCTCCAATCTTGATCTGGCACGACCCCGTTCTGCTCCTCCTCGACGTGCAGCGCTTCGCGCTCGGGCCCCGAGGGTTCCTTGGATTGAGCCGAGGACGGCTCGGGCTGAGCCGAGGTCACCTCGGACGAGGCCGAGGGTGCCTCGGGTTCGGGCGCGTCGCCTATCTTGACGGAGGGTTGGTGCAGATCCCGGGCGAAGACGTCCGGGGGAACCGTTGTCCGCCCCGAGGCTATCTTCGCCAGCTCGTCTGCAGTCTCGTTATAGCGTCGGGCGATGTGGTTAAGTTCGAGCCCGTAGAACTTGTCCTCCAGGCGTCGAACCTCTTCGCAGTAGGCCTCCATCTTCGGGTCGCGGCAGAGGGAATTCTTCATGACTTGGTCGATGACGAGCTGCGAGTCGCCGCGTGCATCGAGGCGTCGAACCCCTAGCTCGATGGCGATTCGCAACCCGTTGATCAGAGCCTCGTACTCAGCTACATTGTTAGACGCCGGGAAATGGAGGCGAAGCACGTAGCGCAGGTGTTTTCCGAGGGGCGAGACGAAAAGCAGGCCCGCGCCAGCTCCCGTCTTCATCAGCGACCCGTCGAAAAACATGGTCCAGAGTTCTGGTTGGATCGGAGCCGTTGGTAACTGGGTATCGACCCATTCGGCTACGAAATCCGCCAGTGCCTGGGACTTGATGGCCTTTCGAGGGGCGAACGAGATCGCCTCGCCCATGATTTCCACCGCCCACTTTGCGATCCGTCCCGAGGCTTCTCGGCACTGGATGATCTCCCCCAGGGGGAAGGATGACACCACAGTCACCGGATGGGACTCGAAGTAATGTCGCAACTTTCGCCTCGTCAGGACCACAGCGTATAGCAGCTTCTGGACTTGTGGGTAGCGGGTCTTGGTCTCGGACAGCACTTCGCTGACGAAGTAAACTGGCCTCTGAATGGGCAAAGCATGCCCTTCTTCCTGCCTTTCGACCACGATCGCGGCGCTGACCACCTGAGTGGTTGCGGCGACGTAGACCAGGAGGGTCTCTCCATCAGTTGGGGGTACCAAGATGGGCGCCTGTGTGAGGAGTGCCTTCAGGCTCCCGAGGGCTTCTTCGGCCTCGGGAGTCCAAGTGAAGCATTCGGCCTTCCTTAAGAGGCGGTACAGGGGCAGGCCTCTTTCGCCGAGGCGCGAGATGAAGCGGCTCAAGGCCGCGAGGCATCCCATGACCCTCTGTACGCCTTTTAAGTCCTTGATAGGTCCCATGTTTGTGATTGCTGCGATCTTCTCCGGATTGGCTTCGATGCCCCGCTCGGAGACGATGAACCCCAAGAGCATGCCCCGGGGCACCCCGAAGACGCACTTCTCGGGATTGAGCTTGACGCCCTTCGCCTTGAGACACCGGAATGTCAGTCCGAGGTCGGAGAGAAGGTCGGAGGCTTTCCTCGTCTTGACCACGATGTCGTCGACGTAGGCCTCGACCGTGCGACCAATGTGTTCGCCGAACACATGGTTCATGCACCGCTGGTACGTTGCACCCGCGTTCCTCAACCCGAACGGCATTGTGACATAACAGTATATGCCGAAGGGCGTGATGAAAGAAGTCGCGAGCTGGTCGGACTCTTTCATCTTGATTTGATGATACCCTGAGTAGGCATCGAGAAAAGACAGGGTTTCGCACCCTGCTGTGGAGTCCACAATTTGGTCGATGCGAGGTAGAGGGTAGGGGACCTTTGGACATGCTTTGTTGAGGCCAGTGTAGTCTACACACATCCGCCACTTCCCCCCTTTTTTCCTCACAAGTACAGGGTTGGCAAGCCATTCGGGATGGAATACCTCTTTAATGAACCCTGCTGCCATCAGCTTGTGGACCTCCTCGCCTATCACTCTGCGCCTTTCCTCGTCGAATCGGCGCAGAGGCTGTCTGACCGGTCGGGCCCCGGCCCGAATATCCAGCGAGTGCTCGGCGACTTCCCTCGGTATGCCGGGCATGTCCGAGGGACTCCACGCGAAAACGTCGGCGTTTGCGCGGAGAAAGTCGACGAGCACTGCCTCCTATTTGGGGTCGAGCCCCGAACCGATCCGGATCTGCTTGGAGGCGTCGCCACTGGGGTCGAGAGGGACGGCCTTAACCGTTTCTGCTGGCTCGAAGTTGCCGGCATGCCGCTTCACGTCCGGCACCTCTCGGGAGAGGCTTTCTAGGTCGGCAATGAGGGCCTCGGACTCGGCGAGGGCCTCGGCGTACTCCACGCACTCCACATCGCACTCGAATGCGTGTTTGTACGTGGGGCCGACGGTGATGACCCCGTTGGGGCCCGGCATCTTGAGCTTCAGGTAGGTGTAGTTGGGGATGGCCATGAACTTCGCGTAGCATGGCCTTCCCAACACCGCGTGGTAGGTCCCTCGGAACCCGACCACCTCGAACGTCAAAGTCTCCCTTCGGAAGTTGGAGGGTGTTCCGAAGCAGACAGGGAGGTCGAGCTGTCCGAGGGGCTGGACACGCTTCCCGGGAATGATCCCGTGGAAGGGCGCAGCGCCTCCTCGGACAGACGACAAGTCGACGCGCAGGAGCTTGAGAGTCTCGGCGTAGATGATGTTGAGGCAGCTGCCCCCATCCATCAGGACCTTGGTGAGCCTGACGTCGCCAATGACAGGATCGACGACGAGCGGGTACTTCCCCGGGCTCGGCACGTGGTCGGGGTGGTCGTCCTGGTCGAAGGCGATGGGCTTGTCGGACCAGTCTAGGTAGACTGGCGCCGCCACCTTCACCGAGCAGACCTCCCGACGCTCTTGCTTACGATGCCGAGCCGAGGCATTTGCCACATGCCCTCCGTAGATCATGAAGCAGTCGCGGGCCTCGGGGAACTCTCCTGCTTGGTGATCCTCCCTTTTGTCGTCGTCGTGAGCCTTGCCACCCTCGGCGGGTGGCCCGGCCCGATGGAAGTGACGCCGAAGCATGACGCACTCTTCGAGGGTGTGTTTGACGGGCCCCTGATGGTAGGGGCACGTCTCCTTGAGTGCCTTGTCGAAGAGGTTTGCACCTCCGGGGGGTTTTCGAGGGTTCTTGCGCTCGGCGGCGGCGACAAGGTCAGCATCGGGAACGTCGCGTTTCGCTTGCGACTTCCTCCTGCCTTTCTTCTTGGCGCCGCGCGGAGCAGACGCCTCGGGAGCATCTTCCGACGGGCGGCCCTGGGGCTGCTTGTCCTCCCGGAAGATGGCCTCTACCGCCTCCTGGCCGGAGGCGAACTTGGTAGCGATGTCCATCAGCTCGCTCGCCCTGGTGGGGGTCTTGCGACCCAACTTGCTCACCAGGTCGCGGCAGGTGGTGCCGGCGAGGAACGCGCCGATGACATCGGAGTCGGTGATGTTGGGCAGCTCGGTGCGCTGCTTCGAGAACCGCCGGATGTAGTCCCGAAGGGACTCTCCCGGCAATTGCCGACAGCTTCGGAGGTCCCAGGAATTCCCGGGGCGCACGTACGTGCCCTGGAAGTTCCCGGCGAAGGCCTGGACCAGATCCTCCCAGTTGGAAATCTGCCCCGGGGGCAGGTGCTCCAACCAGGCACGAGCGGTGTCGGAGAGAAATAGGGGGAGGTTTCGGATGATGAGGTTGTCATCGTCCGTCCCACCCAGCTGACAGGCCAGGCGGTAGTCTGCAAGCCACAATTCCGGTCTCGTCTCCCCCGAGTACTTCGTGATAGTAGTCGGGGGTCGGAATCGGGGCGGAAACGGCGCCCGCCGAATGGCTCGGCTAAAGACCTGCGGACCGGGTGGTTCGGGCGAGGGACTTCGATCCTCCCCGCTGTCATAACGTCCCCCACGCCTGGGGTGGTAGTCTCGGCGCACCCTTTCGTCGAGGCGTGCCCGACGGTCACGATGAGGGTGCTCGTCGCCGAGGTGGCCCGGGGCCGCAGGCGCGGTGTTGCGCGTGCGCCCGGTGAAGACCGAGGCTTCCCGCGCGAGCCGGGAAGTCGCGGCACGAGGATCCGGGGTGTATCCCCGCCTTCGAGAGGCAGAGCTCTCTGCCCGCCGGGCCGCAGCGCCTTCCAGGAGATGCCTGAGTTCTCCCTGGATCCGCCGTCCCTCGGTGGTTGATGACTCCGGCATCGCGCGGAGGAGCATTGCTGCAGCGACCAGGTCCTGGCCAGTCCCGCCGGATGCGGGTGGCGGTTTGTCCCTGGCATCGTTGGCGATGCGGTGCTGGAGACCTTGGGGCAAGTGACGTATTCCTCCGGCCGGGGGTTGGCTCGCCCATACCTGCCCGATGTTCTGACGGATTGCCTCGAGCGCTCCTGCTCCTTCATCGAACCCGGCCTGCGCCCCGCGGACTTGCTCGAGCTGTGGGTCGTGACCTCCCGCCGAAGCGGGGACCACAGCTAGCTCCCGCGGGATGTCAGCGCGAGGCGCTGGCCTAGGGGGATCACCATCCTCCGGCATGCCGAGACAGCCGCCTCCGGAGGGATCCCCTAGCTCGATGTGGAAACATTCGCGACTCAGGCTGCAGTCCTTGTCGCCAAGGCTGCGGCTGCCGTCGGAACAGTCGGAGAGGCAGTAGTCACATGCGGTCATGAAGTCCCGCATGGCACTAGGGTTGCCAGATCCGGAGAAATCCCAGCAGATGCTGGGGTCGTCGTCTTCCTCGGACCCAGAGGGTCCGCAGGTCGAGACACCCGTCAATCGGTCCCAAGGCGACCGCACAGGAAACCCCAGAGAGGTTGCACTCGCCTCAATGTGAGCGCCTGCCAAAGCGAGATCGCCAGGCGGGCTGAGGCCGAGTCGAAATAACGAAAGATGGGTAGCAGTCGATACCTTTTTGTCGACGAGGAGCGATGAAGTCGCGTCGGGGGCTGACCGCGTCGTCGTCTTGGGTCCGAGGGCGACGTCCTGCAGGCCTTCCGTGAGCGTGCTGGCGTCGTCCACTTGCTCGGAGTCGACGTGTTGCGGGGGGATGGCGCTCGCGTCTGCCTTGAACGCGAGGGCGACGCTTGGCGTGTCCTCCGTCGAGGCGCCGGGGATGTCGATTTGCCCGACAGCCGTCGGAGCGCGACCTCCCGCTCGGCCCCGGTTGCCCCGCCTCCTCCTCCTTCGACGGCGAGGGAGAGGATGGGGCGAGCTCGAAAGTTGTCCTTCCCCTACGCGGGAAAGACGTCGTCGATTCCGCCGCCGGCGGGCGGGCTGTCCGCCATCAATGTCGCCGTCGCGCGGCGGTGGAAGGAGTATCATGTCGTAGTCGCCGTCGAGCGAGACGAACTCGAGGTTCCCGAAACGGAGCACCGTCCCGGGTTGAAGAGGTTGTTGGAGACTGCCCATCTGGAGCTTGACGGGAAATCGAACGTCAACACGCAGCGCAGCCCCTACCTGGCGCGCCAACTGTCGGCGTTCCGAGACCGGGGGGTCCTCGAGCCGACGAGTGAGAGTGCCGCGTGCCCCAGCCCAGATGGGTCGAGCGCGTGGAGCGAGCGCAAAGGGGGGAATGGAGTGAGAGAGAGGTCGGTGGCCGGAGCCGGATCGCGAGGGAGTCGGAGAAATTCCCACGGCCTTCGTGTTCGTCCCGCGCCCAGGTCGGGTGCGCTTGCAGTAGGGGGTTACAAGCGTCCGCACGAGGTGAAGGGAGAGGGCGGCCCCGAGAGAGCGCCTGCCCCTGCCTTTCGTCCCCGCGAGGCCAACCTTCTCTAAGAAGGCCCTGGCCCTTCCTTTTATAGTCGTAAGGAGAGGGTCCAGGTGTACAAGACGGGGGTGTAGCAAGGTGCTACGTGTCTAGCGAGGGAGAGCTAGCGCCCTATGTACATGCCCAGGTGGCAGCCAAAGAGATCGTGGCACCCTGTTGGAGTGGCGTCGTGGCTGTTGGAGGAGTAACGGAGCCGGACGGGGGGACAGCTGTCGAGGTGGCTGGGTCCTTGCTGACGTTCTCCTGCTTTCGTAAGGGAGCTGGGGGCCGCCGTCGTCATGATCTAGCGGGGCGCCATCATGGCCTATCTGGCATAGCTGGCCAGATGGGACGCCGGTCTTGTTCTCTGCGACCCAAGTCGGCTCAGGGCAGGGTGATGATGACGCTTCCTGTTGACGTGGCGGTCTCGTATCCTAGGTCGGGCGTCGTGGAGGCTCCTCCGAGGCTGTGGCCGAGTCCGTCCTGCAAGACAGAGACAGAGTCCGAGCCCTGGTCGGGCGAGGCGGAGATTATTCGGCAGAGGCCGAGGCGGAGTCCGAGCCCTGGGTCGGGCGAGGCGGAGGTCGCCGTCTTCCGGGGCCTTGGCCCGAGTCCGAGCCCTGGGTCGGGCGGAGCGGAGTTCGCCGTCTTCCGAGGCCTTAGCCTGAGTCCGAGCCCTGGGTCGGGCGGAGCGGAGTTCGCCGTCTTCCGAGGCCTTAGCCTGAGTCCGAGCCCTGGGTCGGGCGGAGCGGAGTTCGCCGTCTTCCGAGGCCTTAGCCTGAGTCCGAGCCCTGGGTCGGGCGGAGTCTCCTATGGCACCACTGGCGAAGTCTGGCCGCCCGTCGGTCTTACCTTTTGCGTTAAACGCCCTGGTGACTCGGTCGGTTGGTGTGGTGATTTAGTCAGGGTTTCTCCTTATCGGAGGCGGGGCCTAGGGCGAGCCGGGGATGCGCCTGCCGTGAAAGAGGAGACCTCAGGCGAGACGGAGTCATCTTAGGGTCGGCTGCCCTCGCCCGAGGCTAGGCTCGGGCGTGGCGTGGTCAAGTCACTCGTGTGGACTGATCCCTGACTTAATCAAACCCATCAGGCCTTTGCAGCTTTATGCTGATGGGGGTTACCAGCTGAGAATTAGGCGTCTTGAGGGTACCCCTAATTATGGTCCCCGACACATATCAACCGTCCCCATCGATTCCCTGGCAACAGATCAGGTCTCACCGCCTTGGCGTACAATGCCTCACTGACCCCGACTGGCCGTCGTGCAGTGACCGCACTTGTACCCACCATAACCGGAATGGGAGACTACATCTCAGGTCGCGTGAGGGGGTATGTCCACTGGCAGGTTCAATCAGGTACTAGGTTTACCGATGTACCATATTTCTCGGTATGTGCTTAGTACATTCAAACGCTTGACTCACGGTACCACACCTTAATCCTTAATCAACTTTTATCCCATGAACAACCAATCCCCATGGATTGTTGCCCACAATCAACCTCAATATGATAGGAAAGTGGATACAACCAACTCCTGACCTCGCGCGAGTGCTAGAAAAATCACTCGACTTCTACCGAGATCCTAATTAATAAAGCAGCTACTCGACTTAGCATACTAGTATTCATCTCAATAGGATTCCTGAGATCATGCAACTAGGGTTTCAAACAATTCCTACACCTAAGTGCACAATCAACCCTACAATCATTAAGTGAAGTAAAATAGCAGTAATAACAGGTTATGCATAAAACCGGGGCTTGCCTTCCAAAGCAGTGGCAGGCAGGTCCTCTGGTGCAGGCTCTGGTGCTGGGTCTGGGGCAACCTCCTGGGCAGCTCCTTGCTCCGGCACGAGGACGTACTCTCCGTCAGCAAGATTACAGTCTATCAAAATGCAATGAACATGTAGGTCATGATTATGCAAGATTTAAGAATATTAAGCCACAGAAATTAAGTCATGAATTAACTTAGGGTTCCTTGGCTACGTGGGTCTTCTAGTGGTATACATAGACTTATTACCTTTTTGGTTTAGGTTTTCTTTTAGGATAACACATTGGATTTGTATTGCTTTTATGGGTTTCAGTGGACAATTTATAAAGGTCTTAGGAGGACATTTAACTCCCTCATCCATTTCCTTTCCTTAATTTCCATCTAGGGTTTCTAGTAGGGGTTTGAACTACGACAGTAGTTTAAAAATTTCCAAAAATTTTGTAAAAATTATAGTGGCTTGCCCTTGGTCAATAGGGCCTGTCTTATGAATATGGGGTTTAAAATAAAAGGGCTAGGCTGTATACAAAAATAACAAAAGGTGGGGCTATTAGGCCACTTTGCACTACAAGTCCTTTATTAAAAAGGATTCTGACCTATTGGTTATTTTTGCTGGCCTCTAGCAGTGATAATAAGCTCTTGTTCAACAAATGACAGAGAGCCACATGATGGTTAATTAATGGTGGATTTTTAAACTTTGGTGCAAAAAGGGTGCTTAGAACTAACTTGTTATTTGAAAAATATCAAACAACAGATTTCAGATTTTTCTTAAGTTCTTGTTATCAACACATTAGTTATCCTAAGGTTTGGGAAGGTTTCTCCTTATTGTCATTTTTGTAGGGATTTTCTAAGTTATCCTTATTTCCTTCATTAAAAAGGTATCCTTCTTATCTTGCATTACAACAGGGTATGATACATTTTTCTAGTGAACTATATTGGTTAAGCATCTCAACAAAAATAGGGGTGCCCTCTGGTTCATTATTTATGTCACTTTTTCTATTTTTCTTAACTTTAAGCATATTATGGAATAAGGGGTTAAAACTAACTTAATGTAGTGAACAGAGGGGTTTAACATTTTTAACTAGGTCAGTAGGTAGATATAAACTTCTCCAAATTTTTCTAACTCTAGTTAAATAGTACAACCATTTTTCTTGCTATTATTAAGCTTTTGGTCCAAACTGTAATTAAATCATAACCTTGTATTTTTCTTTAGTACTCATGGGGTTTTATATTTTTCTTAGACAGGTTACATTATTTAGAGTCTGGCAAAATTAGTTTGACCAAATTTGGATAAACCAAATAGAGGTTATGGGTTTTTAAAGTTTCTGTTTGAATTTAAAACAGATTTTATTTAAGTTTTTCTGGAAAAGCAGTTTGCGCCGAGGTCCCTGAGTTTAAACTGAATCAAACCTCGCAGATCTACCCTTGGGCCACTATTCACTTGAGTCTCTGGCTTTTCACTTAACCCCCTGGATTCCTCTCCCTCTCACCCGCAGTCCCTCCCTTAACTAAAACAGTAGCCGCGGAGGAGAAAGGATGGCGCGGCTTACCGGCGGCGAGGGAGGCCCGGCGAGGTGGTCAGGGATGTTCAGGAGGTCGCGACGGTCACGCCGATGTGCGGGTTGTCGCCGGAGGTGGTCGGAGTCACTCGGTCCACGTGCGCAGGCGGGCGAGCTCGTCGGCGGCGTGTGCTCCGGCCTATCCACGGCGGTATAGTTCAATCCAAGGGCATAGGGAGCTTCATGGAGGTCTAAGGAGTCTAACCGTGCAAGGAATCGAAGAGAGACTCACCGTGTACCTTGGTCCACGGTTGCCGGCGGTCGGGTGAAGCCCGGTGACCTTGTTCCGGCGTCTCCGGCGAAGCAGAGCCCGATTCTTTGCCCGGGGAGCTTCACTGGTGGGTGCACACTCGTGTCCAAGGGTTGGATGGGGTTGTGGAGGGCTGGGCTGGCCGGTCTACGGCGGCAGTGGCTCGGGTGGCCGCGGGCACGTCGCGCACGGGCAAACGGCGGTGAACTGAGCTCCGGCGAGACTTGAGCGCGTGCGGAGGGGTACGGCCAAGGCTCCTGGGCGTTTTATAGGCGCGGACGCGGACCAGGGCGCTGGCTTGGCTCGGGCGCGGCGCGGGGCTCGCGGGGGCGCGCGCGGGCGTGCTCTGGCGCGGCAGAACGCGTCGAACACGTGGCGGTTTGTTTCTTCCAGTGTTCAAACGTCGACAGAGGTCGCAAACGTGCGAATCTTTGCAAAGGTTCGGCGCAAACCTCTTCCTGGCACCTAGGGCTGTCACTCAACTGTGAGAAGTCGGGGCAGATACGGCCTAGGGAGGGAGATCTTTGGATGCCAAAACAGGTGTGTCTCACTGGGCACTTCGCGACAAAAGCCATGCCATGGCATGTCAAACGTCCGAGTCTCGGGTTCAACTTTTTCCAGTGGGTGCCCCAGGTAGTATACTACGTTTTTGGTATAGATCACAAGTAGATTTGATGCCATCTTCAAGGTGAACACGGCTGATCCTTAAACTAGGGTCAAAAATGGACTTAGAGAGGAATAGAGAGCTCTAGCTTTCTCTCCACTTAAAGATTTGATTTGGGGTTTCACCAGGGGCCTTTTTGCAATAATTCCCTCCCCTAATTGCTGGTTACAAGGTTACTTAAGGTTTGGGTAAATGTTACTCATGTTTTGCACACTTGCCCACTCTCTTTTCCCTCTTTTCTAGGGTTTTGGGAGATAGGGTCTAAGAGAGGTCTAGAGTTCTTCTCCCCTCTCATCCAAGAGAATAAGTGTGCAAAGATTGGAGTAATGCTTTTGGTTACTCACCATCCTTGGTTAACCTCTAGCTTTCCAAGTCCCTTATGCTGTTATTCATTAAGTTCTTCCACAGGTGCTCATACCCTTTAATAGCAAAGTGGGCTCTAGCCATGGTAACACCTGGGGTGTTACAGCCCTCCCCCCTTAAAGGAATCTCGTCCCGAGATTTCAGGTAGAGTCCCTTGGAGGGATGCTTTGAAGGTGTGCTGGTGCTACTTTCCCTTATACTCAAGTTTTACCTTTATAACTGCTCTTCGAATGTCATCCTCTTTGCAACTTCAGAAGGAAGCCCTTCTTAAGTTAAATCCATAACTTAGACTATTCTTGTTATCTAAGTTTTTCTTATAATTGACTTCAAAGGGCAGGCGGGGGTGGGGTTTTGGGGTTACATACCGATTTCTTTGGGCAGAAAGTCGGGGAAGCGAGAGCGTAGAAACTCCTCCGTCTCCCATGTAGCTTCTTCTGCTGAATGATGACTCCACTGAACCTTATACATTTTGATTGACCTTGCCCGAGTTGATCTTTCCTTCTGATCCAATACCTTGACGGGGTACTCTTGGTAGGACAAGTCTGGTTCTATCTCAATGTCTGGCTCCGGTAGCACTTCAGTGGGTAGACGAACACATTTCCGCAGCTGAGATACGTGGAACACATTGTGAACTGCTGCCATGCAGGGTGGCAATTCCAATTGGTAAGCTATGGGTCCACAACTTGCTTTGATCTTATATGGTCCAATGTAGCGAGGGGCTAACTTGCCCTTGATCCCGAATCTCTGGACACCCTTGGTTGGTGATATCTTGAGATAGACATGATCTCCCACCTCAAACTGTAGAGGTTTCCGCCTCTTGTCATGATAACTCTTTTGTCTGGCCTGAGCAGCTTCTAGGTTCTTCTTGATAACTCTGACCTTTTCCTCTGCTTCAATTACCAAATCTGGCCCAAAAATTTCCCTTTCTCCTGCTTGAGACCAATTTAGCGGGGTTCTGCATCTTCTCCCATACAAAGCTTCAAAAGGGGCCATCTTCAGACTAGACTGATAGCTGTTATTGTAAGAAAACTCTGCCAAGGAAAGGCATTTGTCCCAATCCTTCCCATAATGCAGTGCACATGCCCTTAACATATCTTCTAAAATCTGGTTTACCCTTTCTGTTTGACCATCTGTTTGAGGGTGATAAGCTGAGCTTCGGATTACATGGGTTCCAAGTGATTCCTGTAATTGCTCCCAAAATCGTGCCACAAAAGGTGCTCCTCGGTCAGAGACTATAGTCCTTGGTATCCCATGCAGACGAACTATTTGGTCAATGTAGATCTCCGCATACTTCTCCGCCCGGTGGGTGGTGTGCACTGGCAAGAAATGAGCAGTTTTGGTCAATCTGTCCACAATAACCCATATGGAATCATGGTGCCTGGAGGTATTGGGTAATCCTACTATGAAGTCCATGCAAACGTCCTCCCATTTCCAAGATGGGATGGGGAGGGGTTGCAAAGGGCCTGCTGCTTTCAAATGACTCGCTTTTACCCTCTGACAAGTGTCACATTCTGAGATGTACTTGGCAATTTCCCTCTTCATTCTGGTCCACCAATAAAGAGGTCTGAGATCATGGTACATCTTGTTGCTACCAGGGTGCATGGAGAATTTGGAAAGGTGAGCTTCATCCAATATCTTCTTTCTGAGCTCAGGGTCTTTGGGAACCACCAATCGATCTTCAAACCATAAAATTCCCTTGCTATCTTGACGGAAACACTTGTATTTCTCGGCCTTCAGCTTGATCATTTCTTTAATAACCTGAACTCCCTTATCCCCAAACTGTGCCTGAGCTATTTGCTCTTGTAATGTGGGCTCCACTGCGATATATCTCAATTTACCAGAAGGAACAACTTCCAGATTTAGCTTGCACAACTCATCACACAAGGTGGTGATTCTTGCATCCATGTTTAGGCAATTACATTGGGCCTTCCTGCTCAAGGCATCTGCCACAACATTGGCCTTGCCCGGATGGTAATGCACCTCCAAATCATAGTCCTTGATTAATTCCAACCATCTCCTCTGCCTCATGTTCAGATCTGCCTGAGTGAAAATGTACTTGAGGCTCTTGTGATCAGTGTAAATGTTACAGTGAGCTCCCATCAAGTAGTGTCTCCATATCTTGAGGGCATGAACTACTGCTGCCAACTCCAGATCATGTGTCGGGTAGTTCTGCTCATGGGGTCTGAGTGCTCGGGAAGCATAAGCAATTACTCTGTTCTCTTGCATCAAAACACATCCCAATCCTATACCAGAAGCATCACAATAAACTTCAAATGGCTTGGTATTGTCGGGTTGGGCTAGCACTGGGGCTGTTGTCAAATGTTGCCTCAAGGTATGAAAAGCATCTTCACACTTTTGGCTCCACGTGAATTTGGCTCCCTTCTTCAGTAGCTCAGTCATTGGCTTGGCAATTCTGGAGAAATCCGGAATAAATCGTCGGTAGTATCCTGCTAATCCCAGAAAACTCCTAATCTGCTTCACTGTAGTCGGGGGTTTCCAGTCCATTACCTCTTGCACTTTCTCAGGGTCAACTGATATCCCCTCCTGAGAGATAGTGTGACCCAAGAATTTTATTTCCTTTAGCCAGAACTCACACTTGGACAACTTAGCATACAACTGATGGTCACGAAGTCTCTGAAGCACGATATGCAGATGTTTAGTGTGCTCAGCTTCATTCTTGGAATAAACCAGAATGTCATCAATGAAAACGACCACAAACTTATCCAACTCTGGCATAAACACTGAGTTCATCAAGTACATGAAATATGCCGGGGCATTGGTCAACCCAAAAGACATCACCAGAAACTCGTACAGCCCATATCTGGTAGAGAAAGCCGTCTTGGGAATGTCACTGGCACGGATCTTGATCTGATGGTAGCCTGAGCGAAGGTCTATCTTGGAGAATACCTTGGCTCCTACCAACTGATCAAACAGAACATCAATGCGAGGTAACGGGTACTTGTTCTTGATAGTCACCGCATTGAGAGGGCGGTAATCAACACACATCCTCAAACTTTCATCCTTTTTCTTCACAAACAAAGCTGGACATCCCCATGGGGAAATGCTTGGACGAATAAATCCCTTGTCCAACAATTCTTGCAATTGTTTCTTCATTTCTGCCAATTCTGCGGGAGGCATCCTATAAGGTCTCTTAGAGATAGGAGCAGTCCCGGGTTGCAATTCAATGGCAAACTCAATATCTCTGTCAGGTGGCATTCCTGGCAATTCATCCGGAAAAACATCGGGGTAGTCACAGACTACTGGGATCTTCCTTACTGGGGATTCTGCCATAACAAAGGCACAAGACTGGGTACCACCCTGGTTGGGTAAATACAAAACAGTCTCGCCATAAGCAGGGGAATGAATTTCAATGGCTCTGGCTGCAATATCCAATATTGCCTGATGTTTGGTCAACCAATCAGTTCCCAAGATGATATCCACACTATCCAGTCCCAAGATAAGAAGGTCAGTTTTAATTATCAAACTACCAAACTTTAGAGGCACCTTCATGCTGATTTGATTAGTGGCAATCCTGCCTCCTGGGGTTGAAATGGTAATAGCCCCGTTGGTGTGGTGAAAAGGCAACTGGCACTTGACACTAAATTTGGCACTGACAAAACTATGCGAAGCACCAGAATCAAAAAGAACAATAGCAGGAAAATTTAAAACTGTAAAGATACCAGTCATGACGGGTGCTCCCTCTGGAATATCAGCCATTGTAGTGAAGTTCAGCTTGCCCTGCCTCACTTGCACTTTCTGCCTCTTCCCTTGGTTCTGATTAACATTCTGCCCCTGCCTCTGCTGATTCTTGGGGCAATTCTTGGCATAGTGTCCAGTGCTGCCACAAGTGAAACACCTGTTATCATTGGCCTGGCGGTACTGCTGCTGCTGATTGTTCCTCTGAGCTGGAAACGGGGCGCGGTTGGGTGCCTGCTGCTGCTGCTGCGGTGGCCTGATCACCCACCTCCCTTGCTGCTGCTGAGGTCCCCTGCTTTGTGAGTCCGACACAATCCTGAAGCGCTGTGGCTGAGACGAAGGTCCTGCCACAGGGGTCTTCCTCTTCTTCTCCGCCTGTCGAGCCAAAATGCAGTCTTCCTGGGAGATAGCCATGTTGACCAACTCATTGTAACTGTTGGCCCTGACGGTGTTGAGACGGTCACGGAGCTTGGTGCTGAGCCCCCTCCTGAACCTGTCTCGCTTCTTCTCGTCCGTATCTGCATGGTATCCAGCGTACTGGCACAAATCATTGAAGGCCTGGGCATATTGCAACACTGTCCTGCTGCCCTGCGTGAGTGCCAGAAACTCATTGAGCTTCCGGTCCATAATGCCAGCGGGGATATGGTGCCCTCTGAAAGCGGCCTTGAACTCCCTCCACTCCACCTCTCTACCATCTGGCTGCATAGCAAGAAAATGGTCCCACCATGTCCTTGCGGGTCCGCGAAGCTGCTGGGTGGCGAACCTGACCTTGGTGACCTCTGAGCAAGCCCCATGGAGCAGTGGGAATTTGGATTCCACCACCCTCAACCACACATCTGCATCAAGTGGGTCCTCCGCCCTGGTAAACAGTGGTGGCTGAGTACTAAGGAACTCCTGGTAGGTAGCAGCGACAGGGTGACGCTGATGGTCTCCACCATAATGCTGAGGTGGTGGCTGACGCTGAGCTAGCTGTCTCAGAATCTCATTCTGCTGGGCCATGAGCTCCTGTAGAGTGGGAGGCGGTGGCGGTGGAGGAACGTGCTCATTCTGACCACGGCGCGCTCTCCCAGCCATCTGAAAAATCACACGGTTGCTCAATAACACATCTCCAAGCTTAAGGTTCGAACATGGTAGGGAAGTTAAAGCAATTTGATAGATTCCAAATAAAACAAAACAAAAACATAATCCTTCCGTCCAAATTTAAACGGCCATTAATCATCCCTGAACCTCCAAAAGAGTTTTTTTTAACACTGATTACATCAAAGATCAAAAGACTCAACTCCACCCAGCCTAGTACCCTAAGGGTGCAAAAGCTAAGCTAGCGGCGAGGAGTCCAACTATCATCAACCTCTAGTATCAGCCTGGCATCTAGTGAGCGAACGAGGCAACGCTGGACTCGGGGGAAGGTGGTCTCCCTGAGCCAGCGGTGTCTACACTGGAGGCAGGCTCATCTCCTCCCTCGATGTCCACGTCCTCGTCAGCCTCCTCATCATGGATCTCTTGGTGATGCATGTCCAGGTGCGCATTAGCCTCCGCTAGCTGCTGCTGGGTGTTGAGGAGCTGATCCTCGAGGACCTCGATGGTATTCTCCCTGGTGCCCACTAGCTCCTCCAACTCATGAACCTCGTCAGTCAGCTGCTCCACCTGCAAATCTTTTTCCACCAGCTCCTAGGATAAATCCACCACGAGCTCCTCCCTGTTGTCTAGGGTGATCTTGGTGGCCTCCAGTAATGCCATCAGGTGGGACATTGCCTCCCCACGCATTACTTGCAGACGATACAGAGCGTTCATGCATCGTACTGACAAGTGAGCGGTGTGGCCTGGGTAGAGAGCCCAGATGTCCTTGGCATGCTCCACCCGATCCTTCCACATCGGGTCGTCCTCCTTTTCCGCAGGGAACAACCCAATGGGGTGGGTAGCCAGCTCCAAGGGATGAAATCCACAGAAGGTAGTCAGTCCATGCAGAGCGATAGCCTCAATGGTGTCCTCAGCCCGGTATCCATAGGACTCAGAGTCCAGTGAACGCCAGCCTGGCTGCAGGGGATGAGGCTCTAAAGTCATCCTCACCCTACAGCGAGGCACCCGGTGCTTCTCGAACTGCTGCACCGCGTACTGAGGGGGTGTCAAGTATCCTGCCCCCTGAAGTACCTCCCACAAGATGCGGGGAAAACCCTCTCGTGCAAGTCCGTCAGTGTGGGTCAGTGCATTTCCGTCATCGGAGGATCCGTGGGAAGTCATCTGTGCACGGTTAAGCGTAAGTAAAAGAAAAAGAATTACAAAAGGAATAAGGAAAATAAAACTCAGCCTGTCACTAGCAAGAAAAGGCATTGGAGACCTAGTTGGCGGTTATCTCATTTTTAAGTACTTTTACTTAGTTATCCATCTGTTCAATTAAGAATGCATGCATGCGCGTCCTGAACGACCCTTCCAGAAAATAAAAAGGACTAGGGAAGAACTCCCATCCTTGAAAAAGTGGCCTGTAGGGCCTAGTCACTTAGCCACCTAGCTACCCTTCTATTATCCTAAGGCTTCTCGTCCTAGGTCTATCCTGCTCGTCCTACAATCTATCCAACATTGTTTCTATCAAATTTTACTTTAGAAAAGGGATGGCATTTATGTTTTATTGATTCCTCTGTGGTGGTACAAGCTCCGATACCAGCTGTGGCGGAACTGCCCGAATTATTCCAACTTAAGTGCCTAAATCCGGCCTTAGAGGCTAGACCACACTTAAATGGGAATAACCCGTCAATCCCTCGGATCTAGTCCGACACGGCCACTGACAGGATCAAGTACCACAATCTCACTCGATGGTGAGTCACAGAGCAAATACAATAAAGCATAAAACCATGCATGGAAGAGTGTTAATTATTACATCATCGTCATCGGAGTTTTGCCAAAAGTAGCCATCATTGTTCGAAGTGCAGCGGAATAAAACTAACGATAAATAAACGGAGAGATGGGGAAGCCTGTCCCATCACTCCTCATGCTCCTCCTCAGCCGAGGCAGGGTCCCACTCGACAGTCCAACCCGGTGGTAAGGTGGATGGCCAAGTCACTCCAGCAACCATGTCCTCCAGAGAACCTGTAAAAAATTATGCCACAAGCAAGGCTGAGTATACTAATACTCAGCTAGACTTACCCGGTGTGAGGAGTCTATACTCCTCTACCTCTAGACATGCAGCTGTTTGGCTGTGGGGTTTGGTTGCCAAAAGTACTAGCTGAGTTTCTAAATCAAGATTTTAACTTGTCAAGATTAAGTGTGACTCTCTTAAGGCTAAAAGTGTACTATCTACTCATACATAGTAGCAAGCATTTTTAACAATCAACAGCTTGTACCATCTCATCACAGTTTCACTTGTTACTCAATGTAGCAGCATGGATCAAGCAGTCTCATTAGCTGCGAGAAGCAGACGATTCGAATCGGGGTTTTATCCTTGCAAGGTAAACCTAAACACACGACATGCAGGGGCGCTCCGTCCCCACACATATCAACCGTCCCCATCGATTCCCTGGCAACAGATCAGGTCTCACCGCCTTGGCGTACAATGCCTCACTGACCCCGACTGGCCGTCGTGCAGTGACCGCACTTGTACCCACCATAACCGGAATGGGAGACTACATCTCAGGTCGCGTGAGGGGGTATGTCCACTGGCAGGTTCAATCAGGTACTAGGTTTACCGATTTACCATATTTCTCGGTATGTGCTTAGTACATTCAAACGCTTGACTCACGGTACCACACCTTAATCCTTAATCAACTTTTATCCCGTGAACAACCAATCCCCATGGATTGTTGCCCACAATCAACCTCAATATGATAGGAAAGTGGATACAACCAACTCCTGACCTCGCGCGAGTGCTAGAAAAATCACTCGACTTCTACCGAGATCCTAATTAATAAAGCAGCTACTCGACTTAGCATACTAGTATTCATCTCAATAGGATTCCTGAGATCATGCAACTAGGGTTTCAAACAATTCCTACACCTAAGTGCACAATCAACCCTACAATCATTAAGTGAAGTAAAATAGCAGTAATAACAGGTTATGCATAAAACCGGGGCTTGCCTTCCAAAGCAGTGGCAGGCAGGTCCTCTGGTGCAGGCTCTGGTGCTGGGTCTGGGGCAACCTCCTGGGCAGCTCCTTGCTCCGGCACGAGGACGTACTCTCCGTCAGCAAGATTACAGTCTATCGAAATGCAATGAACATGTAGGTCATGATTATGCAAGATTTAAGAATATTAAGCCACAGAAATTAAGTCATGAATTAACTTAGGGTTCCTTGGCTACGTGGGTCTTCTAGTGGTATACATAGACTTATTACCTTTTTGGTTTAGGTTTTCTTTTAGGATAACACATTGGATTTGTATTGCTTTTATGGGTTTCAGTGGACAATTTATAAAGGTCTTAGGAGGACATTTAACTCCCTCATCCATTTCCTTTCCTTAATTTCCATCTAGGGTTTCTAGTAGGGGTTTGAACTACGACAGTAGTTTAAAAATTTCCAAAACTTTTGTAAAAATTATAGTGGCTTGCCCTTGGTCAATAGGGCCTGTCTTATGAATATGGGGTTTAAAATAAAAGGGCTAGGCTGTATACAAAAATAACAAAAGGTGGGGCTATTAGGCCACTTTGCACTACAAGTCCTTTATTAAAAAGGATTCTGACCTATTGGTTATTTTTGCTGGCCTCTAGCAGTGATAATAAGCTCTTGTTCAACAAATGACAGAGAGCCACATGATGGTTAATTAATGGTGGATTTTTAAACTTTGGTGCAAAAAGGGTGCTTAGAACTAACTTGTTATTTGAAAAATATCAAACAACAGATTTCAGATTTTTCATAAGTTCTTGTTATCAACACATTAGTTATCCTAAGGTTTGGGAAGGTTTCTCCTTATTGTCATTTTTGTAGGGATTTTCTAAGTTATCCTTATTTCCTTCATTAAAAAGGTATCCTTCTTATCTTGCATTACAACAGGGTATGATACATTTTTCTAGTGAACTATATTGGTTAAGCATCTCAACAAAAATAGGGGTGCCCTCTGGTTCATTATTTATGTCACTTTTTCTATTTTTCTTAACTTTAAGCATATTATGGAATAAGGGGTTAAAACTAACTTAATGTAGTGAACAGAGGGGTTTAACATTTTTAACTAGGTCAGTAGGTAGATATAAACTTCTCCAAATTTTTCTAACTCTAGTTAAATAGTACAACCATTTTTCTTGCTATTATTAAGCTTTTGGTCCAAACTGTAATTAAATCATAACCTTGTATTTTTCTTTAGTACTCATGGGGTTTTATATTTTTCTTAGACAGGTTACATTATTTAGAGTCTGGCAAAATTAGTTTGACCAAATTTGGATAAACCAAACAGAGGTTATGGGTTTTTAAAGTTTCTGTTTGAATTTAAAACAGATTTTATTTAAGTTTTTCTGGAAAAGCAGTTTGCGCCGAGGTCCCTGAGTTTAAACTGAATCAAACCTCGCAGATCTACCCTTGGGCCACTATTCACTTGAGTCTCTGGCTTTTCACTTAACCCCCTGGATTCCTCTCCCTCTCACCCGCAGTCCCTCCCTTAACTAAAACAGTAGCCGCGGAGGAGAAAGGATGGCGCGGCTTACCGGCGGCGAGGGAGGCCCGGCGAGGTGGTCAGGGATGTTCAGGAGGTCGCGACGGTCACGCCGATGTGCGGGTTGTCGCCGGAGGTGGTCGGAGTCACTCGGTCCACGTGCGCAGGCGGGCGAGCTCGTCGGCGGCGTGTGCTCCGGCCTATCCACGGCGGTATAGTTCAATCCAAGGGCATAGGGAGCTTCATGGAGGTCTAAGGAGTCTAACCGTGCAAGGAATCGAAGAGAGACTCACCGTGTACCTCGGTCCACGGTTGCCGGCGGTCGGGTGAAGCCCGGTGACCTTGTTCCGGCGTCTCCGGCGAAGCAGAGCCCGATTCTTTGCCCGGGGAGCTTCACTGGTGGGTGCACACTCGTGTCCGAGGGTTGGATGGGGTTGTGGAGGGCTGGGCTGGCCGGTCTACGGCGGCAGTGGCTCGGGTGGCCGCGGGCACGTCGCGCACGGGCAAACGGCGGTGAACTGAGCTCCGGCGAGACTTGAGCGCGTGCGGAGGGGTACGGCCAAGGCTCCTTGGCGTTTTATAGGCGCGGACGCGGACCAGGGCGCTGGCTTGGCTCGGGCGCGGCGCGGGGCTCGCGGGGGCGCGCGCGGGCGTGCTCTGGCGCGGCAGAACGCGTCGAACACGTGGCGGTTTGTTTCTTCCAGTGTTCAAACGTCGACAGAGGTCGCAAACGTGCGAATCTTTGCAAAGGTTCGGCGCAGACCTCTTCCTGGCACCTAGGGCTGTCACTCAACTGTGAGAAGTCGGGGCAGATACGGCCTAGGGAGGGAGATCTTTGGATGCCAAAACAGGTGTGTCTCACTGGGCACTTCGCGACAAAAGCCATGCCATGGCATGTCAAACTTCCGAGTCTCGGGTTCAACTTTTTCCAGTGGGTGCCCCAGGTAGTATACTACGTTTTTGGTATAGATCACAAGTAGATTTGATGCCATCTTCAAGGTGAACACGGCTGATCCTTAAACTAGGGTCAAAAATGGACTTAGAGAGGAATAGAGAGCTCTAGCTTTCTCTCCACTTAAAGATTTGATTTGGGGTTTCACCAGGGGCCTTTTTGCAATAATTCCCTCCCCTAATTGCTGGTTACAAGGTTACTTAAGGTTTGGGTAAATGTTACTCATGTTTTGCACACTTGCCCACTCTCTTTTCCCTCTTTTCTAGGGTTTTGGGAGATAGGGTCTAAGAGAGGTCTAGAGTTCTTCTCCCCTCTCATCCAAGAGAATAAGTGTGCAAAGATTGGAGTAATGCTTTTGGTTACTCACCATCCTTGGTTAACCTCTAGCTTTCCAAGTCCCTTATGCTGTTATTCATTAAGTTCTTCCACAGGTGCTCATACCCTTTAATAGCAAAGTGGGCTCTAGCCATGGTAACACCTGGGGTGTTACAGAGAGAGAGGAGGAGGGGAAGGATATGTATTTAAATAAGGTGGCACACCTTTTCTGACGCGGTCATCATGGCGGAGGTGAAACGACGCCCGCCTCGCCTGCCAGAGGTGTCGCTTGCTCTGCCGGGGAGTTAATGCGATGGGGCGGGCGACTCGCGTGGCGCCCGTTGCGCGTGCGAGCCGTTCGAGGAACGGGTCACGGGCGCATCGTCTTCACGCCGTGGGAGAGGGCTCTCCTGTCGCTTCAGGAGGGGACGCGAACCTGCAGGCGATCTGACCGCTGCTCCCGCTCGTCTGTCGCTGCCATTACTGCCGGCCCACTTTTGGGCCATGCCGACCGCCGCACCTGTCCCTGCAGTCGACTAACCCGTGGTCGTCGCCTTTAATTGGCACTGTTGGGTCATGCGCAGGGCTACCTCGAGTCTCGGTACTGGTTCCGCAGTCGAGGAGGCACGGCATTCGGCGCAAGTGGCGGTGCGACTCTTTGCACGTCGTAACCGGCGCGCCGGTTTCATGACATGCGGGCTTGCTTCCTTTGCGCTGGTCCACCGGATGTGGTCGAAGCCGAAAGGGTGCACGGTTGTGGTGCGGTTGGATGCCTGTCGCGTGGCAGTCGACCCTTTCGACCACCGGTTTTCTGCGAAGATGGGAGAGCACTTGTAACCGTGGGACGGTTACAGGCCTCGTGTGCGGCGATTCGCCTTCTTCGCGTTTCGGATCAGCTCGTATGACGTGTGGGACCCAGCCCCCGTGTCGTAGGGGGAGAACCCTGGAGCACGTCAGTGGAGACTTTGCCCGTGACGCTAGGGGGTGCAAGTGAGGAGGTCTGCCTATAAAAGGGGATCGATCCCCCGGGCAGTGGTCATGCCTTCGTTCTCCCCTCATGCATTGCGCCCTTCCACCTTTCGAGCCCCGGATGGGGTGCACCAGCGTCGCCTTGCTCTTGCTGTCGTTGGAGGAGCGCGGCCTCGTGGAGATCGGTGCTCTTCAGCCATCGCTCGGCTTCAAGGATTTTTGCCTTGCAGCCCGGCTGCATTCCCTCACCAATGGTCAGTTTGGTGGGGAGAAGCAAGCCGGGGTGCGGCCTCCGCCCCGCCCTCAGCTTCAAGGATCTTCGTCATCCGAGCGGAGGCGGAGGAGCGCACCGAGTGGGGGGTTGCCTCCGCATGGGTCGGTGACCCTTTTCTTCCCCCGGCGTTCGGGGGAGAAAGGCATCCTCCAGCCCTGCGGAGGCGTCCTCGAGCCATGCGGGGGAAGGCGAACTGCTGCTCCCTGGCCAGGGTGCAGCTTTCCGTCCTTCATCCGGGCGGCGGTCGTGCCACGCGCGGGCCGGCCACGTCCAGGTCCTCCTCACACCGTCAGCTGCGCCGGGGGGTTGCCCAGCACGTCGTACGTCGCGAGGGCGGTACTCGTGTTCTGGGACGGCCTCGACGAGGATGGGAGTAAGGACCTGTCGGTGCGCTTTGGGGCGGCCGCTATTCGCCGGCGCGGTGTCAGTGGGTTCGATCCCACGGATGGTGCCCTCCGACTCTTCGGCCCTAACGGCTTGTCCTCACCCCTCGTGTGGGGACGTGGGCGAGGGCCTCTTCACAGCAGTGTTTGTCCTGAGGTCATCTATGCTGCTGTTTAGCCGCCCAAGGTGGAGGTCGTTGTCTCTGCTGCTGCAGAGGTCGCCGGCGAGCCGCTTGGAGTTCGTTATCCCGCGGGCCCCCTGGTGTGGAGGTTGTTCATACCCGCGGGAATGGAACTGGAGTCCTATTTGTAAAGGAGCATACTGGGTTTTTGCCTGAGCAAAATATAACCGCTTCAAGGACTTAGACATTTGTCGTAGGTCGGGAGAACCACCGAGGGTTCTGCCGACGTCTGAGTATGTGAAGCATAGTTACCCCGAGTATATGTGTTCGTTCTTTGTGGCTGTCGAGGCCTGAACATTTGGGTATTCGAGTATAAAGCTGCGTTTCTTCCTCATTTCGAGCACTGGGACTTGCCTGTTAGCTAGCCAAACCACTTAACCGAGCGTGAGTTGCCTTTCGCGGAAGGTGACGAGTGAGGTATCCGTATCCCGGAGGCGTAGGAGTCCCTCGGCTTGGTCGGCCTTGCCGCTCTAGGCCTCTCTTCCTCAGTTTTTAGAACCCTCGGCTGCTCTGCGATGAGCCGGAGCCGGAGGCAGCGGTGTTGGTGCGGATAGAGGCGGAGTTGGCTCGAAAAGAGACTTCGTCGGCTTGGGAGCTGGTGGCTTCCCAGGTCGAGGAAGATATGGCAGCAGCGGCTAGAGCTTGGCCAAGACATCCACGGGCACGGTGCTGGCGTCCTCCCCTGGGTGGAGGTCCTTTCGCCTGGGTCGCCGTCCGAGGCTAGGCCAGGTTCTGCCGAGGGTGGAAACAACGCCGAGGGTGTTGCTGCTCCCTCTGCCGGTGCCTGAACCTGTGGGAACAGTTTATCTGTAGCATGCGCATGTTTTTCACGGCCATCGAGGCCTAAACACTTTATCGTCGTGTTAAAAAGCTGCGTTTTCTTTCCTCTCGTTTCGAGCATCACGACTTGTCTGTTGACAGCAGAATCGTTTATCCAAGCGAGAGTTACTTTTCTCGGAAGGTGATGAGTGAGGTATCAGTATCCCGGAGGCGTAGGAGTTCCTCGGCTCGGTCGGCCTTGCCGCTTACGTGCACTCTCATTTGGTCGTAGGATTCTGTTATCAATACAGTCGAGAAGGCACGGAAGTCGTTTTCTACCCGAGTGTTTGGACTTGATCGGTAGCAAGATCGCTTATCCGAGCGTGAGTTACTTCTCGCGGAAGGTGATGAGTGAGGTATCCGTATCCTGGAGGCGTAGGAGTTCCTCGGCTCGGTCGGCCTTGCCGCTTACGTGTACTCTCGTCGTTTTCTGGATCCCGCTATCGATACAGAAGTCGAAAGCACGAAGGTCGTTTTGGTAGAAAATTTTTTCCGAGGAAAGTTTTGATGCAGAGGGGTTCCCCCCTTCTAGCCCCCGAGGGAGGGTCGGGCTTTGCTGAGGCAAGGCCGACCCTTCCTTGACGGTTAGACTTTATGTATGTAAAGAAAACGAGGTACATGAACGACTTAAAACATCTTAAGGGTAGAAGCGACGTAGCTGTTGGATGTTCCAAGCGTTGTTGTAGACCTCCCCTTGGTCGTTGGCCAGCTTGTATGTTTCGGGCTTCAAAATCTTGACGATGATGAATGGCCCTTCCCAGAGAGGAGTGAGCTTGTGGCGCCCTCGGGCGTCCTATCGCAGACGAAGCACCAAGTCTCCCACTTGGAAGCCTCGGGGTCGAACGCTTCGGGCGTGGTAGCGTCGCAGCGACTGCTGGTACCGTGCCGAATGTAGTAAGGCAACGTCCCGAACTTCTTCGAGTTGGTCCAGCGAGTCTTCTCGGCTGGTCTGGTTGCTTCGGTCGTCGTACGCCCTGGTCCTCGGGGAGCCGTATTCTAAGTCCGTGGGGAGGACGGCCTCGGCCCCATAGACTAGAAAAAACGGCGAGAAACCCGTGGCACGGGTCGGCGTCGTCCTCAGACTCTAGACTACCGAGGGTAGCTCTTTCATCCACCGCTTTTCGAACTTGTTGAGGTTGTTGTAGATCCTCGGTTTGAGTCCCTGCAAAATCATACCGTTGGCACGCTCCACCTGCCCATTCGTCATGGGGTGAGCTACGGTGGCCCAGTCCACACAGATGTGGTGGTCGTCGCAGAAGTCTAGGAACTTTTTTCCGGTGAACTGCGTGCCATTGTCGGTGATGATGGAGTTTCGGACCCCGAATCGATGGATGATGTTGTTGAAGAATGCCACCGCCTGCTCGGACCTGATGCTGGTCAAGGGTCGGACCTCGATCCACTTGGAGAATTTGTCGATGGCGACCAGTAGGTGCGAGAAGCCCCCGGGTGCCTTTTGCAAGGGACCGACGAGGTCCAGACCCCATACTGCAAATGGCCAGGTGATGGGTATCGTTTGCAGGGCCTGAGCGGGCAGGCATGTCTGCTTTGCGTAGAATTGACACCCCCGGTAGGAGCATATAATCCTAGTGGCGTCGGCCACCGCGGTTGGCCAGTAGAAACCTTGTCGGAAGGCATTCCCCACGAGGGCTCGAGGTGCTGCATGGTGGCCGCAAACCCTCGAGTGTATTTCTTGCAACAGCTCTTGTTCTTGGGCGATGGATATGCATTGTTGGAGGATGCCCGAGGGGCTACGGTGATAGAGCTCCTTTTTATCACCCAGCAAGACGAACGACTTGGCGCACTGAGCCAGTCGCCGAGCTTTGGCCTTGTTGAGGGGAAGCTCTCCTCGGAGGAGATATTCCAAGTACGGGGTCTTCCAGTTCGGATCTGGTGTGACCCCATTCTGTTCCCCCTCGATGGGCAAGGCCTCCTCCTCGATGGCTGAGGGTACCTCGGGCTCGGCCGAGGGTACCTCAGGCTAGGCCGAGGCTTCCTTGGGCTCGGGCGTGTCGTCGATCTTGGCGGATGGTTGATGTAGGTCTTTGGAGAAGACGTCCGAGGGAACCATCGTCCGCCCCGAGACTATCTTCGCCAGCTCATCCGCAGTCTTGTTGTACCGTCGGGCGATGTGGTTGAGCTCCAGCCCGTAGAACTTGTCTTCCAGGCGCCGGACTTCGTCACAGTAGGCCTCCATCCTCCGGTCGCGGCAGTGGGAATTCTTCATGACTTGGTCGATGACAAGCTGCGAGTCGCCACGAGCGTCGAGGCGCCAGACCCCTAGCTCGACGGCGATGCGCAGCCCGTTAACCAGAGCCTCGTACTCAGCCACGTTGTTTGATGCCGGAAAATGGAGGCGTATGACGTAGCGAAGATGCTTTCCGAGGGGTGAAATAAAGAGCAAGTCAGCGCCTGCTCCTGTTTTCATGAGTGACCCATCGAAGTACATGGTCCAAAGCTCGGGTTGTATTGGAGTTGTTGGTAACTGGGTGTCAGTCCACTCAGCCAGGAAGTCTGCCAAGACCTGAGATTTTATAGCCTTCCGAGGGGCGAATGAAAGTGTTTTGCCCATGAGTTCCACTGCCCATTTCGCTATCCTACCCGAGGACTCTCGGGACTGGATGATCTCTCCCAGAGGAAAGGATGACACCACAGTCACCGGGTGAGACTCGAAGTAGTGTCGCAGCTTCTGCCGTGTTAGAATCACTGCGTAGAGCAGCTTCTGGATCTGCGGGTAGCGGATTTTGGTCTCGGATAGCACTTCGCTGATGAAGTAGACTGGCCTCTGGATGAGCAGTGCGTGCCCTTCTTCTCGTCTCTCGACTACGATCGCAGCGCTGACCACCTGAGTGGTCACGGCTACGTAGATCAAGAGGGCTTCTCCTGCAGCGGGGGGCACCAGGATGGGTGCATTTGTAAGGAGCGCCTTAAGGTTTCCGAGGGCTTCCTCGGTCTCGGGGGTCCAAGTGAAGCACTCGGTCTTCCTTAAGAGGTGGTACAGAGGCAAGCCTTTCTCGCCAAGGCGTGAGATGAAGCGGCTCAGAGCCGCAAGGCATCCCATGACCCTCTATACTCCTTTCAAATCTTTTATCGGTCCCATGTTGGTGATGGCCGTGATTTTCTCCAGATTGGCCTCGATACCCCGCTCGGAGACGATGAATCCCAGGAGCATGCCTCGGGGGACTCCGAAGACACACTTCTCGGGATTGAGTTTCACGCCTTTCGCTCTCAGATGCTTGAATGTCGTTTCAAGGTCAGAGAGGAGGCCGGAGGCTTTCTTCATCTTGACAACGATGTCATCGACGTAAGCCTCGACCATTCTGCCGATGTGTTCTCCGAACACGTGGTTCATGCACCTCTGGTAGGTGGCGCCTGCATTCCTCAAACCAAATGGCATTGTAGTGTAACAGTACATGCCAAAAGGTGTGATAAAAGAAGTCGCGAGCTGGTCGGACTCTTTCATCTTGATTTGGTGATAGCCTAAGTAGGCATCGAGGAATGACAGGGTTTCGCACCCAGCAGTTGAGTCCACAATTTGATCGATGCGAGGTAGAGGGTAGGGAACCTCCAGACATGCTTTGTTTAGACCAGTGTAGTCTACACACATCCTCCATTTCCCATCCTTCTTCCTTACAAGAACAGGGTTAGCTAACCATTCGGGATGGAATACCTCTTTGATGAACCCTGCAATGAGTAGCTTGTGGATCTCCTCGCCTATGGCCCTGCGCTTTTCTTCATCAAAACGGCGCAGGGTTTGCTTCACGGGTTGGGCTCCAGCTCTGATGTCTAGTGAGTGCTCGGCGACATCCCTTGGTATGCCTGGCATGTCCGAGGGACTCCACGCAAAAACTTCGGCGTTCACGCGGAGAAAGTCGACGAACACTGCTTCCTATTTGGGGTCGAGCTCGGAGCCGACCCGGACTTTCTTGTCGGCGTCGTTGCTGGGGTCGAGAGAGACAGACTTGACCGCCTCAACTGGTTCGAAGTTGCCGGCGTACCGCTTCACGTCGGGCGTCTCCTTAGTGAGGCGCTCTAGGTCGACGATGAGGGCCTCGGACTCGGTGAGAGCCTCAGCGTACTCCACGCATTCCACGTTGCATTCGTACGCGTGGTGGTACGTGGATCCGACGGTGATGATCCTGTTCGGGTCCGGCATCTTGAGCTTGAGGTTGGTGTAGTTGGGGACGGCCATGAACTTGGCGTAGCACGGCCTTCCCAACACCGCATGGTAGGTTCCTCGGAACCCGATGACCTCGAAGGTGAGAGCTTCCTTTCGGAAGTTGGAAGGAGTCCCGAAGCAGACGAGTAAGTCGATCCGTCCGAGGGGCAGGATTCGCTTTCCGGGCGCGATCCCGTGGAAGGGTGCCGCACCGGCCCGGACCTCGGACCTATCAACCCCCAAGAGTTCCAGGGTCTCGGCGTAGATGATGTTAAGGCTGCTGCCTCCGTCTATGAGGACTTTGGAGAGCCTAACGTTGTCGATGATCGGATCGACGACGAGCAGGTACCGTCCTGGGCTCGGTACGAAGTCGGGGTGGTCGCCTCGGTCGAAGGTGATAGGCTTGTCGGTCCTGTCTAGGTAGACTAGCGCCGCCACCTTCACCAAGCAGACCTCCTGGCGTTCCTGCTTGCGGTGCCGAGCCGAGGCGTTCGCCGCCTGCCCGCCGTAGATCATGAAGCAGTTGTGGACCTCCGGGAACTCTTCTTCCTTGTCGCCCTCCTTCTTGTTGTTGTCATGGCCTTTGCTACCTTCCGCCGGGGCCCGGCCTTGTGGAAGTAGCGCCGGAGCATGACACATTCTTCGAGGGTGTGCTTGACGGGACCCTAGTGATAGGGGCACGGCTCTTTGAGCATCTTGTCAAACGTGTCGGCCCCTCCAGGAGGTTTCCGAGGGTTCCTGTGCTCGGCCGCAGCGAAGAGATTCGCGTCAGCGGCGTCGCGCTTCGCTTGCGACTTGTTCTTGGCCTTCTTCTTTGTGCCCTGCTGGGCGGACGCCTCGGGGGCGTCTTTCTTCGGCTCTCCCTGAGGCTGCTTGTCTTTCCGGAAGATGGCTTCGACCGCCTCTTGACCCGAGGCGAACTTGGTGGCGACGTCCATCAATTCGCTCGCCTTGGTGGGAGTCTTGCACTCCAGTTTGCTCACCAGGTCTCGGCAAGTGGTGCCGGCAAGGAAAGCCCCGATGACATCCGAGTCGGTAACGTTGGGCAGCTCGGTGCATTGCTTCGAAAACCACCGGATGTACTCTCGGAGGGACTCCCCTGGCTGCTGGCGGTAGCTTTGGAGATCCCACGAGTTCCCAGGGCGCACGTACGTGCCTTGGAAGTTTCCCGCGAAAGCCTTGACCAAATCGTCCCAGTCGGAGATCTGCATAGGAGGCAGATGCTCCAGCCAGGCTTGGGCGGCGTCGGAGAGGAAAAGGGGTAGATTACGGATGATGAGGTTGTCATCATCCGCCCCTCCCAACTAGCATGCCAGTCGATAGTCCGCGAGCCACAGCTCCGACCTCGTCTCCCCTGAGTACTTGATGATGGTAGTCGGGGCTCGGAAACGGGCGGGGAACAGCGCTCGTCGTATGGCCCGGCTGAAGACTCGCGGACCAGGTGGCTCGGGAGAGGGGCTCCGATCCTCCTCGCTGTCACAGCGGCCCCCGCGCCTGGGATGGTAGCCTCGGCGCACCTTCTCATCGAGGCAGGCTCGATGGTCGAGATGGTGGTGCTCGTTGCCGAGGCGATCCCGGGCGGCAGGCGCCTCGTCCCGCATGCGCTCGGGGCGGAGCGAGGCTTCCCGCATGCGTCGGGAGGACGTCGCGTGATGCTCCGAGGGGTCAGCTCGCCTCCGGGAGGCAGAGCTCTCGGCTCGTCGAACTACGGCACCTTCCAGGAGATCCTTGAGTTCGCCCTGGATACACCGTCCCTCGGTGGTGGATGGCTCCGGCATGGCTCGAAGTAGCATCGCCGCTGCAGCTAGGTCCTGGCCGGACCCGCTGACTGGCGGGGGCAGCACTGCCCTAGCATTGTCGACGATGCGGCGCTGGATGTCCCGGGCCTGATGACAGGCTCCTCCCGCGAGTGTTCGGCCTGCCCACTCCTGTTCGATGTTCTGTCGGAGCTACACAAGCTGGCCTACTTCCCCGTCGACCCGGGCCTGCATCTCACGGATTTGCTCGAGCTGTGTGTCCCGACCCCCTGCAGGGACTGGGACCACAGCTAGCTCCCGCGGGATGTCAACGCGAGATGTGGGCCCAGGGGGATCGTCAACCTCCGGCATACCGAGGTGGTTGCCTTCGTTGTGATCTCCCTGATCGACGTGGAAACATTCACGACTTGGGCTGTAAGCCTCGTTGTCAAGGTCGTGGCCTTCGTCAGAACAACCGGAGAGACAGTGGTCACGTGCGAACATGAAGTCCCGCATGGCACCGGGGTCATCGAGGCCAGAGAAATCCCAACCGAAGTCGGGGTCGTCCTCTTCTTCGGGACCCGTCGGTCCGGAGGGTTAGACGGTTGTCAGTCGGTGCCAGGTCGACCACATATGGTACCCCGGAAGGTTTGGATACGCCTTTACGAAAGCGCTCACCGTAGCGGGGTCGCTAGGTGGATCGAAGCTGAATCGAAAGGGTACGGGATGGAAAACGGACGGTACCTCTTGGTCGATGGACGGTGGTGAAGTCGCGTCGGGGGCGGAGCACACCGTCATCTCAGGTATGAGGGTAACGCCCAGCAGATCCTCTGCGAGGGTGCTGGTGTCATCAGTCCGCTTGGGGTTGACACGTTGCGGGGAAGTGACACCCGCCGTCGTCTCAGGTGCGAGGACAATGCCCGACATGTCCCCCGGGGGAGTGCCGGCGTCGTCGACTCGCTCTGGTGCGACAGTCGACAAGGTGCCACCTCCTGCGTGGCCATGGTTGCCCTGTCTCCGCCTCCTTCGGTGAGGAGGGTGGCGGGGACGACCGAAGTGTTCCTCTTATGCCGTGGGGAGATGCTGTCGCCGAGCTCGCCGCCGCCGGGCGAGTCGAAGACCGTCGTTGTCGTCGCGCCGTGAGGGGAGGAGTACCATGTCGTAGCTGTTGTCGAGGGACATGAACTCGAGACTCCCGAAGCGGAGCACCGTCCCGGGCTGAAGAGGTTGCTGAAGACTCCCCATCTGGAACTCAACGGGAAGGCGTTCGTTAACACGCAGCAGGCCCCTACCTGGCGCGCCAACTGTCGGCGTTTCGGACCCGGGGGGTCCCTGGACCGACGAGTGAAATTGTCGTTGCGTGCCCCTGCCCAGATGGGTTGGCGCGGGATGGAACATAAGAGGTGGGACAAGCCTTGTATTATCCTGCACCAGGGTGCTCGTAGTAGGGGTTACAAGCGTCGCGAGAGGGAAGAAGAGAGCCGGTCTGTCAGCCCGCTGTCCCCTCTGCGCGAGAGCCCTCTTCTTTTTTTCGAAGGAAGGCCCTAGACCTCCCTTTTATAGATGCAAGGAGAGGGTCCAGATGTACAATAGGGGGTGTAGCAATGCGCTAACGTGTCTGGCAGAGAAATGCCTAAGCCCTATGTACATGCCAACGTGGCTGTCAGGGGAGAGCTTGAGCCCTGTATACGTGATAGCGTGGCCGTCGGAGAAGCGCCTGAGCCCTGTAGGAGCATAGCTGGCAGTGCGGCAAGGATCCTGTTGACGTCTCCTTGCTGCCGTAAGGAGCTAAGAGCCACCGGCGTCATGGTTGCACGCGGGGCACCATCATTACCCATCGTCGGGGTAAGCCAGATGGGACACCGGTCTTGTTCCTTGTAGCCTAAGCTGGCTAGGGATAGGGTAATGATGTATCCCCTGTGGAGCGGTCGGTCCGAGCCCAAGGTCGGGCGAGGCAGAGACATCTCTTGAGGCCGAGGCCGGGGTCGGGCGAGGACGCGATTCCTCCCGAGACCGAGGTCGAGCCCGAGTTCGGAGGTCGGGCAAGGCAGAGACCTCCTCCCGAGGCCGGAGCCTGAGGTCGGGCGAGGCGAAGACCTCCTCCCGAGGCTGGAGCCTGAGGTCGGGCGAGGCGGAGCTTCCTGTTGCGCCCGAGGCCGAACTCGGTGGTTGATCGTGACTTGTTGTTAGCTTCGCCTGGGTGGTTGGCAAGTAGTCAGAGCAGGGCGAGCGACGCTGTTTTCCTGTCAGATCGGACAGTAAAGGGGGGCGAAGTGACTATGGTCACTTCGGCCTGACTGACTGAGGCGCGTGTGTCAGGATGCGGCTTCAAGCGATCCTCGCATTGAATGCGTCTGCGATGTGGTCGGTTGGTGAGGCGGTTTGGTCAAGGTTGCTTCACAACGAAGCCTGCCCGAGCCGGGCTTTAGGAGAGCCAAGGGTGTGCCTGCGGCCTAAGGAGGTCCTCGGGCGAGGCGTGAATCCGTCCGGGACTACTGCTCCTGCCCGAGGCTGGGCTCGGGCGAGGTTGCGTCCCTAGGGTAGACGAAGCCTTGACTTGAACCGCACCCGTCAGTTGGTCTGAGGGTGTTTACCAGCCATGATTAGGAGTGTTGGGGGTACCCCTAATTATGGTACCCTACATTACTGTAGCCCCTAGGAAGTTAGCTGGCTAATTTCCTACGGCTGAGTGTAGCCCCTAGGAAGTTAATAAGTCTCTAGGAAGTTAATTTGACCAGCATTACAAATGCTGTTTATATTTTACACCACATTCCACAACATAACAAATATATCAACAGCTATATAGCACAACATATTTTCGCATAAAACATCTCACACACAATCACGTAACAATATTTAAATCCATAGTCTCATCAATTACATCACAAAAGTCTCATCAATTACATCACAAAAGTCTCATCCATAGTCATAATAAGACACATCTCATCATTCAGTACTAATAAGAGACAATATCTCATACATAGTCATAATAAAAGTCTCAAGTATCAGAACGCAATAACATGGAAGCTCACGGTCGCCGATCACCATCGGGTTACAGTGAAGAGTGATGGTCGATACCTCCACTATTGAAGAGGGTTTCGACAAAGTCTAACACGTCCTCTTGTTCATGCGTCGGCAAGGTAGCTGGAGGGGTCTAATATACATGTACAAATGACATTTGTTGAGTTACATCTTAATATAACTAACAAAAAGTAAATGATGATGAATATGCATACCTGATGTTCGGTAGATGGAGATGTAGGTATAGGTGGAGGTGAAGACCAAGGATAATGAAAGGGAGGTGGGGGGCACCGGGACGTGTATCCCTTGGGCCTGTGCTAATTGCTACAAATTTGTCGAACTCATTCACATCAACGTTTTAAATCGATACATATCTTAAAGTGAAAGCTATTATCTTTTGAACTTACTTGTATGAGTGTTTGCTGTTGCTGAATCTGTGTAGCATAATATTCATGTTGCGCAGCTTGTTGCTTTAAGTAATCCTTATGTCGCCTAAGTTCTTCTCGCAGTTGATCCACTTCTGCTGGATCTTGAGTGGAGCGACGGGAGCTACGAGCAGCAGACCTCGATGAACCTCCACGCTGAACCCTCACCTGGCTCGAGTCGATGATGTTAGCAAACATTGTGTACCTACAAAACAAGTAACATCACGACAGGATTAAGAATACATGTATTGCACTCAACCAATGAAACAATATAAGATATGTAGAGTCCTCACCTTCCATGAGCTTTTCCACCACTTGCATACACAGCCTGAGGATCAATAGGTGAGGTCCTCCAGTCATAGTCTGGTCCGTGCTGACTAGACATCGCCTTGCCATATGCAGCCTCATACAAAAGAACAATGCAATCTTACATACAAAAATTCATATAAACAGAACCTACCAAACATTTCCAAACACTCACCACACGATCTGTTGCCTTTTGGCTGCACAACACATCTGGATTTGCAGGATCTTGTCCTCTGTGCCCCCTAAGGTATATTTGAACATCACTGGACACTGCACCAGTGCTAGCTTCCTGTATGTACATTTGACAAACACTATAACCAAAAATTACAGCAAGTCAACTACAATCAACGAAAATGGCTTGAATTGTACTTACCATTCGTTTTGCCAAACGAAAGTGATCATCACCTCCATACCTGTGATACGACTCGGTTCCATGATTGGAACTGTGTTGCACAGACTTTGCCTTGAATTTAGCCGAAGCCCAGTAACGACATAACGCACGCCAAGCAGCATCATTGGCAGCTATCCATGGAATCGAATGCTGCATGAACACAATTTATTTATAAGTAACTGTAATATCTAGAAGCAATGAAAATTTTTTCAACACAAGCAAAAACATCAATTACCTCAAGATATTGTTGCTCAGTACATCAATTAACTTAATAGCCATAAATCGAGTCACGAAAGCGAGGATGGAAACTTTTGTGTGTTCATGCAATGGCTCTTCTGCAGCCTTAAGGAGGTCGAAGAACTTTTTAACATCTGGAGGTAGCTCATTACTATGTGGTGGAAACACAAAATCAGGATCCTCCCTTAAATCTTGAAGCATCTCTTCCATTCTATCATATTCCACGTCATCATTGTTGTGGGCTTCAAACACATTTTCATGGGGAAACTCCTCGCCGTGATACACCCAGACTTCATAGTTAGGCATGTAGCCATATTTGCAAAGGTGTCCCGACAGAGTTCTCTTGTCTTGGCATCTACAAACCTGACACATACTACATGGACATCGCACATCCGTGCCTCTTGACAAAGCAAAAGCACGATCAATAAAATTCTCTGTCATTCTTATCCACTCCATCGAGGGATGATTCATACGCCAACCTTCATACATCCATCGATGGTCCTCACCCACCATATTTGATGCTAAAATAAAATAACACGTGATTTATAAATTTTCACGATAAGCTTAATTAACCTAACTATATGCAGCGGTTAGCCACCATATTAGTAATCAAACATAAACTTAATTTTAGCCATAACATACAAAATTAATTTTAGCCATAACATACAAGATTAATTTTCATCGAAGATCCTCACCCACCATATTATTAATCAAACATAAACTTAATTTTAGCCATAACATACAAGAGTTTAGCATAGTTAAACTATATGCAGCGGTTAGCCAATCAAGTTAATTAACCTAACTACCTACTGCATTATTTGAGTAAACTCTCGAAAGTTAGCACATTGAATAAAAAATAAAAAAAAGTATAAACACGGTACCTGACGGTCGCAGCAGGTGCGGGTCGGTGGCTTGGGTCGGGGACGTCCACGGCGGGATCGGTGGCTGCGTAGCAGGCGCCGACGGGCAGGTCCGAGGCGGGGGTGGCCGGGGCGGGGCGCGACCACGGCAGGGATGTCCGCAGCGGCGGTCGGGGCCGGGGCGGGCGGGGGCGGCCGTGCGCGTCGGGGGCCGGCCGCGGCGGGGGTGGGCGCGTCGGGGGCCGGGCGCGGCGGAGGCAGCCATGGCGGCGGCCGGAGTGGGCGCGTCGGGGGCGGGGCGCGGCGGGGGCGGCCGCGGTCGGGGGCGGGGTCGGCCAGGCGCGGGAGAGGCGGGCGCGGCCGGGGGCAGGGCCGACCGGGCATGGGAGAGAAGGGCGCGAGAGAGGCGGCTGACCGGGCGTGGAGACAGAGAGACGTTGAGAAAGGTGAGAGAAGAGAGAGAAGAGATAAGGTTGAGGGAGGTTAAAAATAAAAAAACATAACTTCCTAGAGTAAAGTCGTGGGAAGTTACGTAACTTCCTAGAGTTTGTACTTTGTCTCTAGGAAGTTAAGTAACTTCCTACAACCGGCCGTAGGAAGTTAGATTTTCGTTTGACCGGTCAACAGCTGAAACCTAACTTCCTAGAGGAGGTCGTAGGAAGTTAGATGTTCGTTTGACTGGTCAATAGCTGAAACCCAACTTCCTAGAGGAGGCCGTAGGAAGTTAGCTGCCCAGCTAACTTCCTAGAGGAGGCCGTAGGAAGTTAGATTTTCGTTTGACTGGTCAACAGCTGAAACCTAACTTCCTAGAGGAGGCCGTAGGAAGTTAACTGGGCAGCTAACTTCCTAGAGCCAGCCGTAGGAAGTTAGCTATTCGTTTGGCTGGTGAACAGATGAAACCTAACTTCCTACAGTTTTTTAACTTCCGACAGTTTTTATAAAAAACCGTAGGAAGTTATGTTTATTTCCTAGAGGTACCAGTTGCCTCTCGGAAGTTATTTATTTCCTACGGTTTGTTATAAAAGCTGTAGGAAGTTAAAAACCGTAGGAAGTGCATGATTTTGGTGTAGTGATAGGTTATCTGTTAGAGATGCTACATGGTCATATAGATATCTATAATGGGTTTAGGTATCCAAATAGGTACTCCGTTAGAGTTAGCCTTAGGCCGGATCCAGGCGCTATTGCCCACCCGCGTGGCACCAGCAATTGGTCAATATCGCCCGACACAACACTGACGCTGTTGGCACATGCGGTCATTGGGGTTGCCGACCAGACACTAGGGTGTTGTTTGGTTCACAAAATGTAACGTAAATAGTAATGGTAAAGGTGTACACTTGATTACCGGCGGTAACAAGTTTGAAGCCGACGGTATCAATTTTTATTGTGGTAGCTTATTACAGTTAGACTAAAACAAACATGATTTAACGTTATTAGTTACCCATTATGTTACAAATATGTGAACCAAATGGTATGCAATATCGTATCAACTATGTTGTGCTTTGTGCCTGTTGAAATTGAGGGCGTCCAAATGATTCCTATGTCAGACCGAAAGGGGTTGATATTCATCATCAGATACGGTAATCTTTACTTCGTGCAATACTTCTTCAACGTTTGGGTCTACACCGAAGCAAGGACTGTCAAGCTACAAAATTTAATGAACAAATAAGCTCTAGAGAGAATAACCTCTCGGTTTTATGGCAATTGATGATGCACCTAGCATAGTCGAGGGATCGGCTAGCGCGGCCAAGGGCTCGACTGGAATAGGCGAGGGTTGGGTCGGCGTAGCTAAGGGCTTGGCCGATGTAGTTGTGTTGAGACACACCTCCATTGCTCCAAATCACACAAGTGCTTAGAATCACTCGATGATTAGCGTAGGTGCTTTGCAAAATACTTAGGTTAGTTAGACCGCTATTGAGCTTGCTCTAAGTTTGTTCCTAGTTGTTAGAGTGAGGTTAGACAACCCACAAACCCCTCGGCTCTTGTGCGAGCCGTTGTAATATTGTATCGAGTAGGACGAGAGTCTTGCGAGACCACACTGAGTTTATGGTGTGGCCACCACCGTGTATCGGAGGAAACGAGACCCACGTCGTTTCGGCAGAAAGCTCGATAGTAAAGATGGCGGGGAGCGTCTGAGAGGAGGCCGGAAGCAGAGCACCACTGGTATGTGGAGATGAAAGAAACAGGTGACGCCTAAGAGGGGTGAATTAGGACTTCTAAAACTTTCTCTAAACTAGGCCACAAATAAATCCCTAGAGCAAAACATATGCAAATAAACAATCTAGAATGTGCAAACTAAGTTTTGTCTAAGTGTTGCTATCTCTACCACAATATCTAAGTTTCAATCCTAAAGAATCTAAATATAAAGACAAGATTAAAACTTAAATGCTTAATATAAATGCGAAAGCTAAAGAGCACAGTAGAGATGCAAACTCTCGTGGATGACACCGGTATTTTTACCGTGGTATCCGGAACCACGCAAGGTTCCGACTAATCATCGTTGGTGCCCCTACGCAAAGGGAAACCCACGCGAGGGCCAAGTACCTCGGTCGAGTAACTCCGTAGAGAGTCGTGGGCCTTCTCCACGTGCAAGTGGTACTCCGCTTCCGGATCCTCTCAGACGCTCCCTGTTGTCTCCACTAACGAGCTTCCAGATGAAACGTCGTGGGCCTCGTTCCTTCCGGTACACGGTGGCGGCCGTGACACAAACTCGGTTGTCACGGTCTCGCAAGACTCTCGCCTCACTCTGTACAATTACAACAGCTCACGCAATAGCCGAGCGGTTGTGTGGTTTTTCTAAACTCACTCAACTAACTAGGGTTCACCTAGAGCAAGCGCTAAAGCGATCTAACTAACATAAGCACTTCACAAAGCACCAACGCTAATCACCGAGTGATTCTATTAAGCACTTGGGTGTATGAGCACTTGGAAATGTCTACAATATGCCTTGGTATGTTTCTTGGGCTCCCACACCTTGAAATGGCCGGTTAGGGTGGTATTTATAGGCTCCAACTCCATTTCTAGCTGTTGGACAGAAAGCAGCAGCTTTCTATTGACGAGCACACCAGACAGTCCGGTGCGCACTGGACAGGGCACTGTTCACTCTCTGGTGCCTGCCACGTCAGCCGATCGTTGAGGTCTGTAGAAGTCGACCGTTGGATCCGACTGTTACCCAGATTGTCCGGTGTACAGTCCGGTGCTACAGCTTGAGGGCACCTGTCCGCGGACCCCTCTACGCAGACTGTCTGGTTGTCCCACCTGACAGTCTGGTGCGCCACCAGGCGCTGGCTGACTGCCCTTTTCTTGGATTTCTTCACTATTTATTTTGGGCTTCTTTTGTTCTTGAGCCTTGGACTTCTATGTAACACCCCTGGTGTTACTGTAACTAAAACTTGAGCATGGCATCATAAACATTGGCATTGCATATGTTTGACACACCTAGAGTGCATTCACTAGGTAAAAATTTCAAACAAATGTATTGTTTTTAGTGTTTTGCAAATAGGACCCTAGATAGGGAACCTGACCCTAAATAAGGCTCAAAGGGGCAAAACTTAACCTAAATAAAGAAAAACCTAAAAGCTTTAAGGGAAGGGTCACAAAATGACCCCAAGACTTAAGTAGAATTACACTTAGACCCCTGGGATACCAGAAACCCTAATTGGAACCCTCGAAAACCCTAAAACCAAACCCTAGGGACCTATGTGCAAAATTGGTGCACATTTGGACTTAAGTGCAAAAATTAAGTTAAATAAGTATCTTAAGTCACTTGGTTCCCTAAGGTGTGATTTTGGAAACCAAACCCTAAGAATTGGGCTTATTTGCAAAAAGGTCCCTAGTTGTGAATTCAGCCTAAGTCTGGATTTCAGTGTAATTTGTTCAACTTTGGAGCCTTGTATCTTTCAAAATATAGGGTTTTTGCCCTGGGGTACCACATCAAACTTGTAGACCTATTAATGGATAACAAGTTTGCTTAAGAGTGCAAGCCATATTCTTGTGAGAAATTTGAAGATAATCTTGCCCAAAGTTGGACTGTCAGGCTGATATAGACTGAACTTCAGATGGACAGTGACTTTGATCCAAGATTGAGAGCCATTTAGACTAAGATCCAGTGGGAATCTACCTAGGATTGCTATAACAAAGTTGTAGAGCTACTATACAGGAACAACTTTGCTGCAGAACTTGGTAAGAGTTGCCATGAAGATTTGATAGAAAAATCATACTAAAGATTGGCTGTCAGGCGACTGAATGGGGGGCTCTGATGGTACAGTAGCCAAAGTGGATCAGAATGCCAGCATAACGTGCTCGCCACCGGTGACCCCCCTGCGCGAGGATTCACGCCGCCGCCGTTAAGATTAATGCTCGCTGGTAACCGGATAACGCTTCAGGGTAGAAAGATCTGAAAGTCGCCTAGAGGGGGGGTGAATAGGGCGAAACTGAAATTCTCAAAAATAATCACAACTACAAGCCGGGTTAGTGTTAGAAATATAATAGAGTCCGCGAGAGAGGGTGCAAAACAAATCGCAAGCGAATAAAGAGTGAGACACATGGATTTGTTTTACCAAGGTTCGGTTCTCGCAAACCTACTCCCCGTTGAGGAGGCCACAAAGGCCGGGTCTCTTTCAACCCTTACCCTCTCTCAAACGGTCCCTCGGACCGAGTGAGCTTTCTCTTCTCAATCACTTGGAACACAAAGTTCCCACAAGGACCACCACAAGATTGGTGTCTCTTGCCTCAATTACAAGTGAGTTTGATCGCAATGAAGAACCAAAGAAGAAAGAAAGCAATCCAAGCGCAAGAGCTCGAAAGAACACAAGCAAATCTCTCTCACTAATCACTAGGACGTTGTGTGAAGTTTGGAGAGGATTTGATCACTTTGGTGTGTCTAGAATTGAATGCTAGAGCTCTTGTAAGTATTTGGGAAGTGAAAAACTTGGATGACTTGAATGTGGGGTGGTTGGGGGTATTTATAGCCCCAACCACCAAACTAGCCATTTGGTGCAGGCTGGCTGTCGAATGGTACACCGGACAGTCTGGTGCACACCGGACAGTCCGGTGCGCCAGCCACGTCACCAAAGCCGTTGGGTTCCGACCGTTGGAGCTCTGACTTCTGGGCCCGCCTGGATGTCCGGTGGCGCACCGGACATGCACTGTAGATTGTCCGGTGCGCCAGCATGGGCGTGCCTGACCTCTGCGCGCGCTGGCGCGCATTTAATGCGTCGCAGGTAGCCGTTGGCGCCAGAAGTAGTCGTTGCCCCGCTGTTACACTGGACAGTCCGGTGTACACCGGACATGTCCGGTGAATTATAGCGGAGCAGCCGAAGTGAAATCCCGAGGCTGCCGAGTTCGTGAGGCCGCTCTTCCTTGGAGCACCGAACACTGTCCGGACAGTCCGGTGAATTATAGCGGAGTTGCCTCTGGAAATTCCCGAAGGTGACGAGTTTGAGTTGGAGTCCTCTGGTGCACCGGACATGTCCGGTGGCACACCGGACAGTCCGGTGCGCCAGACCAGAGGTGCCTTCGGTTGTACCTTGCTCCTTTGTTTGAACCCAATACTTGGTCTTTTTATTGGCTAAGTATGAACCTTTGTACCTGTAGAACTTATAAACTTGGGCAAACAAGTTAGTCCAATTATTTGTGTTGGGCAATTCAACCACCAAAATTAATTAGAGACTAGGTGTAAGCCTAATTCCCTTTCAATCTCCCCCTTTTTGATGATTGATGCCAACACAAACCAAAGCAAATATAAAAGTGCATAATTGAACTAGTTTGCATAATGTAAGTGCAAAGGTTGCTTGGAATTGAGCCAATAAATATCACTTACTAGATATGCATGGATTGTTTCTTTATTTTTAACATTTTGGACCACGCTTGCACCACAAGTTTTGTTTTTGCAAATTCTTTTTGTAAATCCTTTTCAAAATCTTTTTGCAAATAGTCAAAGACAAGTGAATAAGATTTTGCGAAGCATTTTTAGGATTTGAAATTTTGTCCCCTTGTTTCAAATGCTTTTCCTTTGACTAAACAAAACTCCCCCTCAATTAAATTCTCCTCTTAGTGTTCAAGAGGGTTTTAAGATATCAACTTTGAAAATACTACTTTCTCCCCCTTTAGAACACAAAGAGATACCAATTTGAAATTTACAAATGAAAAATCATCAATTTTTAAAATTAGGGTGGTGGTGCGGTCCTTTTGCTTTGGGCCAATACTTTCTCCCCCTTTGGCATGAATCGCCAAAAACGGATACTTAGAATGAAATATAGGCCCTTTTGACAAATATTTTCTCCCCTTTGGCAAATAAAACATATGAGTGAAGATTATACCAAAGACGGAAAGTGATACGGAGCGACGGCGAAGGATGAGTAGTAGAGTGGAGTGGAAGCCTTGTCTTCGCCGAAGACTCCAATTCCCTTTCAATATACCTATGACTTGGTTTGAAATACACTTGAAAACACATTAGTCATAGCATATATCAAAGAGACATGATCAAAGGTATACTTAAGAGCTATGTGTGCAAATTAGCAAAAGAAATTTCTAGAATCAAGAATATTGAGCTCATGCCTAAGTTTGGTAAAAGTTTGTTCATCAAGTGGCTTGGTAAAGATATCGGCTAATTGATCTTTAGTGTTAATGTATGCAATCTCGATATCCCCCTTTTGTTGGTGATCCCTAAGAAAATGATACCGAATGGCTATGTGTTTAGTGCGGCTATGCTCAACGGGATTGTCCGCCATGCGGATGGCACTCTCATTATCACATAGAAGAGGAACTTTGGTTAGTTCGTAACTGTAGTCCCGCAGGGTTTGCCTCATCCAAAGCAATTGCGCGCAATAATGGCCTGCGGCAATATACTCGGCTTCGGCGGTAGAAAGAGCAACCGAATTTTGCTTCTTTGAAGCCCAAGACACCAAGGATCTTCCCAAGAACTGGCAAGTCCCTGATGTGCTCTTTCTATTGATTTTGCACCCCGCCCAATCGGCATCCGAATAACCAATCAAATCAAATGTGGATCCCCGAGGGTACCAAAGCCCAAACTTAGGAGTATAAGCCAAATATCTCAAGATTCGTTTTATGGCCGTAAGGTGTGATTCCTTAGGGTCGGCTTGGAATCTTGCACACATGCATACGGAAAGCATAATGTCCGGTCGAGATGCACATAAATAAAGCAATGAACCAATCATCGACCGGTATACCTTTTGATCCACGGACTTACCTCCCGTGTCGAGGTCGAGATGCCCATTGGTTCCCATGGGTGTCTTGATGGGCTTGGCATCCTTCATTCCAAACTTGGTTAGAATGTCTTGAGTATACTTCATTTGGCAAATGAAGGTGCCCTCTTGGAGTTGCTTGACTTGGAATCCTAGAAAATACTTCAACTCCCCCATCATAGACATCTCGAACTTTTGTGTCATGATCCTACTAAATTCTTCACATGTAGATTCGTTAGTAGACCCAAATATAATATCATCAACATAAATTTGGCATACAAACAAATCATTGTTAAGAGTTTTAGTGAACAAAGTAGGATCGGCCTTGCCTACTTTGAAGCCATTAGCAATAAGGAAATCTCTAAGGCATTCATACCATGCTCTTGGGGCTTGCTTGAGCCCATAAAGCGCCTTAGAGAGCCTATAGACATGGTTAGGATACTCACTGTCTTCAAAGCCAGGAGGTTGCTCAACATAGACCTCCTCCTTGATTGGTCCATTGAGGAAAGCACTCTTCACGTCCATTTGGTAAAGCTTGAAGCCATGGTAAGTAGCATAGGCTAATAATATACGAATGGACTCAAGCCTAGCTACGGGTGCATAGGTTTCACCAAAATCCAAACCTTCGACTTGTGAATACCCCTTGGCCACGAGTCGAGCTTTGTTCCTTGTCACCACACCATGCTCGTCTTGTTTGTTGCGGAAGACCCACTTGGTTCCTACAACATTTTGGTTAGGACGTGGAACTAAATGCCATACCTCGTTCTTCATGAAGTTGTTGAGCTCCTCTTGCATCGCCATCACCCAATCCGAATCTTGTAGTGCTTCCTCTACCCTGTGTGGCTCAATAGAGGAAACAAAAGAGTAATGCTCACAAAAATGTGCAACACGAGATCGAGTGGTTACCCCCTTATGAATGTCGCCGAGGATGGTGTCGACGGGGTGATCTCGTTGGATTGCTTGGTGGACTCTTGGGTGTGGCGGCCTTGGTTCTTCATCCTCCTTGTCTTGATCATTTGCATCTCCCCCTTGATCGTTGCTGTTATCTTGAGGAGGATCATCTCTTTGATCTTCTCCTTCATCAACTTGAGCCTCGTCCTCAATTTGGGTTGGTGGAGATGCTTGCGTGGAGGAGGATGGTTGATCTTGTGCATGTGGAGGCTCTTCGGATTCCTTAGGACACACATCCCCAATGGACATGTTCCTTAGCGCGATGCACGGAGCCTGTTCTTCACCTATCTCATCAAGATCAACTTGCTCTACTTGAGAGCCGTTAGTCTCATCAAACACAACGTCACAAGAAACTTCAACAAGTCCTGAGGACTTGTTAAAGACTCTATATGCCCTTGTGTTTGAGTCATATCCTAGTAAAAAGCCTTCTACAGTTTTAGGAGCAAATTTGGATTTTCTACCTCTCTTAACAAGAATAAAGCATTTGCTACCAAAAACTCTAAAATATGAAATGTTTGCCTTTTTACCGGTTAGGAGTTCATAGGATGTCTTCTTGAGGATTCGGTGTAGATATAACCGGTTGATGGCGTAGCAAGCGGTGTTGACCGCCTCGGCCCAAAACCGATCCGGTGTCTTGTACTCATCAAGCATGGTTCTTGCCATGTCCAATAGAGTTCGATTCTTCCTCTCCACTACACCATTTTGTTGTGGAGTGTAGGGAGAAGAAAACTCATGCTTGATCCCCTCCTCCTCAAGGAAGCTTTCTATTTGTGAATTCTTGAACTCCGTCCCATTGTCGCTTCTAATTTTCTTGATCCTTAAGCCGAACTCATTTTGAGCTCGTCTCAAGAATCCCTTTAAGGCCTCTTGGGTATGGGATTTTTCCTGCAAAAAGAACACCCAAGTGAAGCGAGAATAATCATCCACAATAACTAGACAGTACTTACTCCCGCCGATGCTTATGTAAGTGATCGAGCCAAATAAATCCATGTGTAGGAGCTCCAGTGGCCTGTCACTAGTCATGATGTTCTTGTGTGGATGATGAGTGCCAACTTGCTTCCCGGCTTGGCATGCGCTACAAATCCTGTCTTTCTCAAAATGAACATTTGTTAGTCCTAAAATGTGCTCTCCCTTTAGAAGCTTATGAAGATTCTTCATTCCAACATGGGCTAGTCGGCGGTGCCAGAGCCAACCCAAGTTAGTCTTAGCAATTAAGCAAGTGTCGAGTTTAGCTCTATCAAAATCTACCAAGTATAGCTGACCCTCTAACACTCCCTTAAATGCTATTGAATCATCACTTCTTCTAAAGACAGTGACACCTACATCAGTAAATAGACAGTTGTAGCCCATTTGACATAGTTGCGAAACGGAAAGCAAATTGTAATCTAAAGAATCTACAAGAAAAACATTGGAAATAGTATGGTCAGGTGATATAGCAATTTTACCCAATCCTTTGACCAAACCTTGATTTCCATCCCCAAATGTGATAGCTCGTTGGGGATCTTTGTTTTTCTCATATGAGGAGAACATATTCTTCTCCCCTGTCATGTGGTTTGTGCACCCGCTGTCGAGTATCCAACTTGAGCCCCCAGATGCATAAACCTACAAAACAATTTTAGTTCTTGACTTTAGGTACCCAAACGGTTTTGGGTCCTTTGGCATTAGAAACAAGAACTTTGGGTACCCAAACACAAGTCTTGGAGCCCTTGTGTTTGCCCCCAACAAACTTGGCAACTACCTTGCCGGATTTGTTAGTCAGAACATAAGATGCATCAAAAGTTTTAAATGAAATGCTATGATCATTTGATGCACTAGGAGTTTTCTTTCTAGGCAACTTAGCACGGGTTGGTTGCCTAGAGCTAGATGTCTCACCCTTATACATAAAAGCATGATTAGGACCAGAGTGAGACTTTCTAGAATGAATTCTCCTAATTTTGCTCTCAGGATAACCGGCAGGGTATAAAATGTAACCCTTGTTATCCTGAGGCATGGGAGCCTTGCCCTTAACAAAGTTAGACAATCTTTTAGGAGGGGCACTAAGTTTGACATTGTCTCCCCTTTGGTAGCCAATGCCATCCTTGATGCCAGGGCGTCTCCCATTATAGAGCATACTTCTAGCAAATTTAAACTTTTCATTTTCTAAGTTATGCTCGGCAATTTTAGCATCTAATTTTGCTATATGATCATTTTGTTGTTTAATTAATATAATGTGATCATGAATAGCATTGATATCAACATCTCTACATCTATCACAAATAGACACATGCTCAACGGTAGATGTAGAGGGTTTGCAAGAATTAAGTTCAACAATCTTAGCACGTAATATATCATTTTTATCTCTAAGATCGGAAATAGTAACATTGCAAACATCAAAATCTTTAGCCTTAGCAATCAAATTTTCATTTTCTACTCTAAGGCTAGCAAGAGAATCATTCAATTCCTTAATCTTAGCAAGCAAATCATCATTATCATTTCTAAGATTGGGAATTGAAGCATCACAAACATGAGAATCAACCTTAGCGATTAATTTAGCATTTTCATTTCTAAGGTTGGCAATAGTGTCATGGCATGTGCTTAGCTCACTAGATAATTTTTCACATTTTTCTACCTCTAGAGCATAAGCATTTTTAACCTTAACATGTTTCTTGTTTTCTTTAATTAGAAAATCCTCTTGGGAATCCAAAAGGTCATCTTTTTCATGAATGGCACTAATCAATTCATTTAACTTTTCCTTTTGTTCCATGTTAAGGTTGGCAAAAAGGGTACGCAAATTATTTTCCTCATCACTAGCATTATCATCACTAGAGGACTCATATTTAGTGGAGGATTTAGATTTAACCTTCTTCCTTTTGCCGTCCTTTGCCATGAGGCATTTGTGGCCGACGTTTGGGAAGAGGAGGCCCTTGGTGACGGCAATGTTGGCGGTGTCCTCGTCGGAGGAGGAGTCGGAGGAGCTCTCGTCCGAGTCCCACTCCCGGCAAACATGGGCATCGCCGCCCTTCTTCTTGTAGCACCTCTTCTTTTCTCTCCTCTTGCCCTTCTTGTCGTTATCCCTGTCACTGTCACTTGATAATGGACATTTAGCAATAAAGTGACTGGGCTTACCACACTTGTAGCAAACCTTCTTGGAACGGGATTTGTAATCCTTCCCCTTCCGTTGCTTGAGGATTTGGCGAAAGCTTTTGATGATTAAAGCCATCTCCTCATTGTCGAGCTTGGAGGCGTCAATTGGTTGTCTACTCGGCGTAGACTCCTCCTTCTTCTCCTCCGTTGCCTTAAATGCCACCGGTTGTGCTTCGGACGTGGAGGGTTCATCAAGCTCGTTGATCTTCTTTGAGCCTTTAATCATACATTCAAAGCTCACAAAATTCCCGATTACTTCCTCGAGAGTCATTAGTGTATATCTTGGATTACCACGAATTAATTGTACTTGGGTAGGGTTAAGGAAAATAAGTGATCTTAAAATAACCTTAACCACCTCGTGGTCATCCCATTTCTTGCTCCCGAGGTTGCGCACTTGGTTCACCAAGGTTTTGAGCCGGTTGTACATATCTTGTGGCTCCTCCCCTTGGCGAAGATGGAAGCAACCGAGCTCCCCCTCGATCGTTTCCCGCTTGGTGATCTTGGTGAGTTCATCACCCTCGTGCGCGGTCTTGAGTAGGTCCCAAATCTCCTTTGCATTCTTCAACCCTTGCACCTTGTTGTATTCCTCCTTACTTAGAGAGGCAAGGAGTATGGTTGTAGCTTGAGAGTTGAAGTGCTCGATTTGGGCCACTTCGTCCGTATCATAATCTTCATCCCCTATAGATGGTACCTGTGTTCCAAACTCAACAACATTCCATATACTTTTGTGGAGTGAGGTTAGATGAAATTTCATTAAATCACTCCACCTAGCGTAATCTTCGCCATCAAAAGTTGGCGGTTTGCCTAATGGAACGGAAAGTAATGGAGTATGTCTAGAAGTACGAGGATAGTGTAAGGGGATCTTACTAAACTTCTTGCGCTCTTGGCGCTTAGAAGTTACGGACGGCGCATCGGAGTCGGAGGTTGATGTTGATGAAGTATCGGTCTCGTAGTAGACCACCTTCCTCATCCTCTTGTGCTTGTCGCCTTTCCGATGCGACTTGTGGGAAGAAGATTTTTCCTTCTTCTCCTTGTGGTGTGAAGAAGAAGATCTTTTCTCCTTCCGTTTGGAGGAGTCCTTCTTCTTCTCCTTCCTCTTGGTGCGGGACTCTTCCGATGAAGTGCTCCCGTAACTCGTAGTGGGCTTGTCGCCGGTCTCCATCTCCCTCTTGGTGGGATCTCCCGACATCACTTCGAGCGGTTAGGCTCTAATGAAGCACCGGGCTTTGATACCAATTGAAAGTCGCCTAGAGGGGGGGTGAATAGGGCGAAACTGAAATTCTCAAAAATAATCACAACTACAAGCCGGGTTAGTGTTAGAAATATAATAGAGTCCGCGAGAGAGGGTGCAAAACAAATCGCAAGCGAATAAAGAGTGAGACACGTGGATTTGTTTTACCGAGGTTCGGTTCTCGCAAACCTACTCCCCGTTGAGGAGGCCACAAAGGCCGGGTCTCTTTCAACCCTTACCCTCTCTCAAACGGTCCCTCGGACCGAGTGAGCTTTCTCTTCTCAATCACTTGGAACACAAAGTTCCCACAAGGACCACCACAAGATTGGTGTCTCTTGCCTCAATTACAAGTGAGTTTGATCGCAATGAAGAACCAAAGAAGAAAGAAAGCAATCCAAGCGCAAGAGCTCGAAAGAACACAAGCAAATCTCTCTCACTAATCATTAGGACGTTGTGTGAAGTTTGGAGAGGATTTGATCACTTTGGTGTGTCTAGAATTGAATGCTAGAGCTCTTGTAAGTAGTTGGGAAGTGGAAAACTTGGATGACTTGAATGTGGGGTGGTTGGGGGTATTTATAGCCCCAACCACCAAACTAGCCATTTGGTGCAGGCTGGCTGTCGAATGGTACACCGGACAGTCCGGTGCACACCGGACAGTCCGGTGCAACAGCCACGTCACCAAAGCCGTTGGGTTCCGACCGTTGGAGCTCTGACTTCTGGGCCCGCCTGGATGTCCGGTGGCGCACCGGACATGCACTGTAGATTGTCCGGTGCGCCAGCATGGGCGTGCCTGACCTCTGCGCGCGCTGGCGCGCATTTAATCCGTCGCAGGTAGCCGTTGGCGCCAGAAGTAGCCGTTGCCCCGCTGTTACACCGGACAGTCCGGTGTACACTGGACATGTCCGGTGAATTATAGCGGAGCAGCCGAAGTGAAATCCTGAGGCTGCCGAGTTCGTGAGGCCGCTCTTCCTTGGAGCACCGGACACTATCCGGTGTACACCGGACAGTCCGGTGAATTATAGCGGAGTTGCCTCTGCAAATTCCCGAAGGTGACGAGTTTGAGTTGGAGTCCTCTGGTGCACCGGACATGTCCGGTGGCACACCGGACAGTCCAGTGCGCCAGACCAGAGGTGCCTTCGGTTGTCCCTTGCTCCTTTGTTTGAACCCAATACTTGGTCTTTTTATTGGCTAAGTATGAACCTTTGTACGTGTAGAACTTATAAACTTGGGCAAACAAGTTAGTCCAATTATTTGTGTTGGGCAATTCAACCACCAAAATTAATTAGAGACTAGGTGTAAGCCTAATTCCCTTTCAAGATCGTCGTCGCCGTCGAGCTGGAAGCCACCCCGGTGAGCCGCGGTACTCCTCCCCTTGCTCACCGTCGTCGTGCCATCGCCGTTGTCCACCGCGTGTCCCAACCTCGCCACCGCATCGCCGTGACCTCTCCTAAGCTCTCCGTTGATCGCCGGAGCAATTGCCACGACACTGGACACCCAGTCGCTGCACCAGTAAACTCCCTCTTTCTATGACCGCCGCGCGTCTCGCTCAATTCACCGGCCACCGCTTGCGAGCGCTATAAATTGAAGGCCTGGACAGCTGCGTTAGATTATCGCGAACCTAGCTACGAAGAATCGTTAGCAATCATCCACCAGTGAGCTCGAATTTAAGATTTCCCCCAAATCCATTCTCCGCCACCCGAAACCCAACCTCACCGCGGCCAGCCTTATTTCGGTCAGTTCATATCCTTCTCTCCCTCGTTCAAGCTTTCCCTTAAGTCTACGATGCTTGCCGAGCCACTGAATTGAACTAGGAGCCCACCAATCGCTAGGAACACGACGATATTGCCGTGATGTTCACGGCCACCGTGGCCAGAGCACACCCCTTGATCATTAGTGCAATTATGTTGGGGGAAATACTCCCCTGGTCATGGATTTGGTTTAGTCTTAGTCTAGGCGCCGGTCTTGGAGCAATTCGGCTGGTCTGCGTGCTCGCCAGAGTTCATCCTCCGCACGACGCCGTCGAGGACCTTCCCCTGCGAAGAATTAGAAGTCCGAGGGTGTCGGCGTTCCGAGACCGGGGGGTCCCTGAGCCGACGAGTGAATGTCGCCGCGTGCCCCAGCCCAGATGGGTCGAGTGCGAGGGCGAGCGCGAAGGGGGGAGAGCAAGGCGGCCGGAGACCGGCGTGAGAGAGGTGGGAATCCTGTGGCCTTCGTGTTCGTCCCGCGCCCAGGACGGGTGCGCTTGCAGTAGGGGGTTACAAGCGTCCACGCGGGAGAGGGAGCGAGCGGCTCCAAGCGAGCGCGTGTCTCGTCCTCGTCCCCGCCCTGGTCCTCCCTTTTATAGGCGCAAAGAGAGGATCTAGGTGTACAATGGGGGGTGTAGCAGAGTGCTACGTGTCTAGCGGAGGAGAGCTAGCGCCCTGAGTACATGCCGTTGTGGCAGCCGGAGAGATTTTTGCACCCAGCTGGTGTGATGTCGTGGCCGTCGGAGGAGCGATGGAGCCTGGCGGAGGGACAGCTGTTGGAGCAGTTGAATCCTTGCTGACGTCCTCTTACTTCCGTAAGGGGACTGAGAGCCGTCGTCGTCACAGAGTATGCAGGGCGCCATCATTGCCTATCTGGCGGAGCGAGCCAGATGGGACGCCGGTCTTGTTCCCTGCGGCCCGAGTCAGCTCGGGGTAGGGTGATGATGGCGCCTCCTGTTGACATGGCTGGTCTACGCCCTAGGTTGGGCGATGTGGAAGCTCCTCCGAAGCCGAGGTCGAGTCCGTCTTCCGTGGCTGAGGTCGGGTCCGAGCCCCAGGTTCGGGCGAGGCAGAGATCGCCGGCTGGTGCCGGGGCGGAGTCCGAGCCCTGGGGTCGGGCGAAGCGGAGTTCGTCGTCTTCTGGGGTCGAGCCCAAGTCCGAGCCCTGGGTCGGGCGAGGCAGAGATCGTCGTCTTCTGGGGCCGAGCCCAAGTCCGAGCCCTGGGTCGGGCGAGGCGGAGATTGTCGTCTTCTGGGACTTGGCCCGAGTCCGAGCCCTGGGTCAGGCGGAGTTCGCCGTCTTCCGGGACTTAGCCCGAGTCCGAGCCCTGGGTCGGGCGGAGTTTGCCGTCTTCCGGGACTTAGCCCGAGTCCGAGCCCTGGGTCGGGCGGAGTTCGCCGTCTTCCGGGACTTAGCCTGAGTCCGAGCCCTGGGTCGGGCGAAGTTCGCCGTCTTCCGGGACTTAGCCCGAGTCCGAGCCCTGGGTCGGGCGGAGCGGAGCTTCCTATGGTGCCTTTGGCCGGGCCCGACTGCCTGTCAGTCTCACTCTGTCAAGTGGCACCGCAGTCGGGGTGGCGCAGGCGGCGCTATCCTTCTGTCAGGTCGGTCAGTGGAGCGGCAAAGTGACGGCGGTCACTTCGGCTCTGCCGGCTGGGGGGCGTGCGTCAGGATAAAGGTGTCAGGCCACCTTTGCATTAAATGCTCCTACGATTTGGTTGGTCGGTGCGGCGATTTGGTTAGGGTTGCTTCTTGGCGAAGGCAGGGCCTCGGGCGAGCCGGAAACATGTTCGCCGCTGAAGGGGGGGCCTCGGGCGAGACGGAAATCCTTCGGGGTCGGCTGCCCTTGTCCGAGGCTAGGCTCGGGTGAGGCGTGATCGAGTCCCTTGAATGGACTGATCCCTGACTTAATCGCACCCATCAGGCCTTTGCAGCTTTGTGCTGATGGGGGTTACCAGCTGAGAATTAGGAGCCTTGAGGGTACCCCTAAATATGGTCCCCGACAGTAGCCCCCGAGCCTCGAAGGGAGTGTTTGCACTCGCTTGGAGGCTTTCGTCGCACTTTTTTGCAAGGGGACCAGCCTTTCTCGGTTGCGCTTTTGTTCCGGTGGGTGCGCGCGAGCGCACCCGCCGGGTGTAGCCCCCGAGGCCTCGGAGGAGTGGTTTCACTCTTCGAGGTCTTACTGCCTCACGTAGTGCTTCGGCTGGTCTGGTCGTTCCCTCATGCGAGCTGGCCGTAGCCCAGGTGTACGGTCGGGTCCCAAGTTCTCGGGCTGGTATGTTGACGCTGTCAACGGTTCGGCCGGAGCCGGGTTTGCGAGAGCAGCCCTCGAGCCTCTGCACAGAGCGAGAGGGCGGTCAGGGGTAGACTCGGCTTTTTTACATACGCCCCTGCGTCGCCTTTCCACAAGGAGGAGGGGGGAAAGCGCCATGTTGCCCTCGATGGGCGCCGAACATGGTGTCTCCGATGAGTTGCAAGCGGGTAATCCGAGTGGACGTTCGTGCCCCGTTCGTTAGGGGTCGGCTAGGGGCCCAGAGGCACGCCCAAAAGTACCTGCGGGTGATCTGCCAGACCCGGTCCCCTGGCGACGGGGTCTGAGGGCTCGATGCCTCCCTCTGATGGGATTCTATTACAAGATCGTTCCCGCTGGTCTCGGAAATGTCATAGGGTACCTCGGGAGCGCAGCCCGAGCCTTGGTTATGTATCGAACGTACCCATGGTCATCCCTCGCTCGGCGTCTGAGGCGGCTGTGAACCCTTCGGGGGCCAGCCTTCGAACCCCTGATCAGTAATGGGCACGGAGCCCGAGTAGCCTGAGGCAGCCGTGGAACCCTTTCGAGGGGCCGGCCTTCGAACCTCTGACCAGTAGTGGGTGCAGGGCCCACGCGATCTGAGGCGGCTATTGAACCCTTCTGGGGGGCCAGCCTTCGAACCTCTGATCAGTAGGGGGGGCTCGGAGCCTGGTTCCTTCTCGGGGAAGGATCCTTTTCGGGGTATCCCCCTTTCCCGGTCCCTGTTGCAAGAGAGAGAAAGAGGAAAAACGGAAAAGGATACGAAATCGAACGATGCGGCGTACCTTTTTTGACGCGGTTATTACGGCGAAGGCGAAACGTCGCTCGCTTCTCCTGCCAGAGGCGCCGCGTGTCCCACCACGGAGTTGATGCGACAGGGCGAGTGGTTCGCAGGGTAGCCGTTGCGCGTGCGTGAGCCATTCGAGGAACGGGTCACGGGCGCGTTGCCTTCACGCCGTGAGAGAGGGTTCTCTCGCTGCCCCCGGATGGGACGTAAGCTTGGCTGACGACGTGACCGCTGCACCTGCCTGCCTGCCACCGCCATTACTGCCGGCCCGTCTTCGACTGTATTGACCGTCGCGCCAGGCTGGAGCCGCTGGGTCGTGCGCTGGGTGGCCTCGAATCACGGTATTGGTTCCGTAGTCGAGGAGGCGCGGTGATGGCGCAGGTGGCGATGCAGTTACTCACACGTAGCAACCGGCGCACCGGTTGCATGACGCGTGGGCCTGGGCCTCCGTGCTGGGCGTGTTGGGAGTCGGAGAAGTGCGCCCACTTGGCGCGGTTGCATGCCGCCTGCACGGCTGCCCGCCCTTTCGCCCATTGGTCTGGGCAAAAGTGGAGAGTCGCTTGTAACCGCTGGGCGGTTGTACGCACCGCGCACGGCGGTTTGGCCTCTTCTGCTCTGAGTCGGCTTGCATGACGTGTGGGACCCAGCCCCCGTGCCGTAGGGGAGGACCTTGGAGTGTGTTGGAGAAGACTCAGCCCGTGACGGCTGGGGACGCAAGTAGGGAGATCCGCCTTTAAAAGGAGGGTGACCCCCTTGGAAGGAGACCATGTCTTCGCGCTCCCTTGTGCATCGTGTCTTTCCACCTTCCAAGCCCCCGGATGGGGGAGATCCGCCGTCTTTCCGCCTCGTCGTTGGGGGAACACAACTCCGTGGGAGTTGGCACCTTTCAACCATCGTTCGGCTTCAAGGATTTTCATCACGCAGCCCGGCTGCACCCCTCCACTGGCGGTCACCCAAGATGGTGACCTCCAGTTTGATGGTGGGGGAAAGCGAGCCGGGCCGCGGCCTCTGCCCCTCCCTCAGCCTCAAGGATTTTCATCACTAGTGCTGGGGAGGGGAGTGTGCCGAGTTGGGGTCGGCCCCTGCGTGGGCGGTGGCCCGCTCCTTCCCTCAGTGATCGGGGGGAAGGGCGGGAGTCGTCCGTGGCGCTGACAGCTGTACCGTGCCCGGCTCTCTGAGCCGAGCGGCTTCGGAGCCGCTCCCGGTGCCGCCTCCCGCCACGGCAGCTGGAAGAGGTTCCGCCGCCGACGAGTTTGCCGGCGCCACCCGCGGACCGACCTCCAACTCTACGGCCTTCTGCCCATCCTTGCCTCTCGAGTTTGGGCACGGGCAGGGGCCTCCTGACAGCAGCATCCGCCCTGAGGTCATCGCTGCTGCTGTTCGGACCCCCGGAGCAGAAGTCGTCGTCGTCGCCGCTGCTGGGGCGGGCGACGACAAGCCGTTCGTCGGTCTTCTGTTGCTCCGCAGGCCTCTCCCTCGTCAAGTGGGGTTGTTCATACCTGCGGAGGTGGAACTGGAGTTCCATTTGTAATGGCACCTTGGATGCCAGTATTTTTGTTCATTGTGGCTGTCGGGGCCTGAACATGTATGTATTTTCGGCACGGAGCCGTGTTTTTCCCTTATTTTCGAGCACTAAGACTCGCCTGTTGGTTGTCTGAACCGCTTCACCAAGCGTGAGTCGCCCCGTGTAAAGGTGACGAGTGAGGTATCCGTATCCCGAAGGCGTAGGAGTCCCTCGGCTCGGTCAGCCCTATTGTCCGAGGCTTCTCTAGCTTAATTAAAGGAACCCCTCGGCCGCTTTTCGACGAGCCGAGGCCAGGGGTAGCGGCGTCAACATGAACAGAGGCAGAGTTGGCTCGAAAAGAAAAACCTGGTTGGCCGGAGCCTGGCCGGGTCGTCCGTTAGCGGGACCGACGCCGGAATTGACTAGCCGAGGCCTCGGGTCAGGCTGACGTCCTTGGAGGACAGCTGGCCGAGGCCCCGGTGTGACCGGCCGAGCCGCCTGCTCGGGCCGGATTCCCGAGAAGACCCTGGTAGCGATGGCCCGGGCATGGCGATGACGTCGTCCTTCAGAGTGGAGATCTTCGGACCGCGTCGCCGTCCGAGGCTAGGTCGAACCTCGCCGAAGGTGTCGTCGATGCCGAGGGTGCTGCTGCTCCCTTCAGCCGTCAAGATCTGAGCCTGCAGGATCGGATTGTCTTGTAGCGTGTGTTTCCTGCAGCCGCCGAGGCCAAAACACACCCTCGCCGTGTTGTAAAGCCGCGTCTCCTTTCCTCTTGTTTCGAGTATCTGGACCCTTTTATTGGTAACAGAAATGTTTGTGCGAGCGAGAGTTGCTTCTCGCGGAAGGTGACGAGTGAGGTATCTGTATCCCGGAGGCATAGGAGTCCCTCGGCTCGGTCAGCCTTGCCGCTTACGCGCACTCTTACCCATCCATGGGGCTCTGTTCCCGACGCAGTCGAGAAGGCTCGAGAAATCGCTTCGGCAGAAGAGCTTCCGAACGTGAAGACTTGTTTGGTCCGCGGGATCACTTATCCGAACGTGAGTTACTTATCGCAGAAGGTGATGAGTGAGGTATCCGTATCCCGGAGGCATAGGAGTCCCTCGGCTCGGTCAGCCTTGGTTGCTTATGTGTACTCCGTCGTTTTCAGGATCCACTTTCGAAGTAGTCAAACAGCCCGAAAGACCTTCTGGCAGAAAAGATCTTTTTTCGAGGAAAATTTCGACGCAGAGGGGGTTCCCCCCCTTTTAGCCCCCGAGGGAGGGTCGGGCTTTGCCGAGGCGAGGCCGACCCTTCCTTGACGACTAAACTTTTGCTGGGCGCGAGATATATGAACAACTTGAAAACATCTTAAGGGTAGAAGCGACGTAGCTGTTGGATGTTCCAAGCGTTGCCGTAGATCTCGCCTTGACTGTTGGCCAGCTTGTACGTTCCGGGCTTCAGAACTTTGGCGATGACGAACGGCCCCTCCCAGGGGGGCGTGAGCTTGTGCCGCCCTCGGGCGTCCTGTCGCAGCCGAAGCACCAGGTCGCCCACCTGGAGGTCTCGGGACCGGACCCCTCGGGCGTGGTAGCATCGCAGGGACTGCTGGTACCGCGCCGAGTGTAGTAAGGCCCTGTCCCGAGCCTCCTCCAGCTGGTCCAGCGAGTCTTCTCGGCTAGTTTGGTTGCTTTGGTCGGTGTAGGCCCTCGCCCTCGGGGAGCCGTATTCCAGGTCTGTGGGCAAGACGGCCTCGGCCCCGTAGACTAGGAAGAACGGCGTGAAGCCCGTGGCTCGGCTTGGCGTTGTCCTCAGACTCCAGACCACCGAGGGGAGTTCCTTCATCCATCGCTTGCCGAACTTGTTGAGGTCGTTGTAGATCCGAGGCTTGAGCCCTTGTAGAATCATGCCGTTGGCACGCTCTACTTGCCCATTTGACATGGGGTGAGCCACGGCGGCCCAGTCCACCCGGATGTGATGATCCTCGCAGAAGTCCAGGAACTTTCTGCCGGTGAACTGGGTGCCGTTGTCGGTGATGATGGAGTTTGGGACCCCAAAGCGATGGATGATGTTGGTGAAGAACGCCACCGCCTGCTCGGACCTGATGCTGTTCAGGGGTCGGACCTCGATCCACTTGGAGAATTTGTCGATGGCGACCAGCAGGTGCGTGTAGCCCCCGGGTGCCTTCTGCAAGGGGCCGACGAGGTCCAGACCCCACACAGCAAAAGGTCAGGTGATGGGTATCGTCTGCAGAGCCTGAGCGGGCAGGTGGGTCTGCCTTGCGTAGAACTGGCACCCTTCGCAGGTGCGGACAATTCTAGTGGCGTCGGCCACCGCCGTCGGTCAGTAGAAGCCTTGCCGGAAAGCATTCCCGACAAGGGCTCGAGGCGCTGCGTAATGGCCGTAAGCCCCCGAGTGTATCTCTCGCAGGAGTTCCTGACCTTCGGCGATGGAGATGCATCGCTGGAGAATGCCGGAGGGGCTGCGGTGGTAGAGCTCCTTCTCATCACCCAGTAAGACGAACGACTTGGCGCGCCGCGCCACCCGCCGAGCTTCGGCTCGGTCGGAGGGTAGTTCTCCTCGATGGAGATATTGCAGGTACGGGGTCCGCCAGTTCTGATCAGGTGTGACCCCGCTTTGCTCCCCCTCGACGTGCAGCGCCTCGCCCTCGGGGGCCGAGGGCACCTCGGGTTGAGTCGAGGATGCCTCGGACCGATCCGAGGGTGCCTCGGGCTGATCCGAGGGTGCCTCGGGCTGGGCCGAGGGTGCCTCGGGCTCGGGCGTGTCGTCGGTCTTGACGGAGGGTTGATGCAGATCCCGGGAGAAGACGTCCGGGGGAACCGTCGTTCGCCCCGAGGCTATTTTAGCCAGTTCGTCCGCAGTCTCGTTGTAGCGCCGAGCGATGTGGTTGAGCTCGAGCCCGTAGAACTTGTCTTCCAGGCGCCGAACTTCATCGCAGTAGGCCTCCATCTTCGGGTCGCGGCAGTGGGAGTTCTTCATGACTTGGTCGATCACGAGCTGCGAGTCACCGCGAGCGTCGAGGCATCGGACCCCTAGCTCGATGGCGATCCGCAACCCGTTGACTAGAGCTTCGTACTCAGCCACATTGTTGGATGCCGAGAAATGGAGGCGTAGCACGTAGCGTAGGTGCTTCCCGAGGGGCGAGACAAAGAGTAGGCCTGCGCCGGCACCTGTCTTCATCAGCGACCCGTTGAAGAACATGGTCCAGAGCTCCGGTTGGATCGGAGTCGTCGGTAGCTGAGTGTCGACCCATTCAGCTACGAAGTCCGCCAAGACCTGGGACTTGATGGCCTTCCGAGGAGCGAACGAGATCGTCTCGCCCATGATTTCCACCGCCCACTTTGCAATCCTACCCGAGGCCTCTCGGCACTGGATGATCTCCCCTAGGGGGAAGGATGACACCACAGTTACCGGATGAGACTCGAAGTAGTGTTGCAGCTTCCGCCGCGTCAGGATCACCGCGTACAGCAGCTTCTGAACTTGTGGGTAGCGGATCTTGGTTTCGGACAGTACCTCGCTGACGAAGTAGACTGGCCTCTGAACGGGCAACGCATGCCCCTCTTCTTGCCTCTCGACCACAATCGCGGCGCTAACCACCTGAGTGGTCGCGGCGACGTAGACCAGGAGGGCTTCTCCGGCAGCTGGGGGCACCAAGATAGGCGCCTTTGTGAGGAGCGCCTTCAGGTTCCCGAGGGCTTCCTCGGCCTCAGGGGTCCAAGTGAAGCACTCGGCCTTCCTTAAGAGGCGGTACAGAGGTAGTCCTCTTTCGCCGAGGCGTGAGATGAAGCGGCTCAGAGCCGCGAGGCATCCCATGACCCTCTGTACGCCTTTCAAGTCCTTGATGGGCCCCATGCTGGTGATAGCTGCGATCTTCTCCGGGTTGGCTTCGATGCCCCGCTCGGAGACGATGAACCCCAAGAGCATGCCTCGGGGCACTCCGAAAACACACTTTTCGGGATTGAGCTTGACGCCTTTCGCCTTGAGACATCGGAATGTCGTTTCAAGGTCGGAAAGGAGGTCAGAGGCTTTCCTCGTCTTGACTACGATGTCATCGACGTAGGCCTCGACCGTGCGGCCAATGTGTTCGCCGAACACATGGTTCATGCATCGCTGGTACGTCACGCCCGCATTCCTCAAGCTGAACGGCATGGTGACATAGCAGTACATGCCGAAGGGTGTGATGAAAGAAGTCGCGAGCTGGTCGAACTCTTTCATCCTGATTTGATGATACCCTGAGTAGGCATCGAGGAAAGAAAGGGTTTTGCACCCAGCAGTGGAATCCACGATTTGGTCGATGCGAGGCAGAGGGTAGGGAACCTTCGGACATGCTTTGTTGAGACCAGTGTAGTCTACACACATCCGCCATTTCCCCCCTTTCTTTCTCACAAGCACAGGGTTGGCAAGCCATTTGGGATGGAATACCTCTTTGATGAACCCTGCCGCCATTAGCTTGTGGGTCTCCTCGCCTATGGCTCTGCGCTTCTCCTCGTCGAATCGGCGCAGCGGCTGCTTGACGGGTCGGGCTCCGGCTCGGATATCCAGCGAGTGCTCGGCAACATCTCTCGGTATGCCAGGCATGTCCGAGGGACTCCATGCGAAGACGTCGGTGTTCGCGCGGAGAAAGTCGACGAGCACTGCTTCCTATTTGGGATCGAACCCGGAGCCGATCCAGATCTGCTTGGAGGTGTCGCCGCTGGGGTCGAGGGGGACGGACTTAACCGTCTCCGCTGGCTCAAAGTTGCCGGCATGACGCTTCACATCTGGCACCTCCTTAGAGAGGCTCTCCAGGTCGACGATGAGGGCCTCGGACTCGGCGAGGGCCTCGGCGTACTCCACGCACTCCACGTCGCATTCGAACGCGTGTTTGTACGTAGGGCCGACGGTGATGATCCCGTTGGGGCCCGTCATCTTGAGCTTCAGGTAGGTGTAGTTGGGGACGGCCATGAACTTCGCGTAGCATGGCCTCCCCAGTACCGTGTGGTAGGTTCCTCGGAACCCGACCACCTCGAACGTCAGGGTCTCCCTTCGGAAGTTGGAGGGTGTTCCAAAGCAGACGGGAAGGTCGAGCTGTCCGAGGGGTTGGACGCGCTTCTCGGGAATGATCCCATGGAAGGGCGCAGCGCCTGCCCGGACAGAGGACAGATCGATACGCAGAAGCCCGAGGGTCTCGGCGTAGATGATGTTGAGGCTGCTACCTCCGTCCATGAGGACCTTGGTGAGCCTGACGTCGCCGATGACGGGGTCGACGACGAGCGGGTATTTCCCCGGGCTCGGCACATGGTCGGGGTGATCGTCTCGGTCGAAGGTGATGGGCTTGTCGGACCAGTCTAGATAGACTGGCGCCGCCACCTTGACCGAGCAGACCTCCCGGCGCTCTTGCTTGCGGTGCCGAGCCGAGGCGTTCGCCGCTTGCCCACCATAGATCATGAAGCAGTCGCGGACCTCGGGGAACTCTCCTGCCTGGTGATCTTCCTTCTTGTCGTCGTTGCGGGCCTTGCCACCCTCCGCGGGTGGCCCGGCCCTGTGGAAGTGGCGCCGAAGCATGACGCACTCCTCAAGGGTGTGCCTGACGGGTCCCTGGTGATAGGGGCACGGCTCCTTGAGCATCTTGTCGAAGAGGTTGGCACCTCCGGGGGGCTTCCGAGGGTTCTTGTACTCGGCGGCGACAAGGTCCGCGTCGGCGGTGTCGCGTTTCGCTTGCGACTTCTTCTTGCCCTTCTTCTTGGCGCCGCGCTGAGTTGACGCCTCGGGAGTATCTTCCGATGGGCGGCCCTGAGGCTGCTTGTCCTTTCGGAAGATAGCCTCGACCGCCTCCTGGCCGGAGGCGAACTTGGTGGCGATGTCCATCAGCTCGCTCGCCCTGGTGGGGGTCTTGCGGCTTAGCTTGCTCACCAGGTCGCGGCAGGTGGTGCCAGCGAGGAACGCGCCGATGACATCCGAGTCGGTGATGTTGGGCAGCTCGGTGCGCTGCTTCGAGAATCGCCGGATGTAGTCCCGGAGAGACTCTCCCGGCTGCTGTCGGCAGCTTCGGAGGTCCCAGGAATTCCTGGGGCGCACATACGTGCCCTGGAAATTGCCGGCGAAAGCTTGGACTAGGTCGTCCCAGTTGGAGATCTGCCCCGGAGGCAGGTGCTCCAACCAGGCGCGAGCGGAGTCGGAGAGGAACAGGGAGAGGTTGCGGATGATGAGGTCGTCATCGTCCGTTCCACCCAGTTGGCAGGCCAGACGGTAGTCCGCGAGCCACAGTTCCGGTCTTGTCTCCCCCGAGTACTTTGTGATAGTAGTCGGGGGTCGGAACCGGGTCGGGAACGGCGCCCGTCGGATGGCTCGGCTAAAGGCTTGCGGACCGGGTGGTTCGGGCGAGGGACTCCGATCCTCCCCACTGTCGTAGCGTCCTCCACGCCTGGGGTGGTAGCCTCGGCGCACCCTCTCGTCGAGGTGGGCCCGTCGGTCGCGGTGACGGTGCTCGTTGCCGAGGCGACCCGGGGCCGCAAGCGCTGTGTTGCGCGTGCGCCCGGTGTACACCGAGGCTTCCCGCATGAATCGGGAAGTCGCAACATGAGGTTCCGAGGGGTACCCCTGCCTTCGGGAGGCGGAGCTCTCGGCCCGTCGGACCGCGGCGCCTTCCAGGAGATTCTTGAGCTCTCCCTGGATTCGCCGCCCCTCAGTGGTTGATGGCTCCGGCATCGCGCGAAGAAGCATTGCTGCTGCCGCCAGGTTCTGGCCGACCCCACTGGAAGCGGGTGGTGGCCTGACCCTGACGTCATCGGTGATGCGGTGCTGGAAGCCCTGGGGTAGATAACGTATTTCTCCGACCGGAGGTTGGCCCGCCCATGCCTGCCCGACGTCCCGACGGATCGGCTCAAGCGCTCCTGCTCCCTCGTCGAGCCTGGCCTGCACCCCGCGGATTTGCTCGAGCTGTGGGTCATGACCCCCCGCCTGAACGGGGACCACAGCTAGCTCCCGTGGGATGTCAACGCGAGGCACCGGCCTAGGGAGGTCACCGTCCTCCGGCATGCCGAGATGGTTGCCTTCGGGGGGACCCCCTAGATCGACGTGGAAGCATTCGCGACTTGGGCCGCGGTCCTCGTCGCCGAGGCTACGGCTACCGTCGGAACAGTCGGAAAGGCAGTAGTCGCATGCGGTCATGAAGTCCCGCATGGCACTGGGGTTGCCAAGTGTAGAGAAATCCCAACAGATGCTGGGCTCGTCGTCTTCCTCGGACCCAGAGGGCCCGTAGGTCGAGACGTCCGTCAGCCGGTCCCAAGGTGACCGCATGCGAAACCCCAGAGGGTCTGGACTTGCCTCTACGAGAGCGCCCGCCAAAGCGAAGTCGCTAGACGGGTTGAGGCTGAATCCGAAAGACGTGGGATGGGAATCGATCGGTACCTTTTTGTCGATGGGCGGCGATAAGGTCACGTCGGGGACTGACTGCGTCGTCGTCTCAGGTACGAGGGTGACGTCCAGCAAGCTTTTCGCGAGCGTGCTGGCGTCGTCCGCTTGCTCGAGATTAGCGTGTCGCGGGGAGACGGCGCTCGCCTTCGTCTCAAACGCGAGGTCAACGCCCGGTGCGCCCCCCGTTGGGGCGCTGGGGCCATCGACTCGCTCGACAGCCGACGAGGCGCTGTCTCCTGCTTGGCCTTGGTTCCCCCGCCTCCTCCTCCGTCGGCGGGAGAGAGGACGGGGTGAGCTCGAAGATTGTTCTTCCACCATGTGGGGAAGACATCGCCGATTCCGCCGCCGGCGGGCGGGTTGTCGGCCGCCACTGTTGTTGTCGCACGGCGGTGGAAGGAGTATCATGTCGTAGCTGCCGTCGAGGGACATGAACTCAAGACTCCCGAAACGGAGCACCGTCCAGGGTTGGAGAGGTTGCTGGAGACTGCCCATCTGGAGCTTGACGGGAAGTTGTTCGTCAACACGCAGCAGGCCCCTACCTGGCGCGCCAACTGTCGGCGTTTCGAGACTAGGGGGTCCCTGAGCCGACGAGTGAATGTCGCCGCGTGCCCCAGCCCAGATGGGTCGAGCGCGAGGGCGAGCGCGAAGGGGGGAGAGCGAGGCGGCCGGAGACCGGCGTGAGAGAGGTGGGAATCCCGCGGCCTTCATGTTCGTCCCGTGCCCAGGTCGGGTGCGCTTGCAGTAGGGGGTTACAAGCGTCCACGCGGGAGAGGGAGCGAGCGGCTCCAAGCGAGCGCGTGTCTCGTCCTCGTCCCCGCGCGGCCAACCTTCTCTAAGAGGGCCCTGGTCCTCCCTTTTATAGGCGCAAGGAGAGGATCCAGGTGTACAATGGGGGGTGTAGCAGAGTGCTACGTGTCTAGCGGAGGAGAGCTAGCGCCCTGAGTACATGCCGTTGTGGCAGCCGGAGAGATTTTGGCACCCAGCTGGTGTGATGTCGTGGCCGTCGGAGGAGCGATGGAGCCTGGCGGAGGGACAGCTGTCGGAGCGGTTGAATCCTTGCTGACGTCCTCTTGCTTCCGTAAGGGGGCTGAGAGCCGCCGTCGTCACAGAGTATGCAGGGCGCCATCATTGCCTATCTGGCGGGGCGAGCCAGATGGGACGCCGGTCTTGTTCCCTGCGGCCCGAGTCAGCTCGGGGTAGGGTGATGATGGAGCCTCCTGTTGACGTGGCTGGTCTACGCCCTAGGTTGGGCGATGTGGAAGCTCCTCCGAAGCCGAGGTCGAGTCCGTCTTCCGTGGCCGAGGTCGGGTCCGAGCCCCAGGTTTGGGCGAGGCGGAGATCGCCGGCTGGTGCCGGGGCGGAGTCCGAGCCCTGGGGTCGGGCGAAGCGGAGTTCGTCGTCTTCTAGGGTCGAGCCCAAGTCCGAGCCCTGGGTCGGGCGAGGCGGAGATCGTCGTCTTCTGGGGCCGAGCCCAAGTCCGAGCCCTGGGTCGGGCGAGGCGGAGATCGTCGTCTTCTGGGACTTGGCCCGAGTCCGAGCCCTGGGTCGGGCGGAGTTCGCCGTCTTCCGGGACTTAGCCCGAGTCCGAGCCCTGGGTCGGGCGGAGTTCGCCGTCTTCCAGGACTTAGCCCGAGTCCGAGCCCTGGGTCGGGCGGAGTTCGCCGTCTTCCGGGACTTAGCCCGAGTCCGAGCCCTAGGTCGGGCGGAGTTCGCCGTCTTCCGGGACTTAGCCCGAGTCCGAGCCCTGGGTCGGGCGGAGCGGAGCTTCCTATGGTGCCTTTGGTCAGGCCCGACTGCCTGTCAGTCTCACTCTGTCAAGTGGCACCGCAGTCGGGGTGGCGCAGGCGGCGCTATCCTTCTGTCAGGCCGGTCAGTGGAGCGGCGAAGTGACGGCGGTCACTTCGGCTCTGCCGGCTGGGGGGCGTGCGTCAGGATAAAGGTGTTAGGCCACCTTTGCATTAAATGCTCCTGCGATTTGGTCGGTCGGTGCGGCGATTTGGTTAGGGTTGCTTCTTGGCGAAGGCAGGGCCTCGGGCGAGCCGGAAACATGTTCGCCGCTGAAGGGGGGCCTCGGGCGAGACGGAAATCCTCCGGGGTCGGCTGCCCTTGTCCGAGGCTAGGCTCAGGTGAGGCGTGATCGAGTCCCTTGAATGGACTGATCCCTGACTTAATCGCACCCATCAGGCCTTTGCAGCTTTGTGCTAATGGGGGTTACCAGCTGAGAATTAGGAGCCTTGAGGGTACCCCTAATTATGGTCCGCGACAGAGGGGTTTTCTAGAATGCGTCAGTGACACAGTGAATAGTGCTTCGGTTCTATTTTTGGTTGTTCAGAAAGGCAAGGGCTTTTCTGTAAAGCCGCCAGCGCGGGCGCGCGCGCGGGCGCCTTTCCCCTCTGGACTGGGCCGCTGGGCTGAAACCAGCCCAACACTGTTCAACCCTTTTCCCTTTTCTTTTTCAGAAGAACTTTAGAAATATGTAGAAAATTGTAGAAAAATGGTAAAATTGTGAAACTAATTTTCCTAGACTTCTTATTTTCCATAGAATTTAACAAAAATAGTTTCATGGTCTTTAGATTAAATAAGGAATTTTAAGGCATTTTAAGTAGTTTAAAGAAGTAGTTCTGGATTTTTAGAAAATAGATAATAATCCCAAAATTGCCCAAACTTTTTACATAAGCTCTACACATTATTTAGAGGCCTTGGGTAGAATTTGGGTTGATTTGGACCTTGTTTGATAACTAAACCCCAAACCCCCCTGCCCTGTGAACTCCTTTACTGACTCCGGAAACCCTAAGTTCTCGGAGTTCCGTGAAGGAAAGTTGTATTCAAGACTTAGATAATAAGTTTATATTATCTTTGCACCCTCATGAGCATTACATGGCATTCATTCTTATACACATATGTATGGTTATGATTAGAACACGAGGAAGAAGTGGAAGCCACTGAAGAGCAAGTACCACCACCTTTGGACACTCAGGCTCAGAATTGTTTCTACTTCGATATTTGTGGATCTGAGCCTGACTCACCCATAAACAAAGGCAAGCCACGGTGCATTTGCCACCTCCTTGTATTTTAAAATCTTTCTCACTTGCTTGATGCACTAGGTGATAGGTGTTGATTGCTTAAACAATTCCTGCATTACCTTCCTTAGATTTGATTACCTTCCTTGAAATCCCTGTTTACAAAGGATTTTCTTTATGCTTAGCCTTGCTTTAGTAAAACAAAAAGCTTTGTGTTTACAAAAGATGATGTGGCAAAAGTGGTTGGGATGTTTTTGAAAACAAAACTTGATGGTGGATCCATCATGGCCATGATGGGTCCAACATCGGAAAAGATGTACCTCTGCTAGGTACCAACCTTTGGGGTTAAATGATTAAGCTGAGACCGGGCGGGTGACTTGCACGAGAAAGAGAGTCTCGGTGTAGTGTCTCCGTCTGAGTCGATTAAGGGCCGTCTCGATGTAAGCCTGCTGACCGAGGACCCTTTAACTGGTCACATGCCTTGTCATGGGTAAGCTTTGCCTCGGGCAGACTAAGGCCAGAATAAGATAACACGAAATGGGCGTGGAGCGGTGGCGAGAGTAGCGTGTACCCTCCATGGCAAGAGGCTGGACGGTGGTGTATCTGTGCTCTCGGTTTGCGTGAACCTGATCTGGTCTTAAGAAACTCGGTGGCGGGTTGACATATGCAAGGGTTAAGTGCTACATATGTCGTGTGATCGGAGATCCTCAACTGAGTATAATCGATTCGGATCGCCGTACCTCCGCAGTTATGGAGACTTGGCCACTGACTTACACGTAGCAATCCAATAAAGATGAAGGTTTGATAAGAAATTGGCTAGTACAGGACAAGTGATTGAACTAGGATAGAAAGAACTCTAGCTGCAGGTAATTTTACTTAACCTGACAATAAAATTTGGATTTTAAGGATCCACTTTAGTAAGCAATTCTGCAAACGGAGTCTTTGATTATTGAAAGGCCTTACCTTGACTCCCATATAACCAGCATACCCTTGAGAGTCTTTTCTTTAGTCGGGTAAGACTTGCTGAGTAATTCCATACTCAGGGTTTATTCCCCCGTTGTTTTTAGGTGAGGAGACAACAAACTTGTGTTGTTTTTGTACCAAGGTGGTGAAAAATGAAGACAATCAAGAATGAAGCTGCTGGAGGACCGGGTCCTCCTTAAAACTTTTATGTAAAGAACTTAATGGGAGGAGTTTTTGCCTCCCAGGTATTGTAATAATACATTTCAGCACTCGCTTTATACTCTGGTCTGTACTAAATAACTTACTCTTACTTTTTAAATAAATGTAAGTTTATGTAATCACTTCCGCATTTCCGCATCTCCGATGAACATACTGTCTGTCAGACGGGTGAGACGTTCCTGGAAAGGTAAGGAAAAAGATACCGAACTTGTCAAGTGATTCAAGAACATCTACAGGGTTGTCTGATATCTGTTGGACAAGGACAACTGTAGGTGGGCCTAATGACTTGGGAGGTTCCGTCTCAGCTGGTATCGGAGCGTAGCCCTTCTTGGCAGATATTATGTAGCATCTTCAAAAAGGTTTTCTTAGACTTATCTAGAAAAATTCTTCTCTTCTTACCTAAGCATCTCTGAAGAGTTTATTTCAAAAGACCAGATAGGAAGAGTGCAATGTATAGAAGGTTGAATCAACTAAGGTTGATTCTGTGATTATTCATGCATCATGCTAAGAATTGTACTAATAAATTTCCCCCCTTAGAAAATGCCGCCGCGTACAAGGAAAACGGTGCGAAAGCATACTGGGCCTATCGATGTACCTCGACACCAACTTGCCCCACGGGAGCAAGATAGCAGTAGCGGAAGCAACGATCCAATTGGGGATCTCGAAGCCCGCGTGAATCAACTTCAAACAGAGTTACAACGCAGGACCAATTTATGGGTTGCGGATGGCGACCGAATAAATGAATTACGAAGTTACATCCGCACCCTGCAAGATCAACTTGCTGATCGGGATTTGGCGCTTGATTGGGCGGTACAGTCTCGTTCAGTAGCCTGGGCTAAGGAAGCGAAGGCTCGAGCACGAGTCGAAGAACTTAGCACTGCTATTGACAACTTGCAGGCATATTGCAATACTTTACATGAGGAAGTTCATGTACTGTATTCGCAATTACACCCAAATGCCCCTGCGGATCCTGTCAGGACGGAAGCCGGACCCTCGCATGATGCGGGAGAAGCGCATGGTGGTGAATTAGACCTTTTTAGGCCCCCTCCTTCTATGAGGCTGGTCGATGAATGGTCTCCCACACCAGACGACGAAGCTGCCAAGAGCAACCAGAAGCAGGAGTAGTAGTGTAGCTTGTAGAAATAGAAGTAGTATGCTGTATAATAGGTTGAACTATTGTACTATGGGTAATGTATCCTGTTGTATAACATCGAGTCTGTATCATTACTTTTGATAGTAATGTAAAAAGGAAGGTTTCTCTGGCATTTTATATTTATTTCAAATGTTCTTTGCCTCAGATGCCTACCAGGACTCGAGGACAGGATGCAGCAGGAACTTCTGGGGGAGGGATGTTACCCCAAATCCACCTCCGGTTCCTCCCACATTGGCCGAGGCGATTGCCGCCTTGGTGAACGCAACTGCAGACACAGAAGCCTTTGTTTGCAGCGCAACAACTGCGCGGCCCTGCCAGCACCTGGTGGGGAAATTTTGTGGCTATTCAACCTGCTAATCATCAAGTAACATGGGAAGAATTTAAAGCGGCCTTCCGCGAGCACTATATACCCGAAGGTGTTCTGCATATGAAGCAAGAAGAGTTCATGAAGCTAAAACAAGGAGGAGATACTGTCAATCAGTATCTCAATAAGTTTAATCACCTGTCACAATATGCAATTGATCAGGTGAACACTGATTTAAAAAAAGAAGAATTGCTTTATGAGGGGTCTAAATGATCGATTGCAGAGAAAAATGACCACCTGCATAGATCTCACGTATGGAAAGGCTGTCAGCACAGCCCTATCTGTTGAAGCAAAATATGCAGGTTCTAGGAAGAACAAGGGATTTGGTGGTGAGAAATCTAATCAGGGCCAGGCAAAAAGGCAACGGTTTGTGATCCGGCCTTCTAGCCAAAATCGCTCTTTTTCTCGACCACCCTCATTCCCTTTCAAGCAGCCAATAATCATTCGTCCCAATAATACCCCCACTACCCCAAGTCAGCTGGGTGCCCCGGGCACTCGATTCCCTGCTTTGCCCAGCTCCTCAACCGGGTGTTTTAATTGTGGCAAGTCTGGACATTTCATCAAGGATTGCCCATATCCCAAGCAGAATCAATCAAATGCTCAGCAAGGATCTGGGAAATTAGCTCAACCCAAGGGAAATAATGTGGGGAAGAATACAAAGAAGACGGGGCGGATATACTATACTCAAGTGGCCACTACACCGGAAGGTGAACCGGTGATGATGGGTACGTTTCTCGTGGCCAGTCACCCTGCAATTATTCTTTTTGATTCTGGTGCTTCGCATACATTTATTAGCAAGACATTTGTGGAGCAACATCACATTTCATGCCATGAATCAAAAGAAGGGTTTAAAATTCATTCACCTGAGGGACACATTTTTACTAGAGAAGTGGCCTATCAAGTGCCAATAACAATGGCCGGACGGAACTTTCCTGCTAACATGATTGTTCTGAAAGGCCAGGATATAGATGTGATTTTGGGTATGAATTGGTTAACCCAACATAAGGCAATTCTCAACACTGAACTGAGAACCGTCAGGTTGAGCTATAATCAAGAAGAGATTCTTTTGTCCATCCCCGTAACCAGTCCAGCCAAAGCTTCTGGTAGAATATATGAAGCCATTGTACCGGAGATTAAGGATATTCCGATAGTATGTGAGTTTCCAGATGTATTTTCGGAAGATTTGCCTGGACTGCCACCTGAGAGAGATGTAGAATTTGTAATTGAGTTAAAGCCCGGTATGGCTCCCATTTCTCGAAGATCGTACCGTATGCCCCCTAATGAGTTGGTAGAATTGAAGATTCAATTACAAGATCTACTGAATAAAGGATTCATCCGGCCAAGCTCGTCTCCATGGGGTTGCCCCGCCATTTTTGTTAAGAAGAAGGATCAAACCTTACGAATGTGCGTGGATTATAGACCCCTGAATGAGGTCACCATCAAGAACAAGTACCCTCTTCCGAGGATTGACATCTTATTTGATCAACTGACCGGGGCGAGGGTATTCTCCAAGATTGATCTCAGGTCGGGCTATCACCAAATCCGTATTCGGCCCGAGGATATACCAAAAACCGCGTTTACTACGCGGTATGGTTTATTTGAATATTTGGTAATGTCCTTCGGACTAACAAATGCTCCTGCCCATTTCACTTATTTGATGAACTCGGTGTTCATGCCCGAGTTGGACAAGTTCGTGGTGGTCTTCATCGACGATATCTTGATATATTCTAAAAATGAAGAGGAGCATGCTCAACATTTGCGGATTGTATTGACGCGCTTGAGAGAACATCAGTTGTACGCCAAGTTCAGCAAGTGCGCGTTCTGGCTGGAGGAAATTCAATTTTTGGGGCATGTGTTATCTGCCAAGGGAATTGCGGTAGATCCTAGCAAAGTCAAGGATATTTTGGAGTGGAAACCCCCAACCACTGTTCACCAAGTCCGGAGTTTTCTTGGACTAGCTGGATATTATCGCAGATTCATACCAGATTTTTCTAAGCTTGTGAAGCCAATCACAAGTTTATTGAAGAATGATATTAAATTTAATTGGTCTTCTAAGTGTAATGAAGCTTTTGAACAATTGAAGACATTATTAACCACTGCTCCGGTATTGGCTCAACCGGACATCACCAAGCCTTTTGATGTATATTGTGATGCATCAGGCAGTGGACTCGGCTGTGTATTAATGCTAGAGGGCCAAGTAATTGCATATGCTTCAAGGCAGTTGCGCCGACATGAGGAGCATTACCCAACTCATGATCTGGAGCTAGTTGTTGTGGTTCATGCCCTGAAGATTTGGCGTCATTATCTGCTAGGAAATATCTGTCACATTTATACAGATCATAAAAGCTTGAAGTATATCTTCACCCAGTCAGAATTGAATATGAAACAAAGGCGATGGCTTGAGCTTATTAAGGACTATGAACTAGAAATTCATTATCACCCAGGCAAAGCCAATGTTGTGGCAGATGCACTGAGCCGTAAGGTTTCCTGCCACTGCCTTATGGTGAAGACCTCTGACAATACTTTATGTCAAGAAATGGAAAAGCTAAACCTGGGGATGGTCCAACAAGGAACCTTGAATCAGCTAAAGCTTGAGTTAGTCATTTTGCAAAGGATAATTGATGCTCAAAAGGATAATGCGGGTATGAAGCACATACGGGAGAAGATAAGGGCTGGAACAGCCACATGTTTCAAAAAGACGATCAAGGTGTGATATGGTTCAATAACCGCATAGTAGTGCCAAAGAATGAAGAACTCCGCCAGCAAATTTTAGATGAAGCGCATCTTAGTCGCTATTCTATTCATCCGGGAAGCACTAAGATGTATCATGATCTAAAGCAACACTACTGGTGGACGAAGATGAAAATTGAAATTGCACGCTATATGGCTAGGTGTGACACTTGCAGACGTGTCAAAGCCATACACATGAAAAACTGCTGGTCCATTACAATCTTTGCCGATCCCAACATGGAAATGGGAAGACATAAGTATGGACTTTATCGTGGGATTGCCCAGGACTGCAAAAGGGTATGATTCTATCTGGATTATAATTGATCGGCTTACGAAGATTGCTCACTTTCTGCCGGTCAAGACAGATTCCCCGGTTACTGTCTACGCCCAATTGTACATTGCTCGTATTCTTAGTCTGCATGGTGTTTCGAAGACCATAGTGTCGGATCGTGGACCTCAATTTGTAGCCAAGATTTGGGAAGCACTTCACAAATCCTTGGGTACTAAGTTGCTCCATAGTTCGGCATATCATCCACAAACCAGTGGACAGACTGAGAGGATTAATCAAGTACTCAAAGATATGTTGCGAGCATGTGTTCTGGACTTCTCACCGAAATGGGATGAATGTTTGCCTTTGGCGGAGTTTTCATATAATAATAGCTATCAAGAAAGCATCAAGCTAGCACCTTTTGAAGCTTTATATGGGCGACGATGTCGAACTCCGCTAAATTGGTCTGAACCTGGAGAAAGGTATTTCTTTAGGCCTGATATAGTGAAGGAGGCCGAGGAAAAGGTTCAGAAAATTATTCATAATCTGAAGAAAGCCCAAGCTCGGCAGAAGAGCTATGCAGACAAACGGCGAATGCCCTTGTATTTTCTTGAAGGGGACTATGTCTACTTGAAGGTTTCACCAATGAAGGGAGTATCGCATTTCGGGATAAAAGGAAAGCTTGCACCCAGGTACATTGGTCCATTTCCTATACTTGAAAGATATGGGCCAGTGGCGTATCGACTTCAGCTCCCCGAAGCATTGTCTGCTGTACATAATGTGTTCCATGTGTCCCAATTGAAGAAGTGTCTTCGGGTTCCCAATCGAGCCGTTGAAGTAATAGATGTTGTCCTGGAACCAGATTTAACATATTCGGAACATCCTATTCGAGTTCTGGATCAAAAGGACAGGGTTACCCGGAGAAAAACTCTCAAGTTCTATAAGATACAGTGGAACCAACATTCTGAAGAAGAGGCTACATGGGAAACTCAAGACTTTTTAGATAAGAATTTCCCAGGCTTTCTAGCCTCATGTAATTTGTAAAGTGTATATAGTTACTGTAATAAAGGAGTAAACCCCCACACCACCCCTGCCTTGTACCTGAAATAAGGGAATAAAAATGTGACACATTTCCTTTTCCATTACTCACCCTAGGACTTTTAATCTCGGGACGAGATTCTTTTATGGGGGGAAGGATGTAACACCCCTGGTGTTACTGTAACTAAAACTTGAGCATGGCATCATAAACATTGGCATTGCATATGTTTGACACACCTAGAGTGCATTCACTAGGTAAAAATTTCAAACAAATGTATTGTTTTTAGTGTTTTGCAAATAGGACCCTGGATAGGGAACCTGACCCTAAATAAGGCTCAAAGGGGCAAAACTTAACCTAAATAAAGAAAAACCTAAAAGCTTTAAGGGAAGGGTCACAAAATGACCCCAAGACTTAAGTAGAATTACACTTAGACCCCTGGGATACCAGAAACCCTAATTGGAACCCTAGAAAACCCTAAAACCAAACCCTAGGGACCTATGTGCAAAATTGGTGCACATTTGGACTTAAGTGCAAAAATTAAGTTAAATAAGTATCTTAAGTCACTTGGTTCCCTAAGGTGTGATTTTGGAAACCAAACCCTAAGAATTGGGCTTATTTGCAAAAAGGTCCCTAGTTGTGAATTCAGCCTAAGTCTGGATTTCAGTGTAATTTGTTCAACTTTGGAGCCTTGTATCTTTCAAAATATAGGGTTTTTTCCCTGGGGTACCACATCAAACTTGTAGACCTATTAATGGATAACAAGTTTGCTTAAGAGTGCAAGCCATATTCTTGTGAGAAATTTGAATATAATCTTGCCCAAAGTTGGACTGTCAGGCTGATATAGACTGAACTTCAGATGGACAGTGACTTTGATCCAAGATTGAGAGCCATTTAGACTAAGATCCAGTGGGAATCTACCTAGGATTGCTATAACAAAGTTGTAGAGCTACTATACAGGAACAACTTTGCTGCAGAACTTGGTAAGAGTTGCCATGAAGATTTGAGAGAAAAATCATACTAAAGATTGGCTGTCAGGCGACTGAATGGGGGGCTCTGATGGTACAGTAGCCAAAGTGGATCAGAATGCCAGCATAGCGTGCTCGCTGCCGGTGACCCCCCCTGCGCGAGGATTCGCGCCGCCGCCGTTAAGATTAACGCTCGCTGGTAACCGGATAACGCTTCGGGGTAGAAAGATCGTCGTCGCCGTCGAGCTGGAAGCCACCCCGGTCAGCCACGGTACTCCTCCCCTTGCTCACCGCCGGGGATAAAGCTGCTCACCGTCGTCGTGCCATCGTCGTTGTCCACCGCGTGTCCCAACCTCGCCACCGCATCGCCGTGACCTCTCCTAAGCTCTCCGTTGATCGCCGGAGCAATTGCCACGACACTGGACACCCAGCCGCTGCACCAGTAAACTCCCTCTTTCTATGACCGCGACGCGTCTCGCTCAATTCACCGGCCACCGCTTGCGAGCGCTATAAATTGAAGGCCTGGACAGCTGCGTTAGATTATCGCGAACCTAGCCACGAAGAATCATTAGCAATCATCCACCAGTGAGCTCGAATTTAAGATTTCCCCCAAATCCATTCTCCGCCACCCGAAACCCAACCTCACCGCGGCCAGCCTTATTCCGGTCAGTTCATATCCTTCTCTCCCTCGTTCAAGCTTTCCCTTAAGTCTACGATGCTTGCCGAGCCACTGAATTGAACTAGGAGCCCGCCAATCGCTAGGAACACGACGGTATTGCCGTGATGTTCACGGCCACCGTGGCCAGAGCACACCCCTTGATCATTAGTGCAATTATGTTGGGGGAAATACTCCCCTGGTCATGGATTTGGTTTAGTCTTAGTCTAGGCACCGGTCTTGGAGCAATTCGGCCGGTCTGCGTGCTCGCCGGAGTTCATCCTCCGCGCGACGCCGTCGAGGACCTTCCCCTGCGAAGAATTAGAAGTCCGAGGGGTTTTCTAGAATGCGTCAGTGACTCAGTGAATAGTGCTTCAGTTCTGTTTCTGGTTGTTCAGAAAGGCAAGGGCTTTTCTGTAAAGCCGCCAGCGCGGGCGCACGCGCGGGCGCCTTTCCCCTCTAGACTGGGCCGCTGGGCTGAAACCAGCCCAACACTGTTCAACCCTTTTCCCTTTTCTTTTTCAGAAGAACTTTAGAAATATGTAGAAAATTGTAGAAAAATGGTAAAATTGTGAAACTAATTTTCCTAGACTTCTTATTTTCCATAGAATTTAATAAAAATAGTTTCATGATCTTTAGATTAAATAAGGAATTTTAAGGCATTTTAAGTAGTTTAAAGAAGTAGTTCTGGATTTTTAGAAAATAGATAATAATCCCAAAATTGCCCAAACTTTTTACATAAGCTCTACACATTATTTAGAGGCCTTGGGTAGAATTTGGGTTGATTTGGACCTTGTTTGATAACTAAACCCCAAAACCCCCCTGCCCTGTGAACTCCTTTACTGACTCCGGAAACCCTAAGTTCTTGGAGTTCCATGAAGGAAAGTTGTATTCAAGACTTAGATAATAAGTTTATATTATCTTTTCACTCTCATGAGCATTACATGGCATTCATTCTTATACACATATGTATGGTTATGATTAGAACACGAGGAAGAAGTGGAAGCCACTGAAGAGCAAGTACCACCACCTTTGGACACTCAGGCTGAGAATTGTTTCTACTTCGATATTTGTGGATCTGAGCCTGACTCACCCATAAACAAAGGCAAGCCCCGGTGCATTTGCCACCTCCTTGTATTTTAAAATCTTTCTCACTTGCTTGATGCACTAGGTGATAGGTGTTGATTGCTTAAACAATTCCTGCATTACCTTCCTTGGATTTGATTACCTTCCTTGAAATCCCTGTTTACAAAGGATTTTCTTTATGCTTAGCCTTGCTTTAGTAAAACAAAAAGCTTTGTGTTTACAAAAGATGATGTGGCAAAAGTGGTTGGGATGTTTTTGAAAACAAAACTTGATGGTGGATCCATCATGGCCATGATGGGTCCAACATCGGAAAAGATGTACCTCTGCCAGGTACCAACCTTTGGGGTTAAATGATTAAGCTGAGACCGGGCGGGTGACTTGCACGAGAAAGAGAGTCTCGGTGTAGTGTCTCCGTCTGAGTCGATTAAGGGCCGTCTCGATGTAAGCCTGCTGACCGAGGACCTTTTAACTGGTCACATGCCTCGTCATGGGTAAGCTTTGCCTCGGGCAGACTAAGGCCAGAATAAGATAACACGAAATGGGCGTGGAGCGGTGGCGAGAGTAGCGTGTACCCTCCGTGGCAAGAGGTTGGACGGTGGTGTATCTGTGCTCTCGATTTGCGTGAACCTGATCTGGTCTTAAGAAACTCGGTGGCGGGTTAACATATGCAAGGGTTAAGTGCTACATATGTCGTGTGATCGGAGATCCTCAGCTGAGTATAATCGATTCGGATCGCCGTACCTCCGCGGTTATGGAGACTTGGCCACTGACTTACACGTAGCAATCCAGTAAAGATGAAGGTTTGATAAGAAATTGGCTAGTACAGGACAAGTGATTGAACTAGGATAGAAAGAACTCTAGCTGCAGGTAATTTTACTTAACCTGACAATAAAATTTGGATTTTAAGGATCCACTTTAGTAAGCAATTCTGCAAACGGAGTCTTTGATTATTGAAAGGCCTTACCTTGACTCCCATATAACCAGCATACCCTTGAGAGTCTTTTCTTTAGTCGGGTAAGACTTGCTGAGTAATTCCATACTCAGGGTTTATTCCCCCGTTGTTTTTAGGTGAGGAGACAACAAACTTGTGCTGTTTTTGTACCAAGGTGGTGAAAAATGAAGACAATCAAGAATGAAGCTGCTGGAGGACCGGGTCCTCCTTAAAAACTTTTATGTAAAGAACTTAATGGGAGGAGTTTTTGCCTCCCAGGTATTGTAATATTACTTTTCAGCACTCGCTTTATACTCTGGTCTGTACTAAATAACTTACTCTTACTTTTTAAATAAATGTAAGTTTATGTAATCACTTCCGCATCTCCGATGAACATACTGTCTGTCAGACGGGTGAGATGTTCCTGGAAAGGTAAGGAAAAAGATACCGAACTTGTCAAGTGATTCAGGAACATCTACAGGGTTGTCTGATGTCTGTTGGACAAGGACAACTGTAGGTGGGCCTAATGACTTGGGAGGTTCCGTCTCATTCTATGCTTCTTTTTATGTCTTCATTTGAGATGTTGCATCCTCAGTGCCTTAGTCCAATCCTCTTCGCATCCTATGAACTACAAACATAAACACTAGCAAACACATTAGTCCACAGGTTATGTTGGTCATCAAACACCAAAACCTATTGAGACAAATGGCTCGGGGTCCATTTTCCTTATAGAGGAGGTCCACGGCTCTCTACGGAGTTACTCGACCGGGTGCTTGGCCCTTGTGTGGGCTTCCCTTTGCGTAGGAACACCAACGAGGATTAGTCAGAACCTTGCGCGGTTCTGGTGCATCTACGTGAGTTTGCTTTCTCTACCTTTATCTTTAAACTTTTGCATTTATTATTTACTTAAGTTGTAATCTCTCTATTCCTAGTTTAGAATATAGGATTCGAACTTAGCTTGCTTAACTCGTTTTGTAGTAAAGATAGCAACACTTAGACAAAACCTAGTTTACACATTATTGCTTAAGTTATTTGCATAGGTTTCGTTTAGGAGAATTACTTGTGGCTTAGATTAGCGAGAAAAATAGAAGTCCTAATTCAAACCCCCCTCCCCTAAGCGCATGTAGTCCTTCCAATTCAAGAGTCAAATCAACCCGAGTTACTAAACTCAGGCAAATTTGACTTGAAGGCTACTGTAAATAATATATATCAGGGGTACCCCGAAAACACATTAATGTGCAAGGCCTAGTCGATTGGGCCTGAGCACTTGGCCTTGTTATCCAGGGACTGGGTCCACATGACAGAAAGATACCAGGATCGTCCGAGAAAGGTGGAAGCACAAGATCTTATCATATCAGTAGAAAACCTACATGTAAAGATAGCACTGAGAGTCCTAGTTAGATTCGATTAAAATGGTATGCATCCTGTTTCGTATCTTATATGTAACCTAGTCAGGTATGACACTAGATAACCTTTATATAACTGCCCCCTCGTTGGACTATAAAAGGAGGGACGAGACACCCCAAAAGGTCAGATCATCAAATCATAAGTGATAGCCACAAACGAGACGTGAGGTATTATCTCGAATCGAGAACTTGAGCATATCTAAATCTTCACGTCGCCTTTGCATTTACGTTCAATTCTCGATCTTGTGATCCACCTAGAAGGTGGTAAACTGGTAATGGCTCTAAATTTTACGCTATAAAATTTAAGGATTGGATTCTATTAGTATCGAGCTCAATTTCTATTGATTTTTGAACTAAATTTAATTAAGGGCTCAAACAATTCGTAAAGAAATATTTGGATCGTGATCCATTACCACCTCTAGATCTAGCTCACAAATTTACGACTGATTATTCCTCCACAAATAAACCTTTTAAGGAAGTACAAGCTTCGAAGAGACTAGACATGTTTGGCTCAGCTTTTGGGGGCTTCTGGCCGCCAGAAGCTAGAAGCTGAACCAAACACCTAGCTTCTGGGGTGGCTTCTGGTGGAAGCGCTTCCCCCCGCAGCCGTTATACCGTCGCCCATGAGAAGCGCCAAAAAGGCCGCTTCGGCTGGATGGTCGGCCGATTCTTCGAACCCCCTCCCCCACCCACCGCATACACCGCCACGATCGAGCGCCTCGCCACTCTCGGCGGCGCCGGAAATGGTCCAGCATGCGCGTGGCGGCTGGCGAGGAGGAGCATCAGCCGCGTATTTGATTTCCACACGCGCGAGCTAGCTCTGACAGTAGACATTGCAGATGCAGAACCCCGCTAAAGACGCCCAACCTTCTACAGCGCCAATGGATCCATTTTGATGCATCGAGCCTATGCTGCTGTGTTGCACTGCTGCGCTGCCAGATTTGACCTTGCTCTCTACGCTAGGTCGCTAGCTCCTTGCATCGATCATGGCAGCGGCGGCCTTCCAATCCCAGGCGGATGCGCTCTTCAGGAAAAATCTCGCGATCCAGGTACACATCTTGTCATCATCTAGGCTAGCTCATCCCTTATCTATCCTTCAATTACATCTTCTTCCGATCTTTCTAAATTCCGATCGATTCTGAATTCTGATTTCTGATCGACGATAGATGGACGGATGGATGGATTGTCTTCTCGCGCGGCTTAATTTAATTCCGATCCACGCAGAGGCGCGCTTACAAGACGAACTGCTGCCTGATCCTGTTAGAAACTTGTGTCGTCTGAGTCTCTTTCCCATCGGAATAATGTATTTGCAATTATTCGAGTTGAACTAGTATTTGCAATAATTACAGCTCAGAACAATGTAATTGTGTGAACCATGTTGGAGTTACTATTGGAGTTATATTGTAATGAACTGTACTTGTTTTAATTGTTTTAATGTAATGTCCTTGTTGGTTCGGTTTATTTATCTGTTTTTTTTTCAATAAAAATTAACAATCTCAGAAGCTGTGTATCCAAACACCTAGATTCTAACCACCAGCTTCTCTCCACAGCAGGCGAACCAAACACCCAGATTCTAACCATCAGCTTCTCCCCACAGCCAGCTTTTACCCATAGCCAGCTTTTCAGAAAAGCTGGTCAGAAAAAAGCCGAACCAAACAGGCCCTAGACATGTTTGGCTTCGCTTCCCACCACACTTAGATTCTAGAAAATGCAAAGGTTCTCGTGATTATTAGATTCTCTTATGAGTTCAACAGGTGAACTACCGATTCAGCCAAAAACGAAAATAATCTAGACATTTAATTGTTAAATAATCTAGACATTTAATTGTTATCTTCATCCATTAGCGAAACAAACACACCCTTGTCCTACCAATTTCCTAAAAAAGGGGGGAATTATCTGTAGCAAACCGACAAAAAATGGTTTCAACTGTGGGACACTAAAAATGACACTATTTATTAGAAACACACTAAGAAACACTAGTTATTATCAACGGGCGCACCATACCGATTAAAAATTGGATTTGTGTTATTTCCAGTGTTCCACAGCCGAATTCACTCTTTGTCAACGTGCCACAGATAATTTTCCCTTTATAGAAATAGAGATTTTCTAGACCAATTCAGCCATTGAATGTGCTTACTGATTTTTTCTCAATAAGAAAACTCGTAACAGCTCCAAATATATGTGCATGTAAAATGTGGTTTTACAAAGCGCAGAAATACATAGTAATAAGCAATACAGGAATTTGGTTTGTGCCATTGCCATCAGAAACCAACCGAACTGTAAACAAACAATTGCATTTTATTGTATATCAATTGGAGTGTAGTGACAACACCGTTCCTCAAATCGTCCCATAGATACGATATGCCGACTGTTTGAAGATAAACTACACAATTACACTTAACCATAGACTCTTTTCCTCGACCAAACAACTGAATACTAGGAGTTAACGTGAGCTAGGCGTATGGCATATCATGACACAAATCGAACTATCCATCAGCGAAGCCAAATTAGACTGCGGCTGCCCCTACAGGCATAATTTACATGCATTTTCTACAGGTAAAACTAGCTGGGGACAATAAAGTAAATAGCTCATTCGACACCACTAAGCATATTGAAGCCTAGTGTTCATGCTTGACACGCCCTTTTAGTATCCCTGGAATAGGAGGCGAGTTTGGTACCCTAACTACTCTTGGCCCTGGAGGCTGCGGTTGTTGGTGCCAATAATTGTTCCGTGTACTTGAGCACTCACCTCCATTCGCACCAGGAGCTTGGGTACAATCAGTTTCTTCGCCAGATAATGCCATTGCTTTCAGTACAAATGAATCATCCTGCAACTCAAATGGAGTGCTGCATTTTTTAGAAATATGCGAGTCAGCAAGGGTTTAATCACTTCGTGCTCCATTATAATGACTTAACGTCTTCAGAATATACACAAGACCTTGAATGCTGGTTTGGAAACACAAATCTCCTCAATCCCCTCCAATCCCAGAGGGGATTTGAGATTCCAAACTAGCCCTGAAGGCAAAGCAAAAAAGAAAGGAAGTATTTATTGCAAAAATGAGAAATCGCTCATCAGTTCATGTGAGTAAAAAGGCTAGTTACGAGTCAGCAAGTGTTTAGCACTCAGGAGCCCTTCATTAAGGAGAGTTCCATGTACTAATAGCAGAAGAATCAGGGAATAAAATTGTTGAATCATCCAGATGTTACAGATCTAAGATGTTCTTATGAACGGACATCTTTTCATCAGGAGATACAATGTTATTAAGCACCGTATATCTGGCCCACAAGATACATAATGCAAAGGGGAAGAGAATGAAATTCATGTCTTACCTATTGAAATCAAAATGCACGTGCTGCATATCTTCTGATATCTCCACTTCTACAGTTGCATGAGGACGTGTCTGGTTACACAACAAATGGAAGTAACTGTCATTTAGCACATCACGGCCAAAAAAATTTGAACTTGCATAATGAAGTTGAGAAGGCATAACACAGGGAGTTAAAAGTGATGAACAGAGGTAATGGTAGCAACGCAACAAGTGTTCACAAAGAATGCTGCATGGCCCAATGTTAATGATTCTTGCCATTATAGTTCACTAAAAAACAGACCAATTCAAAAGTCATAACAACAGACACATGGCACGAATGCCTAGTTCCTCCAGCAACAGGTTTGACTCAGGGGAAGTGGAGAAGGGCCAGCTTCGTTGAAGATGCATGCTGATGGCGGTGAATTTCTCAGTGAGGCCATGGATGACATTGATGACGAGGGTGCAGTCATCCACAGACTCGTCGAGAACAGAGAGGGCATCAGCTATGATCTTGAAGCACCAGCAGTAGTCCACGATCAAGAGATCGAAGTAGCAAGACTCTGCATCAAGGTAGATGGCACATATTCCTGATTGCCGAGAAACTAGGTCCCAATGGCGGGCTAGGTGGTTTGTGCAGAGGCACAACATTTCAACACCATCCCAACAAACTCATCGCAGTCCATGCACATCCAATCTGGTAGAGTTGGGTCAGGGTCGTTGCTGAGTACAAGGGGCTCAAGGGAGTACTTCCCGAGATGGGGGAAGACGAAGAGCTCATGAGTAGTGGCCAGAGGTGAGGTCAAGGATGAGTGGCACCCGGGTATGGACGTCCTGTGAGTGTAGGCGTGGGCATAGAGGTTGGCCAAGGCAAGGGTCTTATGGACAAGAAGCGAATCAGGAAGGGGAAGGGGTCCATGTGCATGACTCCCCATCGGACTCAGCACGGTCTTTGTTGCCCTGGATGATGACGTGCTCCGGTGCTCCCTAGCTGCACACTCCGAAGAGACGTGCTTGTGGTCAACAGCGTCATAGCGATCCTTGGCAGAGGTAGCGGCTTCATGCTCAGCAGCCTCAAGGGTGCCAGCATCATTGGTGCCAGGGTGTCGCCACGTGCCTTAGCAGCAGCAGTGATGTGCTAGGGTGCATGTAGCTTCCTCAACTTTGGTGGCTGTCGAGCGCCCACTATTGGCAGCTGCAAAAGTCATGGCGTACTAAGCATTAGTGGCAGCGCCAAAAGAAACAAAGGAGGCAGGTGGATGGAATCAATGGATTAATTGTGGGGGATAAAAAGTTGCACATATATCCGCAAGGATAATACCTCCGTCTATGTTGTCTCAACATAGCAAGTCCCGAACCCTAGTAAAAGTGGAGGGTTGTGATAGGCTTGGCAAGCCAACATTAAACCCAGCCATTATAATGAAGATAAACCCGAAAGAAATCATTAAGGCTTAACTCTCTTAGAGACTTGCCATGTCAAAACCCAAGTATGGTGTTAAATGGGCAAGGGCTAGGTCGGCACCCCTTGGTGACGCGCCATGTCGTCATCTAGGTACGGTGTCAAGTAGCAATGATCAGGTCGCTGCTTCCTTAGTGGTCGCTACATCAGCACCCGAGTATAGTCAAAAATGTGCGAGGATCTTCACATCATCGATGGGTGTGAAGGGTAAGGAAGCTAGTCAAACCATTACAGTTAAGAAAGTTAGTTGAGACAAATATCTATACATCTAAAAGACTAAATGGAAGGGTCAGAAGGCAAAGGAAAGTTAGTTGAGACAAATATCTATACGTCCAAAAGACTAAATGGAAGGGTCAAAAGGCAAAGGAGGTGGACACAATACCAACTTCAAGCTTTGGTACACAAAGACAACTACAAATAGAAACGTTAAGTTTTGATTGATAATATTAAGTTGCATGCACTAACCAACCTAACCTAAAAGCTTAAGCTGATAGGAGGGGTGAGCAATTCACTTATATTATATTCCAACACTACCCCTCACGGCGAGCTTCTCTTCGGTTTCAGACGTGGAATAGGAGCGAGCAACAATTATTTTATTTAATTGCGCTAACTAGGATTCGAACTCGAGACCACTAGCTTTGATACCATATTAAGTTGCATGCACCAACCAATCCAACCTAAAAGCTCAAGCTGATAGGAGGGGTGAGCAATTCGCTTATATTATATTCCAACAGAAAAGAACCTCAAAAACGGTGTGGTGGATGTGAGAAGGCAAGGAGATAGATTAATTTTAGTCAAGCTTGTCGTGGGTGATTTGATTTCGAACGTAATTAGCGTGTAAGCCCCCCCCCCAAAGTAGGCCACGATAGAAGTGCCAAGAGACTTTTTTGGTAAGACTTAGATGACATGGTTAGAGCTATACTTATTAGTGAGAAGCTTTTCATTGAATTGAAGAAAATCTTAATGGGCATGTAGGTACAACAAGTGCAGGTTTCAAGGCGGTTCATGGAGGTTTTGGGTATGGTAGTTCGAATTAGAAGGAAGTCTTGGACTTTGCGATAGCTTTTGACTTGTTGATAGCCAACACTTTCTTTAACAAGAGAATCCCATTTAATGACCTACATTAGTGGCCAACACTCTAGTCAGATTGACTTTGTCCTCACAAGCAAGAGAGGATAAATGAGTATGCTTAGATTGCAAGGTAATACATAGGGAGTGTGTTGTCTCTTGGAAGTTTGTAGTGGTGGTCTTTCATTTTTCAAAGTGTGTCTTGTAGGGATAAACAAGCCAAGATTGCGAGAACAATATAGTAGAAACTAAAAGGGGAGATGTTAATGTTAAGGCCCATGAGGCCCATATTATCATTCCACCAAGTCATGGACACTAATTATCATTATTATCTCCTCTAGTCCCGAGGTTAGTAACATGGTACCAAAGTCATGTTAGGGTTAGGGTAAATCCACTTTCCTAATCACTTTTTCTGCGCGCCATCGTCTCTCCGCCTCTCGTTCCCCACTGTTGTCACAGCCAAACGCTATGTTGTCATCGTGGCAGGCTCCTATGTCGTCGTCGCGATCGTCCCCTGTGTCGCCTCTGCCACTCGTTCCCCTGTGCCGCCATCGCGGCCAAACACCGTGTCGTCGTTGCGGTTGTCTCCTATGAAGCCGTCGCGATCATCCCTCCTGCCACCTATCTCGTCGTTGTGGCGGTCCTCAGCACCGCTGTCATGGCCACCCTCAATGCCGTCGGGGCGGCCCTCCTCTGCCCATCGCGTCCGGCCTTTGTGACGACTCCAATCGAGCCATCTCCCGCTGGATCTTGTTGCTCCTTTTTTTATCGTTGTTGTTGCCCCATCTTGGATCCTCTTTAGCTGTTGTGGGATCTATCTCCACATTACTGCTACATCACCTGCCTCTGCATCGTCATCATCTTGGGTTCTTGACTCTAGGGCTTCTTTTCACGTGACTAAACAGTCAAAGTTAGTTGCTTCGGACGGCTGATGGTACTTTATGCATCATTACCCATCAGGGTTCTTTCTCCAATTCTAACTTTGATGTTCCTCGCATTTTCTTTGTATCTAAGTTGTTTATGGATCTCTCAGTTGGACAAATTACAGACCATAGTTGTTTTGTTGGATTTGATGACTCATCTTGTTTTGTACAAGATCATTGCACAAGGGATGCGATTGGGATTGGCCGTCGCAGTAAAAGTGCTCCTCACCTTATCTTGGACATTGTCTTCCTACATCCACCACGTCTTCGGCTCACGTGCTTTTTGTTGCATCGCCTTCTGCTACATCGTTTGCCTAATGGCACCATCGTTTAGGTCATCTTTGTGGATCTCGGTTGTCCACCTTAATAAAGTTGGGATGTTTAGGTCATACATCTCCTAAATTTAGTTTCCATTATAAGAGTTGTCATCTTGGAAAACAAATACAATGACCATATTTTTCTAGTGATTCTCATTCTACTATACCTTTTGATCTTGTTTGTCTGATGTTTGGGGTCCTGCTCCTTTTGTTTCAAAAGGTGGTTATAAATATTATGTTATTTATTTATGATCATCCTCACTATACTTGGATTTACTTCATAAAACGCCGCTCTGAATTGGTTTCCCTTTAGAAATCTTTTGTCGCACGGTTCATACTCGGTCTTCCACTCCCATCAGAACTTCTCATCTAGATTCTGGTGGACAATATTCGCCCGATGCTTTTCACCAATTTTTGACTTCAGAGGGTACTCTTGCTCAGCTTTCTTGCTCTGGTGCTCATGATCAGAACGGTGTTGTTAAACGCAAACATCATCATATTCTAGAGATTATATGCACTCTTTTGATTTCCTCTTTTATTCCCTCCCATGGTCCCATTTTTGGAGTGGAGCAGTCTCAACTAATGTCTATCTCATAAATAGACAACTGTCATCCAAGCTCTCCAGCAAACGTCCTAGAGAAGTACTTTTTTGTACTCCGTGGATATGATCATCTTTGAGTCTTTAGATGTATGTGCTATGTCTTGCTAGCACCACATGGGAGGACTAAATTGGTTGCCCAATCTGTTGAGTTTGTTTTTCTAGGTTGTAGTCCCGAGCATAAAGGTTACCGGTAGGACTGGGCGTTCGGGTATACCCGGAAATTCGGATTGGGTAGTTCGGGTTTTATATATTTCGGGTATCTAGCAGGTCAACCCAAACTCGACCCGAATTTTTCGGGTACCCAAAATATCGGGCTCGGGTATGGGTATACTTGAACTACCCGATAGTTTATGTTGACTGTGTCCTGCACATCTGCGCTCGGGCTACACTACAATACAGCAGTACTGCACATCTGCAGCAAGCACCAGGCAGGCAAGCAGGCACCACACCAGGCAGCACAGCAGCACTCTCGGTAGCAAGCCAACAAGCAGAGGCAGGCAACAAACAGTACAGCTTGTACAAGACAGATAATTAGAGTATCACACAAGGTGGACAGAGCGGCCTGGTGCTTGGGCAGTTGGGCGGCCGGCGATCGGCGGCTGGCCAGCGACGGTTGGCTGGCTGCTACAGCTGGGATTGCAGACTTCAGGCACCAGGGCGTGGGCGTGATGCGTGAATGTGACTCCGTGTGGCAGTGTGGGCCGTGGTCTGGCACTCTGACCCATGAGGCCTTGAAGGTGAAGGTGAAGCGCTGCGCTGGTGTGTGGAAGTTCAGGTAGTATGCCTATTTGGGTACCGGTACGGTTGACTCGAAATGTGCTAAAAAAATTCGAGTACCGGAAGTTCGTACCCGAAATGTTTTTCAAGTTTGGGTTATCCGGGTTTGGTTTCGAGGTTTTATGATCCTTCTTCTCGCCGCCTTAGTATCTCATGGGATGTGAATTTTGATGAAAATCGTCCCTTCTTTTACAACTCCTCTACACACTTCATATAATCCCACAGAATCCACCTCCTTTATGTGTTTTCCTCCTAATCTTGATGCTTCATCTACAACACCACCATCCACTACATCCATACATGTTCTCATTCCCATCACATCACCCTTCCATATGTCACCACCTTCATAATTTTCTTCGAAACTACCTGTCACTCAAACCTACGTTCGTCGCTCACTCTAATCCCATGGCCAGTCTTGTTGAACCTGTTTTTGATGGATGTACTAACAATAATGAGTCTCCTGTTGTGTCTCTTGAGTTACAGTTGGAGTCTCCTGTTGTTGCTGATGAGTTACCAATTGATGATGGGTTACAAATTGATCAGGGATATCATCTTCGTGGTCAGAAAGTGGACATTACAAAGGTCTAAACAATTAAATAGGACTTTGGATGGTGGAACCTTTCTATTCAAATCAACAATGGAATCCATTTGCTTCCAACAACATCTCGCTTGCTATGATATCTCTAAAATGACTCAAAATGTTCTTTTTTTAAACCGGCATTGAAAGGTAATGATACAATGAAGTATCTCTAGATCCATGTTTGAAGAAGATGAAACATTATTTTTACCTGAACTAGTATAAATGGCAAGGCCACTCCACCGGAAGGTGCGCCTCCTGACCCATATAGCTGCTCATTTCGCCGAACCAAGTTTTGCAGACATGCATACTTAAACAAAAACTCATAAGGTACACAAAGCATGAGATAACATAACAAACATATGAGTTTCAAAGCATTTCAAATTCAACATTGAAAAATTAAGAAATAAATATCATTACTAACTCAATCTGCAATGGAGAAATACAATTAACAATGCATGGCTCGTTTACGAAAAATAGCTTCATACTAATGTTCTGGAACATGACTTTACAATGATTAATTCTGATCGAGAGACACTTAGTAGCCCGAAAGTCCATTGAGCAGCTAACTAGATAAAAAAATCATTCAGCCAAACAGTACCCACCAAAATATATACTCCCTCAATCCCAAAATAAGTGCACAACTCACATTTTGTGCCAACTAATTTCAATTTTCAACATTTGTATATCTGTTTACTATGAAAATATCTAGCATGATTAATCTAATGATGCTTATTTGGTATCATGAATATTAGTGTTTTTTAATATATTTGATCAACCATGAGATTGATTGACTCCTCGAAATGTGAGATGTGCACTTATATTTTGGGACAGAGTATTTCTGAAATCCATCTAGCAACTCAACTCACTTTTGCTTTAATTAAACAATCCAACATAAACTCAAAGTCTCAAAGAGTCAAAGGTGTCTCTGCCTTATGCTTTAATAATGTAACAAATGAGCAGAGAAGTCTCCATTTGCCTAATTATGTATGCATCTGGTTGTTGTGGCACATCAACATGCAGAAATGCTTCCAAATTTAAGATCCACGGGAGTTACATTTTTTAATGCTATTCTCAAAATATAATCTCATGGACAAATAGTACACTTAGTTTGAGTGCAAAAGAAACCATGAAATATACAATGCTAGGCATTTCACATTTAAAATGTATGAATCAAAAGTAATGTATAATAAGTCACCAGCCACAGTTTTATATAAGATTGGAGGACACAGAATATTCATATTATCAACTGGCTTATATCATGAGGAAATTAAGAAACAAGGGACCAGACAATTCTTACTTGATCTTGTAAATCCTGCAGATATGCATTTTTCTTGTCAATCCGACCTTTCAGTCCATTGACCTCTGTCTGCAACATATGCATAAAATTAATGAAATGAGCAGACAGGGTCAAACTGTCAGCAAATCCATTATCAGATACAAGGAGCAGAACCTTCAGTTCTTCAATATCATTCATACTTGTCTTGGGCAGACCTCTCCACTGTATTTCCTTTTTATCTTTAGATATAATTTCCATAGCCATTAGGACATTCAGCGCATCATAAACTCTTCTTCGGATATTTTTCTCATCATATTGTTGCTGCATTTTTAACACAATCAGAATGGCATTTAACTACTTGATAAATCACTGAACAAGAGTCGTAGTAGATACTAGTATTTCTTACCGCAGATGAATTATCAGGATCTGAAGAGTCAATATTAATATTGGGATCTGAAAACTCAGCAACCAGTTCGTCTGCCACCTGAAAAATGCAGGTCATATGCATAAAGTTTCTGATGCTGCAACAGATTGATAAGATATGCGGGACAAAGGGGATACAATGTTTTCATTTAACTAAAGATAATGATGTGGAGGAGGGACCAAAGCAGAATCTCCATCCCACACTGTTAAACCAAGATATATTCCTAGTATAGATCAATATCCAATATTGTGAAGTTGTGATAGCCCACAAAAGTCTCTTTCTAGAATATTGTTCATTAGTTAAAGAGTTATTCCTGTTTTCTGAAAATAAGAAACTACAAACAATATAAGATGGTTTGAACATGTCCAAGGATACCTCCAAAGGCACTAATGCGGGATATCAAGGAGCGATAGTAATGGGAAGAGAGGCCGAAATTAACATGGAAAGAGAGAGTAAAAGGAGACTTGAAAGGATGATATATACTCAAAGATTTAGTCTTGAATAAAAGTGAATGGAAAACAGCTATTCACATGCCTGAACCTTGATTTGTGGCTTCTGCTGAGTTTCAAGCCTACCCTAACTTGCTTGGGACTAAAAGGCTTTGGTTTTTGTTGTTGTTTTTTGTTGAAGAAACTGCAAACAATAGTTTGATGCTGTTTGTGTTTTTCATGCCCCAAGAAGGCACTAATATTGACAAGAGGTGGCAAATCCACACAGTAACAGTTTACTTACGCATACCAACACATGGTACTCCCTCCATTCAAAATTGTAAATCGTTTCAGCCTTTTTTAGATACATAGATTTTTACTATACACCTAGATATAGTGTATATCTAGGTGCAAAGAAAAAAACTATGCACTAAGGAAAAGCTAGAATAACTTACAAATTGGAATGGAGAGAGTAAATATAACAGTTTATTTGCCACTTCTTATCAATATCAGCGCTCTTGGATCCAGACCACTTGGCTCATCAACAACCACGGTTCCGGAGAGCGATTTCGTGATGGCCACTCCTACCCTCAACCCAGCTCCACCTCCTCCTTCCCTCAACCCCTCCCCTCCCACCACCACCCACCACCGTAGCCCCTCGCCACCTCTGCATTGTCCTCTTAGCTCTCGTGCCACCCAGGTGGGACGTTTAAAATCCCAACGCTGGAGGTCCTGCTGCTATCCATGAGTGTTGCCCCCCGCCTCCCTGCGGCCCCATGTGTGAAGCTTGCTAGTGTGGTGAAGACGGCGAGCTGCATGCAGCGTGAAGGGCAGAGTTGTTGCGAGTCCAAGCGACCGGACAGTGACGGCTGGCAGGTGGTGGAGCGCAAGAAGAATCTTCGACGTGATCATCTTCCTCGTCGAGGGTCCTCAGTGGACCTCCGGAGGAAATGTTTTAACTGCTTCTCCACCACCCACCTCACTGCAACCTGCCGTCGTCCAACTCGCTGCTTCCGATGTCTTAAGCTTGGTCATCAGGTTTCCTGTTGCCCCTCCCTCCGCGCAGATCATCAAGTGTGTAGGAAGTCTGTGTGGTAGCGTCTTGAAAGGCCATACGAGCGACCTTCAGTGTGGCAGCGGCTGTCGGAGCAAGAGCCCTTGACTTCGGGGGTGGACGTTCTGATTCTCGGCATAAGAAGTATGTTTGGGTAAGGATTACTCCTGCAAGTAAAGCTCCAATGAAGGATTTCATCGCTGCAGCGGACTTTCATCGTTCTCTCCGCAACAAGAGGAAGGGGAGACACTCCAAGGGAGGGAAGAGGTCCCTGGTTGGCGGTGGCGATAATTCAAGACACGAGCCTCCCATCTCGTCTGACGGTGCTGATGATCCTCATTCTCTGGCGATGCCTGAAGGTCAGAGGGAGACTTGCTCGTCGCCAACGGCTTCACGTGTCATGGTTTTCTCTGATGAGATGACGCGAGAGGAGGTAAAGTTGTGTCGGGCCTTGTTCGTCACCATTGCTGGAACTAGAACTGAGGTTCTTGGATCAGAGGTCTCCGGAGCTTCAAAGTGAGGGTAATTTTGGCGGACCAGCATAACGCTCGGAGGGGTCCTTCGCCTCCTTCGCCACCACGGATGATAATCAGCCCAGAGATTTAGACGACATTGACGATCAAGGGCACCACGACTCTCATCCTTGGCGTTCAGGCAGCTCCCATAATCAGCGGCGGTCGGTTCACCTTCGCCTGGGACCACCCCCGCCACCTCGACAAGGAGGTGTCACGCGTGCGTCTGGGGAACGGGAATTGTTGCCTCCAGCCGCCTCGGGTGTTGTGGCTATTGCACAGATGCAGGAAATCAGGAATTGCAATCACTGGCCTCGGATGGCGTTGAGCCGTTTAATGAAGAGATCCTAGGAGAAGATATGGGGGCTTGCATCTTCCCGATGCAATGCAGTTGACCAGTCTCCTGTGGAGAAGATGAATAGTCCCCACGATATGGCTTCATGCAGCAGTTGGACAGGCCATGATGGATCGCTGAAACTCAACTAGGTCATTTCTTCCTTATTCCATGGTGACTGAGCCGCTGGAAACGACTGGACCAAGATCGCCCCTTTCTTCAGTCTGCCAAGAGGCTTTTAACTTTCGGGCTAGCCCTCATCCTGGGTCGCCTGAGACGGTCCGACACTCTGGAGTCTCGCCCCACATTAATGGGCCGCCTGAGACCCAGTTGTCGGAGCCTGTCTCACCCCAGATGCATGAAGGACCGCTATGCTGAACCGCTAGAGACGACGACATCCGCGGCAATTAGATCTTCATCGATGATCACTATCCTGCACCCTGAAGCTCCAATATTTAAAGTCTGCTTTAGAAGGAAAGGAGAAGACCAGAGACTTGACAAGGTTCATGACCTATCAGGAAGGGCGGTATCAATTCAGCCCTCTGCTCATCATGATCCTGGCAGCCAGAATCTGGATGAGGATCAAGTTGATGTTTCAAACGGTCAAAATGGATTTGGATTGAAAGATTTCATTAGCAATCTCAGCAGAAATCCAACAAATCTTCTACTGCGCTCCATTATATTAAGAAGAGGGAAACAAGGTCAAAAGAAGACCAGATACAAGGACTTCCTTACGGAGGTCGAAAACTCAAAAACCAAAAAAGATCCATCTAGCAAACTAAGCTACACTTCTGACCAAAGAAACCTTCTCCCCTAGAACTAAGTGTCAAGGGAGGAGGCCGCCAAGAAGGAGAGGCTTTTGGCCTCAGCCATTTCCCACAACAATCTCTCTTCCCTAGCTAAACTAAGAGCTAGAGAAACATTGGGGGTCCAACCCTCAAAGATACATTTGTTGCGATGATTCCAGATGATCCAAGCCCCCAAGGCGATGAGAGAATTTAGCTCCTTCTTGATAGGTCTGTTGACAGCCCCTAAAACTTCTTCCCACCATAACATGAAGGAGGGCAAACCCGACTGTGGGGCGAGCAGTTGCAGCCCCAATTGTCTCAGCAGCTTGAACCAGAACTCTCTTGAGAAAACACAAGCTACTAAAAGATGGTCCAAAATTTCAACTTCTTGGTCACATAATGGATGCTTGGATGGGTGGTCAAACCTCTTTTAGTAAGTCTGTCATTAGTCCAACACCTCTTGTGAGCTGCGAGCCAGAGGAAAAATATGCATTTTGGTGGGGCCCAGGTTTTCCACACCCTACAGTAGTGGCCAAAAGAAGTTGATCCTGCAAAGAGACCCTCATATGCAGATTTCGCTGAATAAATACCATCTGAGGCTATGTTGAACACACGTTTGTCTTCTATCCCTTGTTGTAGCACTACATCAGATAGAAGATCCCATAGCTAAATATATTCCACTAAAACTTCAACGGTTAAGGCTCCCTTGATGCCTGAGATCCATCTCCTATTCAATAAGGCCTCTTGGACTGTTCTCCGTTTAGCAATCCTCCTTGGTATGGTTTGGAATAATCTAGGAACAATATCGCTGATTTTTTTGCCATGAAAGCCACTTATCTATCCAAAACAAGGTATTGGCCCCATTTCCCACCTTCGAGATCAGAACAGTGGAGAACAAATCCCTCGCTTTATAGGAAACTTGAATCGCTAGGTTAGCCCAAGGACGCCTAGGGTCGATCTTATGCAGCCATAGCCATCTCATACGAAGCGCCCAGCTCAACTCATGTAAGCTGGAAATACCCAAACCTCACAGCTTAAGGGGCCGGCACACTCTTCCCCAAAACAGAAGGCAGTGCCCCCCATTTGCTTCTTTGCGCCATCTGATCCTCGCTATATGTTTTTTTACAATTATGAAAGTGTCACAACACAGTAAGGCTACTGCTCCAGAACATCTGAGCTGCACTGAAACAGAACTCTGAACTTTCTGAACAAACATATAAAGATTGCATTTTCAGAGTTCTTTGTAGGCTAGGGCAGGACAGTAGCTAACAAACACACTTGTGACTAATCGCACACCATCTATACATCCATCCTGCCTTTGTATCCTTGTGCTTTATAGCAAAGAAAAATTCAAAGTCGTCGCGACTTTGCTTTTTGTTTGTGTGGCTTGCTTTACTTCACTTGTTCTCTGCTCTAGCTGACAAATACATGTTTTAATTTACTTTGGAAAGGGTAATAAGTTGCAATCCAAATTCTTTTGTAAGCCTATTACTACTTTGACTATCAGCAAACCTGTGAAAAAAAGAGGAACCTAGTATGGAAACATGAGAAATTCAAATCACATATGCATGGATTGGTTGAATTAGCAAAGTATATTATTTTTCTTGCTGGAGCCGATTAAAATTTCTCGCTAGTCCTCCTAGTCCGGCCACTCCTCCCAGTCCAGGCGCACACAACGTAAGGCACATGCCATCAGAATGAGTAAATAGAGCGCAAAGAAGGATGGGGAGGAAGAAAAACTCACGTTCGTCTAGAACGAGACTTACTGCGGCGTCGAGACCAGCGGGCTCCTTGGAAGAATGAAGAAGCTTACTGAATCTGTCAGAGACCCGCAGATGGCTCCCGAGTCTCGACAAAAGGCACAAACTCTTCTGGATCGAAGATGACGGCGTGGATATGGCGTGCAAGCGACGAGCGCCGTTCGTGTGGGACGGCGCAGGGTTGGCGTAGTTCGATGCGAAGGGCGGCGCGCCGACGCCGATGTGAGCAGAGTGGCGGCGCGCGAGCAGAGTGGCGGCGCTCGCACGCGAGGTCCGCGAGACATCTTCCACGCCTCGGATGGAGATTTTTCTGTCCCCCGCGTATCAGCGTGTATTAGCCCAACATTCATGCCAACACCTGATTTGCCAAAGACGCATTTGGGCTGTGCAGGGAACGTGATCCCATCGTGGGCCGAATTACACGTGGGGCGTGTATCAGGCTTCAATCCAGGCTATTACACGAGTTACCAAACGAGGCCTAAAAGGGTTTCAGACATTGCTCCAAGAATGTTTAGCATGATCCCAAAAATGATAATAAACTGAAGAACTGTGCAAGAGGCCCTGTTAAACAAGAAATGGATTGCAGGCATTAAGGGAGCTCTGACTACGGAAGCTCTGATAGATTAGCTGTATCTCTGGGATTCTCTCTCTGACTTGGTGCTGCAACTGAATATTGAGGATAGGCACATCCTTACCATGGCTCCTGATGGCAAATATTCACCAAGATCTGTCTACAATGGCCTCTTTCTAGGCTCAAGCTCCTTTCGTCATCACAAAAGGATTTGGAACCCATGGGCCCCCTCTAAATGTAGATTTTTTATGTGGCTGATGGCTCAGAATAAATGTTGGACTGCATACAGATTAGCAAAAAGAGGCATGAATCATCCAGGTAGATGTCCTCTCTGTGACTATGAACCTGAAACCATCAACCACCTGCTGGCGTCCTATGTTTTCACAAGAGTCTTCTGGTACATCATGCTAAGAAAGTTTGGTCTGCACAGTTTAGCCCCTCAGTCAGGTGCTATCTATTTTCTGGATCGATGGGAGAGAATTTCAGCTATTGTCTCCGGTATGGTTAGGAAAGGTCTAGATTCTATCATCATCCTGGGAGCCTGGATGATCTGGAAGGTGGAAGCATCGGAATAGAGTGGTGTTTGATGGAGTTTCACCAAACCTCTCTCTTCTCCTCAAGTCTGCAGATGAGAAAAAGCAAAAATAGCGGGAGCCAAAGGTTTGTCCTTTTTGGCTCCACCAATGTCTAATGCTTAGGGGGTTGAGTTTAAGCGTCCTTATGGACAGTTATATGTATGCTTGTTTCTGGCCTCCACAAGGAGCGTCTTGTACTTGGGTCTCCTGTAGACCCTTTTTGTTTCTTTCTTATTATATAATGGGGCGTAGTTCTCCTGCGCTTTTCGAGAGAAAATATCAGTGCTCTTCCGGAGATACTAGCTCTTCTACTGAAAATTCACACAGGTGTAAAGCATATGGAGTGAATGGTTAACACACGTGGATTACTTCTAAACTTTGGAGGTGTGTCTGTATCTTCTGTGCTACTCCTATGGTTGTACCTAATGTTCACTGGCTGGCTGGCTGCTTATACTAATTTCTGCTTTGCAAAAAGGGATGTTATACAATGTGACTGCACCAAATAAGACTAGGCATAGCTAACATAAAAAAAGAGTGGATACCTCATTGTACGTTGTTCTCCCTTTGCTTTCGACTTTCTCACATACTGAAAAAGCATAAATAAAAACTTCATGAAACTTGGTAACACTAACATGCAGTGAACTCCAGCTTAATAATTTGGCCCACTCAAGCATAGTACAACACAGTGCAGCACATGTATGATACAAATAAAACAAATAATTAATTTTAAAAAACTGTGGCAAGTACAGTTAAAAAGGAGACTTGTATGTAAATCTCATTTCTCTTATGAACACATATATAAACAAAAAACAAATGAAAACCACAGGTATGAGTGGTAAAGGAACTCTTCAAAACACCTCTCATGCTAAATTGACGCAATCCACGGCCATTTTTGTCAGGACCAACTGCCCGTGCCCCTCTCTTTTTCTTCTTGCTGCATCATAAATAGAGGGCCAGCTGTGTTTTAGAAATGTGTTTTGTAGATGGCCAAGTAAATAAGTGAAAATAACTGCAAGTTACCAGATATGAAGCAGTGAAAGCTGAAGTTACAACAAGGTAAAGCAAAACAAAATTTAAGTTATTTAAACATTACTAGTTCTGGATCAATCAATAAGCCAGAATATCCAACCTCGGAAAAAATATGGCCCGAAATCAACATGGGATACCAAAGGTGGCAAAAAACAGAAAATCGTCCAAAAGCCATGTTCTCTGTGCAAAGGTGTCATGAGCTGGAGCTTCCAGAGTTTCTGTTTCATGATAGAATGAACAAATAAAAAACCATTACAATTAAGATGCCACAAGCACTAGCTAGAATTTCCAATGTTAATAACAATAAGTTGAGAAAGAAACTTAAGAATAAATTTATCAAATATGCAATGACCCTAACAATGTTGTGTGCCTTGTTTTAACGTGCTTGAAAAAAGAGCCACAACAACTAGTCAGGTACAAAAGATCCTCTAAAAACACTAGCGACCACTTCCACCAATTTGGCAATTCTTTTTTTCTCGAACCACGCAGGAGAGCTGTGTGTCATTTCATAAAGAAGAAAAAAATGCCCCCCACACAGATTATACACCCGGGGGGTGTTGAATACAACTCACACTTCTACACTGACTTCCAGAAACGAACCAAAGTGGTCCAGCTTAAGGACCAAGTCCTGCAGGGCAGAAGCCCCAGCCAGGCACCAAATCTGTCTCTCAGTCATTATAGCAAGCACAACTTTTTGGACGGCAGGCCTTATACCCTGAAAAACACAAGCATTCTTATGTTTTCAAAGCTCCCAAGCAACTAATACCACTAGGGAATCGGATCCTTTCTTCTCGTCTTTAGATAAACCTGCAGAAGCTCGGCACCACCATGAGTTATACATCGACTGTTCATGTTTGGCGGTCTGACAGCCGGAATGACTCTCTGAAGCACGAAACTCCAGACCTCTCTAGAGAAAACACAAGAAACAAGGATAAGGCTAATATTTTCCATCTTTGATCACAAAGAGGGCAGGCAGGCTGATGAGGAAGTCCCCTCTTGGCCAAGCGGAAGTCCAAACATGATTATTGATGGCCAGCCAAATAAAGAATTTGCAATTAGAAGGAGCCCATGTTTTCCAAATCCTCCTCCAGGTTGAAAAACAAATAGAACCAGTAAACATTGAAATGTAAGCCGCTGCTGTACTGACAAGAAGAGGAGAGTTTCCAAGAGAAGTGATCAGGGGTATCAGGTTGCAATTCTCACGCCCCAGAACAAGCTAAAGACCACACGTAAGGCAAATCTAGAACAGGAACAAAGGCAGATCGGCATGGTACCATCCAGGCATCCACACGACCAAACCCCCTTAGCTCAAACCCACAAAACACCACTAGGTCACACAGCACATCACAAGTTCCCGTGAGCAATTAATTAACCGGGGGAGCCGAAACCCCAACTCGACCAACAATGGAATCAAGCCGGAGTGATCAGGCACCTCGTGGCTGGCTGCGACGATGGAGCGTCGTCGCCGTGGGGGTCAAGTCCGTTTAGGCGGCGGGCGACGGTGCTCTCGCTGGCTGGCGTGGAGACCGACGCCGATGCCGAGGGCGCGGGGCCGCCCCTGTCCGAAGGCGAGCCACCCCCACCACCGGTGGACGTAGAGTGGGCTGCCCCGCCGGAGGGTCCGGTGCCGGAGAACATCGCGAGCTAGGATCGACCGGATTTGGGGCGGAGGACGAGGGGAGAAACCCTATAGGGCGCGACGAGAACTGCGAGGGAATCGATGAGAAAATTGAAATTTTTGCTAGAGCAACTCCAAAGTACGGGTGAAAACGGTCGAAAATGATTGAAAAAACAGTTAAATTATTTTTGTTTTTATATTTTTTGGTCGCAACGAAAACGAAAACGAAAACCAACGGTCGAAATACGAGATCGGAAGTGTCGGTTATTCGAAAACGATAAACTATAGTCGAAAAGATAACTATTTTATAGTTTTATCAAAAACATAATAAAGTGGTGCATTACCTAATTTTTAAGATTTAGAAATACACAAACAACTCTTTTTCATCATTCATATTAGTTAGAGTAATTATAACATTTGTTTTTCGTGTATTCATTCACTTAAACACAACAAAAGTCTATAACTTAAATAAATTATATGCTAGATCTATCTCATATTATATAAAACGGTAGAAAAACGGTATTAGCACGACTCGGAAACGAAAAATACAAAAACGATCGAAAAACTAGCTAAATCGTTTTCGTACCGTTTCTAATCGGTTCCTGAACAATTCGAAAACGATCGGGAAAAAACAGTATTCGAAACGGGACGGTACGGGAATTTCCCGTCCCGTTTTCATCCCTACTCCAAAGAACATAAACCAACCCCACCAATACAGATATCTCTACTAACTATTAAGCGTTTAGCGTAGACTGGGCCTCTATCTCCGCCCGCCCGACCTTCGGAATCCTCGTCGCCGCAAACCGCCCGCCAACCCCGCCCCCGGCTCCGCCTGCCCGACCTCCGGAATCCTCGCCGCCGCAAACCGCCCGCCCTACCGCCCGTCCGCAAACCACCGACCAACCACGCTCGCCCCCCTCCAAATCCTTCCGCGAATCGTGTCGCGACCATCGCAATCCGTTCGCCTCGTCCCCCAACAATCCCGAGCCCCCGCCGCAATCCGACTGTCACCCCGCGACCGCCGCATACTCCATCGCACGCTCCGAGCTCAATCCCCCGCGCGCGAAGCCCCAAGCTCAATCCACTGTCGCAAGCACGAGAGCCGTTGATTGTCTCTGGCGGAGATTGATTTATTGCAGTCAGGTCATTTCACCCTTTGTTCTTGCAGTATTATTTTTATGCTCATGTTTTCTCGGGCACTGTTCTTGTTTATAGATCATATGGGACATAATGTCGGTCGCAAACTATTCACAGACATCTCTAGCAATATCATTAGAGGTAAAGGTCAATACACAAACTGACCATTCATCGTTCAAACGCAGTAAGTAGGGAACACTAATACACAAACTTACATTATAGGCAGTGTTATTAAAACTACGTTTAAACGTCAAAACTCTAATTAGAGATTGAAACCACGTTTTAGCGTTTTGGCGTTCTAAACTGTAAAACGCAATGTTTTATGCATTTTAGATCATTAGCTACTTTTGGGTCCAGTCTATTAGTTACTTTTGGGGTTCAATCCAGCTCATGGGTGAAGTTTTGGTAAGCCACTAACATCTCTGTTTTGGTATTTAACTTCATATTATTTCTGAAATTATGATGTATTGGTATTTTCCTATGTTGTTTAAAACTACGTTTAAACAAAGTTTAAACGTTTAAAAGTCAAAATTTCACCCATGAGCGTTCCAACGTTTTATCGTTTTAATAACCTTGATTATAGGTGATCAAAATGAATTGCTCAGACCAATGGTCGATGCTAAGGAGCGTAAGAGGAAAAGGGATAGGAAAAGATATGTAGCGATGTCTGTTGAATAAAAAAACGAAAAAAATAGAAAGCGTCGTGAAGCACGTCAACGAAGCAAGGGACACAATGTGATGCCCAATGTGTCAGGAGGTGATGCAAAACGTCAAATTTTAATTAATAAATCTGCGCATAAACCTACAATTGGAAAGTAATTGCATTCATATTTTGTAGGTGACCAAAATGAACAGCTTAGGTTGTATAATCAGACATCAAGGCGGAAAGAGGGAAAGTTAGAGTACATAAGAAAACGTAGAGCACTGCAAGCTAGCACTTTGAATCAGGGGTCCATCGCCATGGAGGTCCCAACATATACCTCTGAGTTTGTACACCCTACATCAGATGTATCGGAACCTGATTCATCCTCAAATAACGCATGCAACTGGGTTATCCCTGAATACACCAGTACACCTTTCATGCTAGCTTCAACACAGACCGAGAATGTCGATTCACTCGATATGTCTACTAAGCCACTAAGACGTAAACATCATGTTCCTCGTGGTGAAAGACAAGCTATCTTAGCCCGTCAAAACAAGAAATTTGAAGCAAACATTGCACGTAATGTGGCTACTTTGACTGAGGATACTATCAGTGACGTCGGAAAAATGGATGATTCGACACAGCCCGGTTCAAATATAGAGATCAACAACACTGGTAATTATACTAACCAGTTTTAAATGGATCTTGCACGACGACGATAAAATGTAGTCCGACTAAATGTGTGTTTCCATCAGTACAATATAGGAATACACGGCAAAGTGCGATCGTGGCAACAAATGGGAGTGCAAACATGGTCAAACAAGGAAGTGGGTTGGAGCAAAGCCAGTCGATCCCAAGGTTCATTTCCAATGGTAATTGTTAAAAATCTTTATTGAGGTTATATATTTTCTCAACCATGAATGCCCTATCTTTTACTTGGATTGTATTTTCACGATCCAGTTGATGACGATGATGAGGGTGTCATATTCGGAGAGGATAATGATGAGAACGAGGGATATCTATTCGCTGGTCAATGTACTTATGTCAATTTCTATTACAATACCAATGCTTATCTAAATTCAAATATCTTAATCGTTATTTTCCAAAAAAATATCAGATGAGGAGACTAACGAGGACTTCAAGATAGATGGTACTCAAGATCAATCTGTTGCCATTGATGTGCCTGACCCGTACGACAAGGTGTACAGTAACATCCCTAAAGAAACACATATGTTGAAGCACGTTCCCGACTGTGGTTATTGCACTGCGAAGAAGTTTGAGTATGAGCCGCCTGGGTTTTGCTGTCGAGGTGGGAAGGTTGAGCTAGCCCCACTAGAGACCCCCTCCCTAACTTAGGAGGTTGTGGGATAGTGCCGACTCTGATGCTAGGCAATTTCGTGATAACATCAGGTTTTTTAATGGCCTTTTTTCTTTCACTTCCCTGTATTGTTGCCTCGATAGTATGACAACTAATATGAGGGATTCTGGTATCTACACATACCGTGCACAAGGCATGATGTACCATAATATCAAGTCATTCGGTAGTGAATGTGGGGCAGAGCATAAACACCTAGAGCTTTACTTTTACGATGATGATCCCAGTCTCGAGCATCGATACCGTAAGTGTCGTGAAGATTAGATTCAGAAAGACCAAGAGGTTATCAAATAGATAGTTGGCATTTGTGGAAATCTGTACTCTGAGCACCTTAGGAGCATGGGTCATGTTGAGAACCTTGCTGACTATCACATCGCATTGAACCTTGACCAGACGTTGAACCAGAAGACATATAACACACTTCTCACTTCAGAGGTGGCCGCTGTCTGGATCGAGGGGAGCGAACGGCAAGGCCAATTCAGCAAGAGTGTTATGCTACATGGGAAGGATAGGTCAAGCCACGGCATCCATTCATACCATGGATGCTACGATGCGCTATCATATCCACTGTTCTTCCCTAGAGGTGAACTTGGATGGCATGCAAATATCCCAAAGTTGGTGTATCCATGGACGAAGTGGATGCATATCGGGCAACGCATAGGGCAAGTAATGCAAATGATGAAGATGCGGGTTAGTTGTTTCTTTGTAATTTCTAAGTTGTTCACATTATTAAAAATGTTTTCGACATCACTAAATGATCGATTCTTGCGTATGCAGAACCTACTACCCATCTATTTGTGTCCGTGCGTGATTACTACTGCTACAAATTCCAAATACGTCCAGGGGTATTCAATCCAATACTTCATGGTAAATGGTTTTTCCAGCAGTTCGCGGTCGACACATACATTAAGATTGAGAGCTCCCGTTTAGATTTCATACGTAAGAACCAAGATCGGTTAAGGGCAGACTTATACCAGGGCTTGGTGGATAGCATGTTAGATGGAGATGTTAGAGCAGAGAAGGTTGGAAAGCGAACTGTGTTGTCAGCGTCATTTATTGGCGGTCCTCGTGACATGAGACGTCGATATATGGATGCTATGGCTTTGGTGCGGAAGTTTGGTAAACCAGACATCTTTCTTACCATGACATGTAACCCTAAATGGGATGAGATAAGGAGAGAGCTTCTACCTGGACAGACACCGCAAGATCGTCCGAATCTTGTAGTGCGTGTCTTTCATGCGAAACTACAGGAGCTAAAGCATAGGTTGACTAAACATGATATTCTCGATAAAGTCCAAGCCTACGTCTATGTCGTGGAATTTCAGAAACGAGGTTTGCCACATGCCCATTTTCTACTCATCATGCAAAGGAAGTACAAGCTCACGTGCCCTGAACAGTATGACCTTTTGATCTTAGCTGAGATCCCGTCCAACAAGTACCCTGAACTATGAAAGATGGTTATCAAGCATATGATGCATGTCCCGTGCGGGTCGCTAAATCCTAACTACCCATGCACTAAGGGTCGTGCATCATGCAAGAATCAATACCCCCGGCATTTCCATGAGGCAACCTTGCAAGGGAAGGATTCATATCCTAATTATAGACGTCGTGACGATGGGCGTAAGGAAAAGGTTCAAGGATGTGAATTGGACAATAGATGGGTTGTCCCTTACAACCCTTACCTCCTTTGGCTCTTCAACTGTCACATCAATGTGAGGTGTGTGGGAGCATCAAGGCTGTTAAGTACCTGTTCAAGTACATATACAAAGGCCATGATCGTGCGTCTGTTGTTATGAGAGATGCGAGCAAGGAAAATGATGATGTAGATGAGATCCAACAGTATAGAGATGCAAGGTGGGTGACTCCTCCGGAAGCCTTATGGAGAATATATGGATTTGAGCTTAGTCAGAACTCTCCATCTGTGATGCAGCTGCAACTCCATCTTCCAAACATGCACATGGTGACGTTTCACGAGCGACAAATGGTCGAGCGAGTTGTCAACCGTCCAGGTGCTGATAGGTCAATGATTACAACATATTTTGAGGCGAATAAGCTGCACGAGGAGGCTCGGAGCATCCTGTATCGTGACTTCCCTAAGTGGTACACTTGGCAGCAGGGCAAAGTGTGGCAAAGGAGGAAACGAAATACAGGTGGATAGGTCAGTAGAATCATCTCTGCTCTACCATCTGAGGGGGGCGCTTCTATCTTTGGCTCCTCCTAAACCATGTGACTGGTGCTACCTCCTATGCGGATCTAAGGACAGTAGACGTTGACACACTACCATCGTTTTGTGAGGCAGCACAAAGAAGGGGATTGCTTGAAGCAGACAACACAATAGATGAGTGTCTCAATGAAGCTGCTCTTTACCAAATGCCATCAGCGCTACGTAGGTTGTTTGCAACGATACTGGTTTACTGCGAGCCGAATGATGTGGCAGAATTGTGGCAGAGACACCTTGACACAATGTCCGAGGATTATCGTCGTATTACTCAGAGCAAAACCCATTTGTAGCAGATGGTCTTGATTGACATTAGAAACATGTTGCAGTCAATGGGTAAAGACATAAAGACATTCCCTCTCCCTGCTATCATCGATAGATATGACGATTCACAAGGTATTGATAGAGAGATTTACGAGGAGGAAAGTATCGAGGCGACGACAGAAGATGTTGCTTTGCAAGAAACCCTAAATGAGGAGCAGAAGTCTGCCTATGAAAAGATCTTATCTATTGTTGACACCAGTAATGGCAGTGTGTTCTTTGTGGATGGGCCTGGTGGGACTGGAAAGACTTATCTGTATAAGGCATTGCTTGCGGTGCTACATATTCAGGACAAGATTGCAGTTGCAACAGCTACACCTAGGGTTGCGGCTTCCATAATGCCTAGTGGGAGAACTGCCCATTCACGCTTCAAGATACCACTTACTATTGATGATGGTGCTATATGTACGTTCACGAAACAAAGTGGGACATCAAAGTTGCTACAGAAAGCGTCGCTCATTATTTGGGACGAGGCATCAATGGCTAAGAGACAATCAATTGAAGCGTTGGACAATAGCATGCGTGATATCATGGGACGCTTTGGTCTACCCTTTGGTGGGAAGACTATTGTGTTTGGTGGAGATTTCAGACAAGTACTCCCTGTTGTACGTAAGGGGTCAAGGGCTCAGATAGTTGCTGCCTCTCTACGGAGTTCTTACCTATGGGAATCAATGTGCCACCTAAAGCTTGTTTGCAACATGAGAGCAAAGAGCGACCCATGGCTTGCAGAATATTTGTTGCGTGTCGATGGTGGAACTGAGGAAGTGAACAGTGATGGTGACGTTCGTCTTCCAGATGAGGTATGTTTGCCATATGCCGGTGATGATCGTGACCTTGACAGATTGATAGATGACATTTACCCCAGTCTAAACGAAAACATGACTAATACAAGCTACATCACTTCAAGAGCAATATTGACTACTCGGAACGACTGGGTGGATATGATAAATATGATGATGATCGATCTTTTCCAATGGGAGCAGATGATGTACCATAGCTTTGACACCGCGGTGGACGATCCTAATAACTATTACCATCGGAATTCCTAAACACGCTGACTCCTAATGGACTACCCCCGCACGTTCTGAAGCTCAAAATTGGGTGCCCAATCATGTTGCTTAGGAATATAGACCCTGCTAACGGACTTTGCAACGGTACACGGCTGGTGGTACGTGGTTTCCAAAAAATAGTATCGATGCTGAAATTGTCCTTGGTCAGCATGCTGGAATGCGGGTTTTCTTGCCTCGTATACCCATGTGCCCTTCTGATGACGAGATGTTCCCTTTCCATTTTAAAAGGAAGCAGTTTCCGGTAAGACTAAGTTTCGCCATGACTGTTAACAAGTCTCAGGGACAGACGAGTCCTAACATTACTATGTACTTGCTCGAACCAGTATTCTCTCATGGCCAGCTATATGTTGCTCTCTCAAGGGCCACAACTCGATTGAATGTGAAGGTACTTATAATTCCAGTCACTGATGAGAAAATGAAGAAGGGGTGGAAAAGAAGTCAACAATAAATGGCGTAACATACACAAAGAATATCGTCTATAAGGAGGTCCTTACGCCGTAGCTGGACTGTGAATTTGTTTCTGTTGGTATAATGTCTGTGAACTCGGCCAACACTGTATGTGAACACTATATGCGGATGTTTCGGGTTGTGGACAATTTGAGGTTGAATGCAACTTCATATTTTATTGGGGTCAAAAACTGTACAACCAGTCTCAGATTTTATTTATTGAAGTTAATAACTGCAGTGCAGTATGTTAGTCTCTGGAGAATAATGTTACGTAAATCTGCATTCAAATGATTGACTGTAGACTGCTCTTGCCTCCCCTCTACAATATGTTTATATCATTTTATTTGCAATATTAATTGTTCATTGTTATGTTATCACTAATGCATGTAAAATTGTTTAGCTGGTTATAGTAGAAACATTTGAATCGTGTATCAAATAATACATAGTAACAATGATTATAGGTTTTTGTCTCCCGTGGATGGAATCTCAAGAGGAAAATGTTGTACTTACAGTCATCCAAAGAGATAATACATTATCTGTAGATGAATCTCTACTAATGTCCTTGTCTCATAACAAGCCAAAAAAATCGGTGACGACTACAATAGTTCAGAAAGGTATGATAACTTCCATAGTACCGTATGGATCAATTTGTATTGTTTTTATTGTAAGTGATTTATGTTTGATCTCATGACTGTTTTGTTCGTAGATTATATTTGCACGCAGGGTGATCTTGCACTCATTGATTGGATTAAAGAAATCCCTTGTGAACCAAGGGTAGAAGTCGTGCTTATTGATGATGCCTTTGTGGAAAGGAAGTGGATGGAATGCCTATTTCAACCGGACGCATATCTAGGTGATGAGGTAATTCATGATAAGTCAACTAGCTAGGAGCACCACACTTCCAAGATACTCACCCTAGTATTTTAAACCATAACTTACATACTTGCAGGTGATAAACTGTTACATAAATTTAATAAAAGCTCAAGAGCATCTAAAATGCCGATCTGGAGGTCGTGTACACATAGAAAATGCTTTTCAGTTCAACTTTCTAAAGTGAGACGGTGATGTTGAAACTAAAACAGATGAGTTATATCCAAGTAAAGACATGGCACAAATATCTAGCGCTGAAAGAAGGGTTTTACTTTATCTAGACCATGACATGGTAAATACGAGATTGCAATCTACACGGTTAGTGTTTACATGTATTATTACGCAATATTTATAATTGACATGTAGGTCTTTATTCCAATAAATATCCGAGAAATGCACTGGTATCTTGCCGTGATCAATGCAAGAAATATGGAGATACAAGTGCTCGACTCACTTGGTACATCATCCGGTCGCAATGACCTCATTGACACTGTGAGTTTATACAAACTCAACAATTACTAATCCCTTATTAACTTAAAATCTCAACTTCTAATTCTATGTTTTTACAATAATATAAAGATAAAAGGACTCCAAAGACAAATTGATATGGTATCTCAACGTAAGGAGTTAAAAGATCACAGGTGGCCAGACCTCCGAGTTGCTTTTTGGCCACTTAGAGAAATAGAAATGGAATATGCAAAGCAAACAGATAGGTACACCATACATTCTTCTGTGTTGCTATTAATATTCATTGATGTTAATCTTGACATTTTATCATCTGGTTGATGTAGCTCCTCGTGTGGCCTCTTTCTACTAAACTATATCGAATACTGGACAGGGGACAGACTATCTGATAATTTTACCCAGGTATATTATTACTACTATGACATTATGCGTGCATCATGGACGTCGTGAATTGTGGTAGAGCTTTCTTCCAGGATGCAGACTTGTTTGCATCCCTACTGTTCTAGGTTGTGCTCGCCTTTGTTTTTTGTCGTTGTGTTGCCTACTTCTATTACTACAAAGAACACACTTTACTTTGAACAGGTTTCCTGAGTTTACCAATTTGAGTATTGTACCGGAGAATCATAATGTAATTTTCTTAATTTGTGATTACTGTTGTGTTGGCATTTTGTTCCTTATTTTAGTTGTCCTAAAACGCAATTAAGCAAGGTCAGATTCTTTGCGTTTGGTCACGAAGAAACATGTGCTACTTGGACAGTACGACCGGTGATTTTTTATGATTGGTTCAGTCGTTTTGCTTTGCATACACTGTGGACATAACTGCAATCTGCATATTTATCACATGCACAGATTTTCTTGTTGGCAGTTTGCATTTTCTGATGGGTCTCTTTCCTGAACAATAAATTATATGCGGCTAGAACATGAATATCTATTTGTTGTCTTCTGTTATTATGCCAAACCAATTGATACATATAATTGCTAAATAAATTGTTTCTTATTTGCAGGATGACATGTCACACTTTAGGAAAAAATTGGCTGCTATATTACTATCTTCAGATATAAACAAGAGAAAGGGGTGTCCGTTATACAAGTATGACAAAGAAGTCGATGCTGGAAGCTCCTCTGATGTTCAGATATTATATAGTCCCACAAATCCTAAGAAGAGGAAACTACTCTGTGTATCTGAAGAAAGCGAAGTATTGATGGAAGATGATGATGGCCCCATCACTCAAGCAGACTTAGAAAAGTGGTTTTTTCATGACTGGGATAAAAGAACTCCAATAAAAATCCCGACCGATGAGTGCACTAATGAATTTTTACTGAGTGGCCTTTCCACAAAGAACATGCCAGTGCCCAAAGCCAATTTAATAGATGTTCTATGTGATTACATCATGGCAATCCAAGATGATACGACATTAGAGTAAGTGCTCATTGTTTTATCTATTTTATAGGTACCAATTTGTAACACCCTGAATTTGGGGGTATAAAATTTCTTTCTAATGATCACCCAAATTCATGTGTTACTCTTCTCTCTCTCTCACTCTAGGTTTTATCTCTCTCTAGATCCTCTCTTCATTTTTCCCTTTTAAGTAGAATTAGCTTAAAGTTAGGGGGATTTAATTATTTATTTTTTTGCCAAAACATTATGGGTCATGACATGTTGCATCATGCTGAGCTTAAAATCTCTACTACTTATTAAGTAAGCAATAGTAGTCTGCCGTTCTGCCGTTCTGCCCTCTCCCGTTCCGCGCGCAGAAAAAAAAATTAAACCGTGGCTGCTCAGGAATCAAACCTTGGATCTATTGAGCAGAATACCTAGCCTTCCATCCTCTAGCCAACATGACTCATGTTGAATTGTGTACAACTTCAACTAAAACGTCTTTTGTGTTTAACCCGCCGTCCACTCTGTATGCTCACTGAGTCTAGAAAAACATTTATAGCTTAGCCCCTGATCTTTCTGGAGTTTGGGTCGCAGTCCAGGAAATAAATAAAATAGGGAAAAGGAGTTTAGAAATTGATTTATAGTTTAAAAATAATTGCAGAAACCCATTTAATTCATGGAAATTTCATATTAAATCCAAATGAGTTCATTCCAATTTCTATAATTCTATAATATTATTTTTATCACATAATACCTCTGTTTTGTCATGAAAACAACAATAAAATTGATTTCCTAATTAATCATATATGTTGGGGACTTGTTCTCAAATGCTTCGGATTAAGAACAAGGCAACATAAAAAGTGTTAAATGATGAGATCCTTCGTCCTTCGAAACATTATTTCCCTTCAGGATATGATGTTCTCCGGACGAAGGTCACGAATAATATACCTTCGTAAGTGCGATAAGTTATGACGAAGGACTTATGAGCAACATTAAAAGTAATATAAACATTTAAACTTTATTATCATGTCATTTCTACTTTATTATCGCATATCAATAGAAATGACTTCAAATTACAAGTGTACCTTCGGGTTGCAGAAAGACAAAAGTACACGGATGACGCAAAAGTAAATGCCAGATCAGCGTGAACAGTACGGGAGTACTGTTCATCTATTTATAGACGCGGGACGCAGCCCACGCAAAATTACATTCATGTCCATTACATTTGCTAATGACTTATGGAAATCTGTCAAGGCCCAAGTAGTCTTTTCATCTTTAAGTCGGTTCCCCTCTCTGCTATCGCGACGAAGCTTCCCTGCGCACAGCTTCGGCTGTGCACCATCCTTCGTGAAGCTTGGTAATCAGCCCGTCCTCCACTTTAATCCTCCTTCGTCTGGTTCAGGCTTCATCCTGACCGTACTTCATGTTCATAATTCTGAGTCTGAAGATACCTGTTCACATAATCCACTTGGAAAACATTGTCAAATCATGTTTTTGAGGACCTTCGGAGGACGAAGGCCCCCAACAGTAGCCCCTCGCAATATTAATTTGTTAATGATAAATTCAGATTGCGATATGGACGAAGGCCTTGAGCCGAAGGTCCGAAAAAACACCTTCCCTTTGCTAGAATAGCAACATTCACTGACAAGCGGGGTCTTTCAATTTTCAACGCCCTGAGGGTATAAATAAGATCATACCGCAAACTTATTTGGTACGCACACTTGCCATCTGCTTCGGCCCCCTAAATTTTTAGCTCTTGTGCACTAAGATTTGCTGATCTTTTTGATTTTGAAACTTCGGCCTTGAAAATAGTTTTTTAGCGTTTCCGAAGATGTCTGAAGGTAAGAAGATCCCTGCTGAGACGAAGCTGAGTCTCGACGAAGAGAAGAACTTGGGGTTCCTTATAGCGATGGCGGAGACCAATACGGAGAAAATCACCAAGGAGATTCTTGAAGGTTTGTCCAAAGATACTGGTGACAGCGACAGTTATGATGTAGAAAGTGGCGGGGAAGAGTCCGAAGATCGACCATGGCGGCCAAGCCACACGGTTTTCGGGAAAACCACTATTAAGCAGAATCATATTGATAATATGAGGGGAAGGTATTTTCGAGATATATCTATTGTGAGGGTTGATGCTGGAGAAAAGACTTCTCCCACCCCCGAAGAAGATGAAGTCGTGATCTTCCGAAGCTTTCTCAAGGCTGGGCTTCGATTCCCCCTAAGCAACTTTGTTGTTGAAGTCCTGAAGACATTTCAAGTCTACCTTCATCAAATTACTCCCGAAGCTATCATAAGGATGGGGATGTTTGTCTGGGCTGCGAGAAGCCAAGGTTTAGAACCAAATGCTAAAAGCTTTTGCAACATTCATGAGTTGTTATATGAGACGAAGCCCTAGGGGAAAGAACAATATCACAACAACTTTGGGTGTTATAGCTTCGGTGCCCGCTCCGGGTCAAGCCGCCCTGTGCCAACCTTTCGGAAGAGGTGGCCCGGAGCCTGGATGACAGAGTGGTTCTATGTAAAGAATGACTTAACAGCGCAAGAAGATGTCAAGAGTATCATTATGCGCCCCATCTGGCAACGCTTCGGACTTCGAAGGCCGAAGGTTGAAATGGATGAAGCAGCCGAGGAATGCCAAAGAGCCTTCGGCCTAGTCTGCTCTTTTATTGGGACAAGGGACTTGATTCAAGAACATATTGCCTTCAGGGTGTGGCCACTTGCAGAAAAGTGGGAAATGCCGAAGGAGACCATCAAAGAGTCCGACGAAGGCGGACTGGTCAGACTGAAATACACATTCAAATACGGGGATAAATTTGTTGAACCTGATGACGACTGGTTGAAAAACATTGAAACATTAAGTGACGAACTGCTTGGGGCGTACTCGAAGGCCGAGAATACTGCGTTATCAGCAGCCTTCGGAGGCCGAAAGAAGAAAAGGCTCAACCGGGTATTTGACGCAGTCGGGTTTGTCTACCCTGACTATCACTATCCGGTGTCGGGTCGCAAAAGAAAAAATACTTCTCCTGCGACAGAAGCTACCACGAGTGCCACTAGCGAGCCAGCGCCGCAAAGGAAAAAGATAAAGGTGCTCACCCACCGAGCGCGTTTTATTGAGCCGGCCACAGTGCCAGAATTTGTTGGTGAAATCTCTTTGGCCTCTGAAGCTACAGAACCAGCTCCAGTGCCGAAGATGGAAGAAAAGACCGAAGCGCCTTCAGCAGAAAAAGTAGAGAAACCGAAGATTGAAAAGCCAAAAATATCGGAAATCTTAAGTCCTTCAGCAAATGTCGAAACAATAAAAAATCAAAAGGGGCCGTCGGTGACCCCGAAAAGAAAAAGAATGGTGAACGTGCTAGATGTTTTGGAGACAATTAAGTCTTCAAGCACAACTCCAAAGAAGACTATTAAAGTTGCTGAAGTGTCTACCGAAGCTGCAGTTGCTGAAGCTTCGAAGCAACAACCTGAAGCTGAAGCTGAGCCTTCAGAGCCCACCAAGGAACAATCTTTGGAAACAAAAATATCAGAACCAAATTTGGTTGAAGAAATTGACACTGCCGCCCCCGAAGCTCCTTCCAGCATATGCGATTACATCGTACGACATGCTTCGGGGAAGAAATTATCTGAAGAAGAGACTTACGAAGCCAACTACTATGCCAGAGAGCTAAAATATCCGAAGGGGGCAGTAGTGTTTAATGGGACAAATGAAGATGACTTCCTGTACTGCCTTCCTGATAATAAAGAACTATCCGTCTGCCGAGAGATGGCTAGAAGTATGGGGTTCCCGAAGCTCGAAGCTGGATTATGTGCTATGACAAAGGAGGATCTCGCGGACAGTCTTGCGTACAATAGCTTAAAGGTATGGGATTTAGACACTTGGAAAATTTTTTTGATACATAATTCATTCTTTTATTCTTATATGGATTTTTTTTCGTATAGGGCTTAATCCTAAGCAACGCATTAAGAGCACAAAAGAGTGCCGAAGATGAGAGCTATGAAATTGCGTTCAACAATTTACGTTCAGAAGTTATTAAACTGAGAAACGAAGCTCTAGAAAAAGATAAAATTCTGCTTACATTAGTAGACAAAATAAAAAAGGACGAAGCTGCTGCAAAGGTTCAGGCCGAAGCTCAGAGACGCGAAATTAAAGATCTTCAGAAGCAATTGGCCCGGGTGAAAGAAGAACGCATACTTGAAGAAACAAGACGGGAATGCAGCGACCAATGGGCTGATCATTTGGAAGCAACTGTGGAAGAGCTTCGGTCTTCTAAGAAAAAATGCTACGAAAAATCCATGGAATGCATAAAGAAAATTAAAACCAGCTTCGCCAACGTGGGCGCATTTTCCAGTGAAGAGAATTTCTCAAGAGGCAATCCCGAAGGTCCAATAGAATGGATCAGTCACGAAGCAGAGGCCTTCGAGGAAATCCTGAGTAGCCGCGGTGACATCTGCGCTTTTTCGGGCGCCAGGGGAGTTGCTACTGTCTTGGAGAAGAAAGGTTGTGAACATGTAAAATCTTTAGCTCAGTCCGAAGCTGCCTTATCCTCCGAAGACATCAAAGACCCCTCGGCCGAAGCAAGCATGGTTGGTGGCAAATTCTTTACTGATGTCTGGGACAATGGCGGCCGAGAAATGGCGCAAGAAATTATTCAAAGGAGTGAAAAAGGCATCCATGATGCTAGGAAAGTGACAGAAGTTGCCGAAGGGCAAATAGGTATTAATTAGTCGCTCTTATTGTGTTGTAATTTTTATTTCGAACTTTGCTCGCGGTTTGTAATGCAAAAATATTCTCTTCCCTCAGAACCTGCTGGATCGTCTGTTGACCCTCACACAAAAGGGGATGACGAAATCAAACAAATGGCCGAAGCTATCATGGATAAAGTTGTTGAACAACTTCTAAATGAGGCTGCCGAAGTAGTATTAAGAGAAGACTAGGTGTTATTAGAAAAAACATTTGAAGTGTGATCTATGTAATATTTTGTACATTTGAATGTAATATGCAAGTCTCTTTTCATTATTCAATTCTTTACGATGCATGAAATTCTACATACATACCATTTTTGAGCCTTCGGCGAAAAAACACCTTCCCTTCTTTTCATGCTTCGTGAAGAAGACATTCTCCGTTAAAACTATTCTGATGACTTACGTCCATGCTTCGTGAAAACATTCTCCGAAGCTGTGCAATTTCGATATTACTCTGATGAAGCACATCCATGCTTTGTGAAAACATTCTCCGAAGCTGTATTCCGAAGATTATCATTGTATTCCCTCGTGACCTTACACAATTTTCACTTTCTCAAAGCGTCCTTTCGAAGGTTGATACTGTGTCCCCTGCTTTTGCCATATGCAACATGATGTATGATGCTTATGCTATGCAAAATGATGTGATGATGTTATGTTATGCAAATGACGTTTGTTCCGAAGATACACACAAAATATATTTATAAGCTCTGCATTCCCTTAGGAACGTCTTTGGAGCTTCTTCGCCTTTTACTTAGGCGGTATCAGCGTTGACTTTTCGCTGTAAGCTCTGCATTCCCTTAGGAACGTCTTTGGAGCTTCTTCGCCTTTTACTTTAGGCGGTATCAGCGTTGACTTTTCGCTGTATGCTCTGCATTCCCTTAGGAACGTCTTTGGAGCAAAAACTTACACTGCGCTCCCTTTGGAACGGCTTTTTGTAACTTCGGCAACTTACTCTGCGTTCCTTAGAACGACTTTTTGTTGCTTCGAAGGATTTTTAATAATTCGAAGGTCCTCCTTGTTACCGCAAATTATTACGCTTCAGCAACTTAAGCCTGTGGAGAAGATAGATTTTCCTGATAACCAACCACGAAACTATTACATGAAAACTGAAATGTTCTTTACTACACAGAAAATAGAACTAAACGGAAAAGACTGCTATCAAAGTAGGATATTTGTCAATAAATGTGCTTCGACTCTGACACAGTACTATTGACTGTGCGAGCTTCAGATTGCTCTCTGAGATCCCTTTGGTGCGGAACATATTGGCTCCCTTCTGGCTGTTGGCCTTGTTGCAGCGGAGGTGGGGGCGGGGGCTGTTGCCATGAAGCTTGAGGTTGACTCGCCGAAGCTACGGAAACTGCAGGGTGGTTGCCCACGTACTCCGGGATGTAAGGCTGATGGTACGAAGCAGTATGCATGACCTGCTTCGGCTGGCCCTGTTGCGCTGCAGCTTCTGCTAGCTCCTTTTGTTTCTGGATGGTAACATGGCACATCTTGGTGGTATGGCCCTTGTTTTCACCACAGAATAAGCAAAATACCCTCCTTGGTTGATCTCCAAATCTTCCGCCGAAGCCCCTGGCGCCTCTGCCTCTTGGAGCTGGTGGCCGGAAGAAAGTTTGCTGTTGCCCCGAAGCTTGTGAGGAGCTCTGCGGTCTGTTCTGCTGACTCCCCTTATCATCATTTTGAGTGGAGTTGTGGATGGACCTGACATGCCTCGGATAAAATCTTCCTCCGAAGCCCCTGGTCATTTCAGAAAATCTGAAAGCCTCCTCCCTTCTTTGGCGAAAGTCATTGTCGGCACGAATGTACTCGTCCATCTTTTGGAGCAGCTTCTCCAGAGTCTGAGGAGGCTTCCTAGCAAAGTATTGAGCTGCAGGTCCAGGACGAAGCCCCTTGATCATGGCTTCGATGACAATTTCATTGGGCACCGTTGGTGCTTGCGCCCTCAAACGCAAGAACCTTCTGACATACGCCTGAAGGTATTCTTCATGATCCTGAGTGCACTGGAACAAGGCTTGAGCAGTGACCGGCTTCGTCTGAAATCCTTGAAAGCTGGTTAACAACATATCCTTCAGCTTCTGCCATGAAGTGATCGTTCCTGGTCGAAGGGAGGAATACCAGGTCTGAGCAACACTCCTGACGGCCATAACGAAAGACTTTGCCATGACTGCAGCATTGCCACCATACGAAGACACTGTTGCTTCGTAACTCATCAAGAACTGCTTCGAGTCTGAATGGCCATCAAACATGGGAAGCTGGGGTGGCTTATAGGACGGAGGCCAAGGTGTAGCCTGCAGCTCAGCGGACAGAGGAGAAGCATCATCGAAAACAAAATTTCCATGATGGAAATTGTCATACCAGTCATCTTCGTTGAAGAAGCCCTCCTGACGAAGGTCTTTTTGTTGAGGCCTTCGGTTCTGCTCATCGTGGGTAAGATGACGGACTTCTTCAGAAGCTTCGTCTATCTGCCTTTGCAGCTCAGCTAGCCTGGCCATCTTTTCTTTTTTCCTCTGCACCTGTTGATGAAGCATCTCCATATCCCTGATCTCTTGGTCTAGTTCATCCTCCTGAAGCGTCGGGCTGACGGCCTTCCTCTTCTGGCTTCGGGCCTCCCGAAGAGAGACGGTCTCCTGGTTGGGGTCCAGCGGTTGCAGTGCTGCAGCCCCAGTCGCTGAAGCTTTCTTCGGCGCCATAGCGAGGGTCTATAGCTTCCGAAGGTGTTCGAAAAACTCGAAATGGAAGTGAGTTCACCGGAGGTGGGCGCCAATGTTGGGGACTTGTTCTCAAATGCTTCGGATTAAGAACAAGGCAACATAAAAAGTGTTAAATGATGAGATCCTTCGTCCTTCGAAACATTATTTCCCTTCAGGATATGATGTTCTCCGGACGAAGGTCACGAATAATATACCTTCGTAAGTGCGATAAGTTATGACGAAGGACTTATGAGCAACATTAAAAGTAATATAAACATTTAAACTTTATTATCATGTCATTTCTACTTTATTATCGCATATCAATAGAAATGACTTCAAATTACAAGTGTACCTTCGGGTTGCAGAAAGACAAAAGTACACGAATGACGCAAAAGTAAATGCCAGATCAGCGTGAACAGTACGGGAGTACTGTTCATCTATTTATAGACGCGGGACGCAGCCCACGCAAAATTACATTCATGTCCATTACATTTGCTAATGACTTATGGAAATCTGTCAAGGCCCAAGTAGTCTTTTCATCTTTAAGTCGGTTCCCCTCTCTGCTATCGCGACGAAGCTTCCCTGCGCACAGCTTCGGCTGTGCACCATCCTTCGTGAAGCTTGGTAATCAGCCCGTCCTCCACTTTAATCCTCCTTCGTCTGGTTCAGGCTTCGTCCTGACCGTACTTCATGTTCATAATTCTGAGTCCGAAGATACCTGTTCACATAATCCACTTGGAAAACATTGTCAAATCATGTTTTTGAGGACCTTCGGAGGACGAAGGCCCCCAACAATATATCAAATACATAGAAACTTTGGAAATTCGTAACTTCCCCATTTTAATTCCAAATTGAACCGTTCCAGTTGTGTTAGTCTCGTATGAATATTTACTACACAGTAACAACATTGATTATATCATGTTTCATACTTTTATAATTAGATATTTATTTATCCTATGTTAATTGGGTTAATCTATGTCTATTGGATTAATTTATTTAATATATTAATATAGTATTCTAACTTTATGGTTATACGATGTTTGACCATTAGTCTTGCAAACACACACTTACCTTTTTGTTTAAGCAAAAGCGTATGGTGGTACGTGTCCGATGACTAACGATGTACGAGGGAATTTCTTCCGGTATGTGTGAAACGTGCTCTCTAATAATGAGACCATGCAAATCGTGACATATATCGAAGTCTGTATGATACTGATGGTTGCAATGTAGTGGTGAAACAAATAGATTATAAATAACAAAATTTATGTATGGCCAAAATCACAAATTGATTATGAAACATTTTCTCATAACGGTATAACACATATTTTGTATATAAGTTATCGTAGTATACTGGTATTATATATTCCCGTTGCAACGCACGGGCATTCAGCTATCATGTATAGAAGTCTGCACGGTACTGTTGGTTGCAATGTAGTGATAAAATAGTTAGATTGAAATAACAAAATTTATGTATGGCTAGGATCACAAATTAATTACGAAACATTTTCACATAACAGTATAACACACATTTGTTCATAAGTTATCATGATATTAAATGTTTCTGTTGCAACGCACGGGCACCCACCTATATGTGTTTATGTCTACATCTATGACAGGAAACACATCTACTACATCTCTCTCCAAGCTCACTTGCTACCATTGCACAATGCGTAGTAGTAGATAAGTATCACCGAGATTTTTGAATTATATTTTTGGATGGAGGTAATATTATTTAAAGAAGAGCTTTGCATGCTATTTCTTTTGTTTGAATAATGCATTATACTTAAATTCCCTTTTTTGCATGTGTGACATTTTTTCTTCGTAATATTTTTTTCCATGGATCAGACTTGTGTCATTTTCATAAACCAACGCCAAACATGAATCCATGTTTCCTACTTCAAACCCCGAACAAACTCCATGAGCAGGAGGCACTCACGTTGTCGTCGCTTATCGATGACGAGAAGAAGCTTGGCGACTGTCAGTTCGACCTCTAAAAGCAGTCTTACGTGGTCGCATGCGCTGCTGTGTACGACAAGCTCCCGCGAAGCCGCCGCTTGGACGCGGTCCAGAGCAGCTGCACCGCGTTGTCCATCGTTAAGCAGGGGGGCCTCATGGTTGTCGCCAACGTCGATGACTCTCGGGTTGTTCTGGACACCGCATCCGATGACGACGCCATTACGCCGTCCAGCTCATCGTCCACCTGAAGCCCAACCTGCCACATAAGTCGCTACTGACCGGACATAAATTCTTGTGCGCTGGGATGATGGACGTTGCTGACGTTGTGTGAGTGTCCTCGAACATGATGTATGTAGTGGAATAGCACATCCGGTGGTGCAACGGCCAAGGGTACTACCTCGCTGATGAGCCCGGGGTGCACTTCATTTGGTAGCCCAACCAAGAGTCATCGGTACTCGTCATGTCGCGTGCGTTCGATGACTACTATATCGAGGATTGTGGCATCATTTTGGCGCCGGAGGTGACACAGAGGAGGATCGACAACAGTGACCAGTTCGTCATCCTCGTCACCGTCAGGGTAGCTTTTGTGTCGGCCTGCCTTTAATTCTCTTCGCAAACACATACACACTTACCTTTTTGTTTAAGCAAGAGCATATGGTGGTGCGTGTCTGATGACTAATGATGTACGAGGGAATTTTTCCGGCATGTGTGGAACGTGCTCTCCAATGATGAGACCATACAAATCATGGCATATATCAAAGTCTGCATGATACTGATGGTTGCAATGTAGTGGTGCAATAATTAGATTAAAATAACAAAATTTATGTATGGCTAGGATCACAAATTGATTATGAAACATTTTCTCATAACAATATAACACACATTTTGTATATAAGTTATCGTAGTATACTGGTATTATATATTCCCGTTGCAACGCACGGGCATTCAGCTAGTATTCTTTGAATTGTTGCACATGTTTGAATTTATTTGAATTTGAAACCTAATTTGAATTTGGAATTGAAAACCCTATAGAAAAGAAATAGAAAAGGAATTAGAAAATCCAAAGAAAAGAAAAAGGAAAAGCAGCCCAGCTCAGCCCAGTTAGGCCGCGCGCCCGCGCCGCCTGACACGTGGGCCCCGCCTGTCAGCGACGACTTTCTCTTCCCAGCGCTCTCTCTCTCTCTCGATCTCTGCCCGCTGGGGCCGACCTGTCGGTGCTAGTTGCTTCACCCGCGTGCGTCCCTCTTCTCTCTCTGTCTCGCAGGCCCGCGCGTCCCCTTTTCTCCCTCTGCGCCGTGGACCCTCCCTGTCAGTTCCACCCTCCTCGCCCTCGTCGTGGACCGACGCGTGTGCACTCACACACGTCGCCAAAATTATCGGCCGCGACGCCCACCCACACGCCCCCAGCTCCCTCTTAGAGCCCTGCCAGAGCCCGCACTCACTCCCCCGCCTCATTTCGCACAGCTTCGTCCTCTCTCGCGCTCTGCCCACGCCGCCAGACGCCACCGTAGACCCGCGCCCGCTTCCCCGGCCATCCAGCTCACCGAAGACCGCGCCAAACCTCCTCGAGCTCCGCCCCGAGGTGAGACACCTTTGCCCATGCTTAATTTCCCTAGTTTCGTTCTATGCTCGGCCAATTTTGGCATCACCGGTGCTCGGCCATGGCGGTCCGCTGTGCTCGCGCGGTGGCCGGCCAATTTAGCTCGGTCTAGTTCCCCAGTGTAGGTTCCTGTGTCACCCTGCCTCTGCTGAAGCTTTCTCAAGTCTTAGCACGCCTCAAGCCCCCTCCCCATGGCTGGAATCCATCACTGGAGTTCCTCCAGTTCACCGAGGCTTTCTCCCCGCCGTTCTTCCCCCTCTGTCCGTGGATTCATGGCCTTTTCCCCGCCACTGAGTTCACCGTGGCATTCTCTCCCCCTCTGTCCAACTCTGGCGACCCCGGAACCACCCTAGCACGCGCCTGCCTCAACTCTGGTGACCTCACCACGGAGAGGAGCAGTGCCACCCACAGCCGTTCGTCCCTCCCTGGTCTGATCCCCTCCGTCCGATCTTGATCGCACGACCCAGATCGCGGATACGGCTTCACGCACGCGCGCCCTGCGTCCCTAGCCCGCCTATCAGCGCCCGTGTTCCCTGGTGCTGGGCCCGCTCGGTCAGTGTACCCTCCCCCTCTGTCGCTGACACCCCCTGGCCCGCCTGTCAGCACTCGCCCGCCCGCGCACGCGCCCTTGGCCGCAGATCTAATCTCGGCCGTCGGTTTGTGATCTAACGGTTGGAATCACCCGATACCCCTTCGCGCGGTAGTTTCATTAAAGAGACACTAGGTTTATTTAGAATCAACTCGTCGTCCCTGGTTTTCGCGCACATGCCCCTGTATTCTTGCAGATTGAACCCTGGACTTTTAAATATTCACAGAATTAGACCTAATTTTGATATTTTGAATTCCCAAACTTGTTTATTTCATATCTTTTGCATATGAGCTCCAAATTTAGTGTTTCAAATTGCAAAATGTTCATAGGATTATTCTCTGTTTAAATAAAATAGTTTCATTTACTGTCTGCACATTCTAATTTTTATGATTAAGTATGAACTAATGTAGGTGTAGATTTATTTATTTAATAAAATAAATAAAAGGAGAACCCTAGAGATTTAAACATGTTTAATCTTGTGAGATTAATAATGTGTATTACATGAAATCATCTTTGTTCTAATTTTTAGGTCACAATAAAATAAATTGAACTATGTTATGTATTTGTGAGTAACACTTAGAGAAATGATAATCTATTTCCAAATGAAGTTAGTTTATGTTATAGTTTATGTTATACTTTGAACTCATTATCACTTATGTAGTATTGTGTCTATTAAGATGTATTCCTATGTTTGTACATGTTTGGTGTGCTGTCCATTTGTACTTTCCAAATGTATTGAGTGCATGTTCGCTTTATTTAGACAACGAGCAGTCCGAGGTTCCTGAGTGTGTTGTTGGAGACCTTCCTGAGCAACAACCTGGTGAAGGCAAGTGTCCTCTGACCTATTATGTCCTACATACTTTATGATTCACCATCCTGCATTACATTACTTAAGCCTAAGGATTGACTAGCTTTGTATTTACCTTATCCTTGTTTACCTTTTTGGGTTATCATGGTTAGCATTTTGTTATTGCCTTAACCTTAATCAATGAACATGATGTGAACATTTATGATACGATACTATTATCCTGATTATGTTGATGATCTTGTGATACTCTAGGGGGCTCAGGCCTTTTTCCTGAGTACCTCTCTGTAAGGACCTGTTCATGGAGTGGCCACCCGGGATAACAGTGCAACCATGAGGGTGAAATGAGACGCCCCTAGCTGATTAATTAGATGAACCTGGGGGTGTAGTTGGCTTTGCTGGAGGGCCGTCAATGGGGGCTGGGCGTAGTGCTCGCTCTACCAAGGTTGGGGTGCAGGGGTTCATTCAAGTTGGTTTTGTTAGTCACCCACCTTGGGGAGGTGTAATGCGTTTGTACGACCGGCGAAACCTAACAAGCAGCTACGCACCAGGGGGTCTTTGTAAAGGCTATGTGTGGCGGAACCACCCGAATTTATTCCAGCTTAAGTGCCCAAATCGCACCCTTAAAGGCAACAACACACTTAAATCGGAATAACCCGCCAGTCCCTCGGATCTAGAGATGGCAATGGGTACCCGCTACCCGAAACCCGGTGGGTTTTTGCTCTATTAGGGTATGGGTTTGGGTCAATTTCTTTACCCATGGGTTTATTAATGGGTTCAAATGGAAACCCAACGGGTACGTGGGCATGGGTTTGTTCTTCCACTACCCATACCCGCAAACCCATGGGTTTTTAAAACCCGCCTTAAAATCAACATTTCTTATAAATATGTCTCATAATATTATTAATTGAACATGTTCTAATTGAAATAAACTTCATGTAACAAATTTTAGGCTAAAATTAGTTATCACTTGTTCCTTTTATGCTAGCTTATTAATGTATTGATTGTCATTTACATGATGAATTATTTTTTATGTTGATGTTAGTGGGTATGGGAAACCCGTTGGGTACCCGAAACCCGCATGGGTATGGGTTTGGGCAAAATTTTATACCCGTCATGGGTATGGGTTTTTTAGCGGGCGTATTTTTTCTTCGCGGGTACGGGTTTGGGCAAGTAATACCCAACGGGTTTTTACCCATTGCCATCTCTACTCGGATCTAGTCCGATAAAGCCACTTATCCAGGATCGAATAGCACTAGCTCACTCGAAGGTGAGGCACAGAGAAATACAATAAAGCATAATACCACAAATTTAATAAGTATCAATAGTGATTACATTATCGGAGTTTCAAAAATAATAACTATAAGTTTTAATGCAGCGAAAATAACTAACGGAGAAAACCGGGTAACATGGCGAAGCCTGGCCACACTACTCCTCCTGGTCCTCTTCTGCGGAAGCAATAATCCCTCTCGACCATCTATCCCGGTGGCAGGGATGGAGGCCAAGTCACACCATCAACCAAAATCAAGGAGGTACCTGCAAAAATTATGCCACAAGCAAGGCTGAGTATACTAATACTCAGCTAGACTTACCCGGTGTGAGGAGTCTACTCCTCTACCTCTAGACCATGCAGCTGTTTGGCTGAGGGGTTTGGTTTGCCAAAAGCACTAGCTGGGTCTAAAAACAAGTTTTAGCTTTTCAAGTTCTAGAATAATAATTTAGACTAGATGAGTACCTAGCTATTCATACATGGTATCAAACATTATATCAATCAACACCTTTTGCCAGTATCTCATTTCCACTTATTACTCAATGCAGTACAATGGATCAAGCAGTCTCATTAGCTGCGAGAAGCAGACGATTCGAATTGAGTTTTTAACCTTGCAAGGTAAACCTAAACACACGACATGTCAGGGCACTCCGTCCCCACACACGTCAACCGTCCCCATCGATCCCCCGTTCGCGGCCAGGCCTCACCGCCTTGGCATACAATGCTCCACTGACCCCGGCCGCCGCCGTGCAGTGACCGCACTTGTACCCACCATATCTAGAATGGGAGACCCAGTATCAGGTCGCGTGAGGGATAAAGTCCGCGCCCGGCTTCACTCAGGTACTAGGTTTACCGGTTACCATATTTCCCGACATGTGTTTAGTACGTTCAAACGCTTGACACAAGTATCCGCACGTTAATCCTTATTCCAATTTCGTCTCATAGACAACGCATCCCCATGGATCCGTGTCCATAGACCATCATCATTCTGTTATAAAAAAATGGATACAACCAATTCCTGACCTCGCGCGAGTGCTAGAAAAATCACTCGACTTCTACCGAGATCCTGATTTAGCATAGCAGCTACTCGACCTAGCATACTAGTATCCATCTCAAAAGGAATCCTGAGTTCATGCAACTAGGGTTTCAAGCAACTCCTACACTTAAGTGCACAATACAAGCCTACAAACATTAAGTGTAGTAAAATAGCATATATAAACGGTTATGCATAAAACCGGGGCTTGCTTGGAATTCAACACTTGATAGTGTTTGCTAGATGACACTCGCTCGGTGAGCATCCACTGGTTAAGTCCATCTTTCTTCAGGTTGTCCACCAACTGCCTCTTGTGGTTGGCACCACATCACTTGCACGATAGTCATCTCTCGGTCCTAAATGAGATGCAGGATGCATATGTATGAATATGATGAAATATATCACAAGATAATCCCAAAATGGACGGTAGCGAACTAAACATTAAATTGTAATACACCACGACAACTGTTCGCAAGCGCTAGTTATCTATACGTCATCGGGCATACGTAGTCAATCATCACTGGAAAACAACAACCACTTCCTATAATTATCTATTGCAAACACGACATCATAAGTACAAGCATTCACCACGTTCACTTTTATCATTTATTAGTTATTTATTATTAAACTAGTTAAGTACGCATAAATTTACGATGACTTACACATAGACAGACATAGTTAAAAAGGAATAGTTACTTAATCGGGTTTTACAATTGTTCGCAACACTCTATTGCAAGCATACATCCAAGGGCACACAAGAAAGTGATAGCCTAATCACACTGTTTATTATACTAATCTATTGAGGTTGTATTTAGTAGTACTCAGATTAGCAGCACAATTATTAGAAATGGTAACATCTCATTAATTTCGTTTCTCGTCCATATAGTGACACTTGCTAAACTGACGTTGATCGAAGCTAATTTCTTACTAGACGTCAACCATTTAATTTACTACTGCACTATTTACTTATATATCTCTAATTATATAATCTACTAATATAGGGATCATGAGATAACACTACCAATCATACTCAAGCAAAACAGGAGGGTAGAGCAATCAACCACAATCAACAAGATTAGGACAGCAGCACAACATTTACTCGTTTTAGTCGTAACTCACAAGATATTCATCTAAAAATAGTGATCAAATACTTTCTGTCAAGTCTAAGAAGTTCTCTACAACTTTGGTATTGTTATCTTAAGGTGATTAGACACTTAATAAGGTTAAATAGTGATAAACGACAACTTTATTCAGATTTGGGCAGATTCAGTCTTCAGACTTTAAACATCCATAACTTAATATTCAGATCACCAAAAAGAGTGATCCAAGACTTTTTTGGAAAGCTTGGCAAAAGCACTATATAACTTTTATAATCACCAAGAAGTGATTCCAGGTTTAATCAAATCAAACAATACAGTTTTCAAAATCTGTTCTGACAGTGGACATAACACAACAACCAGTTTGTAAAATTCATAACTCTTAAACTGTCAGGCCTATGGTTGTGAAATTTTAACACAACCAAGATAAGAAAAGCATCTACAACTTTATTATAACGACCATGAACAGATTGTAACATTAAATTAGGCAAACAATGCAGTTTCTGAAATTTGTACAGAATTTGGGCAGATTCAGTTACTGAATTTGTGAAAAGCACAACTTCTAAACGATCAGACGTATGACTGTCAAATTTTAACACAAGTAATATAATAATGTTATCTACAACTTTCTTGTGACCACTAATAACTGATTTCAACATTAAATTAATCAACAATTGCAATCTCTGAAATCTGTTCAGAAATTGGACAGATTCAGTTACTGAATTTGTGAAAAGTATAGCTTCTAAACAATCAATTCTTAGCTCATGCATTTTTAGGACAAGCTAGATACACAAGTGAACTACTACTTTTATATAGCACATATCTACAGAAAACATACTTTACTTAACTAGATTAATCACACAACCAAAACTGTACACCCATAAATTTCAGTTTGCTAGCACAAGAGCACTTAACTAAACCACCAAGCAAACTCATAGAGAGATACTATCACCAATTTCTTAAATTCAAATCATTATGACCTAGTTGTAAAGTTTCAATTTATATCAAGGCACTTAAGTATTTCAAGAAACATGCATGCCCTTGTTTACTTCTAATTTTTCACTAATTTTTCTTATAATTATAAAATGTGTGTCATTTTAGCACCATATGAAACTATCTAATTTGGGGCTGAAATTTTTATGAGGCATAGGTAATAACAATTTATGACTAATGTATAAATTTCACATACCCAGGTTTTATATTTTATTTACTACAAAAATAACAATTTGTTAATGCAATAAAGCATGTGAGAGCAAGTTAAATCTAAAATTAATTATTTTCTGTGGATTCATGACCATATTAAGTTTTATTAGGCTACTATAATATCATGCAAGGACAGTGGAACACCATTTTACATTTTTGCATCTATAAATTATTTTTAAATCATTTAAAACTACTTAAGGTGCATTAAACAAGTTAAATCACTAACTTAATCATACATGCACAACAATTCATGAAATGTTTACCAGTCACTAAGCATCACACAGAGGGCCCACTGTAAAAATTTCAATCCATTTGGAGCACTGGAGCTACAGATCCAAAAATGACAATCAAAACAATCATCTTTTTCCTAATTAACATGTTTTAATTAACACACCAAGAAAACAGTGAACAACATATAAGTTTTATATTTTTCCTTGATGGAGTATGACAACATATAATTAACAAAACAGGTTTCATTATTTTTGGATTTTTATAAATAAAATTATGGAGAGAAGCAAGTTCGTTTATTCTCTAAACCAGTTTTTAAATACGAATTTCTACAGAAAAACTTTTCCACTAAAACATTCCAAATTATGTATCCATGGCATAGATAATTTCACAAGGATTCCAAAATGTCCTCATTTACCTTTTTACGATTTTTACACAATTTTCTACGGATTTTCAAAGTTAAGCATAAAATCTGAAATATAAAACGAAAACGGGAGAATCACCTTTGCGTATAAGCCCCTGGAACAAGTCCACGGCTTTTACTCCAGCAAGCTGGTCCTTATGCTACTATTCACATGGGTCATCAGATGTGCGCTTAACCCCCTGCTGCTGGTCAAAACCTCGCGCAAGTCCATCGTCTTCCTCCTTGGTTCAGCTTAACAGAGAAGCACGAGCGCGATGGGGAGGGCCAGCCGGCTTCGACCGAGACCTGCAGAGAGCGGCTAGGGTTGGTCACGGCCTCGGCTTGCTCGCAGCTGCACGCAGCCAAGCCGGCGGTGGCTCCAGATGGCCCGGCCATGCAGGCGCGCGGCGGCAGCCTGCAGCAACGGCGGCGCAGCTTCTCTGGCCATGAAGGGCTCGGACTAGGGGCAGGAACAGATCAGGACGGGGATGGGAAGGTGATGACGGTCCCAACGCAAACGACTAGCAACTAGCTATGGCGGTATCATGCAACAGGGAAGCTTTGCCAGCCATCCATGGTGTCGGTGTGCTGGAATAGAGGAGGGGAGGGAGCCAAGGCAAGCAGGGCGCAGATAGGAGTTCATGGAAGCTCAGAGGGTGTGCGGCGTCCCATTTAAAGGCGAGGCACGGCAGGCCCTAGGCAGAACATGGCCAGACATTGGTGGACGTGGGTGGTGGCCTGCAGAGCTCTGCACATTTCAGCCTGCTGGCAGGTGATGGCAGAGGGACTTTGGACGGATGTTTTTGGCATTTTCCTTTTGGAATCGGACCTTGGTTGCTGCACAAAATATCTTTCTTGATATATAATCTATAAAACGTGTATAGAGATTGAGGTGATTCGGGCACTGGTTAGAAAGTTATAGACCTACGAAAATTGGTTTGTCAGTGGGTTAGAAAGCAGTGGAAACTCGTGAAAACTGAATGTCAAAGCATGTCAAACGGAATCAGATGAATGCCATCTTTTAATATGTTGTGTCCCTATTAGTTATTAACAACTTTTGTATTTGGGGAAACTTGAGTTGTTCAACAAAAATTTGGGAACGCGAGACGTCGACCCGAACGACACTGATTTCAGACTTAGAAGAATTCGAATCCTGAAATCAGATTTTTATTCTGTCTTGATGGCACTGTTTAAGGTACTTAGAGATTGAATCAAGGCTTGGTTTAAATATAAAATTTGTTGTATTACACTGGTTCTACAACTTTTATTAAAGGTCAAACCTCATATCTTGAATATAAATTAAAGTTTCACTTTGGTCAAGGTAGCATCATTATAAAGCTTCAAACTATATTTTTAAGGCAATCGGTGTATTTTCTCGATTTTTCTTGGCATTTTCTCTACATGAACCCTTAATAACTTTTGTTGTAGAGTTCATATAGAGTTGTTTGAGCAAGATTATAAGGCTTGGTTGAGTTTTAAATTTTACATATGTTCAAACGAAAGTTTTAAGCAAGTATAAGATTCATCTTTTTATGTGAGCATTTGTTTCAAACTTCGAGAAATCTTTAGAAGACACTTGATAGATAGAGATGAATGATGACATAGAGAAAACAAGTCGATTTGCATAAGAATTAATTAGAGGTTCACACAAAGAGATCCTGTGGGAGAATGCGGATTCGGATTAAGTATTTTGACGTAGACCGACTATCGAGAAAGCGGATTCGAACACCGATTGGATAACATAACAACTATCGAGAGTCTGAATAAATGAGTCTGGACAGGAGTTGCTAGACGAGATTGACTTTCGAATTTGCGTTTGCTTCAAGAAACAAAAAGTTTTAATAGGCTCCAAATTTGGCTGTTCTTGAGATAGAATAATTCCAAATTTGGTGAAACATTCATGAGTAACTTGATAAATGTGATAAAGAGATAGAAATATTCACTGAACATTCGAGATTAGGATAAATATCCCAATATAATGCGAAATAGACACATGGGGTGTCACACTATGTAGTGTTGTCGGGGACCATAATTAGGGGTACCCTCAAGGCTCCTAAATCTCAGCTGGTAACCCCCATCAGCACAAAGCTGCAAAGGCCTGATGGGTGCGATTAAGTCAAGGATCGGTCCATTCGAGGGACACGATCACGCCTCGCCCGAGCCCAGCCTCGGGCAAGGGCAGCCGACCCCGGAGGACCTACGTCTCGCTCGAGGCCCCCCTCCAGCAACGGACACACCTTCGGCTCGCCCGAGGCCCAGTCTTCACCAAGAAGCAACCTTGGCCAAATCGCCACACCGACCGACCAAATCGCAGGGGCATTTAATGCAAAAGTGGCCTGACACCTTTATCCTGACACACGCCCTCCAGTCGACAGAGCCGAAGTGACCGCCGTCACTTCGCCGCTCCACTGACCAGTCTGACAGGAAGATAGCGCCGCCTGCGCCGCTCCGACTGCTGAGCCACTCGACAGAGCAAGGCTGACAGCAGCCAAGTCTGGCCTTAGGCGTCATAGGAAACTCCGCCTCGCCTGACCCAGGGCTCGGACTCGGGCTCAGCCCCGAAAGACGGCGAACTCCGCTCTGCCCGACCCCAGGGCTCGGACTCGGGCTCGGCCCCGGAAGACGACGAACTCCGCCTCGCCCGACCCCAGGGCTCAGACTCGGGCTCAGCCCCAGAAGACGGCGAACTCCGCTCCGCCCGACCCCAGGGCTCAGACTCGGGCTCGGCCCCGGAAGACGACGAACTCCGCCTCGCCCGACCCCAGGGCTTGGATTCGGGCTCAGCCCCGGAAGACGACGAACTCCGCCTCGCCCGACCCCAGGGCTTGGACTCGGGCTCGGCCCCGGAAGACGACGAACCTCGCCTCGCCCGACCCCAGGGCTCGGACTCGGGCTCGGCCCCGGAAGACGATGAACCTCGCCTCGCCCGACCCCAGGGCTCGGACTCGGGCTCGGCCCCGAAGGACGATGAACTCCGCTTCGCCCGACCCTAGGGCTCGGACTCAACCATGGCCTAAGACGACGGTCTCCGCCTCGTCCGACCCGTGGGCTCAGACTCGACCTCGACCTCGGAAGACAGACTCGACCTCGACCTCGGAGGAGCCTCCACCTTGCCCAACCTAGGGCACGGACCGACCACGTCAACAGGAAGCGCCATCATTGCCCTACCCCGAGCTGACTCAGGCTACGGGGAACAAGACCGGCGTCCCATCTGGCTCGCTCCACCATACGAGTAATGATGGCGCCCCGCATGCCCTGTGACGACGGCGGCTCTCAGCCCCCTTACGAAAGCAAGAGGACGTCAGCAAGGACTCAACAGCCCCGACAGCTGTCCTTCCGCCAGGCTCCAGCGCTCCTTCGACGGCCACGACACCACGCGAACTGGGTGCCAAGACCTCTCCGGCTGCCACGATGGCATGTACTTAGGGCGCTAGCTCTCCACCGCTAGACACGTTAGCACATTGCTACACTCCCCATTGTACACCTGGATCCTCTCCTTACGCCTATAAAAGGGAGGACTAGGGCCCTCTTACAAACGGTTGGCCGCGCGGGGAAGGACGGGACGGCGCTCGCGCAAGGTGAGAGCACCTAGAGGGGGGGGGGGGTGAATAGGTGATCCTGTAAAACTTGAGAACTTAAGCCACAAAAACTTAGTTAAGCGTTAGCACAGTAAATGCCAAGTGGCTAGAGAGGAGACAAAACACAATAACCACAAGAAATCAATCACAGAGATGGCACGGTGGTTATCCCGTGGTTCGGCCAAGACCAACGCTTGCCTACTCCACGTTGTGGCGTCCCAACGGACGAGGGTTGCAATCAACCCCTCTCAAGCGATCCAAAGACCCACTTGAATACCACGATGTTTTGTTTGCTTTACTCAATCCCGTTTGCGAGGAATCTCCACAAATTGGAGCCTCTCGCCCTTACACTTGAAGTTCACAAAGAAGCACGGAGCAAGGGAGGGATTAGCAACGCACTCAAGACAAGAAATCACAGCAACACCACGCACACAAATCGCAATAAGAGCTCACAACACAACTCAATGAGTTCACCACTCAACTAGAGCTCTAATTGCTATAGCAAAGAATCAAAGGCGCGTAATCGATGTCTTGGTGCTTAGGAATGTTGTAGGAATGCTTGGTGTTCTCCTCCATGCGCCTAGGGGTCCCTTTTATAGCCCCAAGGCAGCTAGGAGCCGTTGAGAGCAATCTAGGAAGGCTGATCTTGCCTTCTGTCGATTGGCGCACCGGACAGTCCGGTGCACACCGGACACTGTCCGGTGCCTGATTTCTTTCCTTAACTGGCGCAGTCGACCGTTGGCAGCCAGAGAGCCGTTGGCGCACCGGACATGTCCGGTGCACACCGGACAGTCCGGTGCCTCCTACTAGCCGTTGGCTCGGCCACGTGTCCCGCGCAGATCGCGCGGCCGACCGTTGGCCCGGCCGACCGTTGGCTCACCGGACAGTCCGGTGAATTATAGCCGTACGTCGCCGATGAATTCTCGAGAGCGACGAGTTCGCCTGTGAATGGCCCACCGGACAGTCCGGTGCACCACCGGACAGTCCGGTGAATTATAGCCGTACACCGCCGTTGAAGTCCTGAGAGCAGCCTGTTTGCCAGAGCCAGTCTGGCGCACCGGACACTGTCCGGTGCACCACCGGACAGTCCGGTGCTCCAGACTGAGCAGAGTCTTGGCTGCTCGAGCCAAGGCATTTCCAGTTGGATTTTTCCTGTTTCCAGCACTTAGACACAATACATTAGTCTCTAAAACAATGTACTAAGTCTGAGAAACATACCTTTATCCTTGATTTGTACTTTGACCACCATTTTACACTTAGGCACTTGTGTTGGACACTAAACCACCAAAATACTTAGAAATGGCCCAAGGGCACATTTCCCTTTCAATCTCCCCCTTTTTGGTGATTTATGCCAACACAATATAAAGCAAGTAGAACAAATACAAAATCAATTCAAATAAGAACTCAAATTGTTTTGATTCAAATTTGACATATATGGATCACTCTATGCCACCACTTGGTTTGTTTTTGCAAATCAAACTCAAATTCCTATCTCTAAGTCAAATCCACTTGTAGAGACATAAAGAGAGGTTTTCCAAAGAAATTTGATAAAGGATTTCAAAAACTCCCCCTTTTTCCCATAATCAACACTTCTCCCCACAAGAGGCCAACTTTTGATATAAGAGACAATAAAAGAGTTTTGACAAACCAAAAGCTCTAATCTACTATTTTCAAAATTTCTCAAGTGGTAGCTGATCCATCTATTGCTTTGGCCTTTATTTTCTCCCCCTTTGGCATCAAGCACCAAAACGGGATTAATCTTGGCCCGTTAACCCCATTGCCTCACCAAAATCTTCAAATGAGAACACAAAGGCAATAAGAGTATAAAGATGAACTTGGAAAAGTTACTCTTTTCATCGGAGTGCAGTGGAAGTCTTGCATGGTCCAAGTCCACCATTTCCCTTTCAAACTTCCTTTGAGACTAAATTCAAGCAAACTCAAGCAAACGGTTAGTATCAAAGGGTCAAGTTGTACCACAACTCCCCCTAAATATGTGCATCACTTGCACAAGGACTTGTGAGGTCTGGGGATTGAGTATACAACTTGAGCACCACAAGTAAGCAACAAAATGCAGAGGAACATGATCAAAGGCATAAACACATGTATGCTACAATTCAATCGAAGTTCCGCGAATCTAGGATATTTAGCTCACTTCGCAGCCTGCAAAAGGTCTTTTCGTCTAAAGGCTTAGTGAAGATATCGGCTAGCTGGTTCTCGGTGCTAACATGAAACACTTCGATATCTCCCTTTTGCTGGTGGTCTCTCAAAAAGTGATGCCGGATGTCAATGTGCTTTGTGCGGCTGTGCTCAACAGGATTTTCCGCTATGCGGATAGCACTCTCATTGTCACATAGGAGTGGGACTTTGCTCAGATTGTAGCCAAAGTCCCGGAGGGTTTGCCTCATCCAAAGTAGTTGCGCACAACACTGTCCTGCGGCAACGTACTCGGCCTCAGCGGTGGATAGGGCAACAGAAGTTTGTTTCTTAGAATTCCATGACACCAGGGACCTTCCTAAGAATTGGCACGTCCCCGATGTACTCTTCCTATCGACCTTACATCCAGCATAGTCGGAATCTGAGTACCCAATCAAGTCAAAGTTAGACCCCTTTGGATACCAGATCCCGAAGCAAGGCGTAGCGACTAAATATCTTAGAATTCGCTTCATAGCCACTAAGTGACACTCCTTAGGATCGGATTGAAATCTAGCACACATGCATACGCTAAGCATAATATCCGGTCTACTAGCACATAAATAAAGCAAAGAACCTATCATGGACCGGTATGCTTTTTGATCAACGGACTTACCACCTTTGTTGAGGTCGGTGTGTCCGTCAGTTCCCATCGGCGTCTTTGCGGGCTTGGCGTCCTTCATCCCAAACCGCTTTAGCAAGTCTTGCGTGTACTTCGTTTGGGAGATGAAAGTGCCGTCCTTGAGTTGTATCACTTGGAACCCAAGGAAGTAGTTCAACTCGCCCATCATCGACATCTCGAATTTCTGCGTCATCACCCTGCTAAACTCTTCACAAAACTTTTGATTAGTAGAACCAAATATTATGTCATCGACATAAATTTGGCACACAAAAAGATCACCATCGCAAGTCTTAGTAAAAAGAGTTGGATCGGCTTTCCCGACCTTGAAAGCATTAGCAATTAAAAAGTCTCTAAGGCATTCATACCATGCTCTTGGGGCTTGCTTAAGTCCATAGAGCGCCTTAGAGAGCTTACACACGTGGTCGGGGTACCGTTCATCCTCGAAGCCAGGGGGTTGCTCCACGTACACCTCCTCCTTGATTGGCCCGTTGAGGAAAGCGCTCTTCACATCCATTTGGTACAACCTGAAAGAATGGTGAGCGGCATATGCTAGCAAGATACGAATTGATTCTAGCCTAGCCACAGGAGCAAAAGTCTCCTCAAAGTCCAAACCTGCGACTTGGGCATAACCTTTTGCCACAAGTCGAGCCTTGTTCCTTGTCACCACCCCGTGCTCGTCCTGTTTGTTGCCAAACACCCACTTGGTTCCCACAACATTTTGCTTGGGACGAGGCACCAGTGTCCAAACTTCATTGCGCTTGAAATTGTTGAGTTCCTCCTGCATGGCCAATACCCAGTCCGGATCTAGCAAGGCCTCTTCTACCCTGAAAGGCTCAATAGAAGAGACAAAAGAGTAATGCTCACAAAAATTAACTAATCTCGAGCGAGTAGTTACTCCCTTGCTAATATCACCCAAAATTTGGTCGACGGGATGATCCCTTTGGATCGTCGCTCGAACTTGGGTTGGAGGTGCCTGAGGTGCTTCTTCCTCTTCAACTTGATCATCCTGTGCTCCCCCTTTAACAAGCGCCTCCACTTGAGGTACCTATTCGTCATCTTGGGTTGGGGGATGCACCGTAGTTGAGGAAGACAGTTGATCTTGCTCCAATTGTTCCTGAGGCCGTACATCTCCAATCGCCATGGTGCGTATCGCGGCCGTTGGAACGTCTTCTTCATCTACATCATCAAGATCAACAACTTGCTCTCTTGGAGAGCCATTAGTCTCATCAAATACAACGTCGCTAGAGACTTCAACCAAACCCGATGATTTGTTGAAGACCCTATACGCCTTTGTATTTGAATCATAACCTAATAAAAACCCTTCTACAGCTTTGGGAGCAAATTTGGAATTCCTACCCTTCTTCACTAGAATGTAACATTTACTCCCAAATACACGAAAGTACGATACATTGGGTTTGTTACCAGTCAGCAGCTCATATGAAGTCTTCTTGAGGAGGCGGTGAAGGTAGACCCTGTTGATGGCATGGCAAGCCGTGTTCACGGCTTCCGACCAAAAGCACTCGGGGGTCTTGAACTCTCCAAGCATAATCCTCGCCATATCTATGAGCGTCCTGTTCTTCCTCTCTACCACACCATTTTGCTGAGGTGTGTAGGGAGCGGAGAACTCGTGCTTGATCCCCTCCTCCTCAAGGAACTCCTCCACTTGAAGATTCTTGAATTCGGACCCGTTGTCGCTTCTTATCTTCTTCACCTTGAGCTCAAACTCATTTTGAGCTCTCCTTAGGAAGCGCTTGAGGGTCCCTTGGGTTTCAGACTTATCCTGCAAAAAGAACACCCAAGTGAAGTGGGAAAAGTCATCAACAATAACTAGACCATACTTACTTCCTCCTATGCTCGGATAGGCGACGGGTCCGAAGAGGTCCATATGCAGCATCTCCAAGGGTCTTGATGTTGTCATCACATTTTTTGTGTGATGAGAGCCTCCCACCTGTTTCCCTGCTTGACAAGCTGCACAAGGTCTATCTTTTTCGAATTGCACGTTAGTCAAACCTATCACGTGTTCTCCCTTTAGAAGCTTGTGAAGGTTCTTCATCCCCACATGTGCTAAGCGGCGATGCCACAACCAGCCCATGCTAGTCTTAGCAATTAAGCATGCATCTAGACCGGCATCCTCTTTTGCAAAATCAACCAAATAAAGTTTGCCGTCTAGTACACCCTTAAAAGCTAGTGAACCATCACATCTTCTAAAGACAGACACATCTACATTTGTAAATAGACAATTATATCCCATATTACATAATTGACTAACAGATAGTAAATTATAACCAAGAGACTCAACTAAAAACACATTAGAGATAGAGTGCTCATTAGATATTGCAATCTTGCCTAAACCTTTCACCTTGCCTTGGTTCCCATCACCGAATATGATTGAATCTTGGGAATCCTTATTCTTGACGTAGGAGGTGAACATCTTCTTCTCCCCCGTCATATGGTTTGTGCATCCGCTGTCGATAATCCAGCTTGAGCCCCCGGATGCATAAACCTGCAAGGCAAATTTAGGCTTGGGTCTTAGGTACCCAACTCTTGTTGGGTCCTACAAGGTTAGTCACAATTTCCTTAGGGACCCAAATGCAAGTTTTATCACCCTTGCATTTTGCCCCTAATTTCCTAGCAACTATCTTCCTATCCTTTCTACAAATAGCAAAGGAAGCATTTAAAGCATGATAAATTGTAGAGGGACCATTCATAACTTTTCTAGGAACATGAACAATATTCTTCCTAGGCACATGATGAATATTTTTCCTAGGCATATCTCTACCATGCATATAGGAAGAACTGGAAGCATACATAGCATAAGAGTCATAGGCATGTGAATCAAAAGCATTACAACTCCTATGAGACTGTCTTCTATCATTGTACATAAAAGCATGGTTCTTTTTAGTACTACTTGCCATAGGGGCCTTCCCTTTCTCCTTGGCGGAGATGGGAGCCTTATGGCTTGTTAAGTTCTTGGCTTCCCTCTTGAAGCCAGGCCCATCCTTAATTGAGGGGTGTCTACCAATCGTGTAGGCATCCCTAGCAAATTTTAGTTTATCAAAATCACTTTTGCTAGCCTTAAGTTGGGCATTAAGACTAGCCATTTCATCATTTAACTTTGCAATAGAAGCTATGTGTTCACTACAAGCATCAATATCAAAATCTTTACATCTATTGCAAATAACAACATTTTCTACACAAGTTGTTGATTTACTAGCTATTTCTAACTTAGCATTCAAATCATCATTAATGCTTCTTAAGCTAGAAATCGTCTCATGGCAAGAAGATAATTCACAAGAAAGCATTTCATTTCTCTTAACTTCTAAGGCATGAGATTTTTGAGCTTCTACAAATTTGTCATGTTCTTCATACAACAAGTCCTCTTGTTTTTCTAAAAGCCTATTTTTATCATTCAAGGCATCAATCAATTCGTTAATTTTATCTACCTTGGTTCTATCTAGGCCCTTAAATAAACATGAATAATCTATTTCATCCTCATCACTAGATTCGTCCTCACTTGAAGAAGCATAACTAGAGTTTCGACTACATACCTTCTTCTCCCTTGCCATAAGGCATGTGTGACGCTTGTTGGGGAAGAGGGATGACTTGTTGAAGGCGGTGGCGGCGAGTCCTTCATTGTCGGAGTCGGAGGAGGAGCAATCTGAATCCCACTCCTTTCCTAGATGTGCCTCGCCCTTGGCCTTCTTGTAATTTTTCTTCTTTTCCCTCTTGCTCCCATGTTCCTGGTCACTTTCATTATCGGGACAGTTAGCAATGAAATGACCAATCTTACCGCATTTGAAGCATGAGCGCTTCCCCTTGGCTTTGGTCTTGCTTGGCTGTCCCTTGCGACCCTTAAGCGCCGTCTTGAATCTCTTGATGATGAGGGCCATCTCTTCATCATTAAGTCCGGCCGCCTCAATTTGTGCTACCTTGCTGGGTAACGCCTCCTTGCTCCTTGTTGCCTTGAGAGCAACGGGTTGAGGCTCATTGATTGGACCGTTTAGAGCGTCGTCCACATACCTCGCCTCCTCGATCATCATTCGCCCGCTTACAAATTTTCCAAGGACTTCTTCGGGCGACATTTTGGTGTACCTGGGATTCTCATGAATGTTATTCACCAAATGAGGATCAAGAACAGTAAAGGACCTTAGCATCAATCGGACGACGTCGTGGTCCGTCCATCGCGTGCTTCCGTAGCTCCTTATTTTGTTGATAAGGGTCTTGAGCCGGTTGTATGTTTGTGTCGGCTCCTCGCCCCTTATCATCGCGAATCGTCCAAGCTCGCCCTCCACCAACTCCATCTTGGTGAGTAAGGTGACGTCGTTCCCCTCATGTGAAATCTTGAGGGTGTCCCAGATCTGCTTGGCGTTATCCAAGCCGCTCACTTTGTGGTATTCATCCCTGCACAATGAAGCTAGAAGAACAGTAGTAGCTTGTGCATTCTTATGAATTTGCTCATTAATGAGCATGGGACTATCCGTACTATCAAAGTGCATTCCACTCTCTACAATCTCCCATATACTAGGATGGAGAGAGAATAAGTGACTACGCATTTTGTGGCTCCAAAATCCGTAGTCCTCTCCATCAAAATGAGGAGGTTTACCAAGTGGAATAGATAATAAATGAGCATTTGTACTTTGAGGAATACGAGAGTAATCAAAAGAAAAGTTCGAATTGACCGGTTTCCTTCTCTCGTAGTCGTTGTGGTCATCGTCCTTTTGGGAAGAAGTAGACTCATCGCTGTCATCATAGTAGACGATCTCCTTGATGCGTCTCATCTTCTTCTTCTTCCCTTCTTTCCGTCTATGACCCGAGCCAGAGTCGGTAGGCTTGTCGTCCTTTGGCTCGTTGACGAAGGATTCCTTCTCTTTATCGTTGATCATGATACCCTTCCCCTTAGGATCCATCTCTTCGGGCGGTTAGTCCCTTTGTGAAGAGAACGGCTCCGATACCAATTGAGAGCACCTAGAGGGGGGGGGGGGGTGAATAGGTGATCCTGTAAAACTTGAGAACTTAAGCCACAAAAACTTAGTTAAGCGTTAGCACAGTAAATGCCAAGTGGCTAGAGAGGAGACAAAACACAATAACCACAAGAAATCAATCACAGAGATGGCACGGTGGTTATCCCGTGGTTCGGCCAAGACCAACGCTTGTCTACTCCACGTTGTGGCGTCCCAACGGATGAGGGTTGCAATCAACCCCTCTCAAGCGGTCCAAAGACCCACTTGAATACCACGGTGTTTTGTTTGCTTTACTCAATCCCGTTTGCGAGGAATCTCCACAAATTGGAGCCTCTCGCCCTTACACTTGAAGTTCACAAAGAAGCACGGAGCAAGGGAGGGATTAGAAACGCACTCAAGACAAGAAATCACAGCAACACCACGCACACAAATCGCAATAAGAGCTCACAACACAACTCAATGAGTTCACCACTCAACTAGAGCTCTAATTGCTATAGCAAAGAATCAAAGGCGCGGAATCGATGTCTTGGTGCTTAGGAATGTTGTAGGAATGCTTGGTGTTCTCCTCCATGCGCCTAGGGGTCCCTTTTATAGCCCCAAGGCAGCTAGGAGCCGTTGAGAGCAATCTAGGAAGGCTGATCTTGCCTTCTGTCGACTGGCGCACCGGACAGTCCGGTGCACACCGGACACTATCCGGTGCCTGATTTCTTTCCTTAACTGGCGCAGTCGACCGTTGGCAGCCAGAGAGCCGTTGGCGCACCGGACATGTCCGGTGCACACCGGACAGTCCGGTGCCTCCTACTAGCCGTTGGCTCGGCCACGTGTCCCGCGCAGATCGCGCGGCCGACCATTGGCCCGGCCGACCGTTGGCTCACCGGACAGTCCGGTGCACACCGGACAGTCCGGTGAATTATAGCCGTACGTCGCCGATGAATTCCCGAGAGCGACGAGTTCGCCTGTGAACGGCCCACCGGACAGTCCGTTGCACCACCGGACAGTCCGGTGAATTATAGCCATACACCACCGTCGAAGTCCCGAGAGCAGCCTGTTTGCCAGAGCCAGTCTGGCGCACCGGACACTGTCCGGTGCACCACGGACAGTCCGGTGCTCCAGACTAAGCAGAGTCTTGGCTGCTCGAGCCAAGGCATTTCCAGTTGGATTTTTCCTGTTTCCAGCACTTAGACACAATACATTAGTCTTTAAAACAATGTACTAAGTCTGAGAAACATACCTTTATCCTTAATTTGTACTTTGTCCACCATTTTACACTTAGGCACTTGTGTTGGACACTAAACCACCAAAATACTTAGAAATGGCCCAAGGGCACATTTCCCTTTCACAAGGCCGCTCGCTCCCTCCCGCGTGGATGCTTGTAACCCCCTACTGCAAGCGCACCCGACCTGGGCGCGGGGCTAACACGAAGGCCGCGGGTTCCACTCTCCCACGCCTGTCTCCCTCCGGCTGCTGTCTTCCCCCCTTCGCGTTCCGCCTCGCGTCGACCCATCTGGGCTGGGGCACGCGGCGACAATTCACTCGTCGGTCCAGGGACCCCCTGGGTTTCGAAACACCGACAGTTGGCGCGCCAGGTAGGGGCCTGCTGCGTGTTGACGAACAGCTTCCCGTCAAGCTCCAGATGGGCAGTCTCCAGCAACCTCTCCAGCCCGGGACGGTGCTCCGTTTCAGGAGTCTTGAGTTCATGTCCCTCGACAGCAGCTACGACATGATACTCCTTCCCCCGCCGCGTGACAGCGACAGTGGCGGTCGACAACCCGCCCGCCTGTGGGGAAATCGACGACGCCTTCCCCACGCGGTGGAAGGACGACATTCGGGCTTATCCCGTCCCCTCCCTCGCCGACGGAGGAGGAGGCGGGGCAACCAAGGCCAAGCAGGAGGCGACACCTCGTTGGCTGTCGAGCGAGTCGACGACACCGGCGCCCCAACGGGGAGCGCGTCGGGCATCGACCTCGCGTCTGAGACGAAGACGAGCGCCATCTCCCCGCAACACGCCAATCTCAAGCAAACGGACGACGCCAGCACGCTCGCGAAGGACTTGTTGGGCGTCACCCTAGTACCTGAGACGACGGTGCAGTCAGTCCCTGACGTGACTTCGTTACCGCCCGTCGACCGAAAGGTACCGACCGATTCCCATCTCGCGTCTTCTGGATTCGGCCTCGACCCGCCAAGCGACTCTGCTTCGGTGGACATTCTCATAGAGGCGAGTCCAAGCCCTCCGGGGTATCGTGTGCGGTCACCCTGGGACCGGCTGACGGCCGTCTCGTCCTACGGGCCCTCGGGGTCCGAGGAAGATGGCGAGCCCGACCTCTGTTGGGATTTCTCCGGACTTGGTAACCCCAGTGCCATGCGGGACTTCATGACCGCATGCGACTACTGCCTTTCCGACTGTTCCGACGGTAGCCGCAGCCTCGACGACGAGGGTTGCGGCCCAAGTCGTGAATGTTTCCACGTCGATCTAGGGGGTCCCGGCGAAGGCAACCAACTTGGTATGCCGGAGAACGGTGATCCCCTAGGCCCGCGCCTCGCGTTGACATCCTTCGGGAGCTAACTGTGGTCCCCATCCCGGCGGGGGGTCCTGACCCACAGCTCGAGCAAATCCACGAGAGGCAGGCCAGGCTCGACGAGGGAGCAGGAACGCTTGTGCCGATCCGCCGGGACATCGGGCAGAAATGGGCGGGCGAACCTCCGGCCGGAGAAGCACGTCATCTCCCCTAGGGCATCCAGCACCGCATCGCCGACGACGTCAGGGTAAGGCCGCCACCGGATTCTAGTGGAGTCGGCCAGAACCTGGCTGCAGCAGCAATACTTCTCCGCGTGATGCCGGAGCCATCAACCACCGAGGGGCGACGTATCCAGGGAGAACTCAAGAATCTCCTGGAGGACGCCGTGGTCCGATAGGCCGAAAGCTCTGCCTCCCGAAGGCAGGGGTACCCCTCGGAACATCGCGCTGCGACTTCCCGATTCATGCGGGAAGCCTCGGTCCATACCGGGCGCACGCGCAATACAGCGCCTGCGGCCCCGGGTCGCCACGGCAACGAGCACCATCATCACAGCCGTTGGGCCCACCTCGACGACAGGGTGCGCTGAGGCTACCACCCTAGGCGTGGGGGACGCTACGACAGTAGGAAGGATCGGAGTCCTTCGCCCGAACCACCCGGTCCGCAGGCTTTCAGCCGCGCCATACGACGGGCGCCGTTCCTGACCCGGTTCCGAACCCCGACTACTATCACGAAGTACTCGGGGGAGACAAGACCGGAACTATGGCTCGCGGACTATCGGCTAGCCTGCCAACTGGGTGGAACGGACGATGACAATCTCATCATCCGCAACCTCCCCCTGTTTCTCTCCGACACCGCTCGAGCCTGGCTGGAGCACCTGCCCCCGGGGCAGATCTCCAACTGGGACGACCTGGTCCAAGCCTTCGCCGGCAATTTCCAAGGCACGTACGTGCGCCCTGGAAACTCCTGGGATCTCCGAAGCTGCCGTCAGCTGCCGGGAGAGTCTCTCCAGGACTACATCCGGCGATTCTCGAAGCAGCGCACCGAGCTGCCCAACGTCACCGATTCGGATGTCATCGGCGCATTCCTCGCCGGCACCACCTGCCGCGACCTAGTGAGCAAGCTGGGTCGCAAGACCCCCACCAGAGCGAGCGAGCTGATGGACATCGCCACCAAGTTCGCCTCTGGCCAGGAGGCGGTTGAGGCCAGCTTCCGGAAGGACAAGCAGCCCCAGGGCCGCCCACTGGAAGATGCTCCCGAGGCGTCAACTCAGCGCGGCACCAAGAAGAAGGGCAAGAAGAAGTCGCAAACGAAACGCGACGCCGCCGACGCGGACCTTGTCGCCGTCGCCGAGTACAAGAACCCTCGGAAACCTCCGGGAGGTGCCAACCTCTTCGACAAGATGCTCAAGGAGCCATGTCCCTATCATCAGGGGCCCGTCAAGCACACCCTTGAGGAGTGTGCCATGCTTCGACGACACTTCCACAAGGTCGGGCCACCCGTGGAGGGTGGCAAGGCTCTCGACGACGCTAAGAAGGAAGATCACAAGGCAGGAGAGTTCCCCGAAGTCCGCGACTGCTTCATGATCTACGGCGGGCAAGTGGCGAACGCCTCGGCTCGGCACCGCAAGCAAGAGCGTCGGGAGGTCTTCTCGGTAAAGGTGGCGGCGCCAGTCTACCTAGACTGGTCCGACAAGCCCATCACCTTTGACTAGGCCGACCATCCCAACTATGTGTCGAGCCTGGGGAAATACCCGCTCGTTGTCAACCCCATCATCGGCAACGTCAGGCTCACCAAGGTCCTCATGGACGGAGGCAGCAGCCTCAACATCATCTACGCCGAGACCCTCGGGCTCCTGCGGATCGATCTGTCCTCGGTCCGGACGGGCGCTGCGCCTTTCCACGGGATCATCCCCGGGAAGCGCGTCCAACCCATCGGACAACTCGATCTACCCGTCTGCTTCGGGATGCCCTCCAACTTTCGAAGGGAGACCCTCACGTTTGAAGTGGTCGGGTTTCGAGGAACCTACCACGCAGTGTTGGGGAGGCCATGCTACACCAAGTTCATGGCCGTCCCCAACTACACCTACCTCAAGCTCAAGATGCCGGGCCCCAACAGGGTCATCACCGTCGGACCCACGTACCGACATGCGTACGAATGCGACGTGGAGTGCGTGGAGTACGCCGAGGCCCTCGCTGAGTCCGAGGCCCTCATCGCCGACCTAGAGAGCCTCTCTAGGGAGGCGCCCGACGTGAAGCGCCACGCCGGCAACTTTGAGCCAGCGGAGACGGTTAAGTCCGTCCCTCTCGACCCCTGCAATGACGCCTCCAAGCAGATCCGGATCGGCTCCGAGCTCGACCCCAAATAGGAAGCAGTGCTTGTTGACTTTCTCCGCGCAAACGCCGACGTTTTTGCGTGGAGTCCCTCGGACATGCCCGGCATACCGAGGGAAGTCGCCGAGCACTCGCTGGATATCCGAGCTGGATCCTGACCCGTGAAGCAGCCTCTGTGCCGATTCGACGAAGAAAAGCACAGAGCCATTGGCGAGGAGATCCACAAGCTAATGGCGGCAGGGTTCATCAAAGAGGTATTCCATCCCGAATGGCTTGCCAGCCCTGTGCTTGTGAGAAAGAAAGGGGGGAAATGGTGGATGTGTGTAGACTACACTGGTCTAAACAAAGCATGTCCGAAAGTTCCCTACCCTCTTCCTCGCATCGATCAAATCGTGGATTCCACTACTGGGTGCGAAACCCTGTCTTTCCTCGATGCCTACTCAGGGTATCACCAGATCAGGATGAAAGAGTCCGACCAGCTCGCGACTTCTTTCATCACACCCTTCGGCATGTACTGCTATGTTACCATGCCGTTTGGTTTGAGGAATGCGGGTGCAACGTACCAGCGATGCATGAACCATGTGTTCGGCGAACACATCGGCCGAACGGTCGAGGCCTACGTCGATGACATCGTATTCAAGACGAGGAAGGCCTCCGACCTCCTTTCCGACCTTGAAGTGACATTCCGATGTCTCAAGGCGAAAGGCGTGAAGCTCAATCCCGAAAAGTGTGTCTTCGGGGTCCCCCGAGGCATGCTCTTGGGGTTCATCGTCTCCGAGCGAGGCATCGAGGCCAACCCGGAGAAGATTGCAGCCATCACCAGCATGGGGCCCATCAAGGACTTGAAAGGCGTACAGAGGGTCATGGGATGCCTCGCGGCTCTGAGCCGCTTCATCTCGCGCCTCGGCGAAAGAGGCCTGCCTCTGTACCGCCTCTTAAGGAAGGCCGAGTGCTTTGCTTGGACTCCTGAGGCCAAGGAAGCCCTCGGGAACCTCAAGGCGCTCCTCACGAACGAGCCCATCTTGGTGCCCCCGCTGCCGGAGAAACCCTCTTGATCTACGTCGCCGCGACCACTCAGGTGGTTAGCGCTGCGATTGTGGTCGAGAGACGAGAAGAGGGGCATGCATTGCCCGTCTAGAGGCCAGTCTACTTCATCAGTGAGGTACTGTCTGAAACCAAGATCCGCTACCCACAAATTCAGAAGCTGCTGTACGCAGTGATCCTGACGCGGCGGAAGTTGTGACACTACTTCGAGTCTCATCCGATGACTGTGGTGTCATCCTTCCCCCTGGGGGAGATCATCCAGTCCCGAGAGGCCTCGGGTAGAATTGCAAAGTGGGCGGTGGAGATCATGGGCGAGACAATCTCGTTCGCCCCTCGGAAGGCCATCAAGTCCTAGGTCTTGGCGGACTTCGTGGCTGAATGGGTCGACACCTAGCTCCCGACAGCTCCGATCCAACCGGAGCTCTGGACCATGTTTTTCGATGGGTCGCTAATGAAGACGGGGGCCGGTGCGGGCCTGCTCTTCATCTCTCCCCTCGGGAAGCACCTACGCTACGTGCTACGCCTCCACTTCCCGGCGTCCAACAACGTGGCTGAGTATGAGGCTCTGGTAAATGGGTTGCGAATCGCCATCGAGCTAGGGGTCCGACGCCTCGATGCTCGCGGTGACTCGCAGCTCGTCATCAACCAAGTCATGAAGAACTCCCACTGCCGCGACCCGAAGATGGAAGCTTACTGCGATGAGGTTTGGCGCCTGGAAGACAAGTTCTATGGGCTCGAGCTCAACCACATCGCCCGACACTACAACGAGACTGCGGACGAGCTGGCTAAAATAGCCTCGGGGCGAACAACGGTTCCCCCGGACGTATTCTCCCGAGACCTGCATCAACCCTCCGTCAAGACCGACGACACGCCCGAGCCCGAGAAGGCCTTGGCGCAGCCCGAGGCACCCTTGGCTCAGTCCGAGGTACCCTCGGCTCAGTCCGAGGTACCCTCGGCACGGTCCGAGGTACCCTCGGCTCGGCCCGAGGTACCCTCGGCCCCTGAGGGTGAGGCACTGCGCGTTGAGGGGGAGCAGAGCGAGGTCACGCCTAATCAAAACTGGCAGACCCCGTACCTGCAATATCTCCACCGAGGAGAGCTGCCCCTCGACCAAGCCGAGGCTCGGCGGTTGGCGCGGCGCGCCAAGTCTTTCGTTTTGCTGGGAGATGGGAAGGAGCTCTACCACCACAGCCCCTCTAGCATCCTCCAGTGATGCATTTCCATCGCCGAAGGTCAGGAGCTCTTACAAGAGATACACTCAGGGGCTTGCAGCCATCACGCAGCACCCCGAACCCCTGTTGGAAACGCCTTCCGACAAGGTTTCTACTGGCCGACGGCGGTGGCCGACGCCACTAGAATTGTCCGCACCTGCGACGGGTGTCAGTTCTACGCAAGGCAGACCCACCTGCCCGCTCAGGCTCTGCAGACCATATCCATCACCTGGCCGTTTGCTGTGTGGGGTCTGGACCTCATCGGCCCCTTGCAGAAGGCACCCGGGGGCTATACGCACCTGCTGGTCGCCATCGACAAATTCTCCAAGTGGATCGAGGTCCGACCCCTAAACAGCATCAGGTCCGAACAGGTGGTGGCGTTCTTCACCAACATCATCCATCGCTTTGGGGTCCCGAACTCCATCATCACCGACAACGGCACCCAGTTCACTGGCAGAAAGTTTCTGGACTTCTGCGAGGATCACCACATCTGGGTGGACTGGGCCGCCGTGGCTCACCCCATGACGAATGGGCAGGTAGAACGTGCCAACGGCATGATTCTGCAAGGACTCAAGCCTCGGATCTACAACGACCTCAACAAGTTCGGCAAGCGGTGGATGAAGGAACTCCCCTCGGTGGTCTGGAGTCTGAGGACAACGCCGAGCCGAGCCACGAGCTTCACACCGTTCTTTCTAGTCTATGGGGCCGAGGCCATCTTGCCCACAGACTTGGAGTACGGTTCCCCGAGGACGAGGGCCTACGCCGACCAAAGCAATCGAGCTAATCGAGAAGACTCACTAGACCAGCTGAAGGAGGCTTGGGATATGGCCTTACTTCACTCGGCGCGGTACTAGCAGTCCCTGCGACGCTACCACGCCCGAGGGGTTCGGTCCCGAGACCTCGAAGTGGGCGACCTGGTGCTTCGGCTGCGACAAGACGCCCGAGGGCGGCATAAGCTTACGTCTCCCTGGGAAGGGCCGTTCGTCATCGCCAAAGTTCTGAAGCCCAGAACATACAAGCTGGCCAACAGCCAAGGCGAGGTCTACGACAACGCTTGGAACATCCAACAGCTACGTCGCTTCTACCCTTAAGATGCTTTCAAGTTGTTTGTACACCCCGTTCACACACAAAGTCTGGTTGTCAAGGAAGGGTCAGCCTTGCCTCGGCAAAGCCCGACCCTCCCTCGGGGGCTAGAAGGGGGGAACCCCCACGCTTCAAAATTTTCCTCGAAAAAAGAAAAAATCTTTTCTGCCAGAATGCCTTTCGTGCTTTTCGACTACTTCGAAAGTGGATCCTGAAAACGATGGAGTACACGTAAGCAGCCAAGGCTGACCGAGCCGAGGGACTCCTACGCCTCCGGGATATGGATACCTCACTCATCACCTTCTGCGATAAGTAACTCGCGCTCGGATAAGTGATTCCGCGGACCGAACAAGTCTTCACGCTCGAAAGCTCCTCTGCCGAAACGATTTTTTGGGCCTTCTCGACTGCGTCGGTGACAGAATCCTATGGACGAGTAAGAGTGCGCGTAAGCGGCAAGGCCGACCGAGCCGAGGGACTCCTACGCCTCCGGGATACGGATACCTCACTCATCACCTTCCGTGAAAAGCAACTCTCACCCGCACAAACAATTCTGTTACCGACAAATAAGTCCGGATACTCGAAACAAGAGGAAGAGGGACACAGCTTTACAACACGACGACGGTATGTTTGGGCCTCGGCGGCCGCAGAAAGCATACACACACTACAAGACAACCCGATCCTGCAGGCTCGGACGTCGACAGTTGAAGGGGGCAGCAGCACCCTCGGTGTCAACTACACCTTCGGCGGGGTCTGACCTAGCCTCGGATGGCGACGCGGTCGGAGGATCCCCACTCTGAAGGACGACATCAGCACCACACCCGGGCCATCGCCGCCAGGGTCTTCTCTAGGAATCCGACTCGAGCAGACGGCTCGGCCGGCCACCCCGAGGCCTCGGCCAGCTGTCCCCCGACGACATAAGCCCGGCTTGAGGCCTCGGCAGCTCAATTCCGGCGTCGGTTCCACCAGCAGACGACCCGGCCAGGCTCCGGCCGACCACATCTTCTTTTCGAAGCCAACTCTGCCTCTGCCCGTGCTGACACCGCTACCTCCAGCTTCGGCTCATCGAAGAGCGGCTGAGGGTTCCTTTAACTGAGCAAGAGAAGCCTCGGACAGCAAGGCCGACCGAGCCGAGGGACTCCTACGCCTCCGGGATACGGATACCTCACTCGTCACCTTTGCACGAGGCGACTCACGCTTGGTGAAGCAGTTCGGATAGTCGACAGGCGAGTCTTAGTGCTCGAAATGAAGAAAAAACACGGCTCCGCGCCGAAAATACATACATGTTCAGGCCTCGACAGCCACAATGAACAAAACACCGGCACTCAAAGTGCCATTACAAATGGAACTCCGGTTCCACCTCCGTAGGTTCGAACAACCCCACACAATTGGGGGGGGGGGACCTGCGGAGCAACAGAAGACCGACGAACGGCGAATGCCCTTCCTCCCTATCACTGAGGGAAGGAGCGGGCCGCCGCCCACGCAGGGACCGACCCCAACTCGGCACACTCCCCTCCCCAGCACCGATGATGAAAATCCTTGAAGCTGAGGGAGGGGAAGAGGCCGCAACCCGGTTCGCTTCTCCCCGCCGTCAAGCTGGAGGTCACCGTCTTGGGTGACCACCGGCGAGGGGATGCAGCCGGGCTGCCTGATGAAAATCCTTGAAGCCGAACGATGGCTGAAAGGTACCAACTTCCTCAAAGTTGCGTCTCTCCGATGACAAGACAGAAGGATCGCGGGCGTCCCCCCACCCGGGGGCTCGGAAGGTGGAGAGACACGATGCATGAGGGGAGCGTGAAAGACATGGTTGCCCTCCAATGGGGGTCGCCCTCCTTTTAAAGGTGACTCTCCCCACTTGCGTCCTCAGCCGTTGCGGGCCGAGTCTTCTCCAACACGCTCCAAGGTCCTCCCCCTTACAGCGCGGGGGCTGGGTCCCACGCGTCATGCAAGCCAGTCCAGGGTAGAAGAAGCCAAACCGCCGCGCGCGGTGCATGCAATTGCCTGGCGGTTACAAGCATTCCTCCACTTTCGCCCAGACCAGCGGGTGAAAGGGCGGGCGGCCATGCAGTCGGCATGCAACCGTGCCAAGTGGGCGCGCCCCTTCGACTCCAACGCGCCCAGCATGGAGGCCTAGGCCCACACGTCATGCAATCGGCGCGCTGGTTGCTACGTGCGAGCAACTGCACCGCCACTCGCGCCACTACCGCGCCTCCTCGACTGCGGAGCCAATACCGCGACTCGAGGCAGCCCTGCGCGTGACCCAGCAGTGCCAGCCAGGCGCGACGGTCAAATACGGTCAAAAATGGGCCGGCAGTAATGGCGGTGGCAGGCGGGCAGGAGCAGCGGTCACGTCGTCAGCCAAGCTTACGTCCCATCCAGGGGCAGCGAGAGAACCCTCTCTCACGGCGTGAAGACGGCGCGCCCGTGATCTGTTCCTCGAACGGCCCACGCACGCGCAACAGTCGCCTCGCGAACCACTCGCCCCGTCGCGTTAACTTCGCGGCGGGACAGGCGACGCCTCAGGCGGGAGAAGCAAGCGACGCTTCGCCTTCACCATAATGACCGCGTCGAAAAAGGTACGCCATGTCATTCGATTTCGTATCCTTTTCCTTTTTCCTCTTTCTCTCTCTTACAACAGGGACCAGGAAAGGGGGATACCCCGAAAAGGATCCTTCTCCGTGAAGGAAATAGGCCCCGAGCCTCCCTACTGATCAGAGGTTCAAAGGCTGGCCCCTCAGAGGGGTTCAACGGCCGCCTCAGAGCGATTGGGTTCTGCGCCCACTACTGGTCAGAGGTTCGATGGCCGGCCCCTCGGAAGGGTTCAACGGTCGCCTCAGGCCACTCGGGCTCCGCGCCCACTACTGATCAGGGGTTCGTAGGCTGGCCCTCGAAGGGTTCACAGTCGCCTCAGACACAGAGCGAGGGATGACCCTGGGTATGTTCGATACATAACCAAGGCTCGGGCTACGCTCCCGAGGTACCCTAGGACATTTCCGAGACCAGCGGGAGCGATCTTGTAACGGAATCCCATCAGAGGGAGGCATCGAGCCCTCGGACCCCGTCAAAGGGGACCGGGTCCGGCAGATCACCCGCAAGTACTTTTGGAGCGCGCCTCCAGGCCTCTAGCCGACCCCTAGCAAATGGGGCACGGACGTCCGCTCGGATTACCCGCCAGCAGCTCACCGGAAACACCATGTTCGGCGCCCTCCGAGGGCAACATGGCGCTTTCCCCCCTCCTCCTTGCGGAAAGGCGACGCAGGGGCGTATGTAAAAAAGTCGAGTCTGTCCTTGACTGTCCTCTCGCCCTGTGCAGAGGCTCGAGGGCTGCTCTCGCAAACCCGACTCCGGCCAACCCGTTGACAGCGTCAACATACCAGCCCGAGAACTTAGGACCCGACCGTGCACCCGGGCTACGACCAGCTCGCATGAGGGAACGACTAGACCAGCCGAAGCATTGCGAAGCGCACTAAGACCTCGAAGGAGTAAAACTACTCCTCCAAGGCCTCGGGGGCTACACTCGGCGGGTGCGCTCGCGCGCACCCACCGGAACAAAATGCAACCAAGAAAAGGCTGGTCCCCTTGCAAAAAAGTGCGGCAAAAGCTTCCAAGCGAGTATTAACACTCCCTTCAAGGCTCGGGGGCTACTGTCGGGGACCATAATTAGGGGTACCCTCAAGGCAACTAAATCTTAGCTGGTAACCCCCATCAGCACAAAGCTGCAAAGGCCTGATGGGTGCGATTAAGTCAAGGATCGGTCCATTCGAGGGACACGATCACGCCCCGCCCGAGCCCAGCCTCGGGCAAGGGCAGCCGACCCCGGAGGACCTACGTCTCGCCCGAGGCCCAGTCTTCACCAAGAAGCAACCTTGGCCAAATCGCCACACCGACTGACCAAATCGCAGGGGCATTTAATGCAAAGGTGGCCTGACACCTTTATCCTGACACACGCCCTCCAGTCGACAGAGCCAAAGTGACCGCCGTCACTTCGCCGCTCCACTGACCAGTCTAACAGGAAGACAGCGCCGCCTGCGCCGCTCCGACTGCTGAGCCACTCGACAGAGCGAGGCTGACAGCGGCCAAGTCTGGCCTCAGGCGTCATAGGAAACTCCGCCTCGCCCGACCCAGGGCTCGGACTCGGGCTCAGCCCCGGAAGACGGCGAACTCCGCTCCGCCCGACCCCAGGGCTCGGACTTGGGCTCGGCCCCAGAAGACGACGAACTCCACCTCGCTCGACCCTAGGGCTCGGACTCAGGCTCAGCCCTGGAAGACGACGAACTCCGCTCCGCCCGACCCCAGGGCTCGGACTCGGGCTCGGCCCCGGAAGATGACGAACTCCGCCTCGCCCGACCCCAGGGCTCGGACTCGGGCTCGGCCCCGGAAGACGACGAACTCTGCCTCGCCTGACCCCAGGGCTCGGACTCGGGCTCGGCCCTGAAGGACGACGAACTCCGCTTCGCCCGACCCCAGGGCTCGGACTCAACCATGGCCTAAGCCGACGGTCTCCGCCTCGTCCGACCTGGGGGCTCGGACTCGACCTCGACCTCGGAAGACAGACTCGACCTCGACCTCGGAGGAGCCTCCACCTCGCCCAACCTAGGCCACGGACCGACTACGTCAACAGGAAGCGCCATCATTGCCCTACCCCGAGCTGACTCAGGCTACGGGGAATAAGACCGGCGTCCCATCTGGCTCGCTCCACCATACGAGTAATGATGGCGCCCTGCATGCCCTGTTACGACGGCGGCTCTCAGCCCCCTTACGAAAGCAAGAGGACGTCAGCAAGGACTCGACAGCCCCGACAGCTGTCCTTCCGCCAGGCTCCAGCGCTCCTCCGACGGCCACGACACCACGCGAACTGGGTGCCAAGACCTCTCCGGCTGCCACGATGGCATGTACTTAGGGCGCTAGCTCTCCACCGCTAGACACGTTAGCACATTGCTACACTCCCCATTGTACACCTAGATCCTCTCCTTACGCCTATAAAAGGGAGGACCAGGGCCCTCTTACAGAAGGTTGGCCGCGCGGGGAAGGACGGGACGGCGCTCGCGCAAGGCCGCTCGCTCCCTCCCGCGTGGACGCTTGTAACCCCCTACCGCAAGCACACCCGACCTAGGCGCGGGGCTAACACGAAGGCCGCGGGTTCCACTCTCCCACGCCTGTCTCCCTCCGGCTGCTGTCTTCCCCCCTTCGCGTTCTGCCTCGCGTCGACCCATCTGGGCTGGGGCACGCGGCGACAATTCACTCGTCGGTCCATGGACCCCCCGGGTTTCGAAACACCGACAAGTGTATTCCTGGCCATTCACCTTGGTAGTGAAGATCAGATCTGTACAACCCAGGCTGGAAAGGGATCACGACTCGTGGATAAAGTGTGCAACCTCTGTAGAGTGTTAGAAACTGGTATATCAGCCGAGCTCACGGTTAAGAGCAGCCTTGGGATCCTCTTTGATTAGAAGAACTTTGGATACTTTTATGATGATGGTTAACAATGATGTTATAAATCTGATCTATGGTATTTCCTCTTTTGAGGGAGTACTTTTGGGTAATAACTGGGTTTATCACTAAAACTTGGCTCTACTGATAATAATAAATACTTGACCAACTAAAAGCAACTGCTTAACCTCAACCCCACATACAGCTAGTCCACTTTAGCCAAATGGGACATTTGCTGAGTACATTGATGTGTACTCACCCTTGCTTTACAAACCACCCCACCCCAGGTTGTCCGCATTGCACTCAGTGCTCAGGAGGTGATGCTGGCAACATGGAGGACTTCGAGGAGTTCCTGGATTACGACGAGTTCTAGTTTACATAGTGGCAAACCCCTAGTCAGCTGCCTGTGTAGGCTTATCATCTATGTTTCGTTTCTCCACACTTTGATAGTTATGTTAAAGACAATGGTTATGTAATAGACTCTGTGGATGTCTTGGACATCTTGATGTAATTAAGTACCTTGCCGCTATTTATTTCGAGCATTGTGTGATGATGTCCAATTATGTAATCGCTGTGTACGTGAGTTTCTGATCCTGGCACGTACATGGTTCGCATTCGGTTTACCTTCCAAAACTAGGTGTGACACAACTACGTAGAGTTTTGATATAGACTTTTGTCATGCTGCATTATAGGATGACATGGGTGCGAAGTTTCAACCCTTTTAATATAGAAATATCTGTCAAAGACCTGCAAAACGTATTAGGGGTAAATCTAGATATGACTCTAAAATGTTTTGACATGACTGTTCGATTGTTGGCCATTAAAGAGTCACATATGTCAAAAGATGAAATGATAAAGGATACAAAACATTATAAGATAGAAATATCTATAAAAGACCTTGACCTTAGAGTTCTTTTAAAAGTTGGTCATCTTGACCAACTCTATGTTATCTATTTATCTCAAAAAGTTTTGCCTCACTTTTTTCTGTTTACTTTCTGGTCTCATAGTTCTACTCTTACTCTTGTGCTGACGATGTCTTTTGTAGATGGCTTGCATCAGGTGCACTGCACATAAGTCTATGATCCCCTTTTTGCCTTCTCGCCTGGCGAAGTGTCCACTGCGTCGCATGGTGCCAGGTCAATACAGTCACCTGGAGAGACTGCATCGTTGCCTACACGAGGAGCAGGAGTGTCGATGCCAGGAGCAGGAGCATCAGGACTCTTCCCCTCGCCTCAGTAGGAGGTGGAGTCTAAGAGGCTGCCTACCCCTGCACCTCAGCTAGAGATGCCCCCTGCACCACCACCTTAGCTAGAGATGACGACGCCGTTGGTGGCAGTTCGAGCCACGGCACGGAGCTCTCGGGGGAGCCGGAGCCGGAGGGATGGATCGCTAGACCCATCACTCGTGACGCTGCTCGCGGGTGTCACTTCCACGACGTGCTCTACACCCTGCTATGTCGAGCCTTCGACCGACACACTTGGTCCATCGAGTACCGTTGTGTAGTCTACCAGCATCGTCGCGGGTTATACCCGGACTAGTGGGAGGCTACTTGCTTGGTGCGCTGTTCGGACGATGATCTCCAGGGTGCAGAGGCCTTCTCAGAGCACTATTCTGTTACTGAGAGGGATACTGCTGAGGCAGCCATGTAAGATGCAGCATGACAGGCACTTTCTCAATATTGCTCGTTGTTCAGCGGGGTAGCTGATGGCCTCGACCTGAAGTACTACCCTCGTCGTTCGATCGGCAGTGCTGGAGGTGTGAATGTCTCACCAGTTGGTGAGGGCAATCCCAGGCTGAACAATATGGTCAACCTGGCTGCCGTGCTCAACACAGAGTTGGACCATGCCCTTGACGAGTTGGGCAAGGTTCGGCGGAGGTTGCGGAATTGCGTGTTGAGTGCGTATCACACCACTATCTGGATGGTGGTTCTCCCGCCGCTGTCGGGATTCAACACCCTTACCGTTCACCGCCCCGTGGTCACTTCGACTATGGTACCCCAGACTGCAGAACCCGGATAGATTTGGATCCCTAGATTGACAGAGTCAGAGTCTATAATAATGCTTAGTTTAGTGTCTTAGCCTAAGTCAGTTTTAGTTAGAATTAGTTTGTTTATCTTATGTTGAATGCTTGTTATGATGGACATGTACTGAAGTTGAATCTTTGTAATGATTGTCACCAATGTGTGGGTATCCCCTGCAACTTGGTGTAGTTATTAATAAAGTCAATTATTTAGTTGGGTAATCCATTTATTTCCACTTTCCTCTTTATCTGAGAAGCTGTCAGCAAAGATGGTCATTTGTTCAGTGCTATGGAGATTTTCTATACATCTTTTCTTATGCTAAAAGACTGCAGAGGCAGATTTGATATATGTGTGTGATTTCTGCAGATGTCTGAGAACAGGCGCAGAGGTGCGAGATTTGCTCAGCTAGAACAGCAGGCACCCCAAGAGGAGGCAACACCGCAGCAGCATTTGCCACCTCCACCCCCGATGACCATTGAGCAAATGTTCCTGATGTAGACCCAAGCAGTCCAAGCAATTGGTCAAACCTTAGCAGTTATGTAGCAGGTGCAGCAACAGCCACCACCTCAACCTTAGGTGCAAGTTTAGATGCCTCAAGTGTCCAGAGACAAGCGGGCAAAATTCATGAGTGGCCATCCCCCAGTCTTTGCCCACTCTGCTGATCCCATGGACGCCAAAGATAGGCTACGTACCGTGGAGCAGGAGTTACACACTGCCCAGTGCAACGATCGTGAGAAGGTGTTGTATGGTCCCCGTCTCCCTGACAGCTGAGGGGAGCAGCATAGTCTTGGTGGGAGTCTTACCTCGCCACCCATGCCAACCTTGAAGCCATCACTTGGGAAGAATTTAGGGATAACTTCCGTCGCTACCATGTGCCCAAGGGACCGATGATAGTGAGGAAGGAGGAATTTCTCGCCTTGAAGCAAGGTCCCCTGTCCGTCAGCGAGTACAGGGACAAGTTTCTGCAGTTGTCGCGTTATGCCCCAGAGGATGTCAACACGGATGCTAAGAGGCAGTACCGCTTCTTGAGAGGATTGGTTGATCCCCTTTATTACCAGCTGATGAACCACACTTTCCCTACCTTCCAGCATCTGATCGACAGAGCAATCATGACTGAAAGGAAGCGTCGGGAGATAGAGGATAGGAAATGCAAGACTGGTGGATCTTAGGCCGGGAGTAGCAGCCGTCCTCGCTGCTCAGGCAACCCACCTCAGCCATTCAAGCAAGGTCACCAGCACCAGCATCAACATTAGAACCACCACCAGCAGTACCAGAGGCAGTTTCCTCAGCAGTAGCAGCAGTACCGTCAAAACAACCAGCAAGGAGGAAATCAACACCAGCGTCAGAACAACCAGGCAGCCCGTCTTTCTGCCCCCATAACTAACCAGAACAACCAAGCAGCGCCAGTGCAAGGAGGAAGTCGTGCATGTTTCCACTGTGGGGAATAAGGCCATTGGGCGAATCATTGCCCAAAGAAAGCAGCTCAGCAACAGCCAGCTCCCAATGCCCTAGCCAGGCAGAATGCAATGCAGCCAGGAGGCAACAACCGTGGGCAGCCTCGTGCCCAGTATGGAAAGGTGAACCACTTGGAGGCCGACACAGTCTAGGAGACTCCAAGAGTGGCACTAGGTACGTTTTTAGTCGAGTACCATTCCGCAAATGTGTTATTTGATACTGGAGCAACGCATTCTTTTGTGACTGCATCATGGGTAGAATCACAGAATATACCAGTAGCACCCATGTATCCACCTATGAGGGTTAGTTCAGTTGGTGGAAGAACCCAAACGGATAGATTTTGCCCTAGTGCAAAGGTTCAAATAAGGGGGATAGAGTTCCCCGCTAATCTAATAGTTATGGGTAACCAGGATACAACTATAGATGTCATCCTAGGGATGAATTGGCTAACCAAGTATTAAGCCAGTCTTAGCTGTGATAAGAGAATGGTGAAGTTAGTGTCCCTGTCAGAAGAAGAAGTGTTAGTAGAGTTGGTCTTGTCTGGACCAAGGAAAGGGAGTGTGGCGGAACCACCCGAATTATTCCAGCTTAAGTGCCTTAGTCACGCCTCAGGGGCCGTAACACACTTAAATCGGAATAACCCGTCAGTCCCTCAGATCTAGTCTGATGGAGCCACTTAACCAGGATCAAATTCCACAATCTCACACGAAGGTGAGTCACAGAAGCAATACAATAAAACAGGAATCCACAAATTAAGTACTGAGTTATTACATAAGTCGGAGTTTTTGAGTAGCAAATAAGAGTTCACAAAATAAAGTGCAGCGGATAATCGATGTCGTCGGTATCGAGGAAATGGACAAGGCCTAGCCCACTACTCCTCGTGCTCCTCTCCTGTCGGAGCAGCGTCCCACTCGACCGTCCAACCCGGTGGCAGGGTGGTAGGCCAAGTCACACCATCAACCATTTCCTGAATGGTACCTGCAAAATTGTGCCACAAGCAAGGCTGAGTATACTAATACTCAGCTAGACTTACCCGGTGTGAGGAGTCTACTCCTCTACCTCTAGACTATGCAGCTGTTTGGCTGAGGGGTTTGGTTTGCCAAAAGCACTAGCTGTTTCTAAAAGCAAATTTTAGCTTTCCAGTTTCTATCGTCATTAACTTAGCTAGATTGCTCCTTCTAAGCATACATGGTAACAATCAATTAATTCAATCAACAAGTTATCTCATGTAACCACATTTCACTTTTTACTCGATGCAGTACAAGGAATCAAGCAGTCTCATTAGCTACGAGAAGCAGACGGTTCGAATCGAGTTTTAACCTTGCAAGGTAAACCTAAACACACGGCATGTCAGGGTACTCCGACCCTGCACATGACAACCGTCCCGATCGATTCCCTGTTCGCGTCCAGGCCTCACCGCCTTGGCATACAATGCTCCACTGACCCCGGCTGCCGCCGTGCAGTGACCGCACTTGTACCCACCATAGCTAGCATGGGAGACCCAGTCTCAGGTCGCATGAGGGATAAAGTCTACGCCCGACTTCACTCAGGTACTAGGTTTACCGGTTACCATATTTCCCGGCATGTGCTTAGTACGTTCAAAAGCTTGACTCAGGTATCCACACATTAATCCTTAACTCCTTTTTTTCCCGTCTCATGGACAAGACATCCTCCCTGGATCCAAGTCCATAGACCAACATATATCCCATTATCAAGATGAATACAATCAATTCCTGACCTCGCGCGAGTGCTAGAAAAATCACTCGACTTCTACCGAGATCCTGATTAGCAAGCAGCTACTCGACCTAGCATACTAGTATTCATCTCAAAAAGGAATCCTAAGTTCATGCAACTAGAGGTTTCAAGCAACTCCTACACTTAAGTGCACATTACAAACCTACAAACATTAAGTGTAGTAAAGTAGCATATATAAACGGTTATGCATAAAACGGGGCTTGCCTTCAATTGCTGGGGCTGCGGGGAGATCCTCAATAGCAGCCTCTGAAGCCTGCTCCTGGTCTTCCTCTTGGACAGGTCCTTGCTCGGGGATGAGCACGTACTCTCCGTCGGCAAGATTACAATCTAATGAATGCAATGCGTAAGATATATGCATGATATGATATGTGCTTTTAGAAATCACAACTTTAAAGGTGTATGATCTACTTGAGTAAAACAAGTTAACTTTACTTATGTAAGACCCTTTTGTGGTATACTTGGTGAATTGGTTTAAACTTAGCTAAGGTAAGTAGTGGATTTAATTTTTGGGGTTCCACTGAATTCCTTTTAAGTCTTAGGGAGAATTGATAAGTTCTCAAGTTAGACTTATTGGGGTGAGGTTTATTTCTTCTTCCCTTTTCTTTTATTCTTTTTAATGTTTTAGAGTGGGTTTGAACTACAAGTTGCTTTTATAAAATTCCAAAAATCCTGCAAAAATTACAGTGGCTTGGTACTGGTGTATGCTTCTTTGTTTCAAAATTTGGGGATCAGAAAGTGAATAGTTTTTCCTGGACAAAATTATTAAATTCTAGGGCAGAAGGGGTGCTTTGAACTACAACTATTTTTAACAGTGGGTAATTCTCTAAAACTTATTTTTGCTGGCTTTTAGGTGTTATAACATGACTTGATACAAATTTCTAGTCATTAATACCTTTTAATTATTTTTCTATGGTTTTCTCAAGATTCTAGCCAAATAGGTGCTTTCTACTACCACTATATTTGAAAGATATCAAACAACAAAGTTCTTATTTTTCTTAGTTATTGTTTTGTGCAAGAGCAATCATTCTGAGGTTTGGCATCTTTTTGCTTAAGGAAAGGGGTGGTATGCATTATTTGAATTAAGTGGCCTTTCTCATAAATCTTTAGCAATAGGTAGGAATTTGCTTCTTTTTCAGGGGTTTGCATTTTTCTCTGGTAGTTCATCTCATTATGGACGTAGCTAATTTTTGGTTGCCCATTATTACATCATTAGGGGTTGTTTTATGATTTATTTGCAAAATGCCTCATTATCATTTTGTATTTATTCTCCTTACTTAAAAAGTTGAACTGAGGTGGCCTTTATTTTTGTAGTAGGGCTCTGGTGGTTATAAGTCCACTGGATTTTTATCAATCATTTTGGTTATAGTTTTGCCACTCCAATAATTGATTTTCAGTCTATATAAGGCTAAATAAATCATTTTAATTTAAAACTGGTCCAAATTAATGGTCTCCGTATTTTTCCTAGGTTCTCTGTTACATAAGTAAACTAGGAAAAATAATCTTAATCACTGTTCATTAATTTCTAATGCCTTTCTGATTTTCTCTAAGTTTTGGACAAATTAGCTTTAAATGAATAACTACATCATAATTTCTAATGCTGGGGTTCCTACTATTTTTAAACAGTGTCTAAATGAGGTTTAAACATCTACAAATTTTCTTAAGTTCAGCACAGGAGAAAAACTAATTTTTCTTAATTAAACAAGGTTTGGTGGGTTTCTGTTTTTAATTTTAAACTCTAAAATTCAGAACAGAAAACATAGGGTTTATCATTTTTAAATGATAGTTCATAATATTCAGGAACTAGCAAAATTGGTTTGACAACTTTTTATGAAAAATTCATCAAGTTATGGATTTTCTAAGTTCTCTGGTCATTTTAAAAAGATTAACAGAAATGATTTAATGGAAATCCACTTTGCACTGGGGTCCCTGGCGGGTTTTTAAGTTTTCCTCGCGAATCAGTCCTTAAGCTACTATTCACATGAGTCGCTGACGTTACAGAAAACCCCTCGGGTTCTACAGATCCTAACCCGAGGTCCTTCTTCTACCTCAAACAGTAACCGCGGCGAAGGAAAGGGCGGAGGGGCTTACCGGCGGCGAGATTGCTCCGATGAAGTGGTCGAGGACGTAGGGGAGGTCTCGGGGATCACAACGAGGTGCGGGTCGCCGTCGAGGATGGCCGGAGTCGGTCGGTTCACGCGCGCAGGCGGGGATGCTCGTCGGCGGCGAGGGGTCCGGCCTGATCACGGCGAGATAGATCAATTGGATGGGTCAGAGAGGTTCACGGGATGTCAGAGAAGATATGGGTGCAAGGAATTGGTCGGAGACTCACTGGATAGCTCGGTCCACGCGCGGCGGCGGAAGACCGAAGTCCGGTGAGGTCGATCTCGGGCCTCCGGTGAAGTCCGGCCGGGTCCGAGGGCTTGGCAAGCTTCACGGGCTACTGGCGGAGCTAGCCGAAGCACTGGCTTGCCCAGAGGATGGCTGGGGTGGGCTGGCCACGATGGCCGAAGCTCTAGCGGCAATGGCGGGCGGAATTGAGCTCGCCGGAGCTAAGGGAAAGTGGCTGGCCGGTGAGGGTGAGTGCGGGGCGAAGTGGGGCGCGCTTGGGAAGGCTTTATAGGCACAGCGCGGTGCACGGGCGGTCGTGGACCGGCGAGTGCGCGTGGGCGTGCACTGGGAGGAGCGATGCGCGAACGGGCGTGAACCGGGGGTGTCAGCCACGGTCGAACACGTGTTCCCGTTGCCTCTACCCCTGTTCAAGCGCCGATTGGGAGCAAATCTTCGCGAATTTGGGCAAGATCGCTGTGAAGGATTTGTTCACCTGACCAAGCTTTTTCTTTTGTGTATGGACGTCGCGCGGTTTTAGGCTAGGGACAGGGAGTTGTAGCGTCACCAAGGTGCCAGTGTTAGAATATCTGGTCCCGAGGTCAAACTGCGCCAAAACCGTGTCAAATGAATTTGGTTTGAGTTCAAACTTTTCCAGGATGTGTTCAAGGGAATTTGGCACAACTTTGATGTTTGGATCTCCTGGCTTTGAGTTTCGAAAAACAGAGAACGCAGACGATCTTTGGGAAGAGGTCTGAAATTCAGAAATTCAGAAATCTGAATTTCTCTGAGGGTTCATAGTTCAAGGGCTGATTTGGGAATTTAATTGAGTTATTTTGGCTAAGCTTTCTGAACCTTTCTTGTTGCTCATTAAATATATTTTAATTTTTATAATTGGCTCAAGTCAAAATTTTAAACTTTTCATCCCCTTTTTCTTATTTTCTTGCATTTTGCTTAAAGGGCTCACTTAGGGTTTTCCTTAGGGTTGTACACTCTTATCTTTTTAAAAGACTCAATTGTTTTAATCATGATACTTTTAAGTATATACTTGGTGAATCCTTTAGTACTTAAGTTATTTTGATGCTCATGCTTATTTTGGTTCACATAAAATAATGGTTCTTGGGTTGGTATTTGAGAGAAACCCTAGGTGACACTAGGGTGTCATAGCCTTCCCCCCTTAAAGGAATCTCGTCCCGAGATTCGGGCCAGAGTCCTCCCGGGGCGAAGCGAAGGGTGAGACTTATAGGAAATGGGTGAGTGTTGTTATTATTAGGGTAAAACTGTTCTTCGAATGTCATTCTCTTTGCAACTTCAGAAGGAAGTCCTTTTAAGTTTTACTTCATAGTTACTTCATTCTGAATTAAGATCATATTTTTGAAAATTAGATTCGAAGGGCAGGAGGAGGGGTTGGGGGTGATTACGTACCAGCTTCCTTAGGTAGGCAATCGGGAAAGTTGGATCTCAGGAATTCCTCGGTTTCCCAAATAGCTTCCTCCTCTGAGTGATTACTCCACTGGACCTTGTACATCTTGATCGATTTAGCCCGAGTTGATCTCTCCTTGCAATCCAGAATCTTGGAGGGGTACTCTTGGTACGATAGATCTGACTCTATCTCCAATTCCGGCTCTGCTATAATCTCGGTCGGCAATCGAACACACTTCTTTAGCTGAGATACATGGAATACATCGTGAATGGCAGACATCTTTGAAGGTAACTTCAGCTTGCATGCCACGGGTCCACATGCTTCTATGATCTCATAAGGTCCGATTTAGCGAGGGGCTAGCTTGCCTTTGATCCCAAACCTCTGCATTCCCTTGGTGGGTGATACCTTGAGGTATACAAAACTTCCCACCTCGAACTGGAGAGGTTTCTTTCTTTTATCATGGTAACTCTTCTGCCTGGCCTAAGCAGCTTCTAGATTCTTCCTGATTAGTTTGACCCTCCTTTCGGCTTCAGTCACTAAGTCAGGTCCAAAAACTTCTCTTTCACCAGGTTGAGACCAATTGAGTGGTGTCCTGCACCTTCTTCCATAGAGAGCTTCAAAAGGTTCCATTTTTAGGCTGGATTGATAACTATTGTTATAAGCAAACTCTGCCAAGGAGAGGTGCTTATCCCAGTTCTTGCCACTATCGATCGCACAAGCTCTCAGCATATCCTCCAGAATTTGGTTTACCCTTTCCGTCTGACCATCAGTCTGTGGGTGGTAAGCTGAACTTCTGATTAGCTTGGTCCCCAAAGACTCTTGCAATTGTTCCCAAAATCTAGCAACAAATTGGGCTCCTCGGTCAGAAACAATGGTCCGAGGTAATCCGTGCAAACACACGATCCGGTCAATATACAATTCTGCATATTTCCGAGCCTTATCAGTGGTGTGCACAGGAAGAAAATGTGCCACTTTCGTCAATCGGTCCACAATAACCCAAATCGAATCATGATGACGAGAGGTGTTGGGCAGACCCACAATGAAATCCATGCTAATGTCATCCCACTTCCATGAAGGTATGGACAGGGGTTGCAAAGCTCCAGCTGACTTCAAGTGGCTAGCCTTTATCCTTTGACAGGTGTCACATTCTGATACATACTGGGCTATCTCCCTCTTCATTCTGGTCCACCAGTACAAAGGCTTCAGATCATGGTACATCTTGGTGCTTCCCGGATGCATAGAGAATTTGGAGAGATGAGCCTCGTCCAAGATTTTCCTCTTGAGATCCTGGTCCTTAGGAATCACCAATCTGCTTTTAAACCATAACACACCCTTTTCATCCTGGCGGAAACAATTATACTTCTTGACCTTCTGATGGAGATTCTTCTTGATAATCTACACTCCCTTGTCACTGAGCTGGGCCATGACAATCTGGTCTTGCAAAGCTGGCTCAACAGAAATGTGAGACAAGGAACCAGAAGGAATCACTTCAATTTGCATCTTGCTCAACTCATCACACAAGGTGTTAATGCGAGAATCCATCAGAACACAATTGCATTGCAACTTCCGACTCAAGGCATCTGCTACCACATTAGCTTTTCCTGGGTGGTAATGTACCTCCAGGTCATAATCCTTGATCAGCTCTAGCCATCTTCTCTGCCTCATGTTGAGATCAGCCTGAGTAAATATGTACTTAAGGCTCTTATGATCAGTGAAGATGTTGCAGTGGGTCCCCATTAGATAATGCCTCCACATCTTCAATGCATGAACCACTGCTGCTAGCTCAAGGTCATGAGTGGGATAGTTCTGCTCATGAGGCCTGAGTGCTCTTGAGGCATAAGCGATGACTCGGTTGTCTTGCATCAAGACACAACCTAGCCCGGTGCCAGAGGCATCGCAATATATATCGAAAGGCTTGCTGTTGTCAGGCTGTGCCAACACTGGTGCTGTGGTCAGATGCTGCCTTAATGCATGGAAGGCATCTTTGCACTTCTGACTCCAGACAAATTTGACTTCTTTCTTCAGCAACTCAGTAATAGGCTTCGCAATTCGAGAGGTCCGGAATAAATCTTCGGTAATAACCAGCTAATCCCAGAAAACTCCGAATCTGACGAACAGTTGTTGGTGGCTTCCAGTTCATCACCTCTTGCACTTTATCAGGATCAACAGCTATTCCAGCCTGAGAGATAGTGTGACCCAAGAATTTGATTTCCTTTAGCCAAAAATCACACTTGGATAACTTGGCATAAAGGTGGTGCTCTCGCAGACGTTGAAGCACTACATGCAAATGCCCGGCATGTTCTTCTTCGCTCTTTGAGTACACCAAGATGTCATTGATGAAAACCACTACGAACTTGTCTAATTCAGGCATGAAAACAGAATTCATCAGATACATGAAATATGCTGGTGCATTTGTCAGCCCGAATGACATCACCAAGAATTCATATAGCCCATATCTGGTTGAGAATGCCGTCTTCGGAATATCACTTGCTCGTATCTTGATTTGATGATAGCCAAAGCGAAGGTCTATCTTGGAAAACACCTTGGCCCCGACCAACTGGTCAAAAAGAACATCAATACGAGGCAAGAGATACTTGTTCTTGATAGTTACCGCATTAAGAGGGCGGTAATCTATACACAGCCTCAAGCTTTCATCCTTCTTCTTCACAAATAGTGCTGGACATCCCCAAGGCGAAGTGCTTGGGCGAATAAATCCTTTATCCAGCAACTCTTGCAATTGCTTCTTCAACTCTGCCAACTCAGCGGGTGGCATTCGGTAGGGCCTCATGGAAATTGGGGCCGTTCCCGGTTGCAACTCGATGGCGAATTCAATATCCCGGTCCGGTGGCATTCCTGGCAGTTCATCAGGGAAGACATCTGCATACTCACAGACCACTGGGATCTTCTTCAGAGGTAACTCCGTCATAGAGAAAGCACATGACTGAGTAGAACCTTGACTGGGCAGAATTAAAGTGAAGTTCCCACAGAATGGAGAATTAACTTCCACGGTACGGCTGGCTATATCAAGCACAACTTGGTGCAAGGTCATCCAATTAGCCCCTAGAATAATGTCCACATTTTCCAATCCCAACACAAGAAGAGTGGTTTTGACAATGTGGCTTCCCAGTTGAATAGGCACACTTTGGTTTAATTGGTTAGTTGCAATTTTACCCCCGGGTGTGACTATCATGAATGACCCTTTAGAGTGAGAGAATGGCAGTTTGCATCTAGCACTGAACTTTTGGCTAATGAAACTATGAGATGCACTAGAATCAAACAGAATTAAAGCAGGTTGATTATAAACTGAAAAGATACCAGTCATGATAGGAGCTCCTTCAGGTATTTCCTCCAGAGTGGTGAAGTTGAGCTTCCCCTGCCTGACTTGCACCTTCTGCTTTCTTCCCTTGTCTTGATTTGGTGCTGGCATCTGCCTCTGCTGGTTCCTGGGACAATTCTTGACATAGTGGCCCACATTGCCACAAGTGAAACACTTGTTCCCATTGCCCTAGCGGAACTGGTGCTGCTGAGGCTGGTTGTTTCTTGGAGCAGGAGCTGGAAAGCGATTGGGTGCCGGCTGCTGCTGCTGAGGTGGCCTGATCACCCATCTGCCTGCCTGCTGCTGGAAACCCCTGCTCTAATTGTGAGAAACAATCCGGAACCTCTGAGCCTGGGCAGATGGTGCTGTCATTGGTGCCTTCCTCTTCTTCTCTGCCCGGTGAGCAACAATGCAATCCTCCTGGGAGATGGCCAGGTTGACCAACTCATTGAAGCTATCGGCCCGGACAGTGTTGAGTCGTTCCCGCAGCTTGGTATTGAGACCCCTGCGGAAGCGATCCCTCTTCTTCTCATCAGAATCAGCATGGTACCCTGCATACTGGCATAAGTCATTGAAGGCTTGTGCATACTGCAGTACCGTGCGGGTTCCTTGATTAAGGGCCAGGAATTCATTCAACTTCGGATCAAGAATGCCAGCTGGGATGTGGTGTCCTCTGAAGGCAGTCTTGAATTCCTCCCAAGATACCTCATGATCAGCGGGGAGCATAGCACGGAAGTGATCCCACCAAGTCCGAGCAGATCCGCGAAGCTGCTGCGCGGCGAAGCGGGTCTTGGTAGCATCAGGGCAGTCTCCCGTGAGGAGGGGAAACTTGGACTCGACGACGCGAAGCCATACGTCGGCGTCCAACGGATCCTCTGCCTTGGTGAACAAGGGTGGCTGCGTGCTCAGAAACTCCTGGTAAGTGGCCATAGCCGGAGGTCGCTGAGGCTGGCCTCCACCATGCTGCTGAGGGTGGGGCTGACGCTGCAAGAGCTGTCGCAGAATCTCATTCTGCTGGGCCATCAGCTCCTGCACTGTGGGAGCTGGAGGAGGTGGCGGGGGAACCTGCTCGTTATGCCCGCGACGCTGCCTAGCTGCCATCTGAAAACAGAGATTGCCGCCATTTTTATCCCAACTCACAGTTTCGAACGACAAGATATCATCTCATATGGAAGGAAAAAATGCCATAATCATAATATTAGGTTCGAAATGAAGATAACATGGTGACAAACATCCCACAGATTTCAAAAGTTCACAGGGTTACATCAATCAGGGGAAAGTACCCATAAGCCTAGTCCAAAATGTGATATTACTAAGCTCACATAGGTTTCTATCCGCCTAAAAATGTCGAAGCGACTGCTTAACCCTGAGCGGTGGAAGCGACACTGGATGCGGGTGAAGGGGGCATCGCGGAGGTAGTCCCATTGGCACCAGGGGCTAGTCCTAGCTCCTCGGGATCCTCTTCTCCCTCGCTTCCTGCTTCATTGGCCTCCATCTCCAAGTGGTGCATGTCCAGGTGGTCATTCGCTTCTTCGAGTTCTCTCTGCACATCGTGAAGCTGGTTCTCCAAGACATCAATAGTGTTGTCTCGGATTTCCACCTGCTGCTCCAAGGTGGCAATGCGCTGGCTCAGCCTCTCCACCTGCAGATCCTTCTCCACCAACTCCGTGGATAGATCAACCACAAAATCTTCTCGACTATCGAGAGTAAGCTTGGTGGTCTGAGCGATGTTGGCAAGGTGTGCCATAGCGTCGCTCTGAAGGGCCTGAAGGCGGTACAACGCACTCATGCACTGGATAGTGACCCTCCCAACCAAGTCAGGATACATTGCCCACACATCCTTTACATGGCTCACGCGGTTACACCACATGGGATCATCCTTCCTCTCAGCAGGGAAGAGTCCCAAGGGGTGCATCACCATCTCCAGGGGATGATAGCCATAGAAAGTCGTCAGGGCCTTCATGGCCGCTGCTTCAACGGTGTCGTCCGTCCTGAGTCCAATCGTCTTAGAATCAAGAGAACGCCAACCCGGCTGAAGGGGATGAGCCTCCAAAGTCAGCCAGACCCGACAACGAGGTACCCGATGCTCCTCATACAACTGCATCGTGTACAAAGGGGGCGTAGGGTAACCGGCAGAGCTAAGCACTTCCCACAAGATGGAAGGAAAGCCATCGCGAGAAAGGAAGTCAGAACTAAAACGAGAGTCTCCTCCACTGGCGGGGGTGGGTGAATTCATCTGCGGAAGGGAATCAAAGATAAAGATCATGGTGGAAGGAAAAAGAAAAAGGGAACCCGGATGGTTTTAAAGAAAGGGGGTTAGCTCAAAATTTTAATTCCTTTGATGTTTTATAATGCATGCATGCTGGAAGAAACGTTGCCTCTCAAAGGAAAATAGGGTGCTTTTTAGGGCATCCCTAAAATATAAGTACTGGCCCACGGGGCCTAAGTAATTAGCCACCCATCTTCCCTCTATGCCTAAGGCCTTTCGTCCTAGGTCTAACGGTCTAGTCCTGACGATCCTTAGCAGTTTCTAGGCAAGTTTTAGATTTTGAAAATTGGTATTCATGGTTTATTGTCCTCCTCTGTGGTGGAATTTGCTCCGATACCAGCTGTGGCGGAACCACCCGAATTATTCCAGCTTAAGTGCCTTAGTCACGCCTTAGGGGCTGTAACACACTTAAATCGGAATAACCCGTCAGTCCCTCAGATCTAGTCTGATGGAGCCACTTAACCAGGATCAAATTCCACAATCTCACATGAAGGTGAGTCACAGAAGCAATACAATAAAACAGGAATCCACAAATTAAGTACTGAGTTATTACATAAGTCGGAGTTTTTGAGTAGCAAATAAGAGTTCACAAAATAAAGTGCAGCGGATAATCGATGTCGTCGGTATCGAGGAAATGGACAAGGCCTAGCCCACTACTCCTCGTGCTCCTCTCCTGTCGGAGCAGCGTCCCACTCGACCGTCCAACCCGGTGGCAGGGTGGTAGGCCAAGTCACACCATCAACCATTTCCTGAATGGTACCTGCAAAATTGTGCCACAAGCAAGGCTGAGTATACTAATACTCAGCTAGACTTACCCGGTGTGAGGAGTCTACTCCTCTACCTCTAGACTATGCAGCTGTTTGGCTGAGGGGTTTGGTTTGCCAAAGCACTAGCTATTTCTAAAAGCAAATTTTAGCTTTCCAGTTTCTATCGTCATTAACTTAGCTAGATTGCTCCTTCTAAGCATACATGGTAACAATCAATTAATTCAATCAACAAGTTATCTCATGTAACCACATTTCACTTTTTACTCGATGCAGTACAAGGAATCAAGCAGTCTCATTAGCTACGAGAAGCAGACGGTTCGAATCGAGTTTTAACCTTGCAAGGTAAACCTAAACACACGGCATGTCAGGGTACTCCGACCCTGCACATGACAACCGTCCCGATCGATTCCCTGTTCGCGTTCAGGCCTCACCGCCTTGGCATACAATGCTCCACTGACCCCGGCTGCCGCCGTGCAGTGACCGCACTTGTACCCACCATAGCTAGCATGGGAGACCCAGTCTCAGGTCGCATGAGGGATAAAGTCTACGCCCGACTTCACTCAGGTACTAGGTTTACCGGTTACCATATTTCCCGGCATGTGCTTAGTACGTTCAAAAGCTTGACTCAGGTATCCACACATTAATCCTTAATTCCTTTTTTTCCCGTCTCATGGACAAGATATCCTCCCTGGATCCAAGTCCATAGACCAACATATATCCCATTATCAAGATGAATACAATCAATTCCTGACCTCGCACGAGTGCTAGAAAAATCACTCGACTTCTACCGAGATCCTGATTAGCATGCAGCTACTCGACCTAGCATACTAGTATTCATCTCAAAAAGGAATCCTAAGTTCATGCAACTAGAGGTTTCAAGCAACTCCTACACTTAAGTGCACATTACAAACCTACAAACATTAAGTGTAGTAAAGTAGCATATATAAACGGTTATGCATAAAACGGGGCTTGCCTTCAATTGCTGGGGCTGCGGGGAGATCCTCAATAGCAGCCTCTGAAGCCTGCTCCTGGTCTTCCTCTTGGACAGGTCCTTGCTCGGGGATGAGCACGTACTCTCCGTCGGCAAGATTACAATCTAATGAATGCAATGCGTAAGATATATGCATGATATGATATGTGCTTTTAGAAATCACAACTTTAAAGGTGTATGATCTACTTGAGTAAAACAAGTTAACTTTACTTATGTAAGACCCTTTTGTGGTATACTTGGTGAATTGGTTTAAACTTAGCTAAGGTAAGTAGTGGATTTAATTTTTGGGGTTCCACTGAATTCCTTTTAAGTCTTAGGGAGAATTGATAAGTTCTCAAATTAGACTTATTGGGGTGAGGTTTATTTCTTCTTCCCTTTTCTTTTATTCTTTTTAATGTTTTAGAGTGGGTTTGAACTACAAGTTGCTTTTATAAAATTCCAAAAATCCTGCAAAAATTACAGTGGCTTGGTACTGGTGTATGCTTCTTTGTTTCAAAATTTGGGGATCAGAAAGTGAATAGTTTTCCCTGGACAAAATTATTAAATTCTAGGGCAGAAGGGGTGCTTTGAACTACAACTATTTTTAACAGTGGGTAATTCTCTAAAACTTATTTTTGCTGGCTTTTAGGTGTTATAACATGACTTGATACAAATTTCTAGTCATTAATACCTTTTAATTATTTTTCTATGGTTTTCTCAAGATTCTAGCCAAATAGGTGCTTTCTACTACCACTATATTTGAAAGATATCAAACAACAGAGTTCTTATTTTTCTTAGTTATTGTTTTGTGCAAGAGCAATCATTCTGAGGTTTGGCATCTTTTTGCTTAAGGAAAGGGGTGGTATGCATTATTTGAATTAAGTGGCCTTTCTCATAAATCTTTAGCAATAGGTAGGAATTTGCTTCTTTTTCAGGGGTTTGCATTTTTCTCTGGTAGTTCATCTCATTATGGACGTAGCTAATTTTTGGTTGCCCATTATTACATCATTAGGGGTTATTTTATGATTTATTTGCAAAATGCCTCATTATCATTTTGTATTTATTCTCCTTACTTAAAAAGTTGAACTGAGGTGGCCTTTATTTTTGTAGTAGGGCTCTGGTGGTTATAAGTCCACTGGATTTTTATCAATCATTTTGGTTATAGTTTTGCCACTCCAATAATTGTATTTCAGTCTATATAAGGCTAAATAAATCATTTTAATTTAAAACTGGTCCAAATTAATGGTCTCTATATTTTTCCTAAGTTCTTTGTTACGTAAGTAAACTAGGAAAAATAATCTTAATCACTGTTCATTAATTTCTAATGCCTTTCTGATTTTCTCTAAGTTTTGGACAAATTAGCTTTAAATGAATAACTGCATCATAATTTCTAATGCTGGGGTTCCTACTATTTTTAAACAGTGTCTAAATGAGGTTTAAACATCTACAAATTTTCTTAAGTTCAGCACAGGAGAAAAACTAATTTTTCTTAATTAAACAAGGTTTGGTGGGTTTCTGTTTTTAATTTTAAACTCTAAAATTCAGAACAGAAAACATAGGGTTCATCATTTTTAAATGATAGTTCATAATATTCAGGAACTAGCAAAATTGGTTTGACAACTTTTTATGAAAAATTCATCAAGTTATGGATTTTCTAAGTTCTCTGGTCATTTTAAAAAGATTAACAGAAATGATTTAATGGAAATCCACTTTGCACTGGGGTCCCTGGCGGGTTTTTAAGTTTTCCTCGCGAATCAGTCCTTAAGCTACTATTCACATGAGTCGCTGACGTTACAGAAAACCCCTCGGGTTCTACAGATCCTAACCCGAGGTCCTTCTTCTACCTCAAACAGTAACCGCGGCGAAGGAAAGGGCGGAGGGGCTTACCGGCGGCGAGATTGCTCCGGTGAAGTGGTCGAGGACGTAGGGGAGGTCTCGGGGATCACAACGAGGTGCGGGTCGCCGTCGGGGATGGCCAGAGTCGGTCGGTCCACGCGCGCAGGCGGGGATGCTCGTCGGCGGCGAGGGGTCCGGCCTGATCACGGCGAGATAGATCAATTGGATGGGTCAGAGAGGTTCACGGGATGCCAGAGAAGATATGGGTGCAAGGAATTGGTCGGAGACTCACTGGATAGCTCGGTCCACGCGCGGCGGCGGAAGACCGAAGTCCGGTGAGGTCGATCTCGGGCCTCCGGTGAAGTCCGGCCGGGTCCGAGGGCTTGGCAAGCTTCACGGGCTACTGGCGGAGCTAGCCGAAGCACTGGCTTGCCCAGAGGATGGCTAGGGTGGGCTGGCCACGATGGCCGAAGCTCTAGCGGCAATGGCGGGTGGAATTGAGCTCGCCGGAGCTAAGGGAAAGTGGCTGGCCGGTGAGGGTGAGTGCGGGGCAAAGTGGGGCGCGCTTGGGAAGGCTTTATAGGCACGGCGTGGTGCATGGGCGGTCGTGGACCGGCGAGTGCGCGCGGGCGTGCACTGGGAGGCGCGATGCGCGAACGGGCGTGAACCGGGGGGTGTCAGCCACGGTCGAACACGTGTTCCCGTTGCCTCTACCCCTGTTCAAGCGCCGATTGGGAGCAAATCTTCGTGAATTTGGGCAAGATCGCTGTGAAGGATTTGTTCACCTGACCAAGCTTTGTCTTTTGTGTATGGACGTCGCGCGGTTTTAGGCTAGGGACAGGGAGTTGTAGCGTCACCAAGGTGCCAGTGTCAGAATGTCTGGTCCCGAGGTCAAACTGCGCCAAAACCGTGTCAAATGAATTTGGTTTGAGTTCAAACTTTTCCAGGATGTGTTCAAGGGAATTTGGCACAACTTTGATGTTTGGATCTCCTGGCTTTGAGTTTCGAAAAACAGAGAACGCAGACGATCTTTGGGAAGAGGTCTGAAATTCATTAATCTGAATTTCTCTAAGGGTTCATAGTTCAAGGGCTGATTTGGGAATTTAATTGAGTTATTTTGGCTAAGCTTTCTCAACCTTTCTTGTTGCTCATTAAATATATTTTAATTTTTATAATTGGCTCAAGTCAAAATTTTAAACTTTTCATCCCCTTTTTCTTATTTTCTTGCATTTTGCTTAAAGGGCTCACTTAGGGTTTTCCTTAGGGTTGTACACTCTTATCTTTTTAAAAGACTCAATTGTTTTAATCATGATACTTTTAAGTATATACTTGGTGAATCCTTTAGTACTTAAGTTATTTTGATGCTCATGCTTATTTTGGTTCACATAAAATAATGGTTCTTGGGTTGGTATTTGAGAGAAACCCTAGGTGACACTGGGGTGTCACAGGGAGTTGTCACCAAGTCACCGCCCGTATTGAGGAGATTAAACCATCAGAGGCTATCAATGTAGTATTAGAATTCATAGATGTGTTTCCCGAGGAGTTACTGGGTATGCCACCTGAAAGGAAGGTTGAATTCGCCATAGAGTTTATACCAGGCACCACCCCTATTTCTAAGAGAGCCTATCGAGTGTCCAGACCAGAGTTGGTGGAACTCAAGAAGCAGATTGATGAGTTGTCGGAGAAGGGCTACATCAGACTGAGTACCTCGCCTTGGGCAGCCCCAGTGCTATTTGTGGAGAAGAAGGATGGCATGAAGAGGATGTGCATCGATTACCGAGCTTTGAATGAAGTCACTATCAAGAACAAGTACCCCTGCCCAGAATTGAAGATTTATTCGATCAATTGAGAGGAGCCAGTGTGTTCTCGAAGATAGATCTGAGGTCAGGTTACCATCAGCTTAGAATCCGACCCTCAGATATACCGAAGACATCATTCATCACCAAGTATCGACTGTATGAGTTCACAGTCATGTCATTCAGTTTGCCGAATGCGCCAGCCTACTTCATGTACTTAATGAAAAGTGTGTTCATGGACTACCTCGACAAGTTCATAGTAGTGTTCATTGATGACATTCTTATATAATCCCAGAATGAGTAAGAGCATGAGGAGCATTTGAGGAAAGTACTTCAGAGGCTATGAGATTGTCAGCTGTACGCCAAACTCAGCAAGTGCGAGTTCTGGATCAACAAAGTCCTATTCTTGGGTCACATTATAAACCGAGAGGGATTAGCTGTAGATCCGAAGAAGGTGACAGCTATCTTGGACTGGAAAGCACCAAAAGATGTCCGAGGAATCAAGAGTTTCATCGAAATGGCTGGTTATTATCGACGTTTCATTGAAGGTTTCTCCAAGATTGCTAGACCAATGACAGCCTTGTTGGCAAAGAAGGTTGAGTTCAAGTGGACCCCAGCATGCCAGAAGTCCTTTGAGACATTGAAGGAGAAGTTGACAACGGCACCGGTACTGATTCTGCCAGATGTTCACAAGCCATTCTCACTATATTGCGATGCTTCGTACACCGGACTAGGATGTGTGTTGATGCAGGAAGGGAGAGTAGTGGCATACTCGTCCCGACAGTTGAAGATTCATGAGAAGAATTATCCTACTCATGATCTGGAATTAGCAGTCGTGGTTCATGCATTAAATACGTGGAGGCATTATCTTTATGGGCAGAAGTGTGATATCTACACGGATCACAAGAGCCTCAAGTACATATTCACTCAGTCAGAGTTAAACATGAGACAACGAAGATGGCTAGAATTGATCAAATATTATGAGCTAGAGATTCATTATCACCAGGCAAAGCAAACGTGGTTGCAGATGCTCTGAGTAGAAAGGTCAAGTTAATATGTTGGCCGCTCACCCGATGCCGTATGAGCTAGCGAAGGAGTTCAACAGATTGAGTCTCGGATTTCTGAACAACACTCAAGGGGTGACAATCGAGTTGGAACCCACCCTAGGGCAAGATATCAGGAAGGGTCAGAAGGATGATGAAAAGATCAACGAGATTCGGCAGCTGATCATAGATGGAAAAGGCAAGGATTTCCGTAAAGATGCAGAAGGAGTGGTATGGTTCAAGGATAGACTGTGTGTTCCCGACATCAAATCGATCTGGGAACTGATTCTCAAGGAAGCTCATGAGACAGCATACTCTATACACCCTGGTAGTGAGAAGATGTACCAAGACCTAAAGAAAAGATTATGGTGGTGCGGGATGAAAAGGGAGATAGCATAGTATGTGGCTGTATGTGACAGTTGTTAGAGGATTAAAGTAGAACAACAGAGACCTGCAAGATTGTTTCAACCATTGCAGATTCCTCAGGGGAAATGGGATGAGGTCGGAATAGATTTCATAGTTGGTTTGCCTTGCACTCGTACTGGTTATGACTCCATCTGGGTAGTAGTGGACCGTTTGACAAAGGCGACCCATTTCATACCAGTCAAGACCACTTACAACAGTGCAGTGTTGGCCGAACTATACATGTCTCGGATTGTGTGCTTGCATGGCGTTCCAAAGAAGATAGTGTCAGATAGAGGCACTCAGTTCACCTCTCATTTTTGGCAGCAGTTACATGAAGCTTTGGGCACACACTTGAAGTTCAGCTCAGCTTATCACCCGCAGACAGATGGTCAAACAGAGAGAACCAATCAGATTCTGGAGGATATGTCGAGGGCTTGTGCTTTGCAAGACAAGATAGGTTGGGACAAGAGATTACCATATGCAGAATTCTCTTACAACAACAGCTATCAGGCCAGTCTGAAGATGTCACCATTCGAAGCACTCTATGGGAGGAATTGCAGAACTCCATTACATTGGGACCAACCTAGTGAAAGACAGGTGTTTGGACCAGATATTTTGCTTGAAGCCGAAAAGAACATCAGAATGGTCTGAGAGAATTTGAAGGCAGCGCAGTCCAGACAGCGAAGCTATGCTGACACCAGAAGAAGGGAACTCAGTTTGAAGTGGGAGACTATGTCTACTTGAAGGTGTCACCCATCAGAGGAACCAAAAGGTTTGGAGTCAAAGGCAAGCTAACACCCCGATATATTGGGCCGTATCAGATTCAAGCAAGACGTGGAGAAGTGGCTTACCAACTCAGCTTACCAGAGAATCTGTCCACTGTACACGATGTGTTCCATGTGTCTCAGTTGAAGAAATGCTTGAGAGTGCCAGAAGAGCAGTTGCCAGCAGAGGATCTTGAGGTTCAAGAAGATCTGACTTATATTGAGAAGCCAACTCAAATTCTAGAAACAACAGATCGGGTCACTCAGAGAAGTACCATTAGGATGTGCAAAGTCAAATGGGGTCACCACTCAGAAGAAGAAGCCACGTGGGAACGAGAAGATGATTTGAAAGCCAAGTACCCTGAGCTCTTTTCTAGCCAGCCCTAAATCTCGAGGGCGAGATTCTTTTAAGGGGGATAGGTCTGTAACACCCTAAATTTGGGGGTATAAAATTTCTTTCTAATGATCACCCAAATTCATGTGTTACTCTTCTCTCTCTCTCACCCTAGGTTTTATCTCTCTCTAGATCCTCTCTTCCTTTTTCCCTTTTAAGTAGAATTAGCTTAAAGTTAGGGGGATTTATTTTTTTTTGCCAAAACATTATGGGTCATGACATGTTGCATCATGCTGAGCTTAAAATATTCTTTGAAGTGTTACACATATTTGAATTTATTTGAATTTGAAATCTAATTTGAATTTGGAATTGAAAACCCTATAGAAAAGAAATAGAAAAGGAATTAGAAAATCCAGAGAAAAAGAAAAAGGAAAAGTAGCCTAGCAGCCCAATTCGACCCAGTTAGGCCGCGTGCGCACGCCGCCTGATAGGCGGGCCCCGCCTGTCAGCGGCGGCTTTCTCTCCCGCGCTCTCTCTCTCTGGCTCTCTGCCCGCTGGGGCCAACCTATCGGTGCCAGTTGCTTCGCCCGCGCGCGTCCCTCTTCTCTCTCTGTCTCGCGGGCCCACGCTGTCAGGCGCTGAGCCATTGCCCGCTCGCCCCCTTTTCTCCCTCTGCGTCGTGGACCCTCCCTGTCAGTTCCACCCTTGCCGTGGACCGGCGCGTGCGCACTCGTGCACGTCGCCAAAATTCTCGGCCATGATGCCCACCCACACGCCCCCAGCTCCCTCTTAGAGCCCCGCCAGAGCCCGCACTCACTCCCCCGCCTCATTTCGCACAGCTTCGCCCTCTCTCGCGCTCTGCCCACGCCGCCAGACATCACCGGAGACCCGTGCCCGCTTCCCCGGCCATCCAGCTCGCTGGAGACCGCGCCAAGCCTCCCTGAGCTCTGCCCCAAGGTGAGACACCTTTGCCCATGCTTAATTTCCCTAGTTTCACTCTGTGCTCGGCCAATTTTGGCATCACCGCTGCTCGACCGTGGCGGTCCGCCGTGCTCGTGCGATGGCCGGCCAATTTAGCCCGGTCTAGTTCCCCAGTGTAGGTTCCTGTGTCACCCCTGCCTCTGCTGAAGCTTTCCCAAGCCTTAGCACGCCTCAAGCCCCCTCCCCGTGGCCGGAATCCCTCACCGGAGTTCCTCCGGTCTGCCCAAGGCTTTCTGCCCGCCGTTCTTCTCCCTCTGTCCGCAGATTCATGGCCTTTTCCCCGCCACTGAGTTCGCCGTGGCATTCTCTCCCTCTCTGCCCAACTCCGATGACCCCGGAACCACCCTAGCACGCGCTTGCCTCAACTCCGACGACCTAACCGCCATGGAGAGGAGCAGCGCCACCCGCAGCCGTTCGTCCCTCCCTGGTCTGATCCCTCCGTCCGATCTTGATCGCACGACCCAGATCGTGGATACCGCTTCGCGCACGCGCGCCCTGCGTCCCTGGCCCGCCTGTCAGCGCCCGTGTTCCCTAGCGCTGGGCCCACTCGGTCAGTGCACCCTCCCCCTCTGTCGCTGACTACCCCTGGCCCGGCTGTCAGCACTCGCCCGCCCACGCGCGCGCCCTCAGCCGTAGATCTAATCTCGGCCGTCGGTTTCTGATCTAACGGTTGGAATCACCCGATACCCCTTCGTACAGTAGTTTTATTAAAGAGACCCTCGGTTTGTTTAGAATCAACCCGTCGTCCCTGGTTTTCGCGCACAGGCCCCTGTATTCTTGCAGATTGAACCCCGGACTTTTAAATATTCATAGAATTAGACCTAATTTCATATTTTGAATTCCCAAACTTGTTTATTTCATATCTTTTGCATATGAGCTCCAAATTTAGTGATTCAAATTACAAAATGTTCATAGGATTATTCTCTGTTTAAATAAAATAGTTTCATTTACTGTTTGCACATTCTAATTTTTATGATTAAGTATGAACTAATGTAGGTATAGATTTATTTATTTAATAAAAAATAAAAGGAGAACCCTGTAGATTTAAACATGTTTAATCTTGTGAGATTAATAATATGTATTACATGAAATCATCTTCGTTCTAATTTTTAGGTCACAATAAAATAAATTGAACCATGTTATGTATTTGTGAGTAACACTTAGAGAAATAATAATCTATTTCCAAATGAAGTTAGTTTATGTTATAGTTTATGTTATACTTTGAACTCATTATCCCTTATGTAGTATTGTGTCTTTTAAGATGTATTCCTATGTTTGTACATGTTTGGTGTGCTGTTCATTTGTACTTTCCAAATGTATTGAGTGCATGTTCGCTTTATTTAGACAACGAGCAGTCCGAGGTTCCTGAGTGTGTTGTTGGAGACCTTCTTGAGCAACAACCTGGTGAAGGCAAGCTTCATTAAGTACTCGGAGTTGGATATTTGCTTTACGTACATGGTTCGCATTCGGTTTATCCTCTAACCTATTATGTCCTACATACTTTATGATTCATTGTCCCGCATTACATTATTTAAGCCTAAGGATTGACTAGCTTTGTATTTACCTTATCCTTGTTTACCTTTTTGGTTTATCATGGTTAGCATTTTGCTATTGCCTTAACCTTAATCATTGAACATGATGTGAACATTTATGATACAATACTGTTATCCTGATTATGTTGATGATCTCGTGATACTCTAGGAGGCTCAGGCCTTTTTCCTGAGTACCTCTCTGTAAGGACTTATTCGTGGAGTGACCACCCGGGATAACAGTGCAACCATGAGGGTGGAATGGGACGCCTTTAGATGATTAATTAGATGAACCTGGGGGTGTAGTTGGCTTTGCCGGAGGGCCGTCAATGGGGGCCGGGGCGTAGTGCTCGCTCTGCTAAGGTTGGGGTGCAGGGGTTCATTCGAGTTGGTTTTGTTAGTCACCCACCTTGGGGAGGTGTACTGCGTTTGTACGACTGGCGAAACCTAACGAGCAGCTACGCACCAGGGGGGTCTTTGTAAAGGCTACGAAGTGTATTCCTCGCCATTCACCTTGGTAGTGAAGATCGGGTCTGTACAACCCAGGCTGGAAAGGGATCACGACTTGTGGGTAAAGTGTGCAACCTCTGCAGAGTGTTAGAAACTGGTATATCAGCCGAGCTCACAGTTAAGAGTAGCCTTGGGATCCTCTTTGATTAGAAGAACTTTGGATACTTTTATGATGATGGTTAACAATGATGTTATAAATCTGATCTCTGGTATTTCCTCTTTTGAGGGAGTACTTTTGGGTAATAACTGGGTTTATCACTAAAACTTGGCTCTACTGATAATAATAAATACTTGACCAACTAAAAGCAACTGCTTAACCTCAACCCCACATACAGCTAGTCCACTTTAGCCAAATGCGACATTTGCTAAGTACGTTGATGTGTACTCACCATTGCTTTACAAACCACCCCACCCCAGGTTGTCCCCATTGCACTCAGTGCTCAGGAGGTGATGTTGGCAACATGGAGGACTTCGAGGAGTTCCAGGATTACGACGAGTTCTAGTTTACTTAGTGGTAAACCCCCAGTCAGCTGCCTGTGTAGGCTTATCATCTACGTTTCGTTTCTCCGCACTTTGATAGTTATGTTAAAGACAATGGTTATGTAATAGACTCTGTGGATGTCTTGGACATCTTGATGTAATTAAGTACCTTTCCGCTATTTATTTCGAGCATTGTGTGATGATGTCCAATTATGTAATCGATGTGTACGTGAGTTTCTGATCCTGGCACGTACATGGTTCGCATTCGGTTTACCTTCCAAAACCGGGTGTGACACAACTACATAGAGTTTTGATATAGACTTTTGTCATGCTGCATTACAAGATGACATGGGTGCGAAGTTTCAACCCTTTTAAGATAGAAATATCTGTCAAAGACCTGCAAAACGTATTAAGGGTAAATCTAGATATGACTCTAAAATGTTTTGACATGGTTGTTCGATTGTTAACCATTAAAGAGTCACATATGTTGAAAGATGAAATGATAAAGGATAAAAACATTATATGGACATGCACTTCTGGGTAAGTTTGTTTCCAATCAATAATGTAGTAATATATTGTTTCTATACATATAATCCTCATGTGGACATGTATATATATTTATCTAGAAAATGGTTGGTTTTGGTAAACTTCCAAAGTACCATCAGGATCCTACAGTAGAAGAGTTAGCCAAAACACTCGACTGTTGGCCTTCATTAAACTATTATATCACTGGTTGTAAATATGGAAGTATGTGTTCATTTCGAATGTATTTATAAAAGGCACTTCGTTGCAATCCTAATGACTGATATTTTGTAGGTTCTTATGCCATGGAAATTCAACGGATGCTACACACTTTTTGTAATCGATCATGGTAAAAAGCATGTAACTTTTATAGACTTTACACCCACTCAAGATTGGTATAAACACATGCCATACAAGAGGTTTGCGGAAGCAATTATCATGGCCTCAAAGAAATATAAGATTGCCTACAACAAGAAACGTTCTAGATGGGCAGAGGATATTTTTAAGTGGGAACATACAATTCGGTCTGGTGTTCCAATTGACTTAAAAGGGTATTTTCTCAATACTATGTTCTCAACAGTTTAATTTTTTTCTATGATAACCATTGTATATGATATAGTTGGCCAAACATTATTCTATAGGGTTAATACCAGCTACTTCGTTCTACAAGCTATAGTCATGTGGGGGAGTGCTAGACGAATGGAATTTGATAGGGTGAGTGGAGTACGTTTGTTTCATGTTCAAACATACATTTCAGTTACATAATATAAATTTGACGTTTTGTTCTCTTATGTCTTTGTGTGTAGGATATAAAAATTCTTCGAAGGAACTTTGAATTGATCTGTTAAGTTACGAGGACAATTCATGCCGCTATGCCATCCCTGCTAACATACAACAAAGACTTATCAATATCGCTAAAAAGGATTAGATTAATGTACGGTTGTCGACATATTTGCCTATTATTAAAAATTGTAAGACATCACATTTTTTAATTGAGGTTGCATCAATAAACAGGTTGATGTAGACCAATATGGTTTATGTGTGGTTTACATGTTTTAAATATGAATATATGTGGGCAGCTAGCACATCTAAATGTCAAACAAATCCCTTTTGATCTTTGAGCTTACAAGTTTCTTCGATAAAAAAGTAATATGATTACCAAGCAACTACTAACTTTATGTATGCCAGACATCTGAACTGAATGTTGTTTAAGTCTTTTGTGTGCATTGAGATATTAAGTTTATACAATTTGTATGCCTATATTCTACTATACCAGATTACATGTTCATGTCATACATCTTAGGACCTGGCAATCTATTTTGACCTGTATTGCTCTTCTTATTTATAGGCACATGCTGTTTCAGCGATTTTGAATTTTAGTGAGAATTGTACACCAGAATTTTTGACGCCTTAACTGGATGGAATCGTGAATAAATTACTTGTTCTTCTTCAGGTACGCAAATACTTGTGTTGAATTAGGTTTCAGGTTGCTTCAAATATATTTCTTATCACGGTTAGTAAACAATGCTAACTGCTCATGTTCATATTCTAGAATGGCAAGCAAATGGTGCACGGGGGAGCATTGACAGCTCTAGCGTCAGTAGCAGATTCATCACAGGTGTTGTTCACTTGAGAGTTTTATGCATATTGAATCTCTGTTATTGTGCATCATGGCCTCATGGGGTTGTCATATTGTTGTAGCGCTTTCTAACTTACTCATAATAAAAACTTTATATATCATTTACATTGTTTTTTGTTTGTCTAGCTAATCATAAGTTTGTAGCAATAATTTTTTTGTTTGTCCATTTACGTGGGGCAGTGGGCAGCTGCGCTCTTGGGAGAGTAGCCCGTCTACCACGCCATACAACGTACCATTGGCTGTGGGGCCGCCATGCCCCCACTGGCGCTGCCCGACAAGGAGGCTGGGTATTTGGGGAAGTATCGGCGAAGCATCATGGCTCCCGACGAAGCAGGGGCTGCGACCAGCGCGCTGAACGTTGCTGGGGGCCGCCTGATGCTGGCGGCTGCTGCTGCCTGGGGGCAGCGGCAGAGCTCATGATCGTCGAGACCTTTGATGCCAGATTGGTAGGAGCTACGTTCCCTATACTGACAATATGTTTCCGTTGCAACGCATGGACACCCACCTAGTTAAAGAATAATAAATTTTCTTGCTCCAAGAGCTCTCTCATTCTCCCCTAAAATTTTGCATTCTCCCCTAAAATTTTGCATCCCGCATTCAATTCCTCATCTTCCACATATTTTTGTGTGATCGCTCCCTCCCCAATCCATCAGTACGCGCATCTAGACTCTTACGCTTTTGTTTTCTCGCGCGCAGAGGTGTTCTAGTGGGGCGGGAAGCGGTGGCGACGACCGAAGATAAGGCGGCGACATTCGGGGATGCGATGGCTGGTGAGATGATCCCCGCAAGACTACTACTCCAAAGTTGTCGGTGCAAAGTTTGCGGATGTGACACCCCAGTGTCACCTAGGGTTTCTCTCAAATGCCAAACCTAGAACCATTATTTTATGTGAACCAAAGTAAGCATGAGCAACAAAACAATTTAAGTGAGAAAGAATTCACCAAGTATATACTTAAAAGTGTCATGATCAAAGCAATTGAGTCCTTTAAAAGATAAGATTGTGCAACCCTAATTTTAAAACCCTAAATGAGCCCCAGGAGCAAAATTCAAGAAAGTAAGAAAAGGGGAGTGAAAAGTTTAAAATTTTGAGTTGAGCCAATTATATAAGTTAAAGTATGTTTATTAAGCAACAAGAAAGATTGAGAAGGCTTAGCCAAAATAATTCAATTAAATCCCCAAATCAGCCCTTGATCTATGAACCCTTGGGAAATTCAGATTTCTGAATTTCTGAATTTCAGACCTCTTTCCAAAGATCATCTGCGTTCTCTGCTTTTCGAAACTCAAAGCCAGAAGATCCAAATATCAAAGTCGTGCCAAATTGCCTTGAACACATTCTGAGAAAGTTTGAATTCAAACCAAATTCATTTGACACGATTTTGGCGCAGCTTAACCTCGGGACCAGACATTCTGACACTGGCACCTTGGTGACGCTACAACTCCCTGTCCCTAGCCTAAAACCGCACATCGTCCATACACAAAAGACAAAGCTTGGTCTGGTGAACAAATCCTTCACAGCGATCTTGCCCAAATTCGCGAAGATTTGCTCCCAATCGGCGCTTGAACAGGGGCAGAGGCAACGGGAACACGTGTTCGACCGTGGCTGACACCCCCGGTTCACGCCCGTTCGCGCACCGCGCCTTCCCAGTGCACGCCCGCGCGCACTCGCCGGTCCACGACCGCCCGTGCACCGCGCCGTGCCTATAAAGCCTCCCCAGGCGCACCTCACTTCGCCCCGTACTCACCCTCACCGGCCAGCCACTTTCCCTTAGCTCCGGCGAGCTCAATTCCGCCCGCCATTGCCGCCAGAGCTTCGGCCACCGTGGCCAGCCCACTCCAGCCATCCCCTGGGAAAGCCAGTGCTTCGGCTAGCTCCGCCAGTAGCCCGTGAAGCTTGCCAAACCCTCGGACCCGGCCGGACTTCACCGGAGGCCCGAGATTGACTTCACCGGACTTCGGTCTTCCGCCACCGCGCGTGGACCGAGCTATCCAGTGAGTCTCCGCCCAATTCCTTGCGCTCATGTCTTCTCTGGCACCCCGTGGTCCTCCCTGACCCATTTGATTGAACTATCTCGCCGTGACCAGGCCGGTCTCCTCGCCGCCGATGAGCATCCCCGCCTGCGCGCGTGGACCGACCAACTCCGGCCATCTCCGACGGCGTTCCGCACACCGTTGTGATCCCCAAGACCTCCCCTTCATCCTCGACCGCTTCACCGGAGCCATCTCGCCGCCGGTAAGCCCCTCCGCCCTTTCTTCCGCCGCAGTTACTGTTTGAGGTAGAAGAAGGACCTCGGGTTAGGATCTGTAGAACCCGAGGGGTTTTCTGTAATGTCAGAGACTCATGTGAATAGTAGCTTGAGGACTGATTCGCGAAGAAAACTTAGAAAACACGCCAGGGACCCCAGTGCAAAGTGGATTTCCATTTAATCAATTCTGTTATTCTTTTTAAATAACCAGAGAACTTGTAAAATTCATAACTTGATGAATTCCTAATCAAAAGATGTCAAACCAATTTTGCTAGCTCCTGTATATTATAATCTATCATTTAAAAATAGTAGACCCTATACTTTCTGTTCAAAATTTTAGAGTTTAAAATTAAAAACAGAAACCCACTAAACCTTATTTAATCAAGGAAAATTAGTTTTTCTTCTGTGCTGAACTTAAGAAAAATGGTAGATGATCAAACCTCTTGTAGACACTGTTTAAAAATAGTAGGAACCCCAACATTAGAAATTATGATGTAGTTTCTCATTTAAAGATGTTTTGTCCAAAACTTAGAGAAAATCAGAAAGACATTAGAAATTAATGAACAGTGATTAATATTATTTTTCCTAGTTTACTTATGTAACAGAGAACTTAGGAAAAATACAGAGACCATTAATTTGGACCAGTTTTAAATTAAAATGATTTGTTTAGCCTAAATAAGACTGAAAATCAATTATTAAAGAGGCAAAACTATAACCAAAATGCTTAACAAAATTCCAGTGGACTTATAACCACCAGAGCCCCACTACAAAAATACAGAGCACCTCAGTCCAACTTTTTAAGTAAGGGAAATAAATACAAAGTGATAATAAGGCATTTTCCAACTAAATCATGAACAACCCCAAATAATGTGATAATGGGCAACCAAAAATTAACTAAGTCCATGATGAGGTAAACTACCAGAGAAAAATGCAAACCCATGAAAAGGAAGCAAACTCTTACCAATTGCTAATGATTTAAGAGAAAGGCCATTTAATTCAAATAATGCATACCACCCCTTCCCTTAAGCAAAAAGATGCCAAACTTCAGAATGATTGCTCTTGCACAAAATAATAACCAAGAAAAATGAGAACTCTGTTGTTTGATGTTGTTCCAATATAGTGGTAGTAGAAAGCACCCATTTGGCTAGAAACTTGAGAAAACCATAGAAAAATAATTGAAAGGTATTAATGACTAGAAATTTGTATCAAGTCATGTTATAACACCTAAAAGCTAGCAAAAATAAGTTTTGAAGAATTACCCACTGTTAAATAGTAGTTGTAATTCAAAGCACCCCTTCTGCCCTAGAGTTTAATAATTTTGTACAGAGAAAACTATTCACTTTCTGATCCCCAAATTTTGAGACAGAGAAACACACACCAGTAGCAAGCCACTGTAATTTTTACAGAATTTTTAGGATTTTATAAAAGCAACTTGTAGTTCAAACCTACTCCAAAACATTAAAGAGAATAAAAGAAAAGGAAAGAAGAAATAAACCCCACCTCAATAAATCTAACTTGAGTACCTATCATTTATCCCTAAGACTTAAAAAGAATTCAGTGGAACCCCAAAATTAAACCTACCACTTACCTTAGCTAAATTTGAACCAGTTTACCAAGTATACCACCCAAGGGTCTTGCATAAGTAAAGTTAACTTTGTTTAACTCAAGAAAGAGCATACACCTTTAAAGTTGTGATTTCTAAATGCACATATCATGTCATGCATATATCTTATGCATTGCATTCATTAGATTGTAATCTTGCCGACGGAGAGTACGTGCTCATCCCCGAGCAAGGACCTGTCCAAGAGGAGGACCAGGAGCAGGCTTCAGAGGCTGCTATCGAGGATCTCCCCGCAGCCCCAGCAATTGAAGGCAAGCCCCGGTTTTATGCATAACCTATTAATTATGCTATTTTACTACACTTAATGCTTGTAGGATTGCAATGTGCACTTAAGTGTAGGAGTTGCTTGAAACCTCTAGTTGCATAAACTTAGGATTCCTTTTTGAGATGAATACTAGTATGCTAGGTCGAGTAGCTGCTTGCTAATCAGGATCTCGGTAGAAGTCGAGTGATTTTTCTAGCACTCGCGCGAGGTCAGGAATTGATTGTATTCATCTTGATAATGGGATATATGTTGGTCTATGGACTTGGATCCAGGGAGGATGCCTTGTCTATGAGACGGGAAATTGAATTAAGGATTAATGTGTGGATACCTGAGTCAAGCTTTTGAACGTACTAAACACATGCCGGGAAAAATGGTAACCGGTAAACCTAGTACCTGAGTGAAGCCGGGCGCGGACTTTATCCCTCATGCGACCTGAGACTGGGTCTCCCATGCTAGCTATGGTGGGTACAAGTGCGGTCACTGCACGGCGGCAGCCGGGGTCAGTGGAGCATTGTATGCCAAGGCGGTGAGGCCTGGACGCGAACGGGGAATCGATGGGGACGGTTGTCATGTGTGGGGTCGGAGTACCCTGACATGCCGTGTGTTTAGGTTTACCTTGCAAGGTTAAAACTCGATTCGGATCGTCTGCTTCTCGCAGCTAATGAGACTGCTTGATTCCTTGTACTGCATCGAGTAAGAAGTGAAATGAGGTTACATGAGATAACTTGTTGTTTGAATTAAATGATTGTTACCATGTATGCTTAGAAGGAGCAAATCTAGCTAAGTTAATGATGATAAAATTGGAAAAGCTAAAAATTTATTTTAGTAACAGCTAGTGCTTTTGGCAAACCAAACCCCTCAGCTAAACAGCTGCATAGTCTAGAGGTAGAGGAGTAGACTCCTCACACCGGGTAAGTCTAGCTAAGTATTAGTTTACTCAGCCTTGCTTGTGGCACCATTTGTGCAGGTACCATGCAGGATTTGATTGATGGTGTGACTTGGCCTACCACCCTGCCACCGGGTTGGACGGTCGAGTGGGATGTTGCTCCGGCAGGAGAGGAGCATGAGGAGTAGTGGGCTAGGCCTTGCCCATTTCCTCATTATTGACGACATCGATTATCCGCTGCACTTTACTTTATGAACTTTATTTGCTACTCAAGAACTCCGATTTATGTAATAATTCAATACTTAATTTGAGGTTTCCTGTTTTATTGTATTTCTTCTGTGACTCACCTTCGAGTGAGATTGTGGAATTTGATCCTGGTTAAGTGGCTCTATCAGACTAGATCTGAAGGACTGACGGGTTATTCCGAATTAAGTGTGTCACGGCCCTTGAGGCGTGGCTTGGGCACTTAAGCTGGAATAATTCGGGTGGTTCTGCCACAGCTGGTATTGGAGCAAATTCCACCACAGAGAAGGACAATAAACCATGAATACCAATTTTCAAAACCTAAAACTTGCTTAGAAACTGCTATAGATCGTCAGGACTAGACCGCTAGACCTAGGACGAAAGGCCTTAGGCATAGAGGGAGGGAGAAATAGGTGGCTAATTAATTAGGCCCCGTGGGTCAATACTTATATTTAAGGATGCCCTAAAAAGGCACCCTATTTTCTTTTTGAGAGGCAACGTTTCTTCCAGCATGCATGCATTATAAAACATAAAGAGGAATTAAAATTTGAGCTAACCCCTTTTTCTTTAAAACCATCTGGGCTCTCTTTTCTTTTTCCATCCACCATAATCTTTATCTTTGACTCCCTTCCGCAGATGAATTCACCCACCCCCGCCAGTGGAGGAGACTCTCGTTTCAGTTCTGACTTCCTTTCTCGCGATGGCTTTCCTTCCATCTTGTGGGAAGTGCTTAACTCCGCCGGTTACCCTACGCCCCCTTTGTACACGGTGCAGTTGTATGAGGAGCATCGGGTACCTCGTTGTCGGGTCTGGTTGACTTTGGAGGCTCATCCCCTTCAGCCGGGTTGGCGTTCTCTTGACTCTGAGACGATTGGACTCAGGACGGACGACACCGTTGAGGCAGCAGCCATGAAGACTCTGACGACTTTCTGTGGCTACCATCCCCTGCAGATGGTGATGCACCCTTTGGGACTCTTCCCTGCTGAGAGGAAGGATGATCCCATGTGGTGTAACCGCGTGAGCCACGTGAAGGATGTGTGGGCAATGTATCCTGACTTGGTTGGGAGGGTCACCGTTCAGTGCATGAGTGCGCTGTACCGCCTTCAGGCCCTTCAGAGCGATGCTATGACACTTCTTGCTAACACCGCTCAGACTGCCAAGCTCACTCTCGACAGTCGGGAAGATTTTGTGGTCGACCTATCCACAGAGTTGGTGGAGAAGGATCTGCAGGTGGAGAGGCTGAGCCAGCGTATCGCTACCTTGGAGCAGCAAGTGGAGATCCGAGACAACACTATTGATGTCTTGGAGAACCAGCTACGATGTGCAGAGGGAACTCGAGGAAGCAAATGACCACTTGGACATGCACCACCTGGAGATGGAGGCCAATGAAGCAGGAAGCGAGGGAGAAGAGGCTCCCGAGGAGTTAGGACCAGCCCCTGGTGCCAATGGGACTACCTCCGTGATGCCCCCTTCACCCGCATCCAGTGTCGCTTCCACCGCTCAGGGTTGAGCAGTCACTTCGACGCTCTTAGGCGGATAGAAACCTATGCGAGCTTAGTTGATGTCAGATTTTGGACTAGGCTTATGGGTACTTTCCCCTGATTGATGTAACCCTGTAAACTTTTGAAATCTATATGATCTTTGTCACCATGTTATCTTCATTTCGAACCTAATATTATGATTATGGCATTTTTTCCTTCCATATGAAATGATATCTTGCCGTTCGAAACTGTGAGTTGGGATAACAATGGCGACAATCTCTGTTTTCAGATGGCAGCTAGGCAGCATCGCGGGCAGAACGAGCAAGTTCCCCCCGCCACCTCCTCCAGCTCCCACAGTGCAGGAGCTGATGGCCCAGCAGAATGAGATTCTGCGACAGCTCTTGCAGCGCCAGCCCCACCCCCAGCAGCATGGTGGAGGCCAGCATCAGCGACCTCCGGCTATGGCAACTTACCAGGAGTTTCTGAGCACGTAGCCGCCTTTGTTCACCAAGGCAGAGGATCCGTTGGACGCCGACGTGTGGCTTCTCGTCGTCGAGTCCAAGTTTCCCCTCCTCACGGGAGACTGCCCTGATGCTACCAAGACCCGCTTCGCCGCGCAGCAGCTTCGCGGATCTGCTCGGACTTGGTGGGATCACTTCCGTGCTATGCTCCCCGCTGATCGTGAGGTATCTTGGGAGGAATTCAAGACTGCCTTCAGAGGACACCACATCCCCGCTGGCATTCTTGATCGGAAGTTGAATGAATTTTTGGCCCTTAATCAAGGAACCCGCACGGTACTGCAGTATGCGCAAGCCTTCAACGACTTATGCCAGTATGCAGGGTACCATGCTGATTCTGATGAGAAGAAGAGGGATCGCTTCCGCAGGGGTCTCAATACCAAGCTGCGGGAACGACTCAACACTGTCCGGGCTGATAGCTTCAATGAGTTGGTCAACATGGCTATCTCCCAGGAGGATTGCATTGTTGCTCACCGGGCAGAGAAGAAGAGAAAGGCACCAATGACAGCACCATCCGCTCAGGCTCAGAGGTTCCGGATTGTTTCTCACAATCAGAGCAGGGGTTTTCAGCAGCAGGCAGGCAGATGGGTGATCAGGCCACCTCAGCAGCAGCCGGCGCCCAACCGCTACCCAGCTCCCGCCCCAAGGAACAATCAGCCTCCGCAGCAGCAGCAATTCCGCCAGGGCAATGGGAACAAGTGTTTCACTTGTGGCAATGTGGGCCACTATGCCAAGAATTGTCCCAGGAACCAGCAGAGGCAGATGCCAGCACCAAATCAAGACAAGGGAAGAAAGCAGAAGGTGCAAGTCAGGCAAGGGAAGCTCAACTTCACTGCTCTAGAGGAAGTGCCAGAAGGAGCTCCTATCATGACTGGTATCTTTTCAGTTTATAATCAACCTGCTTTAATTCTGTTTGATTCTGGTGCATCTCATAGTTTCATTAGCCAAAAGTTCAGTGCTAATTGCAAACTGCCATTTTCTCACTCAAAAGGGTCATTCATGATAGTCACACCTGGGGGAAAAATTGCAACTAATCAATTAAACCAAAGTGTGCCTATTACTGGGAAGCCACATTATCAAAACCACTCTTCTTGTGTTGGGATTAGAAAATGTGGATATTATTCTAGGGGCAAATTGGATGACCTTGCACCAAGTTGTGCTTGATGTAGCCAGTCGTACCGTGGAAGTTAATTCTCCTTTCTGCGGGAACTTCACTTTGATTCTGCCTAGTCAGGGTTCTTCTCAGTCATGTGCTTTCTCTATGATGGAGTTACCCCTGAAGAAGATCCCAGTGGTCTGTGAGTATGCAGATGTCTTTCCTGATGAATTGCCGGGAATGCCTCCGGACCGGGATATTGAATTCGCCATCGAGTTGCAACCGGGAACGGCCCCAATTTCCAAGAGGCCCTACCGAATGCCACCCGCTGAGTTGGCAGAGTTGAAGAAGCAATTGCAAGAGTTGCTGGATAAGGGTTTCATTCGCCCAAGCACTTCGCCTTGGGGATGTCCAGCACTGTTTGTGAAGAAGGATGAAAGCTTGAGGCTGTGTATAGATTACCGCCCTCTTAATGCGGTAACTATCAAGAACAAGTATCCTTTGCCTCGTATTGATGTTCTCTTTGACCAGTTGGTCGGGGCCGAGGTGTTTTCCAAGATAGACCTTCGCTCTGGCTACCATCAGATCAAAATACGAGCAAGTGATATTCCGAAGACGGCATTCTCAACCAGATATGGGCTATATGAATTCTTGGTGATGTCATTTGGGCTGACAAATGCACCAGCATATTTCATGTATCTGATGAATTCTGTTTTTATGCCGGAATTGGACAAGTTCGTGGTGGTTTTCATCGATGATATTCTGGTGTACTCCAAGAACGAAGAAGAACATGCCGGGCATTTGCATGTAGTGCTTCAACGTCTGCGAGAGCACCACCTTTATGCCAAGTTATCCAAGTGTGATTTTTGGCTAAAGGAAATCAAATTCTTGGGTCACACTATCTCTCAAGCTGGAATAGCTGTTGATCCTGATAAAGTGCAAGAGGTGATGAACTGGAAGCCACTAACCACTGTCCATCAGATTCGGAGTTTTCTGGGATTAGCTGGTTATGACCGAAGATTTATTCCGGACTTCTCTCGAATTGCGAAGCCTATTACTGAGTTGCTGAAGAAAGAAGTCAAATTTGTGTGGAGTCAGAAGTGCGAGGATGCCTTCCATGCATTAAGGCAGCATCTGACCACAGCACCAGTATTGGCGCAACCCGACAGTAGCAAACCTTTTGATGTATATTGTGATGCCTCGGGCACCGGGCTAGGTTGTGTCTTGATGCAAGACAACCGAGTCATTGCTTATGCCTCAAGAGCACTCAGGCCTCATGAGCAAAATTATCCCACTCATGACCTTGAGTTAGCAGCAGTGGTTCATGCATTGAAGATGTGGAGGCACTATCTAATGGGAACCCACTGCAACATCTTCACTGATCATAAGAGCCTTAAGTACATTTTTACTCAGGCTGATCTTAACATGAGGCAGAGAAGATGGCTAGAGCTGATCAAGGATTATGACCTGGAGGTACATTATCACCCAGGGAAAGCTAATGTGGTAGCTGATGCCTTGAGTCGGAAGTTGCAGTGCAACTGTGTTCTGATGGATTCTCGCATTAACACCTTGTGCGATGAGTTGAGCAAGATGCAAATTGAAGTGATTCCTTCTGGTTCTTTGTCTCACATTTCTGTTGAGCCAGCTTTGCAAGACCAGATTATCATGGCCCAGCTCAGTGACAAGGGAGTGCAGATTATCAAGAAGAATCTCCATCAGAAGGTTGAGAAGTATAGTTGTTTCCGCCAGGATGAGAAGGGTGTGTTATGGTTCAAAAGCAGATTGGTAATTCCTAAAGACCAGGATCTCAAGAGGAAAATTTTGGATGAAGCTCATCTCTCCAAATTCTCTATGCATCCGGGAAGCACCAAGATGTACCATGATTTGAAGCCTTTGTACTGGTGGACCAGAATGAAGAGGGAGATAGCCCAGTATGTATCAGAGTGTGACACCTGTCAGAGGATAAAGGCAAGCCACTTGAAGTCAGCTGGAGCTTTGCAACCACTATCCGTACCTTCGTGGAAGTGGGACGACATCAGCATGGATTTCATTGTGGGTCTGCCCAACACCTCTCGTCATCATGATTCAATTTGGGTTATTGTGGACCGATTGATGAAAGTGGCACATTTTCTTCCTGTGCACACCACTGATAAGGCTCAGAGATATGCAGAATTGTATATTGACCGGATCGTGTGTTTGCACGGATTACCTCGGACCATTGTTTCTGACCGAGGAGCCCAATTTGTTGCCAGATTTTGGGAACAATTGCAAGAGTCTTTGGGAACCAAGCTAATCAGGAGTTCAGCTTACCACCCACAGACTGATGGTCAGACGGAAAGGGTAAACCAAATCCTGGAAGATATGCTGAGAGCGTGTGCGATCGATTGTGGCAAGAACTGGGATAAGCACCTCTCCTTGGCAGAGTTCGCTTATAACAATAGTTATCAATCCAGCCTAAAGATGGCACCTTTTGAAGCTCTCTATGGAAGAAGGTGCAGGACACCACTCAATTGGTCTCAACCTGGTGAAAGAGAAGTTTTTGGACCTGATTTAGTGACTGAAGCCGAAAGGAAGGTCAAGCTAATCAGGAAAAATCTAGAAGCTGCTCAGGCCAGGCAGAAGAGCTATCATGATAAAAGAAGGAAACCTCTCCAGTTCGAGGTGGGAAGTTTTGTATACCTCAAGGTATCACCCACCAAAGGAGTGCAGAGATTTGGGATCAAAGGCAAGCTAGCCCCTCGTTACATTGGACCTTATGAGGTCATAGAAGCATGTGGACCCGTGGCATACAAGCTGAAGTTACCTTCAAAGATGTCTGCCATTCACAGTGTTTTTCATGTATCTCAGCTGAAGAAGTGTGTTCGATTGCCGACTGAGATCATAGCAGAGCCAGAATTGGAGATAGAGCCAGATCTATCGTACCAAGAGTACCCCTCCAAGATTCTGGATTGCAAAGAAAGATCAACTCGGGCTAAATCGATCAAGATGTACAAGGTCCAGTGGAGTAATCACTCCGAGGAGGAAGCTACTTGGGAAACCGAGGAATTCCTGAGATCCAACTTCCCCGATTGCTAACCTAAGGAAGCTGGTACGTAATCACCCCCAAACCCCTCCTCCTGCCTTTCGAATCTAATCTTCAAAAATATGATCTTAATTCAGAATGAAGTAACTATAAAGTAAAATTTAAAAGGACTTCCTTCTGAAGTTGCAAAGAGAATGACATTCGAAGAGCAGTTTATCCTAATAATGGCAATCATCACCCATTTCCTATAAGTCTCACCCTTCGCTTTACCCCGGGAGGACTCTGGCCCGAATCTCGGGACGAGATTCCTTTAAGGGGGGAAGGCTGTGACACCCCAGTGTCACCTAGGGTTTCTCTCAAATGCCAAACCTAGAACCATTATTTTATGTGAACCAAAGTAAGCATGAGCAACAAAACAATTTAAGTGAGAAAGAATTCACCAAGTATATACTTAAAAGTGTCATGATCAAAGCAATTGAGTCCTTTAAAAGATAAGATTGTGCAACCCTAATTTAAAAACCCTAAATGAGCCCCAGGAGCAAAATTCAAGAAAGTAAGAAAAGGGGAGTGAAAAGTTTAAAATTTTGAGTTGAGCCAATTATATAAGTTAAAGTATGTTTATTAAGCAACAAGAAAGATTGAGAAGGCTTAGCCAAAATAATTCAATTAAATCCCCAAATCAGCCCTTGATCTATGAACCCTTGGGAAATTCAGATTTCTGAATTTCTGAATTTCAGACCTCTTTCCAAAGATCATCTGCGTTCTCTGCTTTTCGAAACTCAAAGCCAGAAGATCCAAATATCAAAGTCGTGCCAAATTACCTTGAACACATTCTGAGAAAGTTTGAATTCAAACCAAATTCATTTGACACGATTTTGGCGCAGCTTAACCTCGGGACCAGACATTCTGACACTGGCACCTTGGTGACGCTACAACTCCCTGTCCCTAGCCTAAAACCGCACGTCGTCCATACACAAAAGACAAAGCTTGGTCTGGTGAACAAATCCTTCACAGCGATCTTGCCCAAATTCGCGAAGATTTGCTCCCAATCGGCGCTTGAACAGGGGCAGAGGCAACGGGAACACGTGTTCGACCGTGGCTGACACCCCCGGTTCACGCCCGTTCGCGCACCGCGCCTTCCCAGTGCACGCCCGCGCGCACTCGCTGGTCCACGACCGCCCGTGCACCGCGCCGTGCCTATAAAGCCTCCCCAGGCGCACCTCACTTCGCCCCGTACTCACCCTCACCGGCCAGCCACTTTCCCTTAGCTCCGGCGAGCTCAATTCCGCCCGCCATTGCCGCCAGAGCTTCGGCCACCGTGGCCAGCCCACTCCAGCCATCCCCTGGGAAAGCCAGTGCTTCGGCTAGCTCCGCCAGTAGCCCGTGAAGCTTGCCAAACCCTCGGACCCGGCCGGACTTCACCGGAGGCCCGAGATTGACTTCACCGGACTTCGGTCTTCCGCCGCCGCGCGTGGACCGAGCTATCCAGTGAGTCTCCGCCCAATTCCTTGCGCTCATGTCTTCTCTGGCACCCCGTGGTCCTCCCTGACCCATTTGATTGAACTATCTCGCCGTGACCAGGCCGGTCTCCTCGCCGCCGACGAGCATCCCCGCCTGCGCGCGTGGACCGACCAACTCCGGCCATCTCCGACGGCGTTCCGCACACCGTTGTGATCCCCAAGACCTCCCCTTCATCCTCGACCGCTTCACCGGAGCCATCTCGCCGCCGGTAAGCCCCTCCGCCCTTTCTTCCGCCGCGGTTACTGTTTGAGGTAGAAGAAGGACCTCGGGTTAGGATCTGTAGAACCCGAGGGGTTTTCTGTAATGTCAGAGACTCATGTGAATAGTAGCTTGAGGACTGATTCGCGAAGAAAACTTAGAAAACACGCCAGGGACCCCAGTGCAAAGTGGATTTCCATTTAATCAATTCTGTTATTCTTTTTAAATAACCAGAGAACTTGTAAAATTCATAACTTGATGAATTCCTAATCAAAAGATGTCAAACCAATTTTGCTAGCTCCTGTATATTATAATCTATCATTTAAAAATAGTAGACCCTATACTTTCTGTTCAAAATTTTAGAGTTTAAAATTAAAAACAGAAACCCACTAAACCTTATTTAATCAAGGAAAATTAGTTTTTCTTCTGTGCTGAACTTAAGAAAAATGGTAGATGATCAAACCTCTTGTAGACACTGTTTAAAAATAGTAGGAACCCCAACATTAGAAATTATGATGTAGTTTCTCATTTAAAGATGTTTTGTCCAAAACTTAGAGAAAATCAGAAAGACATTAGAAATTAATGAACAGTGATTAATATTATTTTTCCTAGTTTACTTATGTAACAGAGAACTTAGGAAAAATACAGAGACCATTAATTTGGTCCAGTTTTAAATTAAAATGATTTGTTTAGCCTAAATAAGACTGAAAATCAATTATTAAAGAGGCAAAACTATAACCAAAATGCTTAACAAAATTCCAGTGGACTTATAACCACCAGAGCCTCACTACAAAAATACAGAGCACCTCAGTCCAACTTTTTAAGTAAGGGAAATAAATACAAAGTGATAATAAGGCATTTTCCAACTAAATCATGAACAACCCCAAATAATGTGATAATGGGCAACCAAAAATTAACTAAGTCCATGATGAGGTAAACTACCAGAGAAAAATGCAAACCCATGAAAAGGAAGCAAACTCTTACCAATTGCTAATGATTTAAGAGAAAGGCCATTTAATTCAAATAATGCATACCACCCCTTCCCTTAAGCAAAAAGATGCCAAACTTCAGAATGATTGCTCTTGCACAAAATAATAACCAAGAAAAATGAGAACTCTGTTGTTTGATGTTGTTCCAATATAGTGGTAGTAGAAAGCACCCATTTGGCTAGAAACTTGAGAAAACCATAGAAAAATAATTAAAAGGTATTAATGACTAGAAATTTGTATCAAGTCATGTTATAACACCTAAAAGCCAGCAAAAATAAGTTTTGAAGAATTACCCACTGTTAAATAGTAGTTGTAATTCAAAGCACCCCTTCTGCCCTAGAGTTTAATAATTTTGTACAGAGAAAACTATTCACTTTCTGATCCCCAAATTTTGAGACAGAGAAACACACACCAGTAGCAAGCCACTGTAATTTTTACAGAATTTTTAGGATTTTATAAAAGCAACTTGTAGTTCAAACCTACTCCAAAACATTAAAGAGAATAAAAGAAAAGGAAAGAAGAAATAAACCCCACCTCAATAAGTCTAACTTGAGTACCTATCATTTATCCCTAAGACTTAAAAAGAATTCAGTGGAACCCCAAAATTAAACCTACCACTTACCTTAGCTAAATTTGAACCAGTTTACCAAGTATACCACCCAAGGGTCTTGCATAAGTAAAGTTAACTTTGTTTAACTCAAGAAAGAGCATACACCTTTAAAGTTGTGATTTCTAAATGCACATATCATGTCATGCATATATCTTACGCATTGCATTCATTAGATTGTAATCTTGCCGACGGAGAGTACGTGCTCATCCCCGAGCAAGGACCTGTCCAAGAGGAGGACCAGGAGCAGGCTTCAGAGGCTGCTATCGAGGATCTCCCCGCAGCCCCAGCAATTGAAGGCAAGCCCCGGTTTTATGCATAACCTATTAATTATGCTATTTTACTACACTTAATGCTTGTAGGATTGCAATGTGCACTTAAGTGTAGGAGTTGCTTGAAACCTCTAGTTGCATAAACTTAGGATTCCTTTTTGAGATGAATACTAGTATGCTAGGTCGAGTAGCTGCTTGCTAATCAGGATCTCGGTAGAAGTCGAGTGATTTTTCTAGCACTCGCGCGAGGTCAGGAATTGATTGTATTCATCTTGATAATGGGATATATGTTGGTCTATGGACTTGGATCCAGGGAGGATGCCTTGTCTATGAGACGGGAAATTGAATTAAGGATTAATGTGTGGATACCTGAGTCAAGCTTTTGAACGTACTAAACACATGCCAGGAAAAATGGTAACCGGTAAACCTAGTACCTGAGTGAAGCCGGGCGCGGACTTTATCCCTCATGCGACCTGAGACTGGGTCTCCCATGCTAGCTATGGTGGGTACAAGTGCGGTCACTGCACGGCGGCAGCCGGGGTCAGTGGAGCATTGTATGCCAAGGCGGTGAGGCCTGGACGCGAACGGGGAATCGATGGGGACGGTTGTCATGTGTGGGGTCGGAGTACCCTGACATGCCGTGTGTTTAGGTTTACCTTGAAAGGTTAAAACTCGATTCGGATCGTCTGCTTCTCGCAGCTAATGAGACTGCTTGATTCCTTGTACTGCATCGAGTAAGAAGTGAAATGAGGTTACATGAGATAACTTGTTGTTTGAATTAAATGATTGTTACCATGTATGCTTAGAAGGAGCAAATCTAGCTAAGTTAATGATGATAAAATTGGAAAAGCTAAAAATTTATTTTAGTAACAGCTAGTGCTTTTGGCAAACCAAACCCCTCAGCCAAACAGCTGTATATTCTAGAGGTAGAGGAGTAGACTCCTCACACCGGGTAAGTCTAGCTGAGTATTAGTTTACTCAGCCTTGCTTGTGGCACCATTTTTGCAGGTACCATGCAGGATTTGATTGATGGTGTGACTTGGCCTACCACCCTGCCACCGGGTTGGACGGTCGAGTGGGATGTTGCTCCGGCAGGAGAGGAGCATGAGGAGTAGTGGGCTAGGCCTTGCCCATTTCCTCATTATTGACGACATCGATTATCCGCTGCACTTTACTTTATGAACTTTATTTGCTACTCAAGAACTCCGATTTATGTAATAATTCAATACTTAATTTGAGGTTTCCTGTTTTATTGTATTTCTTCTGTGACTCACCTTCGAGTGAGATTGTGGAATTTGATCCTGGTTAAGTGGCTCTATCAGACTAGATCTGAAGGACTGACGGGTTATTCCGAATTAAGTGTGTCACGGCCCTTGAGGCGTGGCTTGGGCACTTAAGCTGGAATAATTCGGGTGGTTCTGCCACAGCGGAGAGTGGATTACGTTTGCTATAGGATCCTCCCGTGGGAGATGGTCAGGGATGGAGCTCAGGACAGCGACGATGGAGGCGACTATCGAGGTACTTTCCATGGTGTAGGGGCTCCTCGCCATCCCATGGCACGATGTGTGGGAGTTCGCTCAAATTCGACTGCATTGTCTTTCTTCGGAGCCATCGACATTGTTGGATCCTTCGATGTGCCACCCATCGATATGTTTCAGATTTTCAAGTCATTGAGTTGTACTCCCTCTGTTTTTTAATATTTGACGTTTCCTAGAGGTTAGCAAAGATTAAGGTAACAAAAACATGACTAAATTGCCCCTCATTTAGATCTCTGCATCGAACCCGTCCGAGCTCGCCTCGCCTCGCGTCGCGGCGCCCGCCGTCCTCTCCTCCACATCAGCTCGCCTCGCGTCGTGGCGTCCGTAGTCCTTTCCTCCACATCGAAACCGTTCGAGGCTAGCTGCTCGTCTCATCAGGTGTCGCCTCCTTAGTTAGGCAAGCCTACCACACCTCCACCTCCGTTGGCAAGACCGCCACAAAGCCCACCTCTATCTCTGTCTCCACTATCAGTGACGCGTTCAAAGGCAAAGCAGGATAGCACGGTCGATGATGCAGGGGGCTGTATCCTCATCACAACGCCTATCTACATCACCCACATGGTGTCGGCTGAAAGGGAAATGTGCCCTTGGGCCATTTCTAAAGTGTTTTGGTGATTAAGTGCCCAACACATATTCTCTAAGTGTTAATTTGTGCCAAAGATTGAAGAAGTGCAAATCATGTAACAAGGTACGTTTCTAGACTTAGTGCATTGATTTGGGTACTAATGTATTGTGTCTAAGTGCTAGAAACAGAAGAAAATAGATTGGAAAAGAGTTGGCTGTGTACAACCAACTGCTGCTCGGTCTGGTGCACCGGACAGTGTCCGGTGGTGCACCGGACAGTGTTCGGTGCGCCAGACAAGTCCAAGGTGAACAGGCCGCTCTCGGGACTCGACGACGGCGTACAGCTATAATTCACCGGATTGTCCGGTGGTGCATCGGACTGTCCGGTGAGTCGTCCGCGGCGAAGTCGTCGCTCTCGGAAAAAGTTCAACGGCGTACGGCTAAAATTCACCGGACTGACCGGTGGTGCATCGGACTGTCCGGTGAGCCAACGGTCGACTGCGCCAAAATAGGAAGGAGATCCACACTGGACTGTCTACAGTGACTGTCCGGTGGCGCACTGGACTGTCCAGTGCGCCACCCGACAGAAGGCAAGATTAGCCTTCCAAGATTGTCTCCAATGGCTCCTAGCTGCCTTGGGGCTATAAAAGGGACCCCTAGGCGCGTGGAGGAGTCACCCAAGCTTACAAGAAAGATCCTAAGACTCCAAGACTCCATTCTCACGCATTCGATTCTTTGAGATAGTGACTTGAGCTCCATTTGAGTTGAGAACTCCTTGCGTTGTGTTTTGAGCTCGAGTTGTGACTTGTGTGCGTGATTGTGCTCTCGTTTTGAGTCTTGTGTGTGTTGCTCTCCCCTCCCTTACTTCCGTGCTTCTTTGTGATCCTCAATTGTAAGGGTGAAAGGCTCCAAGTTGTGGAGATTCCTCGCAAACGGGAGAAAGTCTAAGAAAGAAGAACACCGTGGTATTCAAGTTGATCATTGGATCACTTGAAAGGGGTTGAGTGCAACCCTCGTCCATTGGGACGCCACAACGTGAAAGTAGGCAAGTGTTACTTGGCCGAACCACGAGATAAACTCACGTGTCTCTTGTGATTTCTTTTCTATGATTACTTGTGTGTTCGCAAGAGCTCGCTACTTAGCCGTACTAACACTTAACCAAGTTTTGTGGCTATTAGTATTTGATTTATTCAGCATCACCTATTCACCCCCCTCTAGGTGCTCTCAATTGGTATCGGAGCCGTTCTCTTCATGTAAGGGACTAATCGCCCGAAAAGATGGATCCTAAGGGAAAGGGAATGGTGGTCAACGACAAGGAGAAGGAGTCCATCGTCAACGAGCTAAGGGATGACAAGCCCACTGACTCTGGCTCGAGTCATAAGAAGAGGGATAGGAAGAATAAGAGGCGTATCAAGAAGATCGTCTACTACGACAGCGACGAAATTTCTTCCTCACCACATGACGACGACGACTCCTCGTCAAAAAGAAAGCCGGTGAATCAAAGCTTTTCATTTGATTATTCTCGCATTCCATTCAACTCTAATGCTCATTTGCTATCTATCCCTCTTGGGAAACCTCCACACTTTGATGGAGAAGACTACTCTTTTTGGAGTCACAAAATGTGTAGTCACCTTTCCTCTCTCCATCCTAGTATTTGGGAGATAGTTGAAAATGGAATGCAATTCGATAGTTCGGATAACCCTGTATTTATTAATAAGCAAATTCATAAGAATGTGCAAGCTACCGCTGTTTTGCTAGCATCCTTGTGCAGGGATGAATACAACAAGGTGAGCGGCTTGGACAACGCCAAGCAAATTTGGGATACCCTCAAAATATCACATGAGGCAAACGACGCCACCATGATCACCAAAATGGAGTTGGTGGAAGGCGAGCTGGGGAGGTTTGCAATGATCTGGGGAGAGGAGCCAACACAAATGTACAACAGGCTCAAGACCTTGGTCGACAAGATCAGGAGCTATGGAAGCACAAGATGGACGGACCACAACGTCGTCCGACTTATGCTTAGGTCTTTTACTGTTATTGACCCTCATCTTGTGAACCTCATCCATGAAAATCCCAGGTACACAAAGATGACGCCTGAGGAGATACTCAGAAAGTTTGTGAGCGGGCGTATGATGGTCAAGGAAGCAAGATATGTTGATGATGCATTGAACGGCCCAATGCCCATCTATGAGCCCTAGCCCATTGCACTCAAGGCAACAAGCAGCAGCAGGGAGGCGCTACCTAGCAAGGTGGCACAAGTTGAGGCTGCCGAGCTAAACGAAGATGAGATGGCCCAAATCATAAAGCGCTTCAAGACCGCATTAAAAGGACGCAAGGAGCACCCTAACAAGAACAAGGCAAAGGGAAAGCGCTCTTGTTTCAAATACGGTAAGACTGGTCATTTTATAGCACAATGCCCCGATAATAACAATGACTAGGTACAAGAAAATCATGGGAAGAGGGAGAAGAAGAAGACCTACAAGAAGGCAAAGGGCGAGGCGCACCTTGGCAAAGAATGGGATTCGGACTGCTCTTCTTCCGACTCCGACGACGAAGGACTTGCTGCCTCAGCCTTCAACAAGTCCTCTCTCTTCCCCAACGAACGCCACACTTGCCTCATGGCCAAGGAGAACAAGGTAAGCGTTCGGGATACTCCTAAGTATACTACTTCAAGCGATAATTCTAGTAATGATGAAGTAGATTACTCTAGTCTATTTAAAGGATTAGATAGAGCTAAAGTAGAAAAGATTAATGAACTAATTGATGCTTTAAATGAAAAAGATAGACTGTTAGAGAAGCAAGAAGACATATTATATGAAGAACATGACAAACTTGTTAGTGTACAAAAGTCTCTTGCTCTAGAAACTAAAAGGAATGAAATTCTATCCTCTGAGTTGTCTGCATGCCATGAAGCTGTTTCTAGTCTAAAGAGCTTAAATGATGAATTAACTACTAAGCTAGAAGGAGTTAATAAATCTAGTTCTTGTATAGAGCATGTTGTCATTTGTAATAGGTGTAAGGATTTTGATGTTGATGCGTGTGTTGAACACCTTACTTCTATTACCAAATTAATTGGTGAAGTGGCAAGTCTTAATGCCCAACTTAAGACTTGCAAAAGTGACTTTGATAAATTAAAATTTGCTAGGGATGCCTATACTGTTGGTAGACACCCCTCAATTAAGGATGGGCTTGGCTTTCAAAAGGAAGCCAAGAACTTAACAAGCCAAAGGGCTCCCATTCCCAACAAGAAGAAAGGGAAGGCCCCTATGGCTAGTAGCATTCAAAGGAATCATGCTTTCATTTATGATAGAAAATTTTCTAGGAATGCTCATTATAATAGGAGTTATGATGCTTATGATTCACATGCTATGATTGCTTCAAGCTCTACTTTTGTGCATGGTAGAAATATGCCTAGGAAAAATCATGTTTTGCATCATGTACCTAGGAAAATGCGTAATGAATCTGCTACTGTTTTCCATGCATGCAACACTACTTTTGTACTCACATGTAAAAATAAAAAAGTGGTCGCTAGGAAGTTGGGGGTCAAATGCAAGGGAGACAATACTTGCACTTGGGTCCCAAAGGCTATTGTAACTAACCTCGTAGGACCCAACAAAAGTTGGGTACCTAAAACCCAAGTGTAAATTGCCTTGCAGGTTTATGCATCCGGGGGCTCAAGCTGGATTATCGACAGCAGATGCACAAACCACATGACGAGGGAGAAGAAGATGTTCACCTCCTACGTCAAGAACAAGGATTCCCAGGACTCGATCATCTTTGGAGATGGGAACCAAGGCAAGGTTAAAGGACTAGGAAAGATAGCCATTTCATCTGAGCATTCCATATCCAATGTGTTCTTAGTTGAATCGCTCGGGTACAACTTATTGTCTGTTAGTCAACTATGTAATATGGGTTATAATTGTCTATTTACTAATGTAGACGTGTCTGTCTTTAGAAGGAGTGATGGTTCATTAGCTTTTAAGGGTGTACTAGACGGCAAACTCTACTTAGTTGATTTTTCGAAAGAGGAGGCCGATCTAGATGCATGCTTAATTGCTAAGACTAGCATGGGCTGGCTATGGCATCGCCGTCTAGCACATGTTGGGATGAAGAACCTTCATAAACTTCTAAAGGGAGAACATGTGTTAGTACTAACCAATGTATTTTTCGAAAAAGATAGACCTTGTGCAGCTTGTCAAGCAGGTAAACAGGTGGGAAGCACTCATCACAGCAAGAATGTGATGACCACATCAAGACCTCTGGAGCTACTTCATATAGACCTCTTTGGACCCGTCGCCTACCTCAGCATCGGGGGAAGTAAGTATGGTCTTGTTATTGTGGCGGAACCGCCCGAATTATTCCAACTTAAGTGCCTAAGTCCCACCTTAGAGGCTAGACCACACTTAAATAGGAATAACACGTCAGTCCCTCGGATCTAGTCCGACGAGGCCACTAACAGGATCAAGTACCACATACTCACTCGATGGTGAGGCACATAGCAAATACAATAAAGCATAAAACCATACATTAAGGAGTATTAAATTATTACATCAACATCGGAGTTTTAGCAAAAGTGGAGATCATTGTTCGGAATGCAGCGGAATAAAACTAACGATAAATGGAGGGATGGGGAAGCCTGTTGAAAGGGAATTAGGCTTACACCTAGTCCCTAATTAATTTTGGTGGTTGAATTGCCCAACACAAATATTGGACTAACTAGTTTGCTCTAGTGTGTAAGTTATGCAGGTGCAAAAGGTTCACACTCAGCTAATAGAATGACCATGTGTTGAGTTCAACAAAAGGGCAAAGGAGCAACCTAAGGCCCCTCTGGTCTGGCACACCGGACTGTCCGGTGAACACCGGACAGTGTCCGGTGCACCAGAGGACTTCAGCTCAAACTCGTCGCCCTCGGGAATTTTCCACAGGCCACTCCGCTAAAATTCACCGGACTGTCCGGTGTACACCGGACATGTCCGGTGCTCCAAGAAAGAGCGGCCTCAGGAACTCGCCAGTCTCGGGAATTCGCGTAGACGGCTCCGCTATAATTCACCGGACATGTCCGGTGTTCACCGGACTGTCCGGTGCAACCTCGGGGCAACGGCTACTTCGCGCCAACGGTCACCTGCAGGCGCATTTAATGCGCGCCAGAACCGCGCAGTTGTCAGGCACGCGGGAGCAGGCACACCGGACATCAAACAGTACATGTCCGGTGTGCACCGGACATCCAGGCGGGCCCAGGTGTCAGAACTCCAACGGTCGAATTGCAACGGCTTTGGTGACGTGGCTGTCGCACCGGACATGTCCGGTGTGCACCGGACTGTCCGGTGCGCCATCGAACAGACAGCCTCACCAAACGGCTAGTTTGGTGGTTGGGGCTATAAATACCCCCAACCACCCCACATTCATGGCATCCAAGTTTTCCAACTTCCAACCACTTACAAGAGCTAGGCATTCAATTCTAGACACACCAAAGAGATCAAATCCTCTCCAATTCCACTCAAGCATTTAGTGACTAGCGAGAGAGATTTGCCGTGTTCTTTTGAGCTCTTGCGCTTGGATCGCTTTCTTTCTTTCTCACTTGTTCTTGTGTTCAAAACTCAATTGTAACCAAGGCAAGAGGCACCAATTGTGTGGTGGCCCTTGCGGGGAAGTTTTGTTCCCGTTTGATTGAGAAGAAGAAAAGCTCACTCGGTCGGAGGGACCGTTTGAGAGAGGGAAGGGTTGAAAGAGACCCGATCTTTGTGGCCTCCTCAACGGGGAGTAGGTTTGAGAAAACCGAACCTCGGTAAAACAAATCCGCGTGTCACACTCTTCATTTGCTTGCGATTTGTTTTGCACCCTCTCTCGCGGACTCGTTTATATTTCTAACGTTAACCCGGCTTGTAGTTGTGATTATTTTTGAGAATTTCAGTTTCGCCCTATTCACCCCCCTCTAGGCGACTTTCAATTGGTATCAGAGCCCGGTGCTTCATTAGAGCCTAACCGCTCGAAGTGATGTCGGGAGATCACACCAAGAGGGAGATGGAGACCGGCGACAACAAGCCCACTGCAAGCCAAGGGAGCACTTCATCGGAAGAGTCCCGCACCAAGAGAAGGGAGAAGAAGAAGAACTCCTCCAAGCGGAAGGAGAAAAGATCTTCCTCTTCTCACCACAAGGAGAAGAAGGAAAAATCTTCTTCTCACAAGCCGCATCGGAGTGGAGACAAGCACAAGAGGATGAGGAAGGTGGTCTACTACGAGACCGACACTTCATCAACATCCACCTCCGACTCCGATGCACCGTCCGTAACTTCTAAGCGCCAAGAGCGCAAGAAGTTTAGTAAGATTCCCTTAAACTATCCCCGTACATCTAGACATACTCCATTACTTTCCGTTCCATTAGGCAAACCGCCAACTTTTGACGGCGAAGATTATGCTAGGTGGAGTGATTTAATGAAATTTCATCTAACCTCACTCCACAAAAGTATATGGAATGTTGTTGAGTTTGGAGTACAGGTACCATCAATAGGGGATGAGGATTATGACACGGACGAAGTGGCCCAAATCGAGCACTTCAACTCCCAAGCCGCAACCATTCTCCTTGCCTCTCTAAGCAAGGAGGAATACAACAAAGTGCAAGGGTTGAAGAACGCAAAGGAGATTTGGGACCTACTCAAGACGGCGCACGAGGGTGATGAACTCACCAAGATCACCAAGCGGGAAACAATCGAGGGGGAGCTCGGTCGCTTTCGTCTTCGCCAAGGGGAGGAGCCACAAGACATGTACAATCGGCTCAAGACCTTGGTGAACCAAGTGCGCAACCTCGGGAGCAAAAAATGGGATGACCACGAGGTGGTTAAGGTTATTTTAAGAGCACTTATTTTCCTTAACCCCACTCAAGTTCAATTAATTCGTGGTAATCCTAGATATCCACTAATGACCCCGAGGAAGTCATCGGGAATTTTGTGAGCTTTGAATGCATGATTAAAGGCTCAAAGAAGATCAACGAGCTTGACGAACCTTCCACATCCGAGGCGCAACCGGTGGCCTTCAAGGCAACGGAGGAGAAGAAGGAGGAGTCTACACCAAGTAGACAACCAATTGACGCCTCCAAGCTCGACAATGAGGAGATGGCTTTAATCATCAAAAGCTTTCGCCAAATCCTCAAGCAACGGAGGGGGAAGGACTACAAACCCCGCTCCAAGAAAGTGTGCTACAAATGTGGTAAGCCCGGTCATTTTATTGCAAAATGTCCTATGTCTAGTGACAGTGACAGGGGCGACGACAAGAAGGGAAAGAGGAGAGAAAAGAAGAAATACTACAAGAAGAAGGGCGGCGATGCCCATGTTTGCAGGGAGTGGAACTCCGATGAGAGCTCCACCGACTCCTCCTCCGACGACGAGGACGCCGCCAACATCGCCGTCACCAAAGGCCTTCTCTTCCCCAACGTCGGCCACAAGTGTCTCATGGCCAAGGATGGCAAAAATAAGGTAAAATCAAGGTCCTCCACTAAATATGAAACATCTAGTGATGAGAATGATGATAAAAATGAGGAGGATAACTTGCGCATTCTTTTTGCTAACCTCAACATGCAACAAAAAGAAAAATTAAATGAATTGATTAGTGCTATACATGAGAAGGATGATCTCTTGGATTCTCAAGAAGAATTCCTTATTAAAGAAAATAAGAAGCATGTTAAGGTCAAGAATGCTTATGCTCTAGAAATTGAAAAATGTGAGAAATTAACTAGTGAGCTAAGCACATGCCATGACACTATTGCCAACCTTAGAAATGAAAATGCTAGATTAATTGCTAAGGTTGATTCTCATGTTTGCAATGTTTCAACTTCCAATTCTAAAGATGATAATATTGATTTACTTGCTAGAATTAATGAGTTGAATGAGTCTCTTGCTAGCCTTAAGATTGAGAATGAAAAATTGCTTGCTAAGGCTAAAGAATTAGATGTTTGCAATGTTACAATTTCTGACCTTAGAACTAAGAATGATATGTTGCATGCTAAGGTTGTAGAATTAAAATCTTGCAAACCCTCTACATCTACTGAGCATATTTCCATTTGTACTAGGTGTAGAGATATTAATGTTGATGCTATCCATGATCACCTAGCCTTAATTAAAAAACAAAATGATCACATAGCACAACTTAATGCTAAGATTAGTGAGCATGACTTAGAAAATGAAAAATTTAAATTTGCTAGAAGCATGCTCTATAATGGAAGACGCCCAGGCATCAAGGATGGCATTGGCTTCCAAAGGGGAGACAATGTCAAACTTAATGTCCCTTCAAAGAATTTATCTAACTTTGTTAAGGGCAAGGCTCCCATGCCTCAGGATAACGAGGGTTACATTTTGTACCCTGCCGGCTATCCTGAAAGCAAAATTAGGAAAACTCATTCTAGGAAGTCTCACTGTGGCCCTAATCATGCTTTTATGTATAAGGGTGAGACATCTAGTTCTAGGCAACCAACCCGTGCCAAGTTGCCTAAAAAGAAAACTCCTAATGCATTAAATAATCATGCTATTTCATTTAAGACTTTTGATGCTTCTTATGTGCTCACTAGCAAATCCGGCAAGGTAGTTGCCAAGATTGTTGGGGGCAAACACAAGGGCTCCAAGACTTGTGTTTGGGTACCCAAAGTTCTTGTTTCTAATGCCAAAGGACCCAAAACCGTTTGGGTACCTAAAATCAAGAACTAAAATTGTTTTGTAGGTTTATGCATCCGGGGGCTCAAGTTGGATACTCGACAGCGGATGCACAAACCACATGACAGGGGAGAAAAAGATGTTCTCCTCATATGAGAAAAACCAAGATCCCCAACGAGCTATCACATTCGGGGATGGAAATCAAGGTTTGGTCAAAGGATTGGGTAAAATTGCTATATCACCTGACCATACTATTTCCAATGTTTTTCTTGTAGATTCTTTAGATTACAATTTGCTTTCCGTATCCCAATTATGTCAAATGGGCTACAACTGTCTATTTACTGATGTAGGTGTTACTGTCTTTAGAAGAAGTGATGATTCAATAGCGTTCAAGGGGGTGTTAGAGGGTCAGCTATACTTGGTAGATTTTGATAGAGCTGAACTCGACACTTGCTTGATTGCTAAGACTAACTTGGGTTGGCTCTGGCACCGCCGACTAGCCCATGTTGGAATGAAGAATCTTCATAAGCTTCTAAAGGGAGAACACATTTTGGGACTAACCAATGTTCATTTTGAGAAAGACAGGATTTGTAGCGCATGCCAAGCCGGGAAGCAAGTTGGCACTCATCATCCACACAAGAACATCATGACTAGTGACAGGCCACTGGAGCTCCTACACATGGATTTATTCGGCCCGATCGCTTACATAAGCATCGGCGGGAGTAAGTACTGTCTAGTTATTGTGGATGATTATTCTCGCTTCACTTGGGTGTTCTTTTTGCAGGACAAATCTTATACCCAAGAGACCTTAAAGGGATTCTTGAGACGGGCTCAAAATGAGTTCAGCTTAAGGATCAAGAAAATTAGAAGCGACAATGGGACGGAGTTCAAGAACTCTCAAATCGAAGGTTTCCTTGAGGAGGAGGGCATCAAGCATGAGTTCTCTTCTCCCTACACTCCACAACAAAATGGTGTAGTGGAGAGGAAGAATCGAACTCTATTGGACATGGCAAGAACCATGCTTGATGAGTACAAGACACCGGATCGGTTTTGGGCCGAAGCGGTCAACACCGCTTGCTACGCCATCAACCGGTTATATCTTCACCGAATCCTCAAGAAGACATCCTATGAACTCCTAACCGGTAAAAAGCCCAATATTTCATATTTTAGAGTTTTTGGTAGCAAATGTTTTATTCTTGTCAAAAGAGGTAGAAAATCTAAATTTGCTCCTAAAACTGTAGAAGGCTTTTTACTAGGATATGACTCAAACACAAGGGCATATAGAGTCTTTAACAAGTCCTCAGGACTTGTTGAAGTTTCTTGTGACGTTGTGTTTGATGAGACTAACGGCTCTCAAGTAGAGCAAGTTGATCTTGATGAGATAGGTGAAGAACAGGCTCCATGCATAGCGCTAAGGAACATGTCCATTGGGGATGTGTGTCCTAAGGGATCCGAAGAGCCTCCACATGCACAAGATCAACCATCTTCCTCCATGCAAGCATCTCCACCAACTCAAATTGAGGATGAGGTTCAAGATGTTGAACAAGAAAATCAAGAAGATGAGCCACCTCAAAATGACGGCAACGATCAAGGGGGAGATGCAAATGATGAAGACAAGGAGGATGAACAACCAAGGCCGCCACACCCAAGAGTCCACCAAGCAATACAACGAGATCACCCCGTCGACACCATCCTCGGCGACATTCATAAGGGGGTAACTACTCGATCTCGTGTTGCACATTTTTGTGAACATTACTCTTTTGTTTCCTCTATTGAGCCACACAGGGTAGAGGAAGCACTTCAAGATGCGGATTGGGTGATGGCGATGCAAGAGGAACTCAACAATTTCACAAGGAACGAGGTATGGCACTTAGTTCCACGTCCTAATCAAAATGTTGTAGGAACCAAGTGGGTCTTCCGCAACAAGCAAGACGAGCATGGTGTGGTGACAAGGAACAAAGCTCGACTCGTGGCCAAGGGGTATTCACAAGTCGAAGGTTTGGATTTTGGTGAAACCTATGCACCCGTAGCTAGGCTTGAGTCAATTCGCATATTATTGGCCTATGCTACTTACCATGGCTTCAAGCTTTATCAAATGGACGTGAAGAGTGCCTTCCTCAATGGACCAATCAAGGAGGAGGTCTATGTTGAGCAACCTCCCGGCTTTGAAGACAGTGAGTATCCTAACCATGTTTATAGGCTCTCTAAGGCGCTTTATGGGCTCAAGCAAGCCCCAAGAGCATGGTATGAATGCCTTAGAGATTTCCTTATTGCAAATGGCTTCAAAGTCGGCAAAGCCGATCCTACTTTATTCACTAAAACTCTTGATAATGATTTGTTCGTATGCCAAATTTATGTTGATGATATTATATTTGGGTCTACTAACAAATCTACATGTGAGGAATTTAGTAGGATCATGACACAGAAATTCGAGATGTCTATGATGGGGGAGTTGAAATATTTCTTAGGATTTCAAGTCAAGCAACTCCAAGAGGGCACTTTCATTAGCCAAACGAAGTATACTCAAGACATTCTAAGCAAGTTTGGAATGAAGGATGCCAAGCCCATCAAGACTCCCATGGGAACAAATGGGCATCTCGACCTCGACACGGGAGGTAAGTCCGTGGATCAAAAGGTATACCGGTCGATGATTGGTTCATTGCTTTACTTATGTGCATCTCGACCAGACATTATGCTTTCCGTATGCATGTGTGCAAGATTCCAAGCCGACCCTAAGGAATCACACCTTACGGCCGTAAAACGAATCTTGAGATACTTAGCTTATACTCCTAAGTTTGGGCTTTGGTACCCTCGGGGATCCACTTTTGATTTGATTGGTTATTCGGATGCCGATTGGGCGGGGTGTAAGATCAATAGGAAGAGCACATCGGGGACTTGCCAGTTCTTGGGAAGATCCTTGGTGTCATGGGCTTCAAAGAAGCAAAATTCGGTCGCTCTTTCTACCGCCGAAGCCGAGTATATTGCCGCAGGCCATTGTTGCGCGCAATTGCTTTGGATGAGGCAAACCCTGCGGGACTACGGTTACAAATTAACCAAAGTTCCTCTTCTATGTGATAATGAGAGTGCAATCCGCATGGCGGATAATCCCGTGGAGCATAGCCGCACTAAACACATAGCCATTCGGTATCATTTTCTTCGGGATCACCAACAAAAGGGGGATATCAAGATTTCATACATTAACACTAAAGATCAATTAGCCGATATCTTTACCAAGCCACTTGATGAACAATCTTTTACCAGACTTAGGCATGAGCTTAATATCCTTGATTCTAGGAATTTCTTTTGCTAAACTTGCACACATAGCTCATTAGAATACCTTTGATCATGTCTCTTCTATATGCTATGACTAATGTGTTTTCAAGTGTATTCCAAACCAAGTCATAGGTATATTGAAAGGGAATTGGAGTCTTCGGCGAAGACAAAGGCTTCCACTCCGCTCTACTACCCATCCTTCGCCATCACTCCGCATCACTCTCCATCTTTGGTATAATCTTCACTCATTTATTTCATGACCAAAGGAGGAGAAAGTACTTCTATTGGCTCTAATATTTCCGTTTTTGGTGATTCATGCCAAAGGGGGAGAAAATATGAGCCCAAAGCAAAAGGACTGCACCACCACCCTAATTTTAAAATTGATGATTTTCAATTGGTAAATTTCAAAATTGGTATCTCTTTGTGTTCTAAAGGGGGAGCAAGTAGTATTTTCAAAATTGATGTCTTAAAACCCTCTTGAACACTAAGAGGAGACTTTATTTGAGGGGGAGTTTTGTTTAGTCAAAGGAAAAAGCATTTGAAACGAGGGAAGAAAATTTCTTATTCATTATCTTTGACTATCTTGCAAAAGGACTTTGAAAAGAATTTACAAAAGAGTTTGCAAAACAAAACCTTTGGTGCAAATGTGGTCCAATATGTCAAAAACAAAGAAAACAATCCATGCGCATCATGTAAGCATTTATATTGGCTTATTTCCGAGCAACCTTTGCACTTACATTATGCAAACTAGTTCAATTATGCACTTCTATATTTGCTTTGGTTTGTGTTGGCATCAATCACCAAAAAGGGGGAGATTGAAAGGGAATTAGGCTTACACCTAGTCCCTAATTAATTTTGGTGGTTGAATTGCCCAACACAAATATTGGACTAACTAGTTTGCTCTAGTGTGTAAGTTATGCAGGTGCAAAAGGTTCACACTCAGCTAATAGAATGACCATGTGTTGAGTTCAACAAAAGGGCAAAGGAGCAACCTAAGGCCCCTCTGGTCTGGCACACCGGACTGTCCGGTGAACACCGGACAGTGTCCGGTGCACCAGAGGACTTCAGCTCAAACTCGTCGCCCTCGGGAATTTTCCACAGGCCACTCCGCTAAAATTCACCGGACTGTCCGGTGTACACCGGACATGTCCGGTGCTCCAAGAAAGAGCGGCCTCAGGAACTCGCCAGTCTCGGGAATTCGCGTAGACGGCTCCACTATAATTCACCGGACATGTCCGGTGTTCACCGGACTGTCCGGTGCAACCTCGGGGCAACGGCTACTTCGCGCCAACGGTCACCTGCAGGCGCATTTAATGCGCGCCAGAATCGCGCAGTTGTCAGGCACGCGGGAGCAGGCACACCGGACATTAAACAGTACATGTCCGGTGTGCACCGGACATCCAGGCGGGCCCAGGTGTCAGAACTCCAACGGTCGAATTGCAACGGCTTTGGTGACGTGGCTGTCGCACCGGACATGTCCGGTGTGCACCGGACTGTCCGGTGCGCCATCGAACAGACAGCCTCACCAAACGGCTAGTTTGGTGGTTGGGGCTATAAATACCCCCAACCACCCCACATTCATGGCATCCAAGTTTTCCAACTTCCAACCACTTACAAGAGCTAGGCATTCAATTCTAGACACACCAAAGAGATCAAATCCTCTCCAATTCCACTCAAGCATTTAGTGACTAGCGAGAGAGATTTGCCGTGTTCTTTTGAGCTCTTGCGCTTGGATCGCTTTCTTTCTTTCTCACTTGTTCTTGTGTTCAAAACTCAATTGTAACCAAGGCAAGAGGCACCAATTGTGTGGTGGCCCTTGCGGGGAAGTTTTGTTCCCGTTTGATTGAGAAGAAGAAAAGCTCACTCGGTCGGAGGGACCGTTTGAGAGAGGGAAGGGTTGAAAGAGACCCGGCCTTTGTGGCCTCCTCAACGGGGAGTAGGTTTGAGAAAACCGAACCTCGGTAAAACAAATCCGCGTGTCACACTCTTCATTTGCTTGCGATTTGTTTTGCACCCTCTCTCGCGGACTCGTTTATATTTCTAACGTTAACCCGGCTTGTAGTTGTGATTATTTTTGAGAATTTCAGTTTCGCCCTATTCACCCCCCCTCTAGGCGACTTTCACCTGTCCCATCACTCCTCATGCTCCTCCTCGGCCGAGGTAGGGTCCCACTCGACTGTCCAACCCGGTGGCAAGATGGACGACCAAGTCACTCCAGCAACCATGTCCTCCAGAGAACCTGTAAAATTATGCCACAAGCAAGGCTGAGTATACTAATACTCAGCTAGACTTACCCGGTGTGAGGAGTCTACTCCTCTACCTCTAGAAATGCAGCTGTTTGGCTGAGGGGTTTGGTTGCCAAAAGCACTAGCTGAGTCTAAAAATCAAGTTTTAGCTTTTTCAAGTTTTAGTGTGACCCTCTTAAGACTAAAGGTGTACTATCTACTCATTCATGGTATCAAGCAATTTAGCAAACAACATCTTTTGCCAAATCATCACATTTTCACTTGTTACTCAATGCAGTACAATGGATCAAGCAGTCTCATTAGCTGCGAGAAGTAGACGATTCGAATCGAGTTTTTATCCTTGCAAGGTAAACCTAAACACACGACGTGGCGAGGCACTCCGTCCCCACACACATCGACCGTCCCCATCGATTCCCCGTCAGTAGAGAGGGGCTCACCGCCTTGGCGTACAATGCCTCACTGACCCCGACTGCCGTCGTGCAGTGACCTTACTTGTACCCACCATAACCGGAATGGGAGACCACGTCTCAGGTCGCGTGAGGAGGGCAATCTGCTGCCAGGTTCAATCAGGTACTAGGCTTACTGATTTACCATATTTCTCGGCATGTGTTTAGTACGTTCAAACGCTTGACACAGGTATCCGCACGTTAATCCTTATTCCAATTTCGTCTCGTAGACATCGCAATCCCCATGGATCCGAGTCCACAGTCCATCATCATTCTATTATCAAAGTGGATACAACCAATTCCTGACCTCGCGCGAGTGCTAGAAAAATCACTCAACTTCTACCGAGATCCCTAATTAGTAAAGCAGCTACTCGACCTAGCATACTAGTATCCATCTCAAAGGTATCCTGAGTCATGCAACTAAGGTTCCAAACAACTCCTACACTTAAGTGCACAATACAAGCCTACAAACATTAAGTGCAGTAAAATAGCATATAGAATAGGTTATGCATAAAACCGGGGCTTGCTTTCCAAAGCTGGGGCAGGCAGATCCTCGATGGCAGGCTCTGGTGCTGGATCCGGGGCTACCTCCTGAGCAACTCCTTGCTCCGGCACGAGGATGTACTCTCCGTCAGCGAGGTTGCAATCTATTGAATGCAATGAATAAGAAATATGTATGCTATGATTATGTAGGATTTAGTAATCATTATGCTTAGTGAAGAAAAACTAAGTTAGTTGATAACTTAAGGTTTCTTTGTTATAAGAAGCTCTTGAGGTTTATGTTTATCAATTTAGGTTTGAGGTTTTGCTTAGAGGTAAACATAGTGGATTAAGATTTGGATTGCCCTTTAAAGGTTCTATCAGGTATTCAAGGGTTTCGTTGTTTTGGTTAGGACAACATTAATCTCCACTACTAATTCCTCTTTTTATTGTCTTTTTATGCTCTTAAGGTGGTTTGAACTACAATAGTGATTTCAAAATTTCCAAAAAAAATCTTGTAAAAATTACAGTGGGTGAATATTGGTCTCTGAAGTCTGTCCTATAAATTTGAGGTAAAAAATAAACAGAAAATGTCCTGGACAAAAAATAACAAAAGTTGGGGCAGAGGGGTTACTTTGCACTACAACCCTTATCTAGGTGTGGGTTCTGTACTAAGGGTTATTTTTGCTAGTATCTATGGATAATAACATGCTTCTGCGCCAAAAAGTCACAGAGGGTTACTTAGTGGTTATTTAGTTATGATTTTCTAAATTTTAATGCCAAAAAGACACTTATAACTAACTTGCTATCTGAAAAATATCAAACAACAGAACTTGTATTTTTCCTAGGTTCCTCTTAGCACAAGAATAGTTATTCCTAAGGTAGGGGTGTTTTCTCCTTAGGATTATTTTCTTATGATATTTCAAAGTTTTCTCTGTTTTTCATGAATAATTATGAGTACAATTTTCTCTCACTGGACTATGGTTCAATAGATTTTTCTTGTGAACTACATAACTTAGGCATGCTAGGAAAAATATGGTTGCCCTCTGGTTTCCATTTTTAATCCCTTTTCTTAATTTTCCTAAGTTTGAGCATAAACAAGCTTTGGTGAACAAACTCTCCTTAACCTTGTATACTGGGGTGTTTATTAATTTTAAACAGTGTAACTATTAGGTTAGTGTCTCCACTATTTTTCTTAACCCTGGTCTAATAATATTTCTATGTTTCCTTCTAATATTAAGTTTTGAGCAGTTTTATTATTTAATTCAAAACTCTAGAAAATAATACAGGAACTATGGGATTTACTATTTTTGTCTGATAGTTTATATTTCACAAAGTCTAGCAAAAGTGGTTTGACAAATTTTGGATAATTATTCTTCAAGTTATGCATTTATTTAGTTCTCTGTAATATTTAAAAGAAGAATAAATTTGAAAGGGAAAAGAAATACAGGTTTGCGCTGAACCCCCTGGATTTTCTCTCCTTTTTCTCTCTCAAAACAGTCCTCGGTCTACTATTCGCATGAGTCACTGACATTGCACAAAACCCCCTGGACTTAGCCGAAATCTAAGTCGCGCTCCCTGGCTGGCTTAAACAGTATCCGTGGCGAAGATTACGGCGGCGAGGCTTACCTGCGGCAGTAGAGCTCCGGTGGGGTGGTTAGTGACGTCGGGGAGGTCACGGCGGTCACGTCGGTGTGCGGGTCAGCGTCAGAGGTGGTCGGAGCTGCCCTGGCCACGAGCGCAGGCGGCGGAGGTCGTCGGTGGCTCCTGCTTCGGCCAAACCACAGCGGTAGGGTTCAATTAAAGCGCACGAGGAGCTCCACGGGGTGATGTAGAGGCCATGCGCGCAACAAATTGAGAAATGGTGTAGAGGTTTACCCGGTCCACGTGCTCCGGCGGGGTTCCGAACTCCGGCGAGCACGATTGCGCTATTCCGGTGGCGCGGGTCCTCGGTTCAAGCTCGGGCAAGCATCACGGTCTCCTAGGGGATCTATCCGAAGGCTTGGATCGAGCGGAGGAGGGCGGGAAAGCGGTTGGCCACGGTGGTTGCCCTCGGGTGGCTCTGGCGAGTCGCGGGGAGGTCGCTGGAGCTATGGGCGAGCTCGGGGGAGTTAGGCGTGGTACAGAGGAGGCAACGGGGAAGATAGCCGGGCACTGGGGGTGGGCTTTATAGCCGTGGCGTGGGCGTGGTCACGGGGCGGCCGCGGGCGCGTGGGGTTCGCGTGCGGGCGTGCTCTGAGCGCGCCCCCGAGTGTCAGCCCACGTCGAACACGTGGGGGTTTAATTCTGCCAGGGTTCAACGACCGATTTGATCGCCTTAGCGTGCAGATCTTGGCAAAATCCCCGTGTACGGTCTCTTCCCTACACCAAATCCTACCTTTTTAATGTGAGTTCCAAGCAAGGATACAGTCGGAGTAGAGAGATATGGGGGTGAGAAGTCGGCTCTGTCAGAGCTATCCACACCGAGACAAAAGCCATGCCAAGTCGTGTCAAATGGCTTAGGGTTGGGTTCAAACTTTTCCAGGGTGTTCTAGGGGTCTTTGGGCACCATTTTGTCAATTGGGCCATAAGGTTTTGAGGTTGGGATCAAGGTGAACATGTTTGATCTTTGAAAGAGGGTCAGTTTTGAACTTGAGCAAATCCTAATTTTTCTTTTATGCTCAACTCTTTGGTGACCTTTTTGGGGTTCTTCTGAATCCTTTTTGGGGTCACACTCTTACTATGTTTTGTAGGGTATTAAGTGTATTGCAACTTTTATAATTAGTCCAAGTCATGATAATGTGATTTACATAGACTTTTTGCCATAATCCCCTCTAGGGCTCCATTTGCCTACAAGGGATTTGAATTAGGGTTTGAGTCATTCTCTTCTCTTTAGTGCATGATAAGGCCAAGGCATGACTTCTAAGATGGGTTACACCTACTTAGGATCTTGATCCCCAAGTTTGGTGTCTCTTGCTCAAACTAAACCACATGTGATGATGGGTTCAATAGTGTAGTCTTGAGTGGAAACCCTAAGTAACACCTGGGGTGTTACAGCCCTCCAATCTCGCCCCGAGATTGTGGGTGGGGATCCTTTAGAGGGTACCCAGAAGATGGGTCTGTGTGATGTAGATTCTTTAAGCCAAGTTTCTCTAATTAACTACTCTTCGAATGTCATCCTCTTTGCAACTTCAGAAGGAAGTCCTTTTTAAGTTATTTTCAAGGCTTACTATCCCTTTAACATCTAAGTTTTTCTTGTATTTAGATTCAAAGGGCAGGTGGGGGTGGGGTTTTTTTGGATTACGTACCGACTTCTTTGGGCAAAAAGTCGGGGAAGCGAGATCGTAGAAAATCCTCAGTCTCCCACGTAGCTTCTTCTACTGAATGGTGACTCCACTGAACCTTATACATTCTGATCGACTTCGCCCGCGTTGATCTCTCCTTTTGATCTAATACCTTGACGGGGTGCTCTTGATAAGACAAGTCTGGTTCTATCTCAATTTCCAGTTCAGGTAGTACTTCGGTGGGTAAGCGGACACACTTCCGTAGCTGAGATACGTGGAACACATCATGAACTGCTGACATGTGGGGTGGCAACTCCAATTGATATGCTACGGGTCCACAATTTGCTTTGATCTCATAGGGCCCAATGTAGCGAGGGGCTAACTTGCCCTTGATTCCAAACCTCTGAACACCCTTGGTGGGTGACACCTTAAGATAAACATGATCTCCCATTTCGAACCGTAGAGGCTTCCTCCTCTTGTCGTGATAGCTCTTTTGTCTGGCCTGAGCAGCTTTGTAACGCCCTGAATTTGGGGGTAGAATTTTTTCTTCTTTTCTCTCACCAAATTCGGGCGTTACTCTCTTTTCTCTTCCCGTTTCACTCCTTCCTCCCAATTTCAAACCAGTATAGTGACAGGTGTCCGTGTCGTGTATGAACAAAACCTAAGTTGTCATGGGTGTTGCATCATGCCGAAACACGTTTCTTTGTCTGATGCCGTGTGTTCGACTTGTTCCGCTTCGGACTTCAGTTCGTGATTTAATTCCGTTTAATGGTCATGCGTGTTGTGGGTTTCGATCCGTGATGTGACCCAGCCCAGCCCAGCCCGACCCGGCCCAGCCCAACCCGTGCCCCCCCGGTGCCCCAGACCCCCCCCCCATGCGCCCCCTCCTCCTCTCCCTCTCTCATTTGGATTTCCCACGCAGTAACCTCCCTCTCCATCTTTCACCTCTCTCTCTCCCTACCCGTGGTGCCCTAGGGCTTGGAGACGACGATCACCGGGATTTGGATCCCCGGAGGTGAGTTTTTCCCCTCCCCTTCCCTTCTCTCTCTCCCTCTCTCTCCCTTCTTCTTCCCCTGCGTGCGCCCCTGCTCCCCCGCGACGGCGCGGCTCACCCCTACCTGCCCCTGCGCGGCGGTGCCCGTCCCGGCCCCTCCCCGGCGCGGCGCGGCGGCCCTGCCCCTCACCTTCCCCGCGCGGCAGCGCGCCCGTCCTGGCCCCCCCGCGCGGCTGCGCAGCAGCTCGCCCCTGCCCCTCCCGCGGCGGCGCGGCCCGCTCACCCCTGCCCCTGCGCGGCGGCACTCGCCCCGGCTCTGGCGCGGCCCGCCCCGCCCCTGCTCCCTCCCTCGCGGCGGCTTGGCCACTGGCGCGGCCCACGGCACGGCCCCCGGCGCGGTTCGGCCCCGGCGCGGCCCCAGCCCCCGGCGTGGTCCTCTGCCCCGGCGCGGTGGCTCAGCCCCTGTGCGCGGCCCTCGACCCCCTGCGCGCGGCATCTCGGCCCCGGCGCGACTCGCGTAGCCCCGTTTACCCCCTAACGCGTTCCCGCGTGCGCAAACCCACACGCGCGGTGATTATTTTTGGTTGTAGATAATTTCAAACTCCGTTAGTTAGCGTGCTGCATCGCACGCTTCGTCGCGCGACGAATTTGTCTAATTTCAGATTCTATTAATGTGCTGCGTCGCGCGCTTCGTCGCGCGCTTCGTCGCGCGACGATTCAATTCAAGTTCGTATTTATCAATGTGTTGTGTCATGCGCTTCGTCGCGCGACGATTCAATTTAAATTTGTGTTTATTAATGTGCTGCGTCGCGCGCTTCGTCGCGCGACGATTCTTTTAGTTTATATTCATTAAAGTGTTGTGTCGCGCGCTTCATCGCGCGACGATCTATTTTAATTTAGGTTGTTTGAGGTGCGATGTCGCGCGTCTAGACGCGCGACGTTCCACTTTAAACTCAGCTCTGTTGGCGTATGTCGTCGTGCGCTTCGTCACGCGATGCTTCATGTCTCTTTATAATTAATGCAAGTGTCTCGTTGTGTGCTCTGTCGCGCGGCGAGTCGTCTACTTCTTAATTCGATCTAAATATCGTGTCGTACGTCTCGACGTGCGACCACTCCCTTTCAGTCATCTTCAATTGTTTATAATAATTAAATGTGGAACTTGACTTTACTTTATGCTAAAACGTAGTGTCCAAATTAATTCCCTTCCATTGAGCGAGTAATTTAATTCATAATCATGTATTGTGATCATTTCTCGACTGTCTTTTTCTCTTTCTCTCTTAGCCTTAATTGCGAACCCGCGTGGAACGTCTGTTTATTTACTGCATTCTATTGTATGGTGTATTGTTCTTTTGTATTAAATGTGTGGATGTATGTATGTTTGCGCTCGCATAGAGAACGATCCGGTTGAAGAGCCCGAAGAGCTCGCAGGAGAAGCCCCTGAGCAGCAGTCGGTTGGTGGAGGCAAGTGTCCCTTGACCTATCTCTGTCTTATACATTCTTTAATTCACCTCCCGCATTTCACATTTATACCTAAGGGTTTACTAGTTTTTGTTATCCATGTCCTTGTTTACCTATTTGGATTGGATTATTATTGCTTAGTCTTATGCTATTGCTCAACGCTAATCAATGAACATGATGAGAATTATCAATGATACACTGTTTTCCCCTCTTTTATTATGATGTTATACTTGTGACCTTCAAGGGGTCTCGAGCGGTTTCTCGAGTGCCTCTCCGTAAGGACCTGTTCGTTGGATGACCGCTCGGGAAAACAGTGCAACCATGAGGGTGGAGTGGGATGCCCTTAGCTGAGTAATTAGAGGAACCGGGGTGTAGTTCGCTTAGCCGTTGTGCCGTCAATGGGGCTCGGTGTATGCGGCTCGCTCTGCCAAGGTTGATTTGTCCCTTGGGGAGGAGTGCGGTACATTTAGGAAACCTAACGGGCGGCTACAGCCCCGGGGAATCTTTGTAAAGGCTACGTAGTGATACCCTGCTGGGTCACCTTGGTAGTGATCAATGGAGAGTCATGACCTCCGGGCAGAAAGGGAAATCACGGCTTATGGGTAAAGTGCACAACCTCTGCAAAGTGTTAGAAAAATGATATATCAGCCGTGCTCACGGTTATGAGCGACCAAGGGAGCTCCAGTGATTAGTGGTACTTGATCAGAGATGTTCGGATTGCAGGTGGCAATGAGATTGATGGTTCTTGGTATTGGCTCTGGTAATGGTAAGTGGTACTCTTTCCGTTTGGAAAGGAGTACGTTTGGGTTAATAACGTGGGTTAATTCTAAAACTTGGCTTTCTCTACTAGTAATAATAATCTGACCAACTAAAAGCAACTGCTTGACTTACCCCCACATAAAGCTAGTCCACTACAGCTAAACAAGATACTTGCTGAGTATGTTGATGTGTACTCACCCTTGCTCTACACACCAAATCCCCCCCCCTCCCAGGTTGTCCGCATTGCAACCACTGCTCAGGTGAAGATGAAGCCGTGGAAGGAGACTTTCAGGAGTTCCAAGACTACGACGAGTTCTAGGTGTGGGTTAGCGGCAAACCCCCAGTCGGCTGCCTATGAAGGCCGCGTTTATCTACGTTTCTTTTCCGCACTTTGATTTATTGTAAAGACTATGTGGATGTCTCAGACATATGATGTAATCGACTATTATTTCCCTTTTTAATACTATTTGAGCACTGTGTGATGATGTCCATGTTATGTAACTGCTATGTACGTGAATTGCTGATCCTGGCACGTACATGGTTCGCATTCGGTTTGCCTTCTAAAACCAGGTGTGACATAGGTGGTATCAAAGCCGTGCTGACTGTAGGACTGCTAACCCAGAGTAGAATGGTCGTTCTAAGGATTATAGACCTCTGTCCCTGCCTTGACTTTGATATCCCTTCAAAAGTTGGTCATACCGACCAAACCTATGTTCTACTATATATACCTTGCTAAAAATTGTGTTTTATTCTAATCCTTCATTTATTTATGGTTCATTACTTGCTGGTCATACTAGTTTGTTCTCACTCTTATGCTTGCGGTGTCTTTTGTAGATGGCTCGTCTTAGACACACCGCATGGAAGTCTGTCATCCCCTTCTTACCCTCTCGTCTCGCGGAGCGTCCGCTTCGCCGTCCCGTGGCCAGTTAGTCCAGCCACTTGGAGAGGCTGCACCACCGCCTGCATGAGGAGCAGGAGCGTCGATGACAGGAGCAGCAGGGCTCTTCTTTCTCGCTCCAGTAGGAGATAGAGTCTGTGAGGAGCTGCTCCCCTGTGCTTCCCCTAGAGGCGCCCCCTGCACCACCCCTGAGCGCCCCAGTCCCTGGAGTAGCTACTGGAGAAGACCTAGACGACGGAGGTGGCGACAGCAGCTCAAGCCACGACACCGACTTTTCTGCTAACCAGGAGCCAGAAGGATGGGTTGCTCGACCCATCACTCGCGACGCTGCTCGCGGGTGTCACTTCCATGATGCGCTCGACACCCTGCTACGTCGGGCACTTGACCGGTGTACTTGGTCCATCGAGTATCGCTGTGTGGTCTACCAGCATAGTCGTAGGGTCTACCCGGACCGCTGGGAGGCGACTTGCTTGGTGCGCCGTCCGGAGAATAGTCTCCAGGGTGCGGAGGTCTGCTCAGAGCACTATTCCATCTCTGAGCGGGACTCAGCTGAGGCGGCCATGCAAGATGCCGCACGGCGTGCGCTTTCGCACTACTGCTCAGTGCTCGGTGGGGTAGCTGATGGTCTCAACCTGAAGTATCACCCCCGCCGTCCATCTGGCAGCACAGGAGGCGTGATTGTCTCACCTGTTGGTGAGGATAATCCTAGGTTGAGCAGCACAGTCAACCTAGCCATCATGCTAAACACGGAGCTGGACCATGCGCTAGACGAGCTAAGTAGGGCTCGTGCTGAGATCGCCCAGCTGCGGGCTGAGCGCGCGGAACGTCGTCACCTGGATGATGGTTCCCCCGCTCCCGTCGGGACTCAGCACCCGTACCACTCACCTCGGCGTGGACACCAGTCTTATGGCAACCCCGACTGCAAGACCAAGATAAATTTAGGACCATAGATCATCAGAGTCGGATCTTGTGATTAATACGAAGATATATACATAGAAGCTATAGTCCTAGCATTAGTCTCGCTCTTAGTTAGTCTTAGTTAGACAAGGTAGTTTGCTATATCCTGTGCATTTATGTTTGTCATGATGAACTATGTTTGATTTGGATCTTTGTAATGACTGTCACCAGGATGTGGGTATCCCCTGCATTTTGGTTTACCTGTTATATGTTAATGGAGTTAGCTATTTAGTTGGGAAGCCTTTTATTCCACTTTCCTCTTTATCTGAGAAGCTGTGTTGGTCTGTGTTGGAGATCAGTGAAGATTCTCATCTACTCAGTGTTGTGGAGAATTCTATACTCTTTTCTTATACTGCATGATTTGCAAGATCAGTTCTGATGTGTGGTTGCATTCTGCAGATGTCAGAAAACAGGCGCAGAGGAGGAAGGCGTGCTCAGCAAGAGCAGGCAGCTCAGCAGGATGAGGCACCCCAGCAGCAGCAGCTGCCGCCCCCGCCCTCGATGTCCATCGAGCAGATGTTTCTGATGCAGACTCAGGCAGTTCAAGCTATTGGTCAGACTCTGGCCGCTATTCAGCAGCAGCAGCAGCAGGCACCACCTCAGCCTCATATGCCTCAGATGCCTAGGGACAAACATGCTGAATTCATGAGAGGTCATCCCCCAATGTTTGCTCACTCTTCTAACCCCATGGATGCTGAAGACTGGCTGCGCACTGTGGAGCGGGAGTTGCATACCGCTCAGTGCGATGACAGGGAGAAAGTCCTGTATGGTCCCCATCTGTTGAGAGGAGCAGCCCAGTCATGGTGGGAGTCTTATCTCGCCACCCATGCCAACCCTGACACCATCACTTGGGAAGAGTTCAGAGGAAGCTTTCGTCAGTACCATGTTCCTGCAGGTCTGATGACAGTGAAGAAGGAGGAGTTCCTGGCCCTTAAGCAAGGGTCATCGTCTGTCAGTGAGTACCGGGACAAGTTTCTGCAGTTGTCTCGCTATGCTCCTGAAGATGACAACACCAACGCCAAGAGACAGTACCGTTTCCTGAGAGGCTTGGTTGACCATCTGCAGTATCAGCTGATGAATCACACCTTCCCGACATTCCAGCACCTGATTGACAGAGCAATCATGATAGAGAGGAAGCGTAAGGAGATGGAGGATCGCAAGCGCAAAATCAGTGGACCCGAGCCAGGAAGCAGCAATCGCCCTCGTTTCTCAAGCAATCAACCTCAGCAGTTCAGGCAGAACCAACGTCCACCTTAGCAGCAACAGTTCCAAAGGCAGTATCCTCAGCATCAGTAGCAGAATCGCCAGAACAATCAGTCAGGAGGTCAGTTCCATAGGCAGAATCAGCAGGCACCTCGTCTTCTTGCCCCAGCAAACCAGCAGAACAGTCAGGCAGCACCAGCTCAGGTTGGAAACAGAGCATGTTTCCACTGTGGAGAGCAAGGCCATTGGGTGATGCAATGTCCAAAGAAGGCAGCCCAGCAGCAGTCAGGCCCCAATGCCCCAGCAAAGCAGAATGTGTCTGAGCCTGGAGCAGGCAACCGCTCTTAGCCGCGCTATAACCATGGGAGACTGAACCACTTGGAGGCTGAAGCAGTTCAGGAGACCCCCGACATGATAGTAGGTATGTTTCCAGTCGACTCCCATATTGCAGAAGTGTTATTTGATATTGGAGCAACGCATTCATTCATTACTGCATCATGGGTAAAAGCACATAGTCTTCCAATAACTACCATGTCAACCCCCATTCAAATTGACTCAGCCGGTGGTAGAATCCGAGCCGATAGCATTTGTTTGAATGTAAGTGTGGAAATAAGGGGGATAGCGTTTCCCGCTAACCTCATAGTAATGGGTACTCAGGGAATAGATGTCATCCTAGGGATGAATTGGCTAGATAAGTATCAGGCAGTTATCAGCTGTGATAAGAGGACAATCAAGTTGGTGTCCCCACTAGGAGAAGAAGTGGTGACCGAGTTAGTCTCGCCTGAGCCAAAGAAAGGAAGTTGTTATCAGATGGCTGTTGATAGCAGTGAAGTGGACCCAATTGAGAGTATCAAGGTTGTGTCCGAGTTCCCAGATGTGTTTCCAAAGGACTTACCAGGTATGCCACCAGAGCAGAAAGTTGAGTTTGCCATAGAGCTTCTTCCTGGTACCGCCCCCATCTTTAAGAGAGCTTACAGAATATCTGGATCAGAGTTGGTTGAACTTAAGAAGCAAATTGATGAGTTATCAGAGAAAGGTTACATTCGGCCAAGCACCTCGCCTTGGGCCGCCCTTGTCCTATTTGTGGAGAAGAAAGATGGCACCAAAAGGATGTGTATCGATTATCGAGCTCTGAATGAGGTCACAATCAAGAACAAGTACCCTTTGCCTAGAATAGAAGATCTGTTCGACCAGTTGAGAGGAGCCAGCGTGTTCTCCAAGATAGATCTGAGGTTAGGTTATCATCAGCTCAGGATTCGACCTTCAGACATTCCGAAGACGGCATTCATTACCAAGTATGGGTTGTATGAGTTCACTGTGATGTCTTTTGGTCTAACCAATGCACCGGCCTTCTTCATGAACTTGATGAATAGTGTATTCATGGATTATCTTGATAAGTTTGTGGTGGTATTTATTGATGACATTCTGATATATTCTCAAAGCGAAGAAGAGCATGCAGATCATTTGAGGATGGTATTGCAGAGATTGCGAGAGCACCAGTTGTATGCAAAGTTGAGCAAGTGTGAGTTCTGGATCAGTGAAGTTCTGTTCTTGGGTCACATAATCAACAAAGAAGGATTGGCTGTGGATCCGAAGAAAGTGGCAGACATTATGAACTGGAAAGCGCCAACAGATACTCGAGGAATCAAGAGCTTCATTGGAATGGTCGGATATTATCGGCGATTCATCGAAGGGTTTTCGAAGATTGCGAAACCAATGACAGCTTTGCTAGGCAACAAGGTTGAGTTCAAGTGGACCCAGAAATGTCAAGAGGCCTTTGAAGCGCTGAAAGAGAAGTTGACTATAGCGCCTGTCTTAGTCTTGCCTGATGTGCACAAGCCCTTCTCGGTGTATTGCGATGCTTGTTACATAGGTTTGGGATGTGTGTTGATGCAAGGGGGAAGAGTTGTGGCTTACTCGTCCCGACAACTGAAGGTTCATGAGCAGAATTACCCAATCCATGATCTAGAGTTGGCAGCAGTGGTTCACGCATTGAAGACATGGAGGCACTATCTGTATGGACAGAAATGTGATGTTTACACAGACCACAAGAGTCTGAAGTATGTATTCACTCAGTCAAAGATGAATATGAGGCAAAGAAAATGGTTAGAGTTGATCAAGGACTATGAGTTGGAAATTCACTACCATCTAGGCAAAGCGAACGTAGTGGCAGATGCTCTGAGCAGGAAGAGTCAAGTCAATCTGATGGTCGCTCGTCCGATGCCTTATGAGTTGGCCAAAGAGTTTGACAGGTTGAGTCTCGGATTTCTGAATAATTCGCGAGGAGTCACAATTGAGTTGGAACCTACCCTGGAGCGGGAAATCAAAGAAGCGCAGAAGAATGATGAGAAGATCAGTGAGATCCGGCGACTGATTCTGGAAGGCAAAGGCAAATATTTTTGGGAAGACGCAGAAGGTGTGATATGGTTCAAAGACCGCTTGTGTGTTCCCAATGTCTAGTCTATTCGGGGGTTGATTCTCAAAGAAGCTCATGAGACAGCCTATTCGATTCACCCTGGAAGTGAGAAGATGTACCAGGATCTGAAGAAGAAATTCTGGTGGTACGGAATGAAGAGGGAAATCACAGAGCATGTGGCGATGTGTGATAGTTGTCGGTGGATCAAGGCAGAGCACCAGAGACCAGCTAGATTGTTGCAACCGTTGCAAATTCCTCAGTGGAAATGGGATAAAATCGGTATGGACTTCATAGTCGGATTGCCTCGCACTCGAGCCGGCTACGATTCCATTTGGGTAGTGGTGGACCGCTTGACCAAGTCAGCCCACTTCATACCTGTCAAGACCAACTACAGCAGTGCAGTATTGGCAGAATTGTACATGTCCCGGATTGTTTGTCTTCATGGTGTGCCAAAGAAGATAGTGTCAGACAGAGGAACGCAGTTCACCTCTCATTTCTGGCAGCAGTTGCATGAAGCTTTGGGCACACATCTGAATTTCAGTTCAGCTTATCATCCGCAGACAGATGGTCAGACCGAAAGAACTAATCAAATCCTTGAAGACATGTTGAGAGCATGTGCATTGCAAGATTAGTCCGAATGGGATAGAAAGCTACATTATGCTGAATTTTCCTATAACAACAGTTACCAAGCCAGCTTGAAGATGTCACCATTTCAGGCGCTTTATGGGAGGAGTTGTAGAACTCCGTTGCAATGGGATCAGCCTGGAGAAAAGCAAGTGTTTGGGCCAGACATTTTGCTTGAAGCTGAAGAGAACATCAAGATGGTTCGAGAGAACCTGAAGATAGCGCAATCAAGGCAGCGAAGCTATGCAGACACAAGAAGAAGAGAGCTGAGTTTTGAGGTTGGAGATTTTGTCTATCTGAAAGTGTCACTGATCAGAGGAGTCAGAAGATTCGGAATCAAAGGCAAGTTGGCACCCCGCTACATCGATCCGTATCAGATTCTTGCAAAGCATGGAGAAGTGGCCTATCAGCTCAGTTTGCCAGAAGGCTTGTCCGCAGTGCATGACATATTTCATGTGTCTCAGTTGAAGAAGTGTCTACGTGTGCCAGAAGAGCAGTTGCTAGTGGAAGGTCTGGAGGTCCAGGAGGACTTGACCTACGTTGAGAAACCAGCGCAAATCCTTAAGACTGCAGACAGAGTCACCCGAAGGAAGACAATCAGAATGTGCAAAGTCAGATGGAGTCATCACTCTGAGGAAGAAGCAACCTGGGAGCGTGAAGATGATCTGATGGCTAAATACCCTGAGCTCTTTGCTAGCCAACCCTAAATCTCGAGGGCGAGATTCTTTTAAGGGGGATAGGTTTGTAACGCCCTGAATTTGGGGGTAGAATTTTTTCTTCTTTTCTCTCACCAAATTCGGGCGTTACTCTCTTTTCTCTTCCCGTTTCGCTCCTTCCTCCCAATTTCAAACCAGTATAGTGACAGGTGTCCGTGTCGTGTATGAACAAAACCTAAGTTGTCATGGGTGTTGCATCATGCCGAAACACGTTTCTTTGTCTGATGCCGTGTGTTCGTCTCGTTCCGCTTCGAACTTCAGTTCGCGATTTAATTCCGTTTAATGGTCGTGCGTGTCATGGGTTTCGATCCGCGATGTGACCCAGCCCACCCCGGCCCAGCCCAGCCCGGCCTGCGCGCCCCCGGTGCCCCACACACCCCCCATGCGCCCCCTCCTCCTCTCCCTCTCTCATTTGGATTTCCCACGCAGTAACCTCCCTCTCCGTCTTTCACCTCTCTCTCTCCCTCCCCGTAGTGCCCTAGGGCTTGGAGACAGCGATCACCGGGATTTGGATCCCCGGAGGTGAGTTTTTCCCCTCCCCTTCCCTTCTCTCTCCCCCTCCCTCTCCCTTCTTCTTCCCCTGCGTGCGCCCCTGCTCCCCCGCGGCGGCGCGGCTCGCCCCTGCCCGCCCCTGCGCGGCGGCCCTGCCCCTCCCCTTCCCCGCGCGGCAGCGCACCCGTCTCGGCCCCCCGTGCGGCGGCGCGGCCCCGCCCCTCCCCTGCCCGGCGGCTCACCCCTGCCCCTCCCGTGGCGACGCGGCCCGCTTGCCCCGGCTCCGGCGCGGCCTGCCCCGCCCCTGCTCCCTCCCTCGCGGTGGCTCGGCCACCGGCGCGGCCCCCAGCGCGGTTCGGCCCCGGCGCGGCCCCCGGCCCCGGCGTGGCCCCCGGCGTGGTCCTCTGCCCCGGCGCGGCGGCTCGGCCCCTGCGCGCGGCATCCCGTCCCCGGCGCGACTCGCGTAGCCCCGTTTACCCCCTAACGCGTTCCCGCGTGCGCAAACCCACGCGCGCGGTGATTATTTTTGGTTGTAGCTAATTTCAAACTCCGTTAGTTAGCGTGCTGCGTCGCACGCTTCGTCGCGTGACAAATTTGTCTAATTTCAGATTCTATTAATGTGCTGCGTCGCGCGCTTCGTCGCGCGACGATTCAATTCAAGTTCGTATTTACCAATGTGTTGCGTCGCGCGCTTCGTCGCACGACGATTCAATTTAAATTTATGTTTATTAATGTGTTGCGTCGCGCGCTTCGTCGCGTGACGATTCTTTTAGTTTATATTCATTAAAGTGTTGTGTCGCACGCTTTGTCGTGCGACGATCTATTTTAATTTCAGGTTGTTTGAGGTGCGATGTCGCGCGTCTAGACGCGCAACGTTCCACTTTAAACTCAGCTCTATTGGCGTATGTCGTCATGCGCTTCGTCGCGCGATGCTTCACGTCTCTTTATAATTAATGCAAGTGTCTCGTTGTACGCTCTATCGCGCGGCGAGTCGTCTACTTCTTAATTCGATCTAAATGTCGTGTCGTACGTCTCGACGTGCGACCACTCCCTTTCAGTCATCTTCAATTGTTTATAATAATTAAATGTGGAACTTGACTTTACTTTATGCTAAAACGTAGTGTCTAAATTAATTCCCTTCCATTGAGCGAGTAATTTAATTCATAATCATTTAACGTGATCGTTTCTCGACTGTCATTTTCTCTTTCTCTCTTAGCCTTAATTGCGAACCCGCGTGGAACGTCTATTTATTTACTGCATTCTATTGTATGGTGTATTGTTCTTTTGTATTAAATGTGTGGATGTATGTATGTTTGTGCTCGTATAGAGAATGATCCGGTTGAAGAGCCCGAAGAGCTCGCAGGAGAAGCCCCTGAGCAGCAGTCGGTTGGTGGAGGCAAGTGTCCCTTGACCTATCTCTGTCCTATACATTCTTTAATTCACCTCCCGCATTTCACATTTATACCTAAGGGTTTACTAGTTTTTGTTATCCATGTCCTTGTTTACCTATTTGGGTTGGATTATTATTGCTTAGTCTTATGCTATTGCTCAACGCTAATCAATGAACATGATGAGAATTATCAATGATACGCTGTTTTCCCCTCTTTTATTATGATGTTATACTTGTGACCTTCAAGGGGGCTCGAGCGGTTTCTCGAGTGCCTCTCCGTAAGGACCTGTTCGTTGGATGACCGCCCAGGAAAACAGTGCAACCATGAGGGTGGAGTGGGACGCCCTTAGCTGAGTAATTAGAGGAACCGGGGTGTAGTTCGCTTAGCCGTTGTGCCGTCAATGGGGCTCGGTGTATGCGGCTCGCTCTGCCAAGGTTGATTTGTCCCTTGGGGAGGAGTGCGGTACATTTAGGAAAACTAACGGGCGGCTACAGCCCCGGGGAATCTTTGTAAAGGCTACGTAGTGATACCCTGCTGGGTCACCTTGGTAGTGATCAATGGAGAGTCATGACCTCCTGGCAGAAAGGGAAATCACGGCTTATGGGTAAAGTGCACAACCTCTGCAGAGTGTTAGAAAACTGATATATTAGCCGTGCTCACGGTTATGAGCGGCCAAGGGAGCTCCAGTGATTAGTGGTACTTGATCAGAGATGTTCGGATTGCAGGTGGCAATGAGATTGATGGTTCTTGGTATTGGCTCTGGTAATGGTAAGTGGTACTCTTTCCGTTTGGAAAGGAGTACGTTTGGGTTAATAACGTGGGTTAATTCTAAAACTTGGCTTTCTCTACTAGTAATAATAATCTGACCAACTAAAAGCAACTGCTTGACTTACCCCCACATAAAGCTAGTCCACTACAGCCAAACAGGATACTTGCTGAGTATGTTGATGTGTACTCACCCTTGCTCTACACACCAAATCCCCCCTCCCAGGTTGTCCGCATTGCAACCACTGCTCAGAAGAAGATGAAGCCGTGGAAGGAGACTTCCAGGAGTTCCAAGACTACGACGAGTTCTAGGTGTGGGTTAGCGGCAAACCCCCAGTCGGCTGCCTGTGAAGGCCGCGTTTATCTACGTTTCTTTTCCGCACTTTGATTTATTGTAAAGACTATGTAGATGTCTCAGACATATGATGTAATCGACTATTATTTCCCTTTTTAATACTATTTGAGCACTGTGTGATGATGTCCATGTTATGTAACTGTTGTGTACGTGAATTGCTGATCCTGGCACGTACATGGTTCGCATTCGGTTTGCCTTCTAAAACCGGGTGTGACAAGCTTCTAGGTTCTTCTTAATAACTCTGACCTTTTCCTCTGCTTCAAGTACTAAGTCTGGTCCAAATATTTCCCTCTCTCCCGCTTAAGACCATTTAGCGGTGTCCTACACCTTCTCCCATACAAGGCCTCGAAAGGAGCCATCTTTAGACTGGACTGGTAGCTTTTGTTATATGAAAATTCTGCCAAGGAAAGGCACTTGTCGCAATTTTTTCCATAGTGTAGCACACAGGCTCGCAACATGTCTTCGAGGATTTGATTTACTCTTTCTGTCTGACCATCAGTCTACGGATGGTATGCTGAACTTCTTATTGCATGGGTCCCAAGTAACTCTTGGAGCTGCTCCCAAAAGCGTGCCACAAACAGTGCTCCTCTGTCAGACACAATGGTCTTCGAAATTCCATGCAAATGCACTATTTGATCAATATAGATTTTTGCATACTTCTCTGCCTTGTGGGTGGTATGCACTAGCAAGAAATGAGTCGTCTTGGTCAACCTATCCACGATGACCCAAATAGAATCATGGTGTCGGGAGGTATTGGGCAATCCCACGATAAAATCCATGCAAATATCCTCCCATTTCCAAGATGGTATGGGAAGGGGCTATAAGGTGCCTGCTACCTTCAGATGGCTGGCCTTGACTCTCTGGCAAGTGTCGCATTCAGATACATACTTAGCAATTTCCCTCTTCATTCTGGTCCACCAGTACAAAGATCTGAGGTCATGATACATCTTGTTACTGCTGGGTGCATGAAGAATTTTGAAAGGTGAGCTTCATCCAATATTTTCTTTCTGAGCTCGAGGTTCTTGGGAACAACCAACCAGTCTCCAAACCATAGAATCCCTTTGTTGTCCTGACGGAAGCATTTGTATTTTTCCGCCTTCTGTCCGATCATTTCCTTAATAACTTGAACACCCTTGTCACCAATCTGTGCCATGACTATTTGCTCATGTAAGGTGGGCTCCACTGAAATATAACTTAAAGCACCGGAGGAAACGACTTCTATGTTCAGCTTGCACAACTCATCACATAGGGTGGTGATCCTTGCATCCATATTCATACAATTGCACTGGGCTTTCCTGCTTAAGGCATCTGCCACAACATTGGCTTTGCCAGGATGGTAATGCACCTCCAAATCATAGTCCTTGATTAGTTCTAACCATCTTCTCTGCCTCATATTAAGATCAGCCTGGGTGAAGATATATTTGAGATTCTTATGATCAATGTAAATATTACAGTGAGCTCCCATCAAGTAATGTCTCCAAATCTTGAGAGCATGAACTACAGCTGCTAACTCCAGATCATGTGTGGGGTAGTTCTGCTCATGGGGTCTGAGTGCTCGGGAGGCATAAGCAATGACTCTATTGTCTTGCATCAAGACACATCCTAATCCAGTACCGGAAGCATCGCAATAAACCTCAAAGGGTTTGGTGTTATCAGGCTGAGCTAACACGGGTGCTGTTGTCAAATGCTGCCTTAGTGTATGAAAGGCATCCTCACATTTCTGACTCCATTCGTACTTTACTCCTTTCTTCAACAATTCAGTCATTGGCTTGGCAATCCTGGAGAAATCCGGAATAAATCGTCGGTAATATCCTGCCAATCCCAGAAAACTCCAAATCTGCCGTACTGTAGTAGGAGGCTTCCAATTCATCACTTCTTGTACCTTCTCAGGATCAACTGATATCCCATCCTGAGAAATTGTGTGACCCAAAAATTTAATTTCCCTTAGCCAGAAATCACATTTGGACCACTTAGCATATAGACGATGATCGCGCAGTCGCTGAAGCACGATGTGTAGATGCTCAGTATGCTCGTCTTCATTCTTAGAATAGACCAGAATATCATCAATGAAAACCACCACAAATTTGTCCAGCTTTAGCATGAATACCGAGTTCATCAAATACATGAAATAAGCCGGGGCATTGGTCAGCCCAAAAGACATTACCAAGTACTCATAAAGCCCATATCTAGTAGAGAAAGCCATCTTCCGAATATCACTGGCCCTGATGTTAATCTGATGATAGCCAGAGCGAAGGTCTATCTTGGAGAATACTTTGGCTCCCACCAACTGATCAAACAATACATCAATGCGGGGCAATGGGTATTTGTTCTTGATAGTCACCGCATTGAGAGGGCGGTAATCGACACACAATCTCAGACTCTCATCCTTCTTCTTCACAAATAAGGCTGGACATCCCCATGGTGAAGTACTTGGGCGAATGAACCCCTTGTCCAACAATTCTTGCAACTACTTTTTCAATTCTGCCAACTCGGCTGGAGGCATCCTATAGGGTCTTTTGGATATAGGTGCAGTCCTGGGTTGTAATTTAATCGCGAACTCTATGTCCCTATCGGGTGGCATCCCTAGCAATTCATCAGGAAAAACATCTGGGTAGTCACAGATTACGGGGATTCTCTCAACCGGTGATTCTATCATGGTGAATGCACAGAGCGGGTACAACCCTGATCGGGCAAATATAATGTGGTTTCACCACAAGTAGGGGAGTGAATCTCAATGGCCCTTGCTGCAATATCAAGTACTGCCTGATGCCTGGATAACCAATCAGTTCCCAATATAATGTCCACACTATCCAACCCTAAGATGAGAAGGGTGGTTCTAATCACAAGACTACCAAATTTTATAGGCACCTGCCTGTTGATTTGATAGGTGGCAACCCTGTCTCCTGGTGTTGAAATCGTAATTCCCCATAGGTGTGGTGAAAAGGTAACTGACACTTGGCACTAAATTTGATATTGATAAAACTGTGTGATGCACCAGAATCAAAAAGAATAATTGCAGGATAATTCAAAACTGAAAAGATACCAGTCATGCATGACGGGTGCTCCCTCTGGAATGTCAGCCATGGTGGTGAAGTTCAGCCTGCCTTGCCTCACTTGCACCTTCTGCCTCTTGCCTTGATTCTGGTTGGAATTTTGTCCCTGCCTCTGCTGGTTCCTGGGGCAATTCTTAGCATAATGTCTGGTGTTACCATAAGTGAAACACCTGTTGTCATTGGCCTGATGGTACTGCTGCTGCTGTGGCTAATTATTGTTCCTCTGAACTGGGGGCTGAGAGCGGTTGGGTGCCTGCTGCTGCTGCTGTGGTCGGATCACCCAACGTCCTTGCTGCTGCTGAGGTCCTCGGTTCTGAGTGTCAGATACAATCCTGAAGCGCTGTGGCTGAGCTGATGATCCTGCCACAGGGGTCTTCCTCTTCTTTTCTGCTTGACGGGCTGTGATGCAGTCCTCCTGAGAAATGGCCATGTTGACCAATTCATTGTAACTGTTGGCCCTGACGGTGTTGAGACGGTCGCGGAGCTTAGTGCTGAGCCCCCTCCTGAATCTGTCCCTTTTCTTCTCATCAGTGTCTGTATGGTATCCGGCATACTGGCACAGGTCATTGAAGGCCTGAGCATACTGTAACACTGTCCGGTTCCCCTAAGTAAGTGCCAGAAATTCATTTAGCTTGCGGTCCATAATGCCGGCTGGTATATGATGCCCCCTGAAAGCTGCCTTGAACTCTCTCCATTCCACCTCATGGTCACTGGCTACATAGCAAGGAAGTGGTCCCACCATGTCCGCGCGGGTCCGCAAAGCTACTGGGTGGCAAACCTGACCTTAGTCACCTCTCAACAAACTCCATTTAGTAGTGGGAATTTGGATTCCACTACCCTCAGCCATACATCAGCATCAAGTGGATCCTCTGCCCTGGTGAACAACGGTGGCTGGGTACTGAGGAACTCCTGATAAGTGGCTATCGCTGGGTGACGCTGATGATCACCACCACCATAATGCTGAGGTGGCGGCTGACGCTGAGCCAACTGTCACAAGATCTCATTCTGTTGAGCCATCAGCTCTTGCAGAGTAGGAGGCGGTGGCGGAGGAATGCGTTCATTCTGTCCACGACACGTTCTTCCTGCCATCTGAAAAATCAAGAATGCTCTCAATATCACATTTCCGATGTCAAGGTTCATACGCGGTGAAAGATTTGCAAGGGTAAAACCACTATTTTCTTGCATAAATCATAAAAAGATTCCACATGGCATAAAACTTTCCTTCATAAATTAAAACTGACATCATTCATCATCCATACTCCCAAAAGAGTTTGCTAAGATTACATCAGTGACCCAAAAGACTCAACTCTGTCTAGCCTAGTACCCCAAGGGTGCAAAAGCTAAGCTATCTCCGAGGAGTTCTTCCTACCCACTTCTAATTCTATCTCCGCCACCTAGTGAGCAAAACGAGGCAACGCTCGACTTAGGGGAAGGTGGTCTCCCTGAGCCAGCAGTGTCCAGACTAGATGCGGGCTTTGGCTCCTCTCCTCCCTCGATGTCGACCTCCTCGTTGGCCTCCATGTCCTGGATCTCCTAGTGGTGCAAATCCAAATGTTGGTTAGCCTCCGCAAGTTGCTGCTGAGTGTTGATGAGCTGATCCTCGAGAACCTCAATGGTGTTCTCCCTGGTCCCCACTAGCTCCTCGAGCTCCTGGATCTCATTGGACATCTGTTCCACCTGCAAGTCCTTCTCCACCAATTCTGTGGACAGATCTACCACAAGTTCCTCTCTGTTACCCAAAGTGATCTTAGTAGCCTCCAACAATGCCATTAGTTGAGACATTGCCTCTCCTCGCATCACCTACCGACGATACAGAGCATTCATGCATTGCACTGTCAAGTGAGCGGTCTGCCCTGGGTAAAGAGCCCATATGTCCTTGGCATGCTCCACTTGATCTTTCCACATTGGGTCGTCCTCATTGTCAACGGGGAACAAGCCAATGGGATGAGTAGACAGCTCCAAGGGGTGAAAACCATAGAAGGTCGTCAATCCATGGAGGGCAATGGCCTCGATGGTGTCTTCAGCTCGGTATCCGAAAGACTTGGATTCCAACGAACGCCAGCCCGGCTATAAGGGATGAGGCTCCAAGGTCATCCTCACCCTACAGCGGGGCACTCGGTGCTTCTCAAACAGCTGCACCGCGTACTGGGGAGGCATCGTGTAACCGGCTCCCTGAAGCACCTCCCACAAGATACGGGGAAAACCCTCTCGTGCAAGTCCGTTCGTGTGGGACTGTGCGTTCCCTTCGTCTGAGGATCCATGAGAAGTCATCTGTGTAAGGTTAAGCGTAAGTGAAAAAGAAAAAGAAGTATAAAATAAAAGGGGGGGTGTCAAAACTCGGCCTCTCTCTGGCTAAAAAATGTTACGGAGTGTACTTAGTCTGTCATCATCATTTATTAGAGTTCTTACTTAATTATTAACAGTTTAGGTAAGGATGCATGCATGTTCGTCCTAAAACGACCTTACTTCAACTTAGAGGGAATAGGAAAAAATTCCCATCCCTTATTGTAGCCTGTAGGGCTTACTCAAATAGCCACCTAGTTACCCCTCTATCATCCTAAGGCTTCACGTCCTAGGTCTATCCTGATCGTCCTACGATCTATCCAACATTTGTTTCTATCAAGTTTTACTTTGAAAAAGGATGGTATTTATAGTTTATTGATTCCTCTGTGGTGGTATGAGCTCCGATACCAGCTATGGCGGAACCGCCCAAACTATTCCAACTTAAGTGCCTAAGTCCCACCTTAGAGGCTAGACCACACTTAAATAGGAATAACACGTCAGTCCCTCGGATCTAGTCCGACGAGGCCACTAACAGGATCAAGTACCATGTACTCACTCGATGGTGAGGCACAGAGCAAATACAATAAAGCATAAAACCATACATTAAGGAGTATTAAATTATTACATCAACATTGGAGTTTTAGCAAAAGTGGAGATCATTGTTCGGAATGCAGCGGAATAAAACTAACGATAAATGGAGGGATGGGGAAGCCTATCCCATCACTCCTCATGCTCCTCCTCGGCCGAGGTAGGGTCCCACTCGACTGTCCAACCCGGTGGCAAGATGGACGACCAAGTCACTCCAACAACCATGTCCTCCAGAGAACCTGTAAAATTATGCCACAAGCAAGGCTGAGTATACTAATACTCAGCTAGACTTACCCAGTGTGAGGAGTCTACTCCTCTACCTCTAGACATGCAGCTGTTTGGCTGAGGGGTTTGGTTGCCAAAAGCACTAGCTGAGTCTAAAAATCAAGTTTTAGCTTTTTCAAGTTTTAGTGTGACTCTCTTAAGAATAAAGGTGTACTATCTACTCATTCATGGTATCAAGCAATTTAGCAATCAAGATCTTTTGCCAAATCATCACATTTTCACTTGTTACTCAATGCAGTACAACGGATCAAGCAGTCTCATTAGATGCGAGAAGCAGACGATTCGAATCGAGTTTTTATCCTTGCAAGGTAAACCTAAACACATGACGTGGCGAGACACTCCGTCCCCACACATCGACCGTCCCCATCGATTCCCCGCCAGCAGAGAGGGGCTCACCACCTTGGCGTACAATGCCCCACTGACCCCGACTGCCGTCGTGCAGTGACCGCACTTGTACCCACCATAACCGGAATGGGAGACCACGTCTCAGGTCGCGTGAGGAGGGCAATCTGCTGCCAGGTTCAATCAGGTACTAGGCTTACCGATTTACCATATTTCTCGGCATGTGTTTAGTACGTTCAAATGCTTGACACATGTATCTGCACGTTAATCCTTATTCCAATTTCGTCTCGTAGACATTGCAATCCCCATGGATCCGAGTCCACAGACCATCATCATTCTGTTATCAAAGTGGATACAACCAATTCCTGACCTCGCACGAGTGCTAGAAAAATCACTCGACTTCTACCGAGATCCCTAATTAGTAAAGCAGCTACTCGAACTAGCATACTAGTATCCATCTCAAAGGTATCCTGAGTCATGAACTAAGGTTCCAAACAACTCCTACACTTAAGTGCACAATACAAGCCTACAAACATTAAGTGCAGTAAAATAGCATATAGAATAGGTTATGCATAAAACCGAGGCTTGCCTTCCAAAGCTGGGGCAGGCAGATCCTCGATGGCAGGCTCTGGTGCTGGATCCGGGGCTACCTCTTGAGCAACTCCTTGCTCCAGCACGAGGATGTACTCTCCGTCAGTGAGGTTGCAATCTATCGAATGCAATGAATAAGAAATATGTATGCTATGATTATGCAGGATTTAGTAATCATTATGCTTTGTGAAGAAAAACTAAGTTAGTTGATAACTTAGGGTTTCTTTGTTATAAGAAGCTCTTGAGGTTTATGCTTATCAATTTAGGTTTGAGGGTTTTGCTTAGAGGTAAACATAGTGGATTAAGATTTGGATTGCCCTTTAAAGGTTCTATCAGGTATTCAGGGTTTCGTTGTTTTGGTTAGGGCAACATAAATCTCCACTACTAATTCCTCTTTTTATTGTCTTTTTATGCTCTTAAGGTGGTTTGAACTACAATAGTGATTTCAAAATTTCCAAAAAAAATCTTGTAAAAATTACAGTGGGTGAATATTGGTCTCTGAAGTCTGTCCTATAAATTTGAGGTAAAAAATAAACAGAAAATGTCTTGGACAAAAAATAACAAAAGTTGGGGCAGAGGGGTTACTTTGCACTACAACCCTTATCTAGGTGTGGGTTCTTGTCGGGGACCGTAATTAGGGGTACCCCCAAGACTCCTAATCTCAGATGGTAACCCCCATCAGCACAAAGCTGCAAAGGCTTGATGGGCACAATTCCGGTCAAGGCTCCGTCCACTCAAGGGACATGATCTCGCCTCGCCCGAGCCGAGCCTTGGGCAGACCAAGGCAGATTCACGCCTCGCCCGAGGGTCTCCTCAAGCGACGGGCGCACCTTCGACTCGCCCGAGGCCTAGCTTGGGAAGGCTTCACGGAGAAGCAACCTTGGCCAGATCGCCACGCCAACCGACCGTATCGCAGGAGCATTCAATGCAAGGATCGCCTGACACCTTATCTTGATGCACGCTCTCCAGTCGACAAGGCCGAAGTGACCGCAGTCACTTCGCCCCTCCACTGACTGACCTGACAGGAAAACAGCGCCGCCTGCGCTGCTCCGACTGCTGTGCCACCTGCCAGGGTGAGGCTGACAGCAGCCAAGTCCAGCCTCGAGCGCCATAGGAATCTCTGCCTCGCCCGACCCCAGGGCTCTGACTCCACCTCAACCTCGAAAGATGGACTCTGCCTCGCCTGACCCCAGGGCTCAGACTCAACCTCGACCTCGGACGATGGTCTCTGCCTCGCTCGACCCCAGGGTTCGGACTCAACCTAGACCTCGGACGATGGTCTCCGCCACGCCCGACCGTAGGGCTCGGACTCAACCTCGACTCCGGACGACGGTCTCCGCCTCGCCCGACCCCAGGGCTCGGACTCAACCTCGACTCCGGAGGACGGTCTCCGCCTTGCCTGACCCCAGGGCTCGGACTCAACCTCGACTCCGGAAGACGGTCTCCGCCTCGCCCGACCCCTGGGCTCGGACTCAGCCTCGACCTCGGAGGAGCCACCGCCTCGCCTGACCTTGGGCTCGGACCGACCACGTCGCAGGGGGGTACATCATTACCGTACCCCTAGCTAGCTCAGGCTACGGGAAACAAGATCAGCGTCCCATCTGGCTCACCCTGGTAAAACAAGTAATGATGGCACCCCGCGTGCTCCATGACGACAGCGGTTCTCAGCCCCCTACGGAAGCAAGGATACGTCAGCAAGGATTCGACAGCCCCGACAACTGTACTTCTATATGGCTCAAGCGCTCCTCCGACGGCACGACGCCACATGAACAGGGCTCCAACACCTCTCCGACAGCCACGTCGGCATGTACATGGGGCTCTGGCTCCCCTCTGCTAGACACGTTAGCACACTGCTACACCCCCCGTTGTACACCTGGTCCCTCTCCTTACGTCTATAAAAGGAAGGTCCAGGGCCCTCGTACGAAGGAGGTGGCCGCGCGGGAGGATGGGCTGACGCACAGGCTCTCTCTCTTTCTCCCTCGCGAACGCTTGTAACCCCCTACTGCAAGCGCATCCGCCCTAGGCGCAGGACAACACGAGGCCGCGGTTCCCCTTACTATTTTCCCCCTTGTGTTCCGTCTCGCGCCGACCTATCTGGGCTAGGACATGCAGCGACAATTTACTCGTCGGTCCAGGGACCCCCCGGGGTCGAAACACCGATAGTTGGCACGCCAGGTAGGGGCTTGCTGCGTGTTGACGAACAGCTTCCCCGTCAAGCTCCAGATGGGTAGCCTCCAGCAACCCCTCCAACCTGGGACGATTCTCTGTTTCGGGAGTCTTGAGTTCATGTCCCTCGACGGCAGCTACGACATGATACTCCTTCCTCCGCCACGCGACAACGACAATGGCGGCCGTCGGCCCGCCCGCTAGCGGTGGAATCGACGACGTCTTTCCCGCGTGGTGGAAGAACAGCATCCGGGTCAGCCCCGTCACCTTCCCCGCCGATGGAGGAGGAGGCGGGGCAACCATGGCCAAGCAGGAGGCGGCGCCTCGTCGGCTATCGAGCGAGTCGACGGTGCCGGCGCCCCAGTGGGGGACACGTCAGGCGTTGACCTCGCGCTTGAGACGAAGACGAGCGTCGTTTCCCCGCATCACGCCAACCCCAAGCAGACGGACGACGCCAGCACACTCGCGAAGGACTTGCTGGGCGTTAGCCTCGTACCTAAGATAACGGTGCAGTCCGTCCCCGACGCGACTTCGTCACCATCCGTCGATCAAGAGGTACCGTCCGTTTCCCATCCAATGCCTTTTAGATTCAGCTTCGACCCACCAAGCAACCCCGCTTCGGTGGACGTTTTCATAAAGGCGTATCCAAACCTTCCGGGGTACCATATGTGGTCAACTTGGGACAGATTGATGGCCGTCTCGACCTATGGGCCCCCGGGTTCCGAGGAAGACGACGAGCCCGACTCTGGTTGGGATTTCTCCGGGCTCGATAACCCTAGTGCCATGCGGGACTTCATGACCGCATGCGACTACTGCCTCTCCGATTGCTCTGATGGTGGCCATAGCCTCGGCGACGAGGACTGTGGCCCAAGTCGCGAATGTTTCCACGTCGATCTAGGGGGTCTCGACGAAGGCAACCACCTTGGTATGCCGGAGAACGGCAATCCCCCTAGGCCTGCGCCTCACATTGACATCCTTCAGGAGCTAGCTGTGGTCCCAGTCCCTGCGGGGGGTCAGGACGCACAGCTCAAGAAAATCCGCGAGATGCAGGCCAGGCTCGACGAGGAAGCAGGGCAACTTGTGCAGCTCCAGCAGAACATCGGGCAGGAGCGGGCAGGCCGAGCACCAGCCGGAGAAGCGCGTCATCTGACCCAGGACGTCCATCACCGCATCACCGATAATGCCAGGGCAAGGCTGCCCCCGGCTTCCAGTGGGGTCGGCCAGAACCTGGCTGCAGCAGCAATACTACTCCGAGCGATGCCGGAACCATCCACCACCGAGGGGCGACGTATCCAGGGAGAGCTCAAGAATCTCCTGGAGGATGCCGCGGTCCGACGGGCCGAAAGCTCTGCCTTCCGAAGGTAGGGATACCCCCCGGAGCATCGCGCCGCGACTTCCCGATTCATGCAGGAAGCCTCGGTCCACACCGGGCGCACGCGGGACACAGTGCCTGTGGCCCCGGGTCGCCTCAGCAACGAGCACCACCGCCGCGACCGTTGAGCCTGCCTCGACGAGAAGGTGCACCGAGGCTACCACCCCAGGCGTGGGGGACGCTACGACAGCGAGGAGGATCGGAGCCCCTCACCCGAACCACCCGGTCCGCAAGCTTTCAGCTGGGCCATACGACAGGCGTCGTTCCTAACCCGGTTCCGAATCCCGACTACCATCACCAAGTACTCGGGGGAGACAAGGCCGGAACTGTGGCTCGCGGACTACCGGCTGGCCTGCCAGCTGGGTGGAATGGACGATGATAACCTCATCATCCGCAACCTCCCCCTGTTCCTCTCCGACGCCGCCCGAGCCTGGCTGGAGCATCTGCCTCCTGCGCAGATCTCCAACTGGGACGACCTGGTCAAAGCCTTCGCCGGCAACTCCCAGGGCACATACGTGCGCCCTGGGAACTCCTGGGATCTCCGAAGCTGCCGCCAGCAGCCGAGAGAATCCCTGCGGGACTACATCCGGTGATTTTCAAAGCAGCGCACCGAGCTGCCCAACATCACCGACTCGGATGTCATCGGCGCGTTCCTCGCCGGCACCACTTGCCGCGACCTGGTGAGCAAGCTGGGTCGCAAGACTCCCACCAGGGCGAGCGAGCTGATGGACATCGCCACCAAGTTCGCCTCTGGTCAGGAGGCGGTCGAAGCCATCTTCCGGAAGGACAAGCAGCCTCAGGGGCACCAGCCGGAAGACGTCCCTAAGGCGTCCGCTCAGCGCGGCACGAAGAAGAAGGGCAAGAAGAAGTCGCAAGCGAAACGCGACGCCGCCGACGCAGACCTTGTCGCCGCCGCCGAGCATAGGAACCCTCGAAAGCCTCCCGGAGGCGCCAACCTGTTCGACAAGATGCTCAAGGAGTCGTGCCCCTATCATCAGGGTCCCGTCAAGCACACCCTTGAGGAGTGCGTCATGCTTCGGCGCTACTTCCACAAGGCCGGGCCCCCGGCGGAAGGGGGTAGAGCCCCCGACAACGACAAGAAGGAGGGTCACAAGGCAGAGGAGTTCTTCGAGGTCCACGACTGCTTCATGATCTATGGTGGGCAAGTGGCGAACGCCTCGGCTCGGCACCGCAAGCAAGAGCGCCGGAAGGTCTGTTCGGTGAAGGTGGCGGCACCAGTCTAGCTAGACTGGTCCGACAAGCCCATCACCTTCGACCAAGGCGACCACCCCGACCGCGTGCTGTAACACCCCTGGTGTTACTGTAACTAAAACTTGAGCATGGCATCATAAACATTGGCATTGCATATGTTTGACACACTTAGTGTGCATTCACTAGGGAAAAATTTCAAACAAGTGTATTGTTTTTAGTGTTTTACAAATAAGACCCTGGATAGGGAACCTGACCCTAAGTAAGGCTCAAAGGGGCAAAACTTAATCCAAATGAAGAAAACCTAAAAGCTCTAAGGGAAGGGTCACAAAATGATCCCAAGACTTAAGTAGAATTACACTTAGACCCCTAGGATACCAGAAACCCTAATTGGAACCCTGGAAAACCCAAAAACCAAACCTTAGGGACCTATGTGCAAAATGGGTGCACATTTGGACTTAAGTGCAAAAATTAAGTTAAATAAGTATCTTAAGTCACTTGGTTCACTAAGGTGTAATTTTGGAAACCAAACCCTAAGAATTGGGCTTATTTGCAAAAGGTCCCTAGTTGTGAATTCAGCCTAAGTCTGGATTTCAGTGTGCTTTGCTCAACTTTGGAGCCTTGTATCTTTCAAAATATAGGGTTTTTGCCCTGGGGTACCACATCAAACTTGTAGACCTATTAATGGATAACAAGTTTGCTTAAGAGTGCAAGCCATGTTCTTGTGCGAAATTTGAAGATAATCTTGCCCAAAGTTGGACTGTCAGGCTGATATAGACTGAACTTCAGATGGATAGTGACTTTGATCCAAGATTAAGAGCCATTTAAGACTAAGATCCAGTGGGAATCTACCTAGGATTGCTATAACAAAGTTGTAGAGCTACTATACAGGAACAACTTTGCTGCAGAACATGGTAAGAGTTGTCATGAAGATTTGAGAGAAAAATTAGACCAAAGATTGGCTGTCAGGCGACTGAATGGGGGCTCTGATGGTACAGTAGCCAAAGTGGATCAGAATGCCAGCGTAGCGTGCTCGCCGCCGGTGACCCCCCTGCGTGAGGATTCGCGCCGCCGCCGTTAAGATTAACGCTCGCTGGTAACCGGATAACGCTTCGGGGTAGAAAGATCGTCGTCGCCGTCGAGCTGGAAGCCACCCCGGTCAGCCGCGGTACTCCTCCCCTTGCTCATCGCCGGGGACAAAGCTGCTCATCGTCGTCGTGCCATCGCCATTGTCCACCGCGTGTCCCAACCCCGCCACCGCATCGCCGTGACCTCTCCTAAGCTCTCCGTTGATCGCCGGAGCAATTGCCACGACACTGGACACCCAGCCGCTGCACCAGTAAACTCCCTCTTTCTATGACCGCCGCGCGTCTTGCTCAATTCACCGGCCACCGCTTGCGAGCGCTATAAATTGAAGGCCTGGACAACTGCGTTAGATTATCGCGAACCTAGCCACGAAGAATCGTTAGCAATCATCCACCAGTGAGCTCGAATTTAAGATTTCCCCCAAATACATTCTTCGCCACCCGAAACTCAACCTCACCGTGGCCAGCCTTATTCCGGTCAGTTCATCTCCTTCTCTCCCTCGTTCAAGCTTTCCCTTAAGTCTACGATGCTTGCCGAGCCACTGAATTGAACTAGGAGCCCGCCAATCGCTAGGAACACGATGGCATTGCCGTGATGTTCACGGCCTCCGTGGCCAGAGCACACCCTTTGATCATTAGTGCAATTATGTTGGGGGAAATACTCCCCTGGTCATGGATTTGGATTAGTCTTAGTCTAGGCGCCGGTCTTGGAGCAATTCGGCCGGTCTGCGTGCTCGCCGGAGTTCATCCTCCGCGCGACGCCGTCGAGGACCTTTCCCTGCGAAGAATTAGAAGTCCGAGGGGTTTTCTGGAATGCGTCAGTGACTCATTGAATAGTGCTTTGGTTCTGTTTCTGGTTGTTCAGAAAGGCAAGGGCTTTTCTGTAAAGCCTCCAGCGCGGGCGCGCGCGGGCGCCTTTCCCCTCTGGACTGGGCCGCTGGGCTGAAACCAGCCCAACACTGTTCAACCCTTTTCCCTTTTCTTTTCAGAAGAACTTTAGAAATATGTAGAAAATTGTAGAAAAATGGTAAAATTGTGAAACTTATTTTCCTAGACTTCTTATTTTCCATAGAATTTAATAAAAATAGTTTCATGATTTTTAGAGGAAATAAGGAATTTTAAGGTATTTCAAATAGTTTAAGGTGGTAGTTCTGGATTTTTAAAAGATAAATGATAATCCTAAAAATGCTCAAACTTTTTATATGAGTTCCTCATATTATTTAGAAGCCTTGGGTAGAATTTGGATTGATTTGGACCTTGTTTGATCACTAAACCCCAAAACCCCCCTGCCCTATGAACTCCTTTACTGACTCCGGAAACCCTAAGTTCTCGGAGTTCCATGAAGGAAAGTTGTATTCAAGACTTAGATAATAAGTTTATATTATCTTTGCACTCTCATGAGCATTACATGGCATTCATTCTTATATACATATGTATGGTTATGATTAGAACACGAGGAAGAAGTGGAAGCCACTGAAGAGCAAGTACCACCACCTTTGGACACTCAGGCTGAGAATTGTTTCTACTTCGATATTTGTGGATCTGAGCCTGACTCACCCATAAACAAAGGCAAGCCCTGGTGCATTTGCCACCTTCCTTGATGTTTTTAAAATCTTTCTCACTTGATTGGTGCATTAAGTGATAGGAGTTGATTGCTAAAACAATTCTTGCATTACCTTCCTTGAGTTTGATTACCTTCCTTGATCACCCGTTTTACAAAGGATTTTGATGCTTAGCCTTGCTTTAGTAAAACAAAAATGTTTTGTTTTTACAAAAGATGATGTGGCAAAAGTGGTTGGGATGTTTTTGAAAACAAAACTTGATGGTGGATCCATCATGGCCATGATGGGTCCAACATCGGAAAAGATGTACCTCTGCCAGGTACCAACCTTTGGGGTTAAATGATTAAGCTGAGACCGGGCGGGTGACTTGCACGAGAAAGAGAGTCTCGGTGTAGTGTCTCCGTCTGAGTCTATTAAGGGCCATCTCGATGTAAGCCTGCTGACCGAGGACCCTTTAACTGGTCACATGCCTCGTCATGGGTAAGCTTTGCCTCGGGTGGACTAAGGCCAGAATAAGATAACACGAAATGGGCGTGGAGCGGTGGCGAGAGTAGCGTGTACCCTCCGTGGCAAGAGGCTGGACGGTCGTGTATCTGTGCTCTCGGTTTGCGTGAACCTGATCTGGTCTTAAGAAACTCGGTGGCGGGTTGACATATGCAAGGGTTGAGTGCTACATATGTCGTGTGATCGGAGATCCTCAGCTGAGTATAATCGATTCGGATCGCCGTACCTCCGCGGTTATGGAGACTTGGCCACTGACTTACACGTAGCAATCCACTGAAGATGAAGGGTTGATGAGAAATTGGCTCGTGCAGGTCAAGTGATTGAACTAGGGTAGAAAGAACTCTAGCTGCAGGTAATTTTACTTAACCTGAAAATAAAATTGGATTTTAAGGATCCACTTTAGTAAGCAATTCTGCAAACAGAGTCTTTGATTATTGAAAGGCCTTACCTTGACTCCCATATGACCAGCATATCCTTGAGAGTCATTTCTTTAGTCGGGTAAGACTTGCTGAGTAATTCTATACTCAGGGTTTATTCCCCCGTTGTTTTTAGGTGAGGAGACAACAAACTTTTGTTGTTTTTGTACCAAGGTGGTGAAAAATGAGAACAATCAAGAATGAAGCTGCTGGAGGACCAGATCCTCCTTAAAAACTTTTGTGTAAAGAACTTAATGGGAGGAGTTTTTGCCTCCCAGGTATTGTAATAATACTTTTCAGCACTCGCTTTACGCTCTGGTCTGTACTAAATAACTTACTCTTACTTTTTAAATAAATGTAAGTTTATGTAATCACTTCCGCATTTCCGCGTCTCCGATGAACATACTGTCTGTCAGACGGGTGAAATGTTCCTGGAAAGGTAAGGAAAAAGATACCGAACTTGTCAAGTGATTCAGGAACATCTACAGGTTTGTCTGATGTCTGTTGGACAAGGACAATTGTAGGTGGGCCTAATGACTTGGGAGGTTCCGTCACAGCTGGTATCGGAGCGTAGCCCTTCTTGGCAGATATTATGTAGCATCTTCAAAAAAGATTTTCTTAGACTTATCTAGAAAATTTCTTCTCTTCTTACCTAAGCATTTCTGAAGAGTTTATTTCAAAGACCAGATAGGAAGAGTGCGATGTATAGAAGGTTGAATCAACTAAGGTTGATTCTGTAATTATTCATGCATCATGCTAATAATTGTACTAATAAATTTCCCCCGTAGAAAATGCCGCCGCGTACAAGGAAAACGACGCGAAAGCATACTGGGCCTATCGGTGTACCTCGACACCAACTTGCCCCACGGGAGCAAGATAGCAGTAGCGGAAGCAACGATCCAATTGGGGATCTCGAAGCCCGCGTGAATCAACTTCAAACAGAGTTGCAACGCAGGACCAATTTATGGGTTGCGGATGGTGACCGAATAAATGAATTAAGAAGTTACATCCACACCCTGCAAGATCAACTTGCTGATCGAGATTTGGCGCTTGATTGGGCAGTACAGTCTTGTTCAGTAGCTTGGGCTAAGGAAGCGAAGGCTCGAGCACGCGTTGAAGAACTTAGCACTGCTATTGACAACTTGCAGGCATATTGCAATATTTTACATGAGGAAGTTCATGTACTGTATTCGCAATTACACCCACATGTCCCTGCGGATCCTGTCAGGACGGAAGCCGGACCCTCGCATAATGCGGGAGAAGCGCTTGGTGGTGAGTTAGACCTTTTTAGACCCCCTCCTTCTATGAGGCTGGTCGATGAATGGTCTCCCACACCTGACGATGAAGATGCCAAGAGCAACCAGAAGCAGGAGTAGTAGTGTAGTTGTAGAAATAGAAGTAGTATGTTGAACTATTGTGTAATGGGTAATGTATCCTGTTGTATAACATCGAGTCTGTATCATTACTTTTGATGGTAATGTAAAATGGAAGGTTTCTCTGGCATATTATATTTATTTCAAATGTTCTTTGCCTCAGATGCCTACCAGGACTCGAGGACAGGATGCAGCAGGAACTTCTGGGGGAGGGATGTTACCCCAAATCCGCCTCCGATTCCTCCCACATTGGCCGAGGCGATTGCCGCCTTGGTGAACGCAACTGCAGACAATACCCGCTTTTTGAGAGAAATGGTGGGCCAACAATTCCAGCAGCAGGGTGGAAGGGGTTATCAGCAAGGCCCCCGTGAAACCACATATTTGGATTTCTCTGAAACCCGTCCACCACTATTTGTCAAGGCTGAGGACCCGTTGGAAGCTGATGAATGGATACGGGTTATTGAGCAAAAATTTGGTCTTCTCCGCTGTTCAGAGACACAGAAGCCTTTGTTTGCAGCGCAACAATTACGTGGCCCTGCCAGCACTTGGTGGGGAAATTTTGTGGCTATTCAACCTGCTAATCATCAAGTAACCTGGGAAGAATTTAAAGTGGCCTTCCGCGAGCACTATATACCCGAAGGTGTTCTGCATATGAAGCAAGAAGAGTTCATGAAGCTAAAACAAGGAGGAGATACTGTCAATCAGTATCTCAATAAGTTTAGTCACCTGTCGCAATACGCAATCGATCAGGTGAACACTGATTTAAAGAAGAAGAATTGCTTTATGAGAGGTCTAAATGATCGATTGCAGAGAAAAATGACCACCTGCATAGATCTCACGTATGGAAAGGCTGTCAGCACAGCCCTATCTGTTGAAGCAAAATATGCAGGTTCCAGGAAGAACAAGGGATTTGGTGGTGAGAAGCCTAATCAGGGCCAGGCAAAAAGGCAACGGTTTGTGATCCGGCCTTCTAGCCAAAATCGCTCTTTTTCTCGATCGCCCTCATTTCCTTTCAAGCAGCCAATCATTATTCGTCCCAACAATGCCCCCACTACCCCAAGCCAGCCGGGTGCCCCGGGCACTCGATTTCCTGCTTTGCCCAGCTCCTCAACCGGGTGTTTTAATTGTGGCAAGTCTGGACATTTCATCAAAGATTGCCCATATCCCAAGCAGAATCGATCAAATGCTCAGCAAGGATCTGGGAAATCAGCTCAGCCCAAGGGAAATAATGTGGGGAAGAATACAAAGAAGACGGGGCGGATATACTATACTCAAGTGGCTACTACACCGGAAGGTGAACCGGTGATGATGGGTACGTTTCTCGTGGCCAGTCACCCTGCAATTATTCTTTTTGATTCTGGTGCTTCGCATACATTTATTAGCAAGAAATTTGTGGAGCAACATCACATTTCATGCCATGAATCAAAAGAAGGGTTTAAAATTCATTCACCTGGGGGACACATTTTTACTAGAGAAGTGGCCTATCAAGTGCCAGCAACAATGGCCGGACGGAACTTTCCTGCTAACATGATTGTTCTGAAAGGCCAGGATATAGATGTAATTTTGGGTATGAATTGGTTAACCCAACACAAGGCAATTCTCAACACTGAACTGAGAACCGTCAGGTTGAGCTATAATCAAGAAGAGATTCTTTTGTCCATCCCCGTAACCAATCCAGCCAAAGCTTCTGGTAGAATATATGAAGCCATTGTACCGAAGATCAAGGATATTCCGGTAGTATGTGAGTTTCCAGATGTATTTCCGGAAGATTTGCCTGGACTGCCCCCTGAGAGAGATGTAGAATTTGTAATTGAACTAAAGCCCAGTACGGCTCCCATTTCTCGAAGATCGTACCGTATGCCCCCTAATGAGTTGGCAGAATTGAAGATTCAATTACAAGATCTACTGAATAAGGGATTCATCCGGCCAAGCTCGTCTCCTTGGGGTTGCCCCGCCATTTTTGTTAAGAAGAAGGATCAAACCTTACGAATGTGCGTGGATTATCGACCCCTGAATGAGGTCACCATCAAGAACAAGTACCCTCTTCCAAGGATCGACATCTTATTTGATCAACTAACTGGAGCGAGGGTATTCTCTAAAATTGATCTCAGGTCGGGCTATCACCAAATCCGTATTTGGCCCGAGGATATACCGAAGACCGTGTTTACTACGTGGTATGGTTTATTTGAATATTTGGTAATGTCCTTTGGACTAACAAATGCTCCTGCCCATTTCACTTATTTGATGAACTCGGTGTTCATGCCCGAGTTGGACAAGTTCGTGGTGGTCTTCATCGACGATATCTTGATATATTCCAAAAATGAAGAGGAGCATGCTCAACATTTGCGGATTGTATTGACGCGCTTGAGGGAACATCAGTTATACGCCAAGTTCAGCAAGTGCGCGTTCTGGCTGGAGGAAATTCAATTTTTGGGGCACGTGTTATCTGCCAAGAGAATTGCGGTAGATCCTAGCAAAGTCAAGGATATTTTGGAGTGGAAACCCCCAACCACTGTTCACCAAGTCCGGAGTTTTCTTGGACTAGTTGGATATTATCGCAGATTCATACCAGATTTTTCTAAGCTTGTGAAGCCAATCACAAGTTTATTGAAGAATGACATTAAATTCAATTGGTCTTCTAAGTGTAATGAAGCTTTTGAGCAATTGAAGACATTATTAACCACTGCTCCGGTATTGGCTCAACCAGACATCACCAAGCCTTTTGATGTATATTGTGATGCGTCAGGCAGTGGACTCGGATGTGTATTAATGCAAGAGGGCCGAGTAATTGCATATGCTTCAAGGCAGTTGCGCCGACATGAGGAGCATTACCCAACTCATGATCTGGAGCTAGCTGCTGTGGTTCATGCCCTGAAAATTTGGCGTCATTATCTGCTGGGAAATATCTGTCACATATATACAGATCATAAAAGCTTGAAGTATATCTTCACCCAGTCAGAATTGAATATGAGGCAAAGGCGATGGCTTGAGCTTATTAAGGACTATGAACTAGAAATTCATTATCACCCAGGCAAGGCTAATGTTGTGGTAGATGCACTGAGCCATAAGGTTTCCTGCCACTGTCTTATGGTGAAGACCTCTGACAACACTTTATGTCAAGAGATGGAGAAGCTAAACCTGGGAATGGTCCAACAAGGGACCCTGAATCAGCTAAAGCTTGAGTCAATCATCTTGCAAAGGATAATTGATGCTCAAAAGGATAATGTGGGTATGAAGCACTTACGGGAGAAAATAAGGGCTGGAACAGCCACATGTTTCAAAGAAGATGATCAAGGTGTGATATGGTTCAATAACCGCATAGTAGTGCCGAAGAATGAAGAACTCCGCCAGCAAATCTTAGATGAAGCGCATCTTAGTCGCTATTCTATTCATCCGGGAAGCACTAAGATGTATCATGATCTAAAGCAGCACTACTGGTGGACGAAGATGAAAATTGAAATTGCATGCTATGTGGCTAAGTGTGACACTTGCAGACGTGTCAAAGCCATACACATGAAAACTACTGGTCCATTACAATCTTTGCCGATCCCAACATGGAAATGGGAAGATATAAGTATGGACTTTATCATGGGATTGCCAAGGACTGCAAAAGGGTATGATTCTATCTGGGTTATAATTGATCGGCTTACGAAGATTGCTCACTTTTTGCCGGTCAAGACAAATTACCCGATTATTGTCTATGCCCAATTGTACCTTGCTCGTATTCTTAGTCTGCATGGTGTTCCGAAGACCATTGTGTCGGATCGTGGACCTCAATTTGTAGCCAAGTTTTGGGAAGCACTTCACAAATCCTTGGGTACTAAGTTGCTCCATAGTTCGGCATATCTTCTACAAACCAGTGGACAGACTGAGAGGATTAATCAAGTACTCGAAGATATGTTGCGAGCATGTGTTCCGGACTTCTCACCAAAATGGGATGAATGTTTGCCTTTGGCGGATTTTTCATATAATAACAGCTATCAAGAAAGTATCAAGATGGCACCTTTTGAAGCTTTATATGGGCGACGGTGTCGAACTCTGCTAAATTGGTCTGAACCTGGAGAAAGGTATTTCTTTAGGCCTGATATAGTGAAGGAGGCCGAGGAAAAGGTTCAAAAAATTATTCATAATATGAAGAAAGCACAAGCCCGTCAGAAGGGTTATGCAGACAAACGGCGAATGCCCTTATATTTTCATGAAGGGGACTATGTCTACCTGAAAGTTTCACCAATGAAGGGAATATCGCGTTTCGGGGTTAAAGGGAAACTTGCACCCAGGTACATTGGTCCATTTCTGGTACTTGAGCAATGTGGACCAGTGGCGTATCGACTGCAGCTCCCCGAAATTCTGTCTGCTATCCATAATGTGTTCCATGTGTCGCAATTGAAGAAGTGTCTTCGGGTTCCCGATCGAACCATTGAAGTGACAGATGTTGTCCTGGAACCAGATTTAACATACTCGGAACATCCTATTCGAGTTCTGGATCAAAAGGACAGGGTTACCCGGAGAAAAACTCTCAAGTTCTATAAGATACTGTGGAACCAACATTCTGAAGAAGAGGCTACATGGGAAACTCAAGACTTTTTAGATAAGAATTTCCCAGGCTTTCTAGCCTCATGTAATTTGTAAAGTGTATATAGTTACTGTAATAAAGGAGTGAACCCCCACACCACCCCTACCTTGTACCAGAAATAAGGGAATAAAGATGTGACACATTTCCTTTTCCATTACTCACCCTAGGACTTTTAATCTCGGGACGAGATTCTTTTATGGGGGGAAGGATGTAACACCCCTGGTGTTACTGTAACTAAAACTTGAGCATGGCATCATAAACATTGGCATTGCATATGTTTGACACACTTAGAGTGCATTCACTAGGGAAAAATTTCAAACAAGTGTATTGTTTTTAGTGTTTTACAAATAGGACCCTGGATAGGGAACCTGACCCTAAGTAAGGCTCAAAGGGGCAAAACTTAATCCAAATGAAGAAAACCTAAAATCTATAAGGGAAGGGTCACAAAATGATCCAAGACATAAGTAGAATTACAATTAGACCCCTGGGATACCAGAAACCCTAATTGAAACCCTGGAAAACCCAAAAACCAAACCCTAGGGACCTATGTGCAAAATGGGTGCACATTTGGACTTAAGTGCAAAAATTAAGTTAAATAAGTATCTTAAGTCACTTGGTTCACTAAGGTGTAATTTTGGAAACCAAACCCTAAGAATTGGGCTTATTTGCAAAAGGTCCCTAGTTGTGAATTTAGCCTAAGTCTGGATTTCAGTGTGCTTTGCTCAACTTTGGAGCCTTGTATCTTTCAAAATATAGGGTTTTTGCCCTGGGGTACCACATCAAACTTGTAGACCTATTAATGGATAACAAGTTTGCTTAAGAGTGCAAGCCATGTTCTTGTGAGAAATTTGAAGATAATCTTGCCCAAAGTTGGACTGTCAGGCTGATATAGACTGAACTTCAGATGGACAGTGACTTTGATCCAAGATTAAGAGCCATTTAAGACTAAGATCCAGTGGGAATCTACCTAGGATTGCTATAACAAAGTTGTAGAGCTACTATACAGGAACAACTTTGCTGCAGAACTTGGTAAGAGTTGTCATGAAGATTTGAGAGAAAAATCAGACCAAAGATTGGCTGTCAGGCGACTGAATGGGGGCTCTGATGGTACAGTAGCCAAAGTGGATCAGAATGCCAGCGTAGCGTGCTCGCCGCCGGTGACCCCCCTGCGCGAGGATTCGCGCCGCCGCTGTTAAGATTAATGCTCGCTGGTAACCGGATAACGCTTCGGGGTAGAAAGATCGTCGTCGCCGTCGAGCTGGAAGCCACCCCGGTCAGCCGCGGTACTCCTCCCCTTGCTCATCGCCGGGGATAAAGCTGCTCACCGTCGTCGTGCCATCGCCATTGTCCACCGCGTGTCCCAACCCTGCCACCGCATCGCCGTGACCTCTCCTAAGCTCTCCGTTGATCGCCGGAGCAATTGCCACGACACTGGACACCCAGCCGCTGCACCAGTAAACTCCCTCTTTCTATGACCGCCGCGCGTCTTGCTCAATTCACCGGCCACCGCTTGCGAGCGCTATAAATTGAAGGCCTGGACAGCTGCGTTAGATTATCACGAACCTAGCCACGAAGAATCGTTAGCAATCATCCACCAGTGAGCTCGAATTTAAGATTTCCCCCAAATCCATTCTCCGCCACCCGAAACTCAACCTCACCGCGGCCAGCCTTATTCCGGTCAGTTCATCTCCTTCTCTCCCTCGTTCAAGCTTTCCCTTAAGTCTATGATGCTTGCCGAGCCACTGAATTGAACTAGGAGCCCGCCAATCGCTAGGAACATGACTGCATTGCCGTGATGTTCACGGCCACCGTGGCCAGAGCACACCCTTTGATCATTAGTGCAATTATGTTGGGGGAAATACTCCCCTGGTCATGGATTTGGATTAGTCTTAGTCTAGGCGCCGGTCTTGGAGCAATTCGGCCGGTCTGCATGCTCGCCGGAGTTCATCCTCCACGCGACACCGTCGAGGACCTTTCCCTGCGAAGAATTAAAAGTCCGAGGGGTTTTCTGGAATGCGTCAGTGACTCATTGAATAGTGCTTCGGTTCTGTTTCTGGTTGTTCAGAAAGGCAAGGGCTTTTCTGTAAAGCCGCCAGCGCAGGCACGCGCGCGGGCGCCTTTCCCCTCTGGACTAGGCCGCTGGGCTAAAACCAGCCCAACACTGTTCAACCCTTTTCCCTTTTCTTTTTCAGAAGAACTTTAGAAATATGTAGAAAATTGTAGAAAAATGGTAAAATTGTGAAACTAATTTTCCTAGACTTCTTATTTTCCATAGATGAAAGTGCATTCATCCCTTTTGTGAGTTTTGGTGATTTGGATAACAACACATTTAAAGGTCTAACAAGTTTGCTAAGTGTTGAACAGGAAATTCAGTATGATGAACATACTTGAATATTGTATAATGATCAGTGAACAAAGGTTCAACACAAGGTTAAATCCAGTGAGACAATGCAAATGGATATAATATGGTCTCTATATTGGTTTGAATATATGGACAAGTCCTGAGAAATCACTATGCATAAATATGATCATAATAGAGGTTGAAGTGATTAAGAGGATTGGTCAAGCCAAAGTGGATAAGATATGAGGAATCGTGAATTGGCTTGACCATATTACTGTCAGTCCATATATGCTTCTATGAGAATCAAACTAGAGCTTGATTGATCTTGACAGTTATATCTAGAAGACATTTGTAACACCCTGAATTTGGGGGTATAAAATTTCTTTGCTCATATTCACAAATTCAGGTGTTACTTCCTTTTTCTCATCCTTCCCTAATCTTTTATTTCTCATTTCTATAGGAGAAAAGTGCTTATTTTATTTGTAATAATAGTGTGATAGGTTAAACCCTAAGGGAGTGTGAACTGTTGCATCATGTTGAACCCTAGATTTCACTTTTGTTTGGCGCATAATTTTTAGAAAGTCTAATTTGAATTTGTGGCTTATTTGAATTTGAATCAAATAGAGAAAATAAAAAGAAAAGAGAAAACAAAAATCAGAATAAAAGAAAAAGGGAAAAGAGCCCAAACCCACGCCCCTCGGCCTTTCGGCCCATCAGGCCCACCCCGCGCGCGCGCTCTTTCCTCCCCGCTCTCTCTGCCCTGGCGGGCCCGGCCTGTCGGCGCGGCCGCCGTCTCCGCGCCCGCCTCCCTCTCTCTCTGCCCGCGGGCCCCGCCTGTCGGCGCTGCCGCTTCCCCGCGCGTGCGCCCTCTCCCTCGCTCTCTCTCTGCTCGCGGGCCCGGGCTGTCAGCTTCCTCGTTCTCGCGTAACTGCCGCCCGAGCTGCGCGTTGCCGCGGTCTCCGCGCCCACGACGCGCGTGAAGCTCGCAACCGCCCTCGCCTCGGCCACTTGAGCCCCGAACCTCGCTCGCCATCTCCCCCTCCCTCATTTGCGCACCTGCCGACCCCTCTTCCACCTCTCCCTCGCTGCGCGCACGCCATAGCGCCATCGCCGCGAATCCCCGTTGTCGCAGAACCTCCCAAGTTATCGGGCCCACATGCACCTGTCCTTGTCTCAAAGACCTCAGACAGCTATGCGTGTGCACCAAACAACTTAACAGGATCTGTCCGAGTGCCCCGAGGACCCCGGATAAACGACTTACCGCCAAGATCGCAGAATTAAGTAAACACAAATCACACACCAACATTTGCAGCGGAAATAAATTCTTTATTGCAAAATGATTACATGTTACAATAAGTTTACATTATACAATTATCGGAGTGATTACAAAAGAAAGTGATTCAAAAGAATTACAATTTAAAATGTATAAAATATTTATAGGTTTTTAAAAATACATGCTAGCTTAAGTGACAATCCTCAATAAAGAAGCTAAAGATGGGATACACCTATATAAGAAGGCCGAGCCCACCGGCACTTAGCAGCATCCACAACAGAATAAAATTATAACCTGAAAAACAACAGGGAATAAAACCCTGAGTACGCAATTACTCAGCAAGACTTACCCGACTAAAGAAAAGACTCTCAAGGGTATGCTGGTTTATTGGGAATCAAGGTAAAGCTTATCAAATTTCAAAGACTCATTTTGCAGAAGAGCTTACTAGTAGTGGATCCTTATGCTAAAATTTTACTTCACAGGTTAAGTACTTTACCTGAATCTAGATTTTCCAAATCTAGAGCATTCACTTGTCCTACACTAACTTTATTTTAGCATCTTTAGTTTCACTTGTTATCTACGATGCAGGGCAGTGATCCAGTCTTCATATCCGAGAAGTTCGGCGATCCGAATCGATTAATACTCAGCTGAGGATCTCCAACCACACGACATATGTAGCACTTAACCCTTGCATATGTCAACTCGCCCACGGGTTTCTCAAGACTAGAACGGGTTCACGCGACCCAAGAGCACAGCACTCCACCGTCCAGCCATTGGCCTGGTTGGTACACGTTACTCTCGCCATGGTGCCCGCCATGTTTCCGAGAGTACAGCACCCCACCTTCCAGTCTCTTGCCACGGAGGGTACAAGCTACTCTCGCCATCTCTCCACTCCCAGTGCGTGCGAGCTGTTCTGGTATTGGTCCGACCGAGGCAAAGCTTACCCATGATGAGGCATGTGGCCAGTTAAAGGGTCCTAGATCAGCAAGCCTACTTTCGGTACGGTCCTTAATCGACACAGACGGGCGACCTTTCCTGCTCAACGTCTGGTCTCATATTATTATTTCCTTCCCAAAACCATGTACCTGACAGAGGTACCATACTTGAATGATGAATTCATCACTGCAGATGATGCTCTCACCATTACAAGTCCTTTTTCATAAAACAAACCCATACCCAGTGTCACACATCATTCTTTTAAAAAGAAACAAGTTTTAATTCTCTAGGCAGGGCTAAGCCTCATTAGTTCTTTTTGTAAAACAGGTATCAAGGAGGATAATCAAATTCCAAGGAATGGCAATGCATCAACTGTTTCATCACTCAACTCCTATCACCTAATGCAGCATATAAGTGATAAAAGTTTTAAAACAACAAGAAGGTGGCAAATGCACCGGGGCTTGCCTGGGATAACACTATGTTAGTGTTGTTAAATGACGACCACTTGGTGAGCATCTCCCATTCTGGCACTCAATCAGATCATCTAGCCTTAGGTTCGTTCACCAGCATCATTTTGAGATCAACACGGCTCTTGTCCTCCGCGTCACGTGATCAATTAACGAACCTGAATGATATGCATAATGCACATGAATGAGAACAAGTATAACTAGCACAAGATAGATATCCTACAATGAATAGGATAAAACAATTATAGCAAAGCATTACATCTCTAATGTGGAAACACTAGATGTCGAGATATCATAAGTACAACAAGTACGCTTCTCCAGTTTAAACGAATTTAACTCAAACATCAAGAAATCTTAAATGAATACAAGTCCTATCTTCCTTAGGTAGAGTATAATACCAAAAGATTCATCCAATTAAATTCACCACTATCGGCTGCTAGCACTAACATACGGGGAGAAGCACACTAACGCATTTAACACAATTAGTCTAAACATAACTTATCGGCTAATTACTAAAATGCTAATTTATCTCTCGCATTGTTATTTATACCAAACATCGCTCACGAAGGACTAATTTAATTTTACTTCGTACCACTGATCTCACCATACTTACACAAACCTAAATAATCACAATTCATTTACCTTCACAAAAGTGTTTACATCCTTAATTCATTCAAGTCTAAAGCAAGTATTAAGAAAGAAAATAAACAACTATATGCAACTACAAGACTTCATTTATTAAGACAAGAATTAACCAAATCTAGTTACCTACATAAAAGAAATTCCAAGCAAATCATTTTAATGCCTGCTGATTTTGGACAGCAGCACAGTGGTTAATTGTTTTATTCATAACTCACAAAATATGCATCTAAAAATAGTAAACTAGGACTTTCTAGAAAGCTTATAAAGTCCTATACAACTTTTGTATGATCATCATAACAAGATTCGACCTTTAGAAAGGTCAAACTGTACTAAACACAATTTCTGTCCAGATTTGGACAGAAATCGGCCACTCACTTTAAAATTCCATAACTGGAGTTTGAGATATCCAAATTAGGTGATCCTATACTTTTTAGAAATCTAGTATAATTGTCTACAATTTATTTATAAACATCCCAGGTTAATTCAATATATATCAAGGTCAGAAAACATGAGAAAGGCTCTGCTGTCCAAATTGAGACAGATTCAGAGATCCTAACTCAAACAGCTGTAACTTAATTTATAGATCACCAAAAAGGGTGATCCAAAATTTGTTGGAAAGCTTAAGGAAAGTACTACAATTCTCCTATAATTACTAATGACTGATTCTCATTTTAACTTAGCCAAACAATCCAATTTTCGGGACCTGTACAGAATTTGGACAGATTCTGAAACTGGACTTGGAAAAATCATAACTTCCAAACTACTATACCAATGGTCATGAAATTTTAACACAACCAAGATAAAGAAGTTATCTACAACTTTTGTATAGTATATTTCTACAGAAAATGCACTTTAGTTCGTCAAACAAATAGCACGACAGAAACTGTACATGCAGTCTAAAACTGTGAGTATGCAAGTTTAGCTCCTAATTAGGCTCTATAATATCATATAACTAGCATGGAGTATCCAAAGTATTCGAAACAGCAGATCAGTCCAAGTAATCAAGCTTCAACTTCAATGCACAGTATCTGAAAGTTCTCTGGCTAGCAAAATTGAAGGTAGTAGAATTCGGAAGATAGGCACATACTATGGTCAGGATCAGACTGAACTTTAAAATTTCAAGTGCTAAATCTACATTTACCAAATAGACCATCTATGGTTTTTCTATTTTGGTTCAGTGATAGCCAACCAGTCAGATCTTAAATCACTGAAAACACAAGTGATGAAACCAACACAACCAGAATTGTCTCTGATCTGCCCCCAGTTTCGAATATCAGTTGTTTGCTACATGGATTTCTAATTGCCAAAATTATTCTGCAACCACATGTAAAAGCAACCAGAAAAACATAGCTAAAGCCAAACGAAAGCATCCACAGGAATCCCAAACCAAATATCATGACCGTTGGGCTAGCAATTACTTGAGCTAAATGACCTGCAGCACAATAATTTAAAGCTTCCACAGAAGCATATAGCATGATAAAGCAGAAACAGTTTGATTGAATGGAAATTGTAGTGTTGTAGTTCTACCCATCGCTGCCTGAACCTCCCATGTCCCAAACATGTCCAGTGCCCCTCGGATTGGGCGAGCGATACTGAGGAGGGATCTCGGCTGGGGCGATGACTGGCGAGTCCGAGCACCAGGGAGCAGCGATGGCCAGCAGAGGAGCAAGAAGGGGCGCGACGATGGGAGCTCGATGTGGTGTTTCAGACGGAGGTAGGAGACGATGGCGCCCACCAATCGGAGCTTCCAGACCACGGACGAGCAGCAGCAGGGAGCCTGCCCGCGGGGCCATGGCTGGGAAGTGGAGAAAATGGAGCTGGGCGCGAGGGAGATGGGTGGAGGGTGGCGCGACTGTGAGGGACAGCGCTGAGAGGTGGAGCCATGGGGAGATGCCTCTGTCGAACGACGGCAGCTCAGAACAGGCTAGAAGAGAGAACGACGGGGATAAGTGCTACGGAGAGGAGGACGCGTGGGAGGATGAGCTGGAGATAGGAATGGCAAGTCGTGATCAGATAACGTTAAAGGAAGAAAATTAGAGTTTTTTCTCCAAACTTTTCTTTTTGTAGAAAAAGATATGGATAAATACAGATACTCGAATTAGGGTTTAAAAGATGTACAAATGGATCAGACCCAAACAAGATTGATGACAATATTTGGGCATCATTTGATTTGGTGAATACGGTGAAATCAGTAGAATTCTCACTCGTTATTTATATTTGAAGATTTAGATTGGGGCGATAAACACACAGACCGAACCAAACGACATCAGAGTCGATATATTAAGACTGTGCTTAATTTGATTCGAAACCGGAAAATTTTATTGGTAGTCTGAACAGGAAAACAGATTAATTATGAATACTCAGTTCGGTTCTAATTACCTCGATCCGCTTAATTTTTAAATAACGACAAAACCTGCGAACCCCTGAAACAATACGTTCTAAAATTCGTAAAAATTTTAGAAAGAATCTGGATAGATAAAGATGTGAATAATATAAATTCTGGATAGAAAATTAAGACTTAGAGATTGTTATTATCACCAATAACCCGTGCTTAATTTCATAGTCGTTGTCGAATGGGGGATAAACGCCTGGGGCGTTACACCCGTCGTCCCGAGCTCGTTTCCCGGTCGCCGTTGGAGCTCCGCCGTGTCCGTTGCCACGGTGAGCTTCGCCCCGGCGTCCGCAACCCGGAACGCGCTCCAATTTCCCCTTCCCCTCCCTATTTCTCTCTGCCCGCGCTCACCCGTCGTCCGCCGTGCAGCCGCCGCCGTCGACCCGGGCCACCGTCGCATCTCCGTCGTCGCCGAGGAGTCCCCGGAGTTCGCCGTGAGGTAAGGAACCTCTCCCGCCCCTATTGGCCCTTGTCTTGCACTCTAGCGCGCTTGATTTCTCGCCGGAGTCGCTTAGCGCCGCCGCCGAGCCGCTTCGCCGTGAACCGCCCTCCTCCGGCGCCCCTACCCCGACCCAGACCCCGCCAATAGGTTTCCCGTGCCCTCCCCAACTTCCTCGGTCACTCAGGTCGCCCCGGGAACCCGCAGGGCCCCCGCTCCCCTCGTCTCCGGCGAGCTCTTTCGCCGCGGGGGGCGAGCGCCGCCGCCCCAGCTAGCTGAGGGAGATGGGAGCCAGCCACCGCCATCCCCGCCGTCTATCTTAGATCGGACGGCGCGGATTCAAATAACCCGAACTCAATCTCAACCGTCCGCCCAAGATCCAACGGCCCAGAGCCGTTTCCCCGCGCCCTGTCCCTCTGCCCGCTGGGCCCCGCCTGTCGGCGCGCCCGCGCACTCGCTCTGCCCGCTGGCCCCGCTTGTCAGTCGCCGCGCCCGCGCTCGCGCTGCCCGCTGGCCCCGCCTGTCAGCCACCCCGAGCCGCCGCGCGCCCGCGCGCCCGCCGCAGGATCTAATCCTGGCCGTTGATCTGAGATCTAACGGCTGTAAGCGCCCGATACCCCTTCGCCCGCGCTTTTTCTTAAAGAACCCCTCGGTTTTCTGGATTTTGCGCCCGCCGTCCCTGGTTTCTCGCGGTTAAGTCCTCAACCCTTTTATTTAATTCAAAATAGGTCCCTAGGGCATATTTTTAACCCCTAAACTTGTAAAATTCATAACTTTGCCATATGAACTCCAAATTAGGTGCTTCAAATTGCAAAATGTTCATAAAATTATTATCTATCTGTTTATGTACTGTTTTTCTGCTGTTTCTATATCCCAATTAATGGTTAATCATTAGGAAAGGATTTAGGTTATGGGAACCCTATTTGAGATAAATAAAAGGTAGTAGTCTTTAATAAAAGTTGGAGCACTTAAGTTTATGGACTTAAACACCTAAGTTTAGGAACTTAAAACCAGATAATGATTTAATCCCACCACTGACTTAAACCTGATTAGTGGATAATTAATCACTTTGTATAGTCCTCTACCCCAGACCTAGAGAATACCAGAGTGCCTATCCCTTTTCTATTATGGACTTGTGATCTCTTTTGCTGCATATGTTTGGTTTATTGTTTTTGTTTGTTATTTCCCAAGTGCATAGTGTGAATGATTACTTTACGTAGACAACGAGCAGTCTGTGTTTTCCGAGGAAGTTGCAGAGGAAGTTCCTGATCAACAGTTTGGTGAAGGCAAGTGTCCTCTGACCCATTATGTCCTATTCACTTATAACTTATTATCCCGCATTACTTACTTGAAACCTAAGGATTGACTAGCTTTACTCTTTACTTTATCCTTGATGACCGTATGGGCTATTATGGTTAGCATTCTGCTACTGCCTTAACTTAATCAATGAACATGATGTGAATATTTATGATACTGTTATCCTGATGATGTTGATGATCTTGTGATACTCTAGGGGGCTCAGGCTGTTTCCTGAGTACCTCTCCGTAAGGACCTGTTCGTTGAGAGACCACCCGGGATAACAGTGCAACCATGAGGGTGGAATGGGACGCCCTTAGCTAATTAATTAGAGGAACTAGAGGTGTAGTTGCTTCGCCGTCGTGCCGTCAATGGGGTCCAGGCACAGTGCTTGCTCTGCCGAGGCTGAGTGCCGAGGTTCTTTCGTTTTGCTTTTGTTAGTCACTCTCCTGCGGGGAGGAGTACTGTGTTTATCAAACTGGAGAAACCTAACGGGCAGCTATGATCTCTAGGGAATCTTTGTAAAAGCTACGTAGTGATACCCTGCCGGACCACCTAGGTAGTGGTTAATGGGGATTAGCTCTCCCCGGGTAGAAAGGGAATCATGACTCATGGGTAAAGTGTGCGACCTCTGCAGAGGGTAGTGAAACTGATATATCAGCCGTGCTCACGGTTAAGAGCAGCCTTGGGATCCTCTTTGATTAGAGATACAGATGGTTCGAGATACAAGGATTATGTTATGGTTTTGGTTCGAATATGATGATGTTGTTCCTCGATGAGGAAATGGTTCATGGGATTGGTTAATGCTAAAATCTGGCTTCTACTAATGATAAATACCTGACCAACTAAAAGCAACTGCTTGAGCCTAACCCCACATAAAGCTAGTCCACCTCAGCCAAACGGGACATTTGCTGAGTACGTTGATGTGTACTCATCCTTGCTTTACCACCAAACACCAGGTTGTCCGCATTGTAACCACTGCTCAGGAGAAGGCGAAGCCGTGGAAGGAGACTTCCAGGAGTTCCAAGACTACGACGAATTCTAGGTGTGGGTTGGCGGCAACCCCCAGTCAGCTGCCTGTGAAGGCCCTATCTTTACTGCGTTTCGCTAGCACTTTGATTTAACTGTTAAGTTGATGACTATGTGGATGTCTATGACTCTGTGATTGTGGGGGATAGATATCCCCCGGGTCCACTGAAAGAGTAAAGGACCTCACGAAAGGCCCGAGGGCCCAATAAATCGTAAGGTTATTCTTTCGTGGGCCTGGGGGGAAACAACCAGCAAAGCAGAAGCGACGTGAGGCCGGATTGGTGCAAACCCGGACGGCCCATAGCGTCGAGCGAGTGGCTACAACGGAGATCCGACTTTCCCGCGCTGGAGCCTCCATGCAATGAAGCCACGCGAGGATAAGTCGGCGAGGGTTACGTAAAGGATAATCTCGAGAGGTTCACTATCTTTTAGCTACTTGTTGTTATCTTATCCATGTGTACTGCCCCACGGTCGAGTATATAAGGCCTAGGGGGCACCCCTTCAGAACGATCGACCCATTCTTTAGCCACCCACATCAACTCTCTGTATTCTCGATCCAGAGAGCTCTCTTGTAACCATATCCACCAAGCATACTCATCAGGACGTAGGGTGTTACGCATCACTAAGCGGCCCGAACCTGTAAATCTTGTCCATCGTCCCTCGTGCGATCGGCACGAACCATTTTGCTACAGTTGTTGACACCTTCCTACTCCTAAAACACCTTAAGGGGCAACCCCGGGTGTGCGGTCGGACCCAAAACACCGACAGCTGGCACGCCAGGTAGGGGGTGTGTCGACAATCCAAGCTAGCTCAATGGCCATCTCCTTCTACAGCAAGATCACCCTACGCCCCGGATCTGTGTTCTGCTTCGGAACAATCTCATTCGTAGCGGACGAAGAAGGAATTCTGCACCGTATCGCGGATCCGCCGGAAAAGGAATCTTCCCCAACAAACTCCGAAAATACCGGAGAAGCGTAACCTCCGGCTCTCCGAAAGAAGATCACTACGACGGCAGCACCGTTCTACCCCGACGTCCTCTTCATCGGAAGAGCGGAATCGCCTGTCATCTCCGACGACGAGCCGACTGTACCCGGGGAGGAACCGCCTCAGCGAGAGTCCCGTCGACGGAGGAACCGGCGCAGGAACGTTCGACGACATCACGCAGCCGGAGAGCAGAATCCAGAACAACCTGTCTCGCGAGACGAGGTCTCGGAGGTAGGAGAAACCCCGGAAGAACGCGTCTTCAGAGAGCGAAGGAACTCCCGACGACGTGATCGCCGACGAGCTCAGGAACAGGCTGAGCAGAATGCAAGGTAACATCGAGAGAATCCATTCTTCGGGCGCAATCTGAACCCCGACTTCGCCCGAGCCATGAATACGCCGAGTGAAGTCGGAGGGGTGCTGGCTCGGATAGCTGAAGGACTTCCTCGGACTCCTGACGCCGACGGCTACCGACGACTGTTCACCCAGGCGGCCAACCATCTTCTACTGCTTGCCCACCCGCCGAACGATCTGCGACACGCCATCAACAGTCGCCGAGATGCGCGAAGCTCCATCAATGCTTCGCGGGAACGGCGGCATGAGAACGAGATTCGTCGTAGAGAGGAGTACGACAGGGATCATGGCGTCCCAACTCAGAGCCAAGCTACCAGGACTGAGTCGGCAACGGCTTCAACTGGCGGAACCACCCGGGGACGGTCGAGGAATCACAATCACAACTCCCCTCCCCGGGACAGACATCGACCCCGACGACAGGAGGACACGTGCGGAGTGTCCGCCCTTACTCCGCGCCTTAGGGCCATCCAATGGCCTCCCAACTTCAAGGTATCCAATGTTGACAAATATGAACCTAAGCAGGATCCATGGGGTTGGCTAGCCGTCTACACCACCGCTGCTCGAGCTGCCGGGGCGTCTGAAGACGTGATGACCGCGTACTTGCCCATTGTCCTTGGGCAAGACGTGCTGCAATGGCTGCGACATCTACCCCGACACTGCATCGACGTCTGGGGAGACTTCAGTCGACGCTTCACCGCCAACTTCCAGTCCCTCTCCGACAAGCCGGCGCAGCCGTGGGACCTCAAATCTATCAAGCGCCGGGGGGACGAAACTCTCCGGTCGTACCTCAAGAGATTTCAAACCATGAGGAATCGTATCCCCGATGTCACGGAGGCGGACGTGATCGAGGACTTCTACCGAGGATCCAATGATTCGGCTTTCGTCCGAGCCATACTACAGAAGGCGTCGACCACCTCCGAGGAGCTGTTCCGGGAAGCTGACCTCTACATCACCGCCGACGAGCGAGCCCAGGACCTCATCGGAGGAGCAAAGCTCGCACCGGCAGCACCACGACGCGACACGAACCAGCAACCTGACAAGCGGTGGGAGAAGAGGCCACGCGAAGAAGTGCACGCTGCCGGACCACCTGCTTCTCGCGCTCGAGGAGGACCTCGTGGAGGCGAACGTACGCTGGATGACATCCTCGACGCCCAGTGCCCGTACCACAAGGACATGCGCCACACTCTTCGAAACTGCCGAGACTTCAAACACTCCGTCGGACACGGCCGACCCTTCCAACCTCTACCTCCTCCTCCGCCGAGGGGAGGACCAGATGAACCACGACAACCCCATCGGCAGGAGGAGGGAGGAGGAGGAGGAGCTTTTCCACGCGTTGACAGGGAGGTCAACGTCATCTTCGGCGGACACGGATCGCAGGAGAGCAGAAGACAGCAAAAGCTCAATGATCGCCAGATACTGGTGGCGACCATCGGCCCTCCCGCCCCATACCGGTGGTCGGAGCACCCGATCACCTTCACTCGAGCAGATCAATGGCTCAACTTCGACCACCCGGGCAAGTACCCGCTTCTCGTCGATCCGGTGATCCGAGAGAGCCGGGTGAAGAAGGTGTTAGTGGACGGGGGGAGCAGCATCAACATCACCTTCCCCCGGACACTCCAAGGGTTGGGAGTTCATCTCAAAGAGCTCCACGAGTCGGACACTCCTTTCTTCGGCATCGTGCCGACGGAAGGGGAATACCCGCTGGGCCACATCTACATGCCAGTCACCTTTGGAACTCCGGAGAACTACAGAACTGAGTTCCTGAGGTTTGAAGTGGCGAACTTCGACTGCGGGTACAACGCCATCATCGGGAGGCCTGGATTGGCCAAGTTCATGGCCATTCCGCATTACACATACATGATACTGAAGATGCCAGGGCCGCAAGGGATCATAACTGTGCGCGCCGACTTCCAAGGCGCCGCAGAATGTTTCCGAGTGGCTATTCAAGCAGCCCTCACCGCCAAGCCATCGACAGCTCCCTCCGCAATGGCGAACTCTAAGCCTGAGGAGGACCTCACGGTACCAGCGAGCGAAGCTCAGGCCGCGACCTCTATGCGGCCGACTGAAGAAACCAAGAGAATCAACCTGGGGTTCGCCGATGAGCGCAAGACGGCCATCATCAGCTCCAGTCTGGATGACAAATAGGAAAGCGCGCTCGTCCGGTTTCTACAAGATAATCGAGATGTATTCGCATGGCAACCTGCGGATATGCCGGGAGTCCCAAGAGAACTGGCCGAGCATAAACTGAAAGTTTTTCCCCAGGCGAGGCCGATTCGACAAAAATTACGTCGTTTCACGCCTGATAAGAGGGAAGCCATTCGCGCCGAGTTAGCTCGCTTGGTCGCGGCTGGATTCATTAGAGAAGTATTACATCCCGAGTGGTTAGCCAATCCTGTTCTTGTACTCAAAAAGAATAAAGTGGACTGGCGCATGTGTGTTGATTATACAGATCTCAACAAACACTGTCCGAAGGATCCTTTTGGGCTCCCAAGGATAGATCAGGTGGTGGACTCCACCGCTGGATGTTCTATGCTGTCTTTCTTGGATTGCTATTCCGGGTACCATCAGATCAGTCTGGCAAAGGAAGACGAAGAAAAAACGGCATTCATTACCCCGTTTGGTGCTTTCTGTTATACCTCCATGCCGTTTGGCCTCAAAAACGCTGGAGCAACTTACCAGAGAGCCATTCAAACATGCTTAGCAGATCACTGGGGCAAGCGTGTGGAAGCCTATGTGGATGATGTGGTAATCAAAACACAAGACTCAGAAGACTTCATCAAAGACTTGCAACTGGTTTTCAACAGTCTGAGGCGGTATAGATGGAAGCTTAATCCCGAGAAATGTGTTTTTGGGGTACCAGCCGGAAAGTTGCTTGGATTTATTGTCAGCCACCGGGGAATTGAGGCTAATCCGGATAAGATTGAAGCTATCATGAAGATGGAAGCACCTCGATCGCAGAAGAAGGTTCAGCGACTTACGGGATGCATGGCAGCTTTAAGCAGATTTATATCCAGGCTGGGAGAAAAAGGTCTGCCGTTTTATAAGTTACTCAAGAAGGTGGATAAATTTCAGTGGACTGCAGAAGCACAAGAAGCTCTAGATGCTCTGAAAAAATTCTTGACAACACCACCAGTATTGAAACCACCTCGGCGAGCTACGTCAACTCAACCAGCTGAAGATTTGCTATTGTACATCTCTTGCACGACTCACGTGGTAAGCACCGCGTTGGTAGTCGAGCGAGTAGAAGAAGGGCATGCCTATCCAATACAACATCCTATCTACTTCATTAGTGAAGTCCTCGGCCCCTCAAAGAAAAAGTATCCTCAAGTTCAGAAGCTATTGTATGCAGTACTTCTAACTGCCCGCAAACTGCGTCACTACTTTGACGACCACAAAGTCATAGTAGTCACAAGTTTTCCAATAGGGGATATTCTTCACAACAAGGAAGCCATCGGTCGAATAGCAAAGTGGGCTTGCGAGCTGGGATCTCATGACATCGAGTTCCGACCTCGCACCGCCATTAAAACTCAAGCACTGGTGGATTTCGTATCGGAGTGGACTGAACAACAAGTGCCAGACAACCCGGAGACTGCAGAAGTATGGCGAATGTATTTTGATGGCTCACTAAAGCTGCAGGGAGCAGGAGCAGGGATTCTCTTCACTGCGCCTGGAGGCGAACACCTCAAGTACGCCCTCCAGTTGCTATTCCCAGCCTCCAACAATGCGGCCGAGTATGAAGCTTTGATCCATGGATTGAACATTGCCATATCGTTGGGTATCAAAAGATTAATGGTATACAGAGACTCTCTGGTAGTCATCAGTCAGATAAACAAGGAGTGGGATTGCTCGAGTGATTCAATGGGAAAATATTGCACTGCCGTTCGAAAGCTGGAAGATAAATTCGAGGGCCTGGAATTTCATCATGTAGAAAGAGATCGGAACACAGCAGCCGATGTACTGTCCAAACTGGGGTCCGGTCGAGCTCAGGTCCCATCTGGAGTTTTCGTGCAAGAAATTCTGCAACCAAGTATCTCAATGGATCAAACAGGAGAGTGCAATGTCATAGATCAAACTGAGTCAGACCCTGATGACTGGAGGAGGCCGATCATCAAGTATATAAAGAATGAAGAGGAACCAGATGATAAAAATTTGGCAGAGCGCATTGCAAGACAGTCGGCTCACTATACACTCATTGGAGAGACATTATACAGAAGGGGTGCATCAGGGGTCTTCATGAAATGCATCCTCCCATCTACTGGAAAGCAACTCCTGGAGGAGGTCCACGCTGGACAATGTGGAATACATGCAGCCTCCAGAACACTGGTCGGGAAGGTCTTCAGGTCAGGATTCTATTGGCCAACAGCAAAGAACGACGCAGCCGAGTTAGTTCAGAGGTGCGAAGCCTGCCAATACTTGTCAAAGCAACAACACCTGCCAGCACAGCAGTTGCAAACCATACCGGTAACTTGGCCTTTTGCATGCTGGGGACTGGATATGATTGGGCCTTTCAAGAAAGCTCAAGGGGGATACACCCATGTATTGGTAGCAATCGACAAGTTCACTAAATGGATAGAATTCAAGCCCATTGCCTCCTTAACCTCTGCTAAGGCCGTGGAATTCATACAAGACATAATATTCAGATTCGGGATACCAAACAGCATCATAACTGATTTAGGATCCAACTTCACGAGTTCAGAATTCTTTGACTTCTGTGAGCAAAAGAGCATTCAGATCAAGTATGCGTCTGTAGCCCACCCAAGAGCCAACGGGCAAGTTGAGCGAGCCAACGGGATGATATTGGATGCACTCAGGAAAAAGATTTTCGATAAGAATGAAAAGTTCGCAGGAAAGTGGATAAGGGAATTACCCTATGTTGTTTGGAGCCTAAGAACCCAACCTAGCCGAGCTTTGCATGGAAACACTCCTTTCTTTATGGTCTATGGGTCGGAGGCAGTGCTGCCCGCTGATCTCAAGTTTGGGGCGCCAAGGCTGATCTTTGAAAACATAGCAGAAGCTGAGACCACCAGGTTGGAAGACATAGATATACTCGAGGAAGAACGGTTAAACACAGTAATCCAATCAGCAAGTTACCAGCAGACTCTAAGGCGCTATCACGACAAGGCTGTGCGACAACGATTCTTCTCGGTAGGAGATCTCGTCCTCCGCCGAATTCTAACGGGGGAGGGACGACACAAGTTATCACCCTTATGGGAAGGACCTTTCGTGGTAGCAGAAGTCACTCGGCCTGGATCGTATCGACTCACTCAGATGGATGGCACGGAAGTTGGAAACTCCTGGAACATAGAACACCTCAGAAAATTTTATCCCTAGCTGTACCTCAAAACTGCTAGGACGATAATGATGTACTCTGTAAAGTGGAAATATGTCATCAATAAAAAAGAGGTCTCAAGGATATTCAATTCACTCACGACTGACTTGCATTCTTACTTAACTCAGGGTGACCACTATGCCCTGCTAACGGAGCAATCGACTTAAGTCGGTAACGACTTAAGGCGGTGCAACATGCTCACGCTTACTTAACTCAGGGTGACCACTATGCCCTGCTAACGGAGCAATCGACTTAAGTCGGCAACGACTTAAGGCGGTGCAACATGCTCACGCTTACTTAACTCGGGGTGACCACTATGCCCTGCCAACGGAGCAATCGACTTAAGTCGGCAGCGACTTAAGGCGATGTAACATGCTCGCGCTCACTTAACTCAGGGTGACCACTATACCCTACGAACGCAGCTATTGGCTTAAGTTGGCGGTAACTTAAGACCAGTACAACATGCTCGTGCCTATATAATTCAGGGGATGATTTCCATATCCTGCAAACAAATTTCATAATCATCATGCGTCATTATTGCTAACTCATTAACTAATAAATTCTGATACAGTGAAAGAATAACTATGTCATTCGAATGGTAAACTGATGTTCTCTAACAAATACTCAATCATACAAACCGCGCGCTTGAAGCACGCAAAATGTTTTTCTATTTTGTAATGTCTTTTCCAGGAGCAACCGACGAAGAAGGGCGACTCGAGGAATCAGGGGCAGCATTCACGTCAGCCCTTATATCTTCGGGAACAATCACGCCGGGTCTCCTCATCAAAATTCGTCCCGCCCGAATAGCCTTGTCCAGGGCTTTGTCGCGTTGGGCCTTGAGAGTAACAGAAGTTTCTTCAGCAGTTTTAACAGCCAGTCGAGCACTCTCTAACTCCTGGGCAATGGATTTTTTGGAAGCCCGGAGCCCTTTGATAGTAGCATCCTTCGCTGATATCAATTGCTTAAGCCGGGTTACCTCCTCCATGGATTCTTGCAGCTTATGACGATGAAGGTCTAATTCTTCCATGGTGAAGCGATGACTTCTTTCCAAAATGGTCAGCGAATTGCTAGAGTCTCGATACAACCTGTCAAGATTGTCACGAGAAGCGGCAAGGATACGTTTTTCTTCCTACAAGCACAAGTCAGTTCCTTCAAAAACCAGGCAAGTAATAGGAGCGCAGTAAGGCAAAGCACAGTTTCGTATATCACCTTTTCAGAGTCGAGCTGAGCATGCAGGGAAGAACTCAACGCATTGGCATCATCTAAGGCGGCAGAGACCTGACTCAACTCAATCTGACTTTGAGAGTACTTTTCCTCGAGATCAGTGCATCGCTGAGCCAATTCAGCCTGATCTTGAGAATGTTTTTCCTCAAGAATTGCAATCTGTCGAGTCATTCCTAGCAAGAAGTAACCAAACAAAACGAGGTCAGAAGGTAAAAACAGTCCACAACAAACGTGAAGAAAAGAAAAAGGGCACTAACCAGCGTTAGTTGCCTCCAACTCGGATACACGACGATGAAGTGACACTGGATTCCAACACGAAAGAGACGAAGCCACTTCTGGAACAGGAGCACCCTGCAATCTCAGCTGGCTGGTCATCCCATCCACCAAAGCCTGATGAGAAGAACAGATGAGCATAATGGCAAAAGTTCATGCAATGTAAAAATCAAGCCAAAAAACAGCACAGTACCTGGAGGTTGGAAAAGAATGAAGAGATCCCCAGATCAGGAGAAATCAGCTGATAACCAGGCGCAAGGTCACCACCCGAAGCAGTTTGCAACGGAACGGTGGGAATCAGTTCAGCGCCTCCAACAGAGCCGGACACCCGATCAGCGGGGACGCTGCCCTCTAAAGCGACACCCTGGTCCAAAGTTTGGGCTACCACCATGTAGCCAGAGTATGGAGGTGACCCCGCGTGAACGTCCATGGAAGTGCCGGAAGGAGACCCTGTCTGGGCACCCTCGGGGGCTGGGTCATAGTTGGCACTGCCCACTTGAGCTGGATCATCCCCGGCAGCACCCTCGGGGGCTGGGCAGTGGCTTGCACTCTTCACCCGAGCTAAGTCATCCCCGACGATACCCTCGGGGGCTGGGCATGTGTCAGCACCTTTCTTGAGGTCCAGACTTTCTGCGGTAACCACCTCTAAGGTTGATGGGCCCTCGGCTACTTCCATGGAATCAGGACAATCCAAGTTAGCATCCCGACCCTCGAGATCGCGCTCTAAGGTTGACGAGGCACGAGATGACCTCAACCCAGCATCCGGCACAACACCACAAGCTTCCGTTACATCATCATCCACTGGCCCTGATAACAAGTCTTCGGGGACCATATCCTCAAGAGTTTGATCAAAGTCGGCCAGGGATATTTCTTGCAGACCAACGAGGGCAGATAAAGCAGGAGAGGGAACTCCACTACTTTCCCCACTGGCGAGGAATTGCCGACTGTTCTTCCGAGTCAGAGGGACCTCATTCTCTTCCTCTCTGTCGTCTTCATCAGCAACACAGGCAACACCCCCATTGGGATCAACGACGGATGGAGTACACCCATTGGGATTAGCAACAGACATACCACACCCATTGGGATCAGCATCAGTAGATTCAGGCACAGGAACCTCCTCAGCAGCAGGAACCGAGGGACCAGCACACTGATCCAAACTGGATACTCGCCGAATACGTCTCTTTTTCTTTTTCTGCTCATCAACAGAAAGATCAGTTTGACTGGTTCAGCAAGGACGCCTCGAGCGAACACGGACAGGTCTCTGAACATCCAAGGTTATACCGACCTCTGGGAGAGGCGCCACTGCCAATGTCTCAGCAGGAGTAGCGTCAGAAGAATCTTCAGCCAACATATCAAGCATAGCATTCATTTCTGCGTCATTAGGATCCAAAGGCACCTCGAAATGGACTTGTCGTTCATCATCAGGAATTTTCCCAAGTGAGGCAACCAAAGCATTGACTTCTTCATCAGAGGGCCGCGTTCTGAGGCCCAAATTGCCATCAGTCGTAGGTGGGTTTGACACGAAAAGAGTGAAGGCTTTGGCAGGAGGCAGATTCCAGGCTGAGTACGCCACCGGAGCACCAACATTGGATACTTTGCCCCTGAGAATCATCTCCAGTCGGCTCACCAAATCTGCAGAAGGGATTCTTTTATTGATAACTCGAGTTGAGTCGGCTAGCCCTTGATACAGATAAGCCGGGTGGACCCTATCTTTCAGTGGCTGAATGTTTTTGAAAATGAAGTCAGCAACTACAGCTTCAGCAGTTAAACCTCTCTCTTTCAATAGTCCAACTTCAGCTAGCAGCACACTGGCTTCGGCTACCTCCTCGTCTGTGGGCGACTCGGTCCAGCTTGGGGTGCGAACGTCTGGCTGTCTTCCCGACCGGGGGGGGGGGAGAGAATTTCCATAGTTATCAACTATAAACCACTCCAGACGCCATCCCTTAATGCTGTCTTTAAGGGGAATCTCAAGATATTCAGTCTTCCATCCTCGGCGCATCTCCAAACTGGCACCTCCGACCAACTGATGTTGTCCCCCGGCCATCCCAGGGCGACAATGATACAGGTGTTTCCACAAGCCAAAATGCGGCAGCACGCCAAGAAAGGCTTCGCATAAGTGGACGAAGATGGAAATTTGCAGAATTGAGTTAGGGTTCAGATGGGTTAGGTTGATGTGGTAGAAATCAAGGAGACCACGGAAAAAGGGAGAAATAGGAAGGCCAAGGCCGCGGAGAAGAAAAGGAGCGTAAACCACGGACTCGTGGGTATCCTCTGTCGGGACCGTAGTCCCGTGACAAATCCGCCAAGAACAGAGTTCCCGTGGAGGAAGAACCCCGATGGACACGAGGTGGAGGAGTTCGGCTTCGGAGATGATAGACATGTGGTTACCTGCAAAAGACAACTGGCTGTTGGGATCGATTGGAGGAATCACCACAGCGGACGAGCTTGCGATTTTCCTCTTGGGAGCCATCTCGATTTTACCAGTGAGCAGATTGGAGGCGAGTGCAGAGAGGATTCGGAAGCGGGAATGCAAGAACTAGGGCGCGGAAAGCAAAGGCGGCTAAAAGTGCAGCTCTTATGGTATATTCTCGGATCAGATACCGTTCCAAAAAGTGCCCAGTCATCACCCGGCAGTTATTTCCAAAATCCTAGCATGCCACGTGGTCATTCGGCAGTTATTTCCAAAAACTGGTGGGCCATCTCATCACTCGGGTGTTATCCTCAAAATAACTCGGCATTGCCTCTAAAATGCCGACGTCATGACTCAGTCACTCGGCGTTGCCTCTAAAACTCCGATCTCGAGCTCAATCGCTCGGCATTACTTCTAAAATGCCGACGGCGACCTTTAATCACTCGGCGTTGCTTCTAAAACGCTGATCTCAAGCTCAATCGCTCGACATTACTTCTAAAATGCCGATGGTGACCTTTAATTACTCGGCGTTGCTTCTAAAACGCTGATCTCGAGCTCAATCGCTCGGCATTACTTCTAAAATGCCGACGGCGACCTTTAATCACTCGGCGTTGCTTCTAAAACGCTGATCTCGAGCTCAATCGCTCGGCATTACTTCTAAAATGCCGACGGCGACCTTTAATCACTCGGCGTTGCTTCTAAAACGCTGATCTCGAGCTCAATCGCTCGGCATTACTTCTAAAATGCCGACGGTAACCTTTAATCACTCGGCGTTGCTTCTAAAACGCTGATCTCGAGCTCAATCGCTCGGCATTACTTCTAAAATGCCGACAACGACCTTTAATCACTCGGCGTTGCCTCTAAAACGCTGATCTCGAGTTCAATCGCTCGGCGTTACTTCTAAAATGCCGACGGCGACCTTTAATCACTCGGCGTTGCCTCTAAAACACCGGTATCATGTTCAATCGCATGGCATTATTTCTAAAATGCCGGCGTCGACCTTCAATCGCTCGGCATTGCCTCTAAGATGCTGGTATAGTGCTCAGTCGCTCGGCGTTACTTCTAAAAACGTCGATACAGACTGCGATGTTGCTCGGCGGCTACTTCTGGGAGCGTCAGTATGATGATCAAACTGTTCGTCTATTGTCTCAAAAGAATCAGATTTATAATCAAACAAAACGAGTCATCAAGAGGAAACCAAAGTCATTCTTCATTAAGGGAAGTGGCAATACTTACAAATCAACTCATTATGAGTTGATACTTCCCTATTGCTACTACTATACTACATTCTACTACTACACTACATTTCTAGCACTACTATACTACATTCTACTACTAACTACTACTAAATTATTTCACTATACTATTTCTAATCTATACTAATATCTAAAAAGACCAGTGGCATCTAGCCACTGGCCCTGCCCCTGCCGCCGCTGCCGCCCTTGGTGCTGCCGCCGCCGCCCTTGGTGCTGCCGCCGCCGCCCTTGGTGCTGCCCCTGCTGCCGCCGCCCTTGGTGTTGCCCTTGCTGCTGCCGTTGCCGCCGCCCCTGCCACTGCCGCTGCCGTCGTCGTCGCCACCGTCGTCGTTGTCGTCGTCGTCGTCCTCGTCCTCGCCGCCGTCGTCCGAGTCCTCCTCATCCGAGGAGTACTCCGACTCATCCGAGCCCTCGAGCCCGGAGCGCTCGACGGCCCGGATGTACGTCCAGACCTCCGCGGCTATCCCCTGGGAGTCGTCCGAGTCATCGGACGACGCCGGGGGAGAGACGGGAGCCGGAGACCCCTCGGACTCAGAGGAGAACTCCTCCTCCGAGTATTCCGAGTCGCCGAAATCCTCCGATGGAGGAGTCGGCTCGCGCTTGCGCTTGTTGTTTTTGCCCATGGTGGAAGCAAGCGGGAAAGAAGAGAAGGAAGCAGTAAGGAATGGCGAAGAGATGTGAAGAAACCAGAGGGGCAACAGTGTTATTTATAGAAGAGAAAGGCAACCGCTCACCTCCAACCGCGGTCACTGAACAGTCGCAAAGCATTCAATATGCACTTCCACCCGTCCGAAGCCACGTCAGGCGGCTGACGCCGTTTCACGCAGCACTACACCCATTGGGACTCCAGTCAACAGCGCAAAGGTTATGATTACACTCGCCGTCCCATCACATTACAACTCAGAAGCAGCCGGCTAAAACACTCAGCGTACCAAGCCGTCCCTTGCCCACACCCATTGGGGGGGGACGCCCAGGAATTGTCAGTATATTTTTCAAAATGGTCACATCTGTGCAGAGCATGCAGTGAATACCTCAAGACAAAAATGAGATATCAACAAGAGTTAGAGAGAAGCCAAGTATAGCCAACAGAGTGCAAAATATGGTCGACAGACACGACTTGAAGACTAGACAGAGAACGTCCATCGAATGTCCAATCAGTCGCAGAGCAAATAAATTACGCTACCTAGCAAGGTATGGAAGGATTGCAAACTCGGCCGCAAAAGACAAAATACATGCTGACCTCTGAAGCATAATATTGATGACATAGCACGGATGACACCATGCCAACTTTTTTATAAGCAGAAAGAGTAATCTTCAGCAAAAGGACATAAAAAGAAGACCTTCAAGCGAATTATCCTCAAAAAATCCACTTGAAGGTCGGGGGCTACACCCATTGGGTGCACCTTCGGTGCACCCCATGGATTATCATTTTAAGCCGAGATAGTGCCAATTTCTAAGAGCATGGGACAAGATTAAAAAGCCAATCCTCAACCGAAATGAAGGAACACAAATGGAAATAATCTCTGCTGAAGACCTTCGAGTAGATTATTTTCTAAAGTCTACTCGAAGCTCGGGGGCTACACCCATTGGGTGCACCTCCGGTGCACCCAATGAAGTTCAGAATCCTACAAATAGGAATGCCGATCTCTAAGGCGCAGGCACGAAACTAGGTTTTGGTCAACAAAGTGATCGAAGCAGGAGAGAACAACAGGAAGCCATCTTTCTTCAAATCACCTACAAGCTGGACCTGAGATCTTCGGGTTGATTACCTCTAAATTAACCCAAAGATCGGGGGCTTGTGGGGGATAGATATCCCCCGGGTCCACTGAAAGAGTAAAGGACCTCACGAAAGGCCCGAGGGCCCAATAAATCGTAAGGTTATTCTTTCGTGGGCCTGGGGGGAAACAACCAGCAAAGCAGAAGCGACGTGAGGCCGGATTGGTGCAAACCCGGACGGCCCATAGCGTCGAGCGAGTGGCTACAACGGAGATCCGACTTTCCCGCGCTGGAGCCTCCATGCAATGAAGCCACGCGAGGATAAGTCGGTGAGGGTTACGTAAAGGATAATCTCGAGAGGTTCACTATCTTTTAGCTACTTGTTGTTATCTTATCCATGTGTACTGCCCCACGGTCGAGTATATAAGGCCTAGGGGGCACCCCTTCAGAACGATCGACCCATTCTTTAGCCACCCACATCAACTCTCTGTATTCTCGATCCAGAGAGCTCTCTTGTAACCATATCCACCAAGCATACTCGTCAGGACGTAGGGTGTTACGCATCACTAAGCGGCCCGAACCTGTAAATCTTGTCCATCGTCCCTCGTGCGATCGGCACGAACCATTTTGCTACAGTTGTTGACACCTTCCTACTCCTAAAACACCTTGAGGGGCAACCCCGGGTGTGCGGTCGGACCCAAAACACCGACAGTGATGTAACAAGTTAATACTCCTTTATGTTATTATTCGAGCATTGTGCGTTGATGTTCATTTATGTAACTGCTGTGTACGTGAGTTCTGATCCTGGCACGTACATAGTTCGCACTTGGTTTGCCTTCCAAAACCGGGTGTGACATAAGTGGTATCAAAGGCGTGCTGACTGTAGGACCGCTGACCTAGAGTAGCACTGGTCGTACTAAGGACTATTGACCTTCCCCCTCACCTTGACCTCTGATGTTACTTCAAAAGTCGGTCACCTCGACCAACCCTATGTTTTACTACATATATATATATATACTATATTATACCTTGGTAAAATTTTTATCTTATTCTGTCTATGGTTTATTCACTTGTCATATTAGTTCTGCTCTTACTCTTATGCTTACGGTGTCTTTTGTAGATGGCTCGTCTTAGACACACTGCACGTAAGTCGGTGATTCCTTTCCTGCCGTCTCGACTTGCGGAGCGTCCTCTGCACCGCACCGTGTCCGGTCAGTCGAGTCACCTGGAGAGACTGCACCACCGCCTGCGTGAGGAGCAGGAACGCCGGCGCCAGCACAGAGAGCAGCAGGGCTCTTCCTCCCCATCCCAGCAAGAGGTGGAGTCCGTGAGGCCCCGTTCCTCTGTTGCCCAGCTGGGGGCGCCCCCTGCACCACTGCGGGACGTCCCGGCTGTTGGAGGAGCTACTGGAGGAGACCCCGACGACGACGACTCAGACCACAGCACGGAGTCTTCTGAGCCGCAGGAGGCGGAAGGATGGGTCGCCCGACCCATCACCCGTGACGCCGCTCGCGGTTGTCACTTCCACGACGCACTCGACACCTTGTTGCGCCAGGCTTTTGACCGGCACACCTGGTCGATCGAGTATCATTGTGTAGTCTACCAGCACAGTCGTGGGAGGTACCCAGACCGCTGGGAGGCTACCTACCTAGTTCGCCGTCCGAAGGATGACCTCCGGGGTGCGGAGGCCGTTTCGGAGCACTATTCCATCTCCGAGAGGGACACTGCAGAGGCGGCTATGCAGGATGCAGCACGACGTGCACTCTCCCAGTACTGTTCTTTGTTCGGTGGGGTGGCCGACGGTCTTAACCTTAGGTACTACCCCCGCCGCCCTACTGGCAGCACAGAGAGTGTGGTTGTCTCACCTGTTGGAGAGGCTAACCCTAGGTTGAGCAGCACAGTCAACCTAGTCGCAGTGCTTAACACTGAGCTGGATCACTCTCTGGACGAGCTGAGCAGGGCTCGAACGGAGATTGCGGAGTTGCGTGCTGAGCTGGCAGAGCGCCATCACCAGGAGGGTGGTTCTCCCGCTCCTGTTGGGACTCAGCACCCTTACCGCTCGTCGCCACGTGGTCACCACACTTATGGTTCCCCTGCCTGTAAGACCAGGATAGATCTGGATCCTTAGATCGTTAGCGTCGAAGTTTGTAATAATCCTTAAATCAGATGTCTCAGTCTTAGATAGTCAGTTTAGTTTGCTTATCAGTTGCTTCCAATTAGCTTAGTTTGCTTATCAGTTGCTTGCCTGCTTGTTATGATGAACTTGTGCTGGATTTGAATCTTTGTAATGACTGTTGCCAACCTGTGGGTTTCCCCTGCAGTTTGGCCTAGCTATAATATTAATAAAGTCAGTATTTAGTTGGGAAGCCATTTACTTCTACTTTCCTTCTTATCTGAGGAGCTGTGTTGAATCATAATGAGGATCAGTGAAGCTCTTTGTTCACTCAGTGTCATGAAGAATTCTGTATTTCCTTTTCTTATGCTGGAGGATTGTAAGATCAACGCTGATGTATGAATGTCTTCCACAGATGTCTGACAACAGGCGCCGATGCAACAGGCGTGCTCAGCAAGAGCAGCATGACCAGCAGGAGGAACAACAGAGGCAGCCTCCCCCGCCACCCCCGATGACAGTGGAGCAGATGTTCTTGATGCAGACTCAGGCAGTGCAGGCCATTGGGCAGACTCTGGCAGCCATGCAGCAGGCTCAACAGCAACCCCAACCCCAATTGCAAGTGCAGATGCCCCAGATGCCACGGGATAAGCGTGGTGAGTTCATGAGAGGGCACCCTCCTACCTTCGCCCATTCTGCCGACCCCATGGATGCAGAAGACTGGTTGCGTGCAGTGGAAAGAGAACTGCGCACCGCCCAATGTAACGACAGGGAGAAGGTTCTGTATGGCCCCCGTCAGCTAAGGGGAGCAGCCCAGTCCTGGTGGGAGTCCTACCTCGCCACCCATGCTGACCCCGAAGCCATCACCTGGGAAGAATTCAGCGAGAGTTTCCGCAGGTACCATGTGCCGGAGGGACTGATGATCGTGAAGAAGGAGGAGTTTCTGGCTCTGAAGCAGGGACCCCTGTCTGTTAGTGAATACAGAGACAAGTTTCTGCAGCTATCTCGGTATGCACCTGAGGATGTCAACACTGATGCTAAAAGGCAGTACAGGTTCATGAGAGGTTTGGTGGATCCCCTGCATTACCAGCTGATGAATCACACCTTCCCCACCTTCCAGCACCTGATCGATAGGGCAGTTATGACTGAGAAGAAGCGTAAGGATATGGAAGATCGGAAGCGCAAGATGAGTGGACCCCAGACCGGAGGCATCAGCCGTCCACGTTTCTCAGGCAGTTCATCTCAGCAGGGCAGGCCGGGTCACCCACAGGGATATCAAAATCAGAATCAGCGTCCGCATCAGCAGCAGTTCCAGAGGCAGTACCCCCAACAGCAGCAGCAGTATCGTCAGAACAGCCAGCAGGGAGGAAATCAGTATCAGAAGCAGAACAACCAGGCACCTCGCCTTCCTGCCCCAGCAGCAAACCAGAGCAACCAAGCAGCCCCAGCACAAGGAGGAGGCAGAGGATGTTTCCACTGTGGAGAACAAGGCCACTGGGCGATGCAGTGCCCGAAGAAGGTGACGCAGCAGCAGACCAACCCCAATGCTCCAACAAGGCAAGGTGTACTGCAGCCGACAGCAGGCAATCGTAACCAAGCGTACAACCGTGGAAAGGTGAACCACTTGGAGGCCGAAGCGATCCAGGATGCACCAGATGTGGCAGTAGGTATGTTCTCAGTCGAATCTCATCCCACGAAAGTGTTATTTGATACTGGTGCAACTCATTCATTTGTCACTGCAACCTGGGTAGAATTGCATAACATCTCAGTAGAGGCAATGATGCCGCCCATGAGGATTAATTCAGTTGGTGGCAAGGTGCAAACAGATAAAATATGCTCAAATATAAGGGTGGAAATAAGGGGGATAGGATTCCCCAGTGACTTAATAGTAATAGACACCCCTGGGATAGATGTCATTCTAGGGATGAATTGGTTAATGAAGTATGAAGCGAATGTTAGCTGTGACAAGAGGACCGTAACATTAAAGTCCCCGTCAGGAGAAGAGGTAGTGGCCGAGCTAAGGATGCCTAAATCAGCGGAGGGTGTCTGTCACCAGATTTCAGTTGATAGTAAGGAGCCCAACCCGCTCGAGACTATCAAGGTTGTGTCGGACTTTCCGGACGTATTTCCCGAGGAGCTAACGGGCATGCCACCCGAGAGAAAAGTCGAATTTGCCATAGAGCTTATCCCTGGTACCGCCCCCATTTCCAAAAGAGCCTACCGAGTGTCTGGACCGGAATTGGTGGAACTCAAGAAGCAGATAGATGAGATGTTAGAGAAGGGTTACATCAGACCAAGTACCTCGCCTTGGGCCGCTCCGGTGTTGTTTGTAGAGAAGAAAGATGGTACCAAAAGGATGTGCATAGACTACAGAGCCTTGAATGAAGTCACTGTCAAGAACAAGTACCCCCTGCCAAGGATAGAAGATTTGTTCGACCAGCTCAGAGGTGCCAGCGTATTCTCGAAGATAGATCTGAGGTCAGGTTACCATCAACTCAGAATCCGACCCTCGGACATACCAAAGACGACATTCATCACCAAGTACGGGTTATATGAATTCACAGTTATGTCCTTTGGTTTGACAAATGCGCCAGCCTTCTTTATGTACCTAATGAACAGTGTGTTCATGGATTATCTGGACAAGTTTGTGGTAGTGTTTATCGATGATATTCTCATATACTCTCAAAGTGAGGAGGATCATGTAGAGCATTTGAAGATGGTATTGCAAAGACTTCGAGAGCATCAGTTGTATGCCAAGCTGAGTAAATGCGAGTTCTGGATTCATGAAGTCTTGTTTCTGGGTCACATCATAAATCAAGATGGGTTGGCAGTGGATCCGAAGAAGGTAGCAGATATCCTAAACTGGAAAGCACCAAAGGATGTTCGTGGGATCAAGAGCTTCATTGGAATGGCTGGGTATTACAGGCGTTTCATCGAAGGCTTCTCAAAGATTGCAAGACCAATGACATCGTTACTAGCGAAGAAAGTTGAGTTCAAGTGGACCCAAAAGTGTCAGGAAGCATTTGAAGAACTGAAAAATAGATTGACTACAGCTCCGGTGTTAGTCCTGCCTGATGTTCACAAGCCATTCTCAGTGTATTGTGATGCTTCTTACACTGGATTGGGATGTGTGCTAATGCAAGAAGGAAGAGTTGTAGCATATTCATCTCGACAACTGAAGACCCATGAGAAAAATTATCCCACACATGACCTAGAGTTGGCAGCAGTGGTTCATGCTCTAAAGACATGGAGACATTACCTGTATGGGCAGAAGTGCGACATCTACATAGATCATAAAAGTCTGAAGTACATATTCACCCAGTCAGAGTTAAACATGAGACCGCGAAGATGGTTGGAATTGATCAAGGACTATGAGTTGGAGATACATTACCATCCAGGCAAAGCCAATGTGGTTGCAGATGCTCTGAGCAGGAAGAGTCAAGTCAATCTGTTGGCCATGTACCCAATGCCATATGAGTTAGCCAAGGAGTTCGACAGACTGAGTCTCGGTTTCCTGAACAGTACGCAAGGAGTAACAGTGGAATTAGAGCCCACTCTAGAGCGGGAGATCAAAGAAGGGCAGAAGGATGATGAAAGCATCAACAAGATCCGACAGCTAATCTTAGAAGGAAGAGGCAAAGACTTTCGAGGGGATGAAGAGGGAGTAATATGGTTCAAGGACCGATTGTGTGTCCCCGACCTCAAACCTATTCGGGAACTGATCCTAAAGGAAGCTCATGAGACAGCCTACTCCATACACCCGGGAAGTGAAAAGATGTACCAGGATTTAAAAAGGAGGTTTTGGTGGTATGGCATGAAAAGAGAAATCGCAGAATATGTCGCCATCTGTGATAGCTGTCAGAGGACCAAAGCAGAGCATCAAAGGCCCGCCGGATTGTTGCAGCCATTGCGAATTCCTCAGGGGAAGTGGGATGAGATCGGGATGGATTTTATAGTTGGCCTACCCCGTACCCGGGCCGGCTATGATTCCATCTGGGTGGTTGTGGACCGCTTAACAAAGGTGGCCCATTTCATACCTGTGAAGACCACATATACCGGAGCAACGTTAGCTGAGTTATACATGTCACGGATAGTTTGCTTCCATGGTGTGCCGAAGAAGATAGTGTCAGATCGAGGAACGCAGTTTACCTCTCATTTTTGGCAGCAGCTACAAGAAGCTTTGGGCACCTATTTGAACTTCAGCTCGGCTTATCACCCGCAGACAGACGGTCAGACTAAAAGAACTAATCAGATCCTAGAAGATATGCTGAGAGCCTGTGCGTTGCAAGACAAGTCAGGATGGGACAAAAGGTTACCTTATGCAGAATTCTCCTACAACAATAGCTATCAGGCTAGCTTGAAGATGTCACCGTTTCAGGCACTCTATGGGCGGAGTTGTAGGACTCCGCTGCATTGGGACCAGCCTGGAGAGAGACAGGTGTTTGGCCCCGACATCCTACTTGAAGCCGAAGAGAATATCAAAATGGTTCGGGAGAATCTGAAGATAGCACAATCAAGGCAGCGAAGCTATGCGGACCGAAGGAGAAGAGAACTGAGTTTCGAAGTGGGGGATTTCGTCTATCTGAAGGTGTCACCTATCAGGGGAGTCAGAAGGTTCGGAGTTAAAGGCAAGTTAGCACCCCGGTACGTTGGACCATATCAGATTCAAGCAAAGCGTGGAGAAGTGGCCTACCAACTCAACCTACCAGAAAGTTTGTCGGCAGTGCACAATGTGTTCCACGTGTCGCAATTGAAGAAGTGTCTGCGAGTACCAGAAGAACAGTTGCCAGTGGAGGGTTTGGAAGTCCAGGAGGATCTGACATACATAGAGAAGCCAATGCAGATTCTGGAGTTTGCAGACAGAGTCACCCGGAGGAATACCATCAGAATGTGCAAAGTCAGATGGGGTCACCACTCGGAGGAAGAAGCAACCTGGGAACGAGAAGATGATCTGAAAGCCAAATACCCTGAACTCTTTGCTGACCAACCCTGAATCTCGGGGGCGAGATTCTTTTAAGGGGGATAGGTTTGTAACACCCTGAATTTGGGGGTATAAAATTTCTTTGCTCATATTCACAAATTTAGGTGTTACTTCCTTTTTCTCATCCTTCCCTAATCTTTTATTTCTCATTTCTATAGGAGAAAAGTGCTTATTTTATTTGTAATAATAGTGTGATAGGTTAAACCCTAAGGGAGTGTGAACTGTTGCATCATGTTGAACCCTAGATTTCACTTTTGTTTGGCGCATAATTTTTAGAAAGTCTAATTTGAATTTGTGGCTTATTTGAATTTGAATCAAATAGAGAAAATAAAAAGAAAAGAGAAAACAAAAATCAGAATAAAAGAAAAAGGGAAAAGAGCCCAAACCCACGCCCCCCTCGGCCTTTCGGCCCATCAGGCCCACCCCCCGCGCGCGCTCTCCCCTCCCCGCTCTCTCTGCCCTGGCGGGCCCGGCCTGTCGGCGCGGCCGCCGTCTCCGCGCCCGCCTCCCTCTCTCTCTGCCCGCGGGCCCCGCCTGTCGGCGCTGCCGCTTCCCCGCGCGTGCGCCCTCTCCCTCGCTCTCTCTCTGCTCGCGGGCCCGGGCTGTCAGCTTCCTCGTTCTCGCGTAGCCGCCCGAGCTGCGCGTTGCCGCGGTCTCCGCGCCCACGACGCGCGTGAAGCTCGCAACCGCCCTCGCCTCGGCCACTTGAGCCCCGAACCTCGCTCGCCATCTCCCCCTCCCTCATTTGCGCACCTGCCGACCCCTCTTCCACCTCTCCCTCGCTGCGCGCACGCCATAGCGCCATCGCCGCGAATCCCCACCGTCCCGAGCTCGTTTCCCGGCCGCCGTTGGAGCTCCGCCGTGTCCGTTGCCACGGTGAGCTTCGCCCCGGCGTCCGCAACCCGGAACGCGCTCCAATTTCCCCTTCCCCTCCCTATTTCTCTCTGCCCGCGCTCACCCGTCGTCCGCCGTGCAGCCGCCGCCGTCGACCCGGGCCACCGTCGCGTCTCCGTCGTCGCCGAGGAGTCCCCGGAGTTCGCCGTGAGGTAAGGAACCTCTCCGGCCCCTATTGGCCCTTGTCTTGCACTCTAGCGCGCTTGATTTCTCGCCGGAGTCGCTTAGCGCCGCCGCCGAGCCGCTTCGCCGTGAACCGCCCTCCTCCAGCGCCCCTACCCCGACCCAGACCCCGCCAATAGGTTTCCCGTGCCCTCCCCAACTTCCTCGGCCACTCAGGTCGCCCCGGGAACCCGCAGGGCCCCCGCTCCCCTCGTCTCCGGCGAGCTCTTTCGCCGCGGGGGGCGAGCGCCGCCGCCCCAGCTAGCTGAGGGAGACGGGAGCCAGCCACCCCCATCCCCGCCGTCTATCTTAGATCGGACGGCGCGGATTCAAATAACCCGAACCCAATCTCAACCGTCCGCCCAAGATCCAACGGCCCAGAGCCGTTTCCCCGCGCCCTGTCCCTCTGCCCGCTGGGCCCCGCCTGTCGGCGCGCCCGCGCACTCGCTCTGCCCGCTGGCCCCGCTTGTCAGTCGCCACGCCCGCGCTCGCGCTGCCCGCTGGCCCCGCCTGTCAGCCACCCCGAGCCGCCGCGCGCCCGCGCGCCCGCCGCAGGATCTAATCCTGGCCGTTGATCTGAGATCTAACGGCTGTAAGCACCCGATACCCCTTCGCCCACGCTTTTTCTTAAAGAACCCCTCGGTTTTCTGGATTTTGCGCCCGCCGTCCTTGGTTTCTCGCGGTTAAGTCCTCAACCCTTTTATTTAATTCAAAATAGGTCCCTAGGGCATATTTTTAACCCCTAAACTTGTAAAATTCATAACTTTGCCATATGAACTCCAAATTAGGTGCTTCAAATTGCAAAATGTTCATAAAATTATTATCTATCTGTTTATGCACTGTTTCCCTGCTGTTTCTATATCCCAATTAATGGTTAATCATTAGGAAAGGATTTAGGTTATGGGAACCCTATTTGAGATAAATAAAAGGTAGTAGTCTTTAATAAAAGTTGGAGCACTTAAGTTTATGGACTTAAACACCTAAGTTTAGGAACTTAAAACCAGATAATGATTTAATCCCACCACTGACTTAAACCTGATTAGTGGATAATGAATCACTTTGTATAGTCCTCTACCCCAGACCTAGAGAATACCAGAGTGCCTATCCCTTTTCTATTATGGACTTGTGATCTCTTTTGCTGCATATGTTTGGTTTATTGTTTTTGTTTGTTATTTCCCAAGTGCATAGTGTGAATGATTACTTTACGTAGACAACGAGCAGTCTGTGTTTTCCGAGGAAGTTGCAGAGGAAGTTCCTGATCAGCAGTTTGGTGAAGGCAAGTGTCCTCTGACCCATTATGTCCTATTCACTTATAACTTATTATCCCGCATTACTTACTTGAAACCTAAGGATTGACTAGCTTTACTCTTTACTTTATCCTTGATGACCATATGGGCTATTATGGTTAGCATTCTGCTACTGCCTTAACTTAATCAATGAACATGATGTGAATATTTATGATACTGTTATCCTGATGATGTTGATGATCTTGTGATACTCTAGGGGGCTCAGGCTGTTTCCTGAGTACCTCTCCGTAAGGACCTGTTCGTTGAGAGACCACCCGGGATAACAGTGCAACCATGAGGGTGGAATGGGACGCCCTTAGCTAATTAATTAGAGGAACTAGAGGTGTAGTTGCTTCGCCGTCGTGCCGTCAATGGGGTCCAGGCACAGTGCTTGCTCTGCCGAGGCTGAGTGCCGAGGTTCTTTCGTTTTGCTTTTGTTAGTCACTCTCCTGCGGGGAGGTGTACTGTGTTTATCAAACTGGAGAAACCTAACGGGCAGCTATGATCTCTAGGGAATCTTTGTAAAAGCTACGTAGTGATACCCTGCCGGACCACCTAGGTAGTGGTTAATGGGGATTAGCTCTCCCCGGGTAGAAAGGGAATCATGACTCATGGGTAAAGTGTGCGACCTCTGCAGAGGGTAGTGAAACTGATATATCAGCCGTGCTCACGGTTAAGAGCAGCCTTGGGATCCTCTTTGATTAGAGATACAGATGGTTCGAGATACAAGGATTATGTTATGGTTTTGGTTCGAATATGATGATGTTGTTCCTCGATGAGGAAATGGTTCATGGGATTGGTTAATGCTAAAATCTGGCTTCTACTAATGATAAATACCTGACCAACTAAAAGCAACTGCTTGAGCCTAACCCCACATAAAGCTAGTCCACCTCAGCCAAACGGGACATTTGCTGAGTACGTTGATGTGTACTCATCCTTGCTTTACCACCAAACACCAGGTTGTCCGCATTGTAACCACTGCTCAGGAGAAGGCGAAGCCGTGGAAGGAGACTTCCAGGAGTTCCAAGACTACGACAAATTCTAGGTGTGGGTTGGCGGCAACCCCCAGTCAGCTGCCTGTGAAGGCCCTATCTTTACTGCGTTTCGCTAGCACTTTGATTTAACTGTTAAGTTGATGACTATGTGGATGTCTATGACTCTGTGATGTAACAAGTTAATACTCCTTTATGTTATTATTCGAGCATTGTGCGTTGATGTTCATTTATGTAACTGCTGTGTACGTGAGTTCTGATCCTGGCACGTACATAGTTCGCACTTGGTTTGCCTTCCAAAACCGGGTGTGACAACATTCAAGCAAGGTTCACAATATTGAAGAAATGATTCTCTCAATGGATGCTCAATATGATGTGACTCAAGAATGGCTTGATAGGGTGAAGATAGCAAGGAAAGGGCTTCGAGGAACTAAGCGAAGGTGAAGGCCAAGCGACGGCTTGTAGACTGAGGTACCATGGCTAAGGTGAAGAAGAGAGTACTTGCACTAAGTCGATGAACTAATCAGCTATGAAGAGTTACAACATGTTGATGCATCAGTACGGTGACTTGAAGCCATGATTTGAACTCATATAAGGTGATATGGTACAAGTCACAGGGTTTGATTTGAGTTTGCTTCAAAAGGTGAGACAAAGATGTTTGTGATCCTTATGAAGCAATGCCATGGAGAAATCACACATGAGACACCAGTGACTCAAGGAGTTTTCTTAATTAATTTTATTTAACTTGAGTATAGGAATCGTCGTACTATAAAGGGGGATCCAAAAAGAAGGTTGGTGTTTGCCAAAGCTCAAACCTCTCTATTCAAAAGCTATTTTTGTAAAGCAAAAATCTCTTTAACGTTCTATGGTTGACCGTGGTTAGGGTTGAGAAACCTAGAGTGTTCTTGCTGAAAAGCAGCTGAACTTGTTCAGCTGCAGCTGAGCTTTTCAGCTGAGCTGGACTTCAGCTGAGCTGAGCTCCTTCAGCTACAGCTGAGCTTTTCAGCTGAGCTGGACTTCAGCTGAGCTGAGCTTCTTCAGCTACAGCTGAGCTTTTCAGCTGAGCTGAACTTCAGCTGAGTTGAGCTTCTTCAGCTGCAGCTGAGTTTTTCAGCTGGGCTGAACTTTAGCTGAACTCAACTTCAGCTGTGAACCTCTTTGACCATACACCAGCTGAACTTGCCTCCGGGCAGTTGAGCTGGGGTTTTCTCTCCTAAACTCACTGGTCAAGACCAGTTGAACTGGTCCTGAGGGGCAGTTCAGCTGGTCTCTGACCCCTCTGACCTCTGTTCTGCAGTCTGCCAGTCAGACTGGCAAACAGGTCGCCAGAGCTGTCAGGGGCGGTTCAACCGCCCCCCCTGGGTGGTTCAACCGGTCTTGGTCAACTTGACCAGTCTGCAGGTCAGTCTGCGCGTCAGTCTGCCAGTCAGACTGGCAGACAGGCTGCCAGGCCTGCCAGGGGAGGTTCAACCGCCCTAGGGGGAGGCTCAACCGGTCTCAGGCAGAAAAATCTGCCCAACGGCTAGTTTTGAGCTCCACCTATATATACTACCTCCTACCTCTCTCCCAAAAGTAGTGAGCACGATTTGAACTCCATTTCTAACCCAAGAAACACCTCCCTCTCTCTCACACACATCTCTTGCCTCTCCCATTTCAAATCTTTGGAGAGAAATCTTTGAGTGAGCTTGAGAGCTGCGGTTTTGTGCTTCATCTCTAAATCTCTCTTGCTCTTCTTCTTCATTCGAGCTTTGGTACTACATCGAGTTCTTTGTGGATTCATTACTCTTGGAGCTTCTAGCTCCTAGACGACTAGGTGTCGCTTGTGAGTCTCCAAATCTTGTGGAAGACTACAAGAAAGTTTGTATTACCCGCTCGTTTGAGCAAAGATTAGTGTGTGAGCTTGACCTTTGTGGTCGGCAAAGGGAGGATTAGGGTTGAAAGAGACACGGCTCTTTGTGGGCGCCTCAACGAGGAAGTAGGGCACCTTGGTGGTGTGACCGAACCTCGGGATAAATCTTGTGTCTCTTGTGTTCTTGCTCATTGTGTTTGTTTGTGTTCTTCGTTCTCTCAACCTTCCGTGGAAGATTTGTTCATATCTTTTTGGTGTGTGGATTTTGAGAAGTGCCCTTCTCAGATCTACTACTTTGAACCCTGTGGATCATTTAGAACATCTCATTTCCAAAGTTAACTGGGTGAATTTCAAGATCAATTTAGTTTTACCTAGTTTGCTTCTAGTTTTTGTTGAAAAAGTTTTAACTTGCCTATTCACCCCCCCTCTAGGCAACTTTCAATTGGTATCAGAGCCTAATCCTCGCTCTAACGCTTAACCGCGTGAGGAAAGATCATGTCGGGGGGGGACTAAGAAACGAAAGTGCTTCTAAGCTTGAGAAAGTTGAGGTTGCCTCGACTTCATCTTTTGGTGCAGATGTTGATCCTAGGGCAACCTTGCCATGAGAATCGCCGAAAGGATGTTCCTCAAAATGAAGGAAGATGAGGCGAAGAACATTATTGAAGAAGAAGAAAATGATCGATGGAGACCAAACGACGAATCCACCTCTTTACAAGGTTCGTCTTTCAAATCCACTTCTCATATGTGCTTTGTTGCTAATGAGAGTGACAGTGAAAGCGAAAGTGAGGATGAGGAGGAGCATGAAAGTGATAGTGAAGATGAGGATGATCTTCAAAAATTCTTCGCTCAACTAAGTAAGAAGAACCGGATGAGCTTGCTCAAACTCATGAAAAGAGCGGAAGAACAAAAGGAAATGCTTCATAAGCAAGAAGATATCCTCATCGAAAAAATCAAAGACTTGGAGAAGTTGACCAAAGAGCATGAGAAGCTAAAGTGCTCTCATGATGATTTGGTCCAAAGGTATGAAGACATTTCAATTGAGCAAATTAAAGCTATTAATCATTCATCATATATTGCTCAATTAGAAAATAAAAATGCTATGCTCAAGAACACGGTAGAAAAGCTAAACATTGAAAATCTAGCTTTGCAAGAAAAACATGATATGCTTGTGTGCTCTCATAATAAATTTATGGATTCACATATCATGTTAGAAATGGCTCATGAGGTTGTGTTAACTAATTTTAAATCATACCAACCTCACATATGCACATGTACTCAAGTAGAAACTATATTATCATGTGCTAACAAATGTTGCTCTCAAGAAAGTCAATCTTCCATTGAGCTAGAAATTTCAGGAATTAGTGATATTTCTATCACACAAGAAAATAAAGAGCTCAAGGAAGAAGTTGGAAGGCTAAGAAGGAGCTTAACTATTTTGAAGGGAAAGTGTCATGCTCAACCTTCTCAAGATAACCGTGATAATATGGTGAAAAAGCTTGAGAAGGGGACAACCGTAGCATGCACAAAACCCCTTCAAAAGAATACCAAGCTTTCCAAGAAGGACATGAGCAAGACTCAAGGTAAGAAAATTAATGCTCATATTATTTGCTCTAACAATGTACCTATGTGCTTCAACAAAGAAAGATCAAAGAGAAGCGATAGGAGGTGCTATGGATGCAAGGAGAAGGGTCATGAAATTGGTTCATGCCCCCGCATGAAGAACCAAGACCTTGCACGATCAAGAAAGATGACCATCAAGAAGGATGAAAGCAAAAGGCAAATGCATTGCAAGGATAAGCACCGCATTTGCTACAATTGCCGTGAAAGAGGTCATCTATTCAAGGTTTGTCCAAAGGGTAAAACTCCTAAGCCTAACTTGTCAATACATTCAAATATGCTTAGGAGACCCAAATTTGACTCTTGTGCTAGAAAGGTGATGAGTTCACCACATTCTAGGACCAAGGCTATTTGGGTGCCTAAGTCCTTATTGGCTAACCTTGATGGACCTATCATGAGATGGGTACCAAAATGTACTTAATAAGTTTTGCAGGTACCCAGAGATGATATGAAGCTTTGGGGTGCTTGAGCGGTTCAACTCAATTCTTATCTCAAGCTATCAATCTTACATTGTCTATCCTTTAAGATTGACCCAAAGATGAATTGAGTTGTTATATCACTAACTTCATATTCATCTCTAGCAAGAACTTATGTTGTAGGGAATAAGGATTAACCTTTGTGGGAATCAAGCAAAAGGCCTACAACCAAGTGATATCCAAAGGATGGTAACAATTAATTCTTAAGTGCACATTGCTTTTAATTGGTATATTCCTTTGTGTCTTTTGTAGCCACATAGGAAAAATGAAGCACTTGAGAATGAACTTAAAAGAATTTGCCTTGCTTTGGAAAGGATCTAATTATATGGTAGATTGCAAGTTCATATTTTTATTATGACAATCTACATGCTTTAAATTTGGTTGTATGTATCTTGTGGCATATTTCAAGTTAATCATCATATTATTGCCATGACCTAGACATAAAGAGTATTATCCCATGTTCTTAAATGAATGGAGTGCTAAGTAAGAAATTCAAATTCTTAAAGCACTTACTAAAAGGGAATTCTCTATATGACTAGAGTTGTGAGACTAATGTTTCTACCAAGTGTTTATGTAGTCTCACAACATGAGAATGTGTTTCCCAAATGGAGTGTGCCATTCAACATTCAAAGAAGATCGAACCAATACTATGTGATATATTTCATGGAAATTCATAAGTAGAGATTGTGCTCTTTCATTGGTAAAATCACAAGCATTAAAGGTTAATCTTCACCTAAAAGAAAGATTAGGAATGCTCAAGGCAAAGGTATGGAACAAATTGCTTCAATTGGTAGTTGATCAATAGTAATTCCTTCCAAGTGTCATTCTTTCAATTGGTAATAATATATTCTATGGAAAGGAATGTCAATATGAAGGTTAAATTCCTTTTGGCTTAAATTTGTAAATTAGTGCATATTGTGAATTCACTGCTCGATGTGCATTAATTTAAAAGGAATTTAATTTATGCCTTTACGCCTAATAAATGATGATTTGTTTGCCATTCATATATAGATATCATCATTCATTAAATACTTCCTTGTACTACTAATACCTCTTTCCAAAGTGTTTTATCGACTAGTTTTAAAAGGAAAAGAGATAACAAAAAGGGAAGTCTCCACAAATGATGAAAAGAAGAATACTAAGGTGACACCACCACAGATAGTAAGATCTATCAAATTGGTATAACAAATGGTATGTTTTATATGGTGGTAAGTATTCTTAGGCATAAGTTAATTCATTGCAAATTTGTCATGCCTTGACCATGATATGTAATGTACTCCTCATGAGACTCTTAACTGAATTAAAAGTGCATGTGGCAAGTCATTCAAATACTTGATGCACATATCTAGTGGGAGAACATTATATATCTTGTGTCATAGAATAAGTTTCACTTGAGTAAGCTATACTAAGACAATCCAAAATGGTAAATTTGTATCTCATTCATATGGATTGTAATCTTTGTTTTCTAAATAGCTACTCTTGATGCAGTTTAAAATTCTCTTATCGTTAAATCTAAAAGTGCATAAGAATTTTTTTTGTTGATATTCATCTCATACATATGCACTAACATGGATATGATTTTTAAACTGTAAAATGTACAATTAGTGATCCATACTCTCTAAATTTTGGAAACCCATATTTTGATATCTTAGAAATCTACTTCAATTAGTATCCATATGCTTCACATTGAATTGGATCACTAAGTTGTAAATTCCATGCATAACTTGTCTTCATGATATGAATGCTTGTGTGACTAACCTTGATAAGCTAGGTGAACCCAAGGTCAAGCTAGGTCCATCATCAAGAAGGCAACACAATGATGTATCAAGAAAAGGAGAAAAGGCTCCTATTCTTAACTCTAGCTTTTATCTATGTGATTAAATATTAACTTGAAACCATGTAAGATGGTTGTCAAGTATATGTGGGTGCCTACACAAAGAGAAAGGTCACAATAAGGATTGTGTGGGTACTCAAGGCTCTTCCTACTAATCTCAAAGGACCCAATTCAAATTGGGTACCAAGATATGAAGCTTAAACTTGTTTTGCAGGATCACGCCTTCAATGGATCAAGTTGGATGCTCGATAATGAATGTATAAATCATATTTGGAGATAGTAGCAAGGGTGGTAACAACTGTGCATATTATTTTCAAATCTTATCTCTTTTGTGACTTGTGTAGCCACTAAGGGAAAAGAAGCACTTGAGGATATACATCAGTTGTTGACTATAAAATAAAGATCCAATTGGAAGATGAATGAATATTATCATATGGACAACAATCCAAAATTATGTGACGTATTCTCTATCTAGTTAATTTGGATTTGATTCTTCTATATTAGACACTCACCATAATATGGATTAAGTCATCCCTTTAGACTTCATTGAATAACCATGCATATTATCCATGTCATTCAAAATATATTGTGCATGAGGGTTCAAGGAAATTTAGTCCATATTATGATGTTTCTCTATTTTAGCAACATGCTTGTCTTCCACATATAAAAGGGTTGCTAAATAAGAAACTAGTGCTTGTGCTACTAATGCCATCTCTTGTGTTGAGTTTATCCATAGAAAATCTATGCTAAGAGATGGTACTTGTTTTAAATTGGATAAATCACAAGCTTTAAGGATATTATTCAACTAAAGTAGGATGAAGTTGATAAGAGGCCAAGGTATGAAAACTTCCTCTCCTTCAGTTGTTTTAGTATTCTATCCTTAGTGGGATGTACCATAGTATAGGTTAAATTCATTGCATTATAAAATGTTCAATAGTGCATATAACTTTGACATCAACTATATATGTGCACTAATTTAAAGGAATTTAGTATATCCTTTTGAGTTTCAATAATGATGATTCATTTTCCATCCACATATAAGGATCATCATTTGTGAAACCCTCTCTTGTGTTTCTAATGCTCTCTTTTTCTAAGTGTTTCAATAAAGTCTTTCCAAGTGCTTTCAAGATGGATTCAAAATCTACGGATATAAGAGTCTTGGTTGTTTCAATCATTGAGTTTCAATGGGTCTCATATCAAGTATGATTGAACCAAGCCAAGATGAATGAAGTTCAAGATCGCCTGGTTGGATGAAATCATAAAGAGAAAAGAAATCACAGTGATTAAAGAAGGGAGTTACATTTTTGTCAACCAAATAATGAAGATGTAGTGACATATTTATATGATATCCTTCATTATGAGGTTTGAGGTTCATATTAGCATGCTTTACCCTTCAGAATTTCAATTGATATACTTTCAGTTCTTAAACTTTCAATTGGTTTAATTTTCATCATCTATGTAAAGCATGTTATGTTAAACCAAGATATAGTGCAAACATCTCCTTTAACCTCGTATTGTTGATGTGCATAAGTGTACTTTGTGTACTCTTGCATGCACAAATTGAGGGAGAGTTTAGCCTATATCTTGTGAGACTAATGAATTCTTTCAAGTTCATGTTGTGTAGTCTCACACCTTGGAGAACATCAAATGAGGATGAATGGTTCCATAGAAATGAAGAATTTCTCTTAATTGTTTGAAGAGGATAAGTTTCTCTTTGAAATGTCAAGCCCATCAAAAGCTAAGATGGAAATTCATGATTATAATGGAGACCATGTGGCGTAGAACAAAGGTGTGTCACTCCATGAACTATTGTATTACAATTGTGTATCTAGGCTCTTACATGCTAGTGTGTGCATGTATATGCAATATCTTAAGTCACATCATAAGGTTGCACTTGTGGTGACGATTAAAGAATCTCTAGATATTTGATTAATACCTCTTGTGGTGATATCATAAGTTAGTCTTAAGTCATCTTTGTGAGGTATGAGTCAAACATGCTAACTTCTCAAGAATCTTGGCTTAAAATATTGCATGTCATGTCTATTAGTATACCTTTTAATTATGAGTAATTCCTTAAATTGGTACAATTTCACATTTTCATACTTTATTTGTACCAAGGTTCAAATTGTAGGACTTAATCCCCTGGCCTCACAAGTCCAAGTGCATAAGCTAAACAAGTATTCATCACTTGTATGCACACATTTAGGGGGAGAATAGTCTATAATTTGAATCTTTGAGACTAACTTCATTTCCAAGTCTATTATGTGTGTAGTCTCGAATTAGAAAGGAATCTTCGGGCAAAGACAATCGCTTCCACTGCAAATTTGATGGGTATCAAAGATTCTTTGCTCCAATAAATGTATATGTTATACATTTCATAAGAGAATGAGTTTCTCTTTTATATGCTACTCCAACATCATCTAAAATTGGTAAATATGTATCACATCCTTTTGGATTGCAAATGTCTGAAGTAGCATAGCTTATAAATTCTTCTGTCTAGAACTTAATTGATTAAATAGTGCACATGTTTCTTATGTTGCATGATTATGTTCAATTGATACTCCTTTTATGCCAATGGTACTTTAAGTTGCAAATAAGTACTCTCAACAGATATCAATTGAATTCATATATGTGTGCACTAAAACTTGAGGAGAACTTAGTGTAATATGCTATTAGTGATCTACTTATCTATCAAATTATATCAATTAGTGTTTTTCAATTGATATTTTTCATACATGATCACTAGTTGCATAATCCATACTTGTGCAATTTTCATATTGCCTCTTGTTGTGATAAGAAAATGCTAGGTGACATCTAGACTCCAGGTATCAAGATTTATCTTTTAGTTAGTATGACAATCTTCATTTGATATCTTGGACCTATGTCACAATTATGCCAACAAGAGCTTGCAAATGAATTCTAAATCCAACACAAGTCTGGAAACCCCTTGAAAAGGTAAAAGGCAAAGGTACATCACTTATGACACTTATCCATTACCTTTATGCCATCTAAGGATCCCTTTCATGATAGTGTGTTCTCATCTCGCTTAATCATAATTTCTATCCTTTATATTCTTTGTATCCTTTTTTGGAGATTTGTGACAAAGGGGGAGAAATTGTGCATTAAAGCTTACCTTTAGTCTTATATAACTAAGTGTTAGAAGACTTTTAAAAAGGGGAGAAATAATTAACAAAAAGGGGAAGTCATAAGAAAAACATAAGATGAAGAAAGTTGATAAGTGCATTCTATGTCATGAGCATCACGTTTATTTTATGACACACTACACCTCATGAATAGTTTGATATAAGTTGTCTCCATACTTTGACCCAAATATGTGCTTTTGGTATTTGAGTACAAAACTGGTATTTTCTGAAATGCACATATTTAGGGGGAGGAAACTATATCATAGGATTTAAAATCTTATTTATCAAATCTTATGTAAGCTTTAAATGTGTTGTCATCAATCACCAAAAAGGGGGAGATTGAAAGTGCATTCATCCCTTTTGTGAGTTTTGGTGATTTGGATAACAACGCATTTAAAGGTCTAACAAGTTTGCTAAGTGTTGAACAGGAAATTCAGTATGATGAACATACTTGAATATTGTATAATGATCAGTGAACAAAGGTTCAACACAAGGTTAAATCCAGTGAGACAATGCAAATGGATATAATATGGTCTCTATATTAGTTTGAATATATGGACAAGTCCTGAGAAATCACTATGCATAAATATGATCATAATAGAGGTTGAAGTGATTAAGAGGATTGGTCAAGCCAAAGTGGATAAGATATGAGGAATCGTGAATTGGCTTGACCATATTACTGTCAGTCCATATATGCTTCTATGAGAATCAAACTAGAGCTTGATTGATCTTGACAGTTATATCTAGAAGACATTCAAGCAAGGTTCACAATATTGAAGAAATGATTCTCTCAATGGATGCTCAATATGATGTGACTCAAGAATGGCTTGATAGGGTGAAGATAGCAAGGAAAGGGCTTCGAGGAACTAAGCGAAGGTGAAGGCCAAGCGACGGCTTGTAGACCGAGGTACCATGGCTAAGGTGAAGAAGAGAGTACTTGCACTAAGTCGATGAACTAATCAGCTATGAAGAGTTACAACATGTTGATGCATCAGTACGGTGACTTGAAGCCATGATTTGAACTCATATAAGGTGATATGGTACAAGTCACAGGGTTTGATTTGAGTTTGCTTCAAAAGGTGAGACAAAGATGTTTGTGATCCTTATGAAGCAATGCCATGGAGAAATCACACATGAGACACCAGTGACTCAAGGAGTTTTCTTAATTAATTTTATTTAACTTGAGTATAGGAATCGTCGTACTATAAAGGGGGATCCAAAAAGAAGGTTGGTGTTTGCCAAAGCTCAAACCTCTCTATTCAAAAGCTATTTTTAAAAAGCAAAAATCTCTTTAACGTTCTATGGTTGACCGTGGTTAGGGTTGAGAAACCTAGAGTGTTCTTGCTGAAAAGCAGCTGAACTTGTTCAGCTGCAGCTGAGCTTTTCAGCTGAGCTGGACTTCAGCTGAGCTGAGCTCCTTCAGCTGCAGCTGAGCTTTTCAGCTGAGCTGGACTTCAGCTGAGCTGAGCTTCTTCAGCTACAGCTGAGCTTTTCAGCTGAGCTGAACTTCAGCTGAGTTGAGCTTCTTCAGCTGCAGCTGAGTTTTTCAGCTGGGCTGAACTTCAGCTGAACTCAACTTCAGCTGTGAACCTCTTTGACCATACACCAGCTGAACTTGCCTCCGGGCAGTTGAGCTGGGGTTTTCTCTCCAAAACTCACTGGTCAAGACCAGTTGAACTGGTCCTGAGGGGCAGTTCAGCTGGTCTCTGACCCCTCTGACCTCTGTTCTGCAGTCTGCCAGTCAGACTGGCAAACAGGTCGCCAGAGCTGTCAGGGGCGGTTCAACCGCCCCCCCTGGGCGGTTCAACCGGTCTTGGTCAACTTGACCAGTCTGCAGGTCAGTCTGCGCGTCAGTCTGCCAGTCAGACTGGCAGACAGGCTGCCAGGCCTGCCAGGGGAGGTTCAACCGCCCTAGGGGGAGGCTCAACCGGTCTCAGGCAGAAAAATCTGCCCAACGGCTAGTTTTGAGCTCCACCTATATATACTACCTCCTACCTCTCTCCCAAAAGTAGTGAGCACGATTTGAACTCCATTTCTAACCCAAGAAACACCTCCCTCTCTCTCTCACACATCTCTTGCCTCTCCCATTTCAAATCTTTGGAGAGAAATCTTTGAGTGAGCTTGAGAGCTGCGGTTTTGTGCTTCATCTCTAAATCTCTCTTGCTCTTCTTCTTCATTCGAGCTTTGGTACTACATCGAGTTCTTTGTGGATTCATTACTCTTGGAGCTTCTAGCTCCTAGACGACTAGGTGTCGCTTGTGAGTCTCCAAATCTTGTGGAAGACCACAAGAAAGTTTGTATTACCCGCTCGTTTGAGCAAAGATTAGTGTGTGAGCTTGACCTTTATGGTCGGCAAAGGGAGGATTAGGGTTGAAAGAGACCCGACTCTTTGTGGGCGCCTCAACGAGGAAGTAGGGCACCTTGGTGGTGTGACCGAACCTCGGGATAAATCTTGTGTCTCTTGTGTTCTTGCTCATTGTGTTTGTTTGTGTTCTTCGTTCTCTCACCCTTCCGTGGAAGATTTGTTCATATCTTTTTGGTGTGTGGATTTTGAGAAGTGCCCTTCTCAGATCTACTACTTTGAACCCTGTGGATCATTTAGAACATCTCATTTCCAAAGTTAACTGGGTGAATTTCAAGATCAATTCAGTTTTACCTAGTTTGCTTCTAGTTTTTGTTGAAAAAGTTTTAACTTGCCTATTCACCCCCCCCCTCTAGGCAACTTTCAATAGAATTTAATAAAAATAGTTTCATGATTTTTAGAGGAAATAAGGAATTTTAAGGTATATCAAATAGTTTAAGGTGGTAGTTCTGGATTTTTAAAAGATAAATGATAATCCCAAAAATGCTCAAACTTTTTATATGAGTTCCTCATATTATTTAGAAGCCTTGGTAGAATTTGGATTGATTTGGACCTTGTTTGATCACTAAACCCCAAAACCCCCTGCCCTATGAACTCCTTTACTAACTCCGGAAACCCTAAGTTCTCGGAGTTCCGTGAAGGAAAGTTGTATTCAAGACTCAGATAATAAGTTTATATTGTCTTTGCACTCTCATGAGCATTACATGGCATTCATTCTTATATACATATCTATGGTTATGATTAGAACACGAGGAAGAAGTGGAAGCCACTGAAGAGCAAGTACCACCACCTTTGGACACTCAGGCTGAGAATTGTTTCTACTTCGATATTTGTGGATCTGAGCCTGACTCACCCATAAACAAACGCAAGCCCCGGTGCATTTGCCACCTTCCTTGATGTTTTTAAAATCTTTCTCACCTGATTGGTGCATTAAGTGATAGGAGTTCATTGCTAAAACAATTCTTGCATTACCTTCCTTGAGTTTGATTACCTTCCTTGATCACCCGTTTTACAAAGGATTTTGATGCTTAGCCTTGCTTTAGTAAAACAAAAATGTTTTGTTTTTACAAAAGATGATGTGGCAAAAGTGGTTGGGATGTTTTTGAAAAAAAAACTTGATGGTGGATCCATCATGGCCATGATGGGTCCAACATCGGAAAAGATGTACCTCTGCCAGGTACCAACCTTTGGGGTTAAATGATTAAGCTGAGACCGGGCGGGTGACTTGCACGAGAAAGAGAGTCTCGGTGTAGTGTCTCCGTCTAAGTCGATTAAGGGCCGTCTCGATGTAAGCCTGCTGACCGAGGACCCTTTAACTGGTCACATGCCTCGTCATGGGTAAGCTTTGCCTCGGGTGGACTAAGGCCAGAATAAGATAACACGAAATGGGCGTGGAGCGGTGGTGAGAGTACCGTGTGCCCTCCGTGGCAAGAGGCTGGACGGTGGTGTATCTGTGCTCTCGGTTTGCGTGAACCTGATCTGGTCTTAAGAAACTCGGTGGCGGGTTGACATATGCAAGGGTTGAGTGCTACATATGTCATGTGATCGGAGATCCTTAGCTGAGTATAATTGATTCGGATCGCCGTACCTCCGCGGTTATGGAGACTTGGCCACTGACTTACACGTAGCAATCCACTGAAGATGAAGGGTTGATAAGAAATTGGCTAGTGCAGGTCAAGTGATTCAACTAGGGTAGAAAGAACTCTAGCTGCAGGTAATTTTACTTAACCTGAAAATAAAATTGGATTTTAAGGATCCACTTTAGTAAGCAATTCTGCAAACAGAGTCTTTGATTATTGAAAGGCCTTACCTTGACTCCCATATGACCAACATATCCTTGAGAGTCTTTTCTTTAGTCGGGTAAGACTTGCTGAGTAATTCCATACTCAGGGTTTATTCCCCCATTGTTTTTAGGTGAGGAGACAACAAACTTTTGTTGTTTTTGTACCAAGGTGGTCAAAAATGAGGACAATCAAGAATGAAGCTGCTGGAGGACCGGGTCCTCCTTAAAAACTTTTGTGTAAAGAACTTAATGGGAGGAGTTTTTGCCTCCCAGGTATTGTAATAATACTTTTCAGCACTCGCTTTACGCTCTGGTCTGTACTAAATAACTTACTCTTACTTTTTAAATAAATGTAGTTTTATGTAATCACTTCCGCATTTCCGCGTCTCCGATGAACATACTGTCTGTCAGACGGGTGAAACGTTCCTGGAAAGGTAAGGAAAAAGATACCAAACTTGTCAAGTGATTCAGGAACATCTACATGTTTGTCTGATGTCTGTTGGACAAGGACAACTGTAGGTGGGCCTAATGACTTGGGAGGTTCCGTCACACGTGTCGAGCCCGGGGAAGTACCCGCTCATTGTTGATCCCGTCGTCAGCAAAGTCAGGCTTACCAAGGTCCTCATGGACGGAGGCAGCAACCTCAACATCATCTACGTCGACACCCTCAAGCTCCTACAGATAGATCTGTCCTCGATCCGGGCCGGTGCGGTGCCCTTTCACGGGATCATTCCCGGGAAGCGTGTCCAGCCCCTTGGACAACTCGATCTGCCCGTCTGCTTCGGGACTCCCTCCAACTTCCGAAAGGAAACCCTCACGTTCGAGGTGGTCGGGTTCCGAGGAACCTACCACGCAGTGCTGGGGAGACCATGCTATGCTAAGTTCATGGCCGTCCCCAACTACACCTACCTCAAGCTCAAGATGTCGGGCCCCAACGGGGTCATCACCGTCGGCCCCACGTACCAACACGCGTACGAATGTGACGTGGAGTGTGTGGAGTACGCCGAGGCCCTCGCCGAATCCGAGGCCCTCATCGCCGACCTGGAGAGCCTCCCCAAGGAGGCGCCAGATGTGAAGCGCCACGCCGGCAACTTCAAACCAGCAGAGGCAGTTAAGTCCGTCCCTCTCGACCCCAGCAACGACACCTCCAAGCAGATCCGGATCGGCTTCAAGCTCGACCCCAAATAGGAAGCAGTGCTCGTCGACTTTCTCCGCGCAAACGTCGAGGTTTTTGTATGGAGTCCCTCGGACATGCCTGGCATACCGAGGGATGTCGCCGAGCACTCGCTGGATATCCAAGCTGGAGCCTGACCCGTGAAGCAGCCTCTGCGCCGATTCGACGAAGAAAAGTGCAGAGCCATAGGCGAGGAGATCCACAAGCTGATGGCTGCCGGATTCATCAAAGAGGTATTCCATCCCGAATGGCTAGCCAACCCTGTGCTTGTGAAAAAGAAAGGAGGGAAATGGCGGATGTGTGTAGACTACACTGGTCTAAACAAAGCATGTCCGAAAGTTCCCTACCCCCTACCTCGCATCGATCAAATCATGGATTCCACTGCTGGGTGCGAAACCCTGTCGTTCCTCGATGCCTACTCAGGGTATCACCAAATCAGGATGAAAGAGTCCGACCAGCTCGTGACTTCTTTCATCACACCTTTTGGCATGTACTGCTACATTACTATACCATTTGGTTTGAGAAATGCGGGTGCGACATACCAAAGGTGCATGAACCACGTGTTCGGACAGCACATTGGCCAAACGGTCGAGGCTTACGTCGATGGCATCGTAGTCAAGACGAGGAAAGCCTCCAACCTCCTCTCTGACCTTGAAATGACATTCAAGTGTCTCAAGGCGAAAGGCGTAAAACTCAATCCCGAGAAGTGTGTCTTTGGAGTCCCCCGAGGCATGCTCCTAGGGTTCATCGTCTCCGAGCGGGGCATCGAGGCCAACCTGGAGAAAATCGCGGCCATCACCAACATGGGACCTATCAAGGACTTGAAAGGAGTACAGAGGGTCATGGGATGCCTTGTGGCTCTGAGCCGCTTCATCTCGCGCCTTGGCGAAAGAGGCCTACCCCTGTACCGCCTCTTGAGGAAGACCGAGCGCTTCACTTGGACCCCCGAGGCCGAGGAAGCCCTCGGGAACTTAAAGGCGCTCCTTACAAGCGCGCCCATCTTGGTGCCCCCCGCTGCTGGAGAAGCCCTCTTGATCTACGTCGCCGCTACCACTCAGGTGGTCAGCGTCGCGATCGTGATCGAGAGACAAGAAGAAGGGCATGCATTGCCCGTCTAGAGGCCGGTCTACTTCATCAGTGAGGTACTGTCCGAAACCAAAATCCGCTACCCGCAAATTCAGAAGCTACTGTACGCGGTAATTCTGACGCGGCGAAAGTTGCGACACTACTTCGAGTCTCATCCGGTGACTGTGGTGTCATCCTTCCCCCTGGGGGAGATCATCCAGTGCTGAGAGGCCTCGGGTAGGATTGCAAAGTGGGCAGTGGAGATCATGGGCGAGACAATCTCGTTCGCCCCTCGGAAGGCCATCAAGTCCCAAGTCTTGGCGGACTTTGTGGCTGAATGGGTCGATACCCAGCTCCCAGCAGCTCCGATCCAACCGGAACTCTGGACCATGTATTTCGATGGGTCGCTGATGAAAACAGGAGCGGGCGCGGGCCTGCTCTTCATCTCATCCCTCGGGAAGCACCTCTGCTACGTGCTGCGCCTCCATTTCCCGGCGTCCAACAACGTGGCCGAGTACGAGGCTCTGGTTAACGGGTTGCGCATCGCCATCGAGCTAGGGGTCCGGCGCCTCGACGCTCGCGGCGACTCGCAGCTTGTCATCGACCAAGTCATGAAGAACTCCCATTGCCGCGACCCGAAGATGGAAGCCTACTGCGACAAGGTTCGGCGCCTGGAGGACAAGTTCTACGGGCTCGAGCTCAACCAAGTCGCTCGACGATACAATGAGACTGCGGATGAGCTGGCTAAGATAGCCTCGGGGCGAACAACAGTTCCTCCGGACGTCTTCTCCCGAGACCTACATCAACCCTCCGTCAAGACCGACGACACGCCCAAGCCCGAGAAGGCCTCGGCTCAGCCTGAGGCGCCCTCGGCTCAGTCCGAGGCGCCCTTAGCTCAGCTCGAGGCAGCCTTGGCCCCGCCCGAGGCACCCTCGGCCCCTGAGGGTGAGGCACTACGCGTCGAGGAAGAGCGGAATGGGGTCACGCCTAATCAAAACTGGTAGACCCCATACCTGCAATATCTCCACCGAGGAGAGCTACCCCTCGACAGAGCCGAAGCTCGGCGACTGGCGCGGCGCGCCAAGTTGTTCGTCTTGCTGGGTGACGGAAACGAGCTCTACCACCGCAGCCCCTCAGGCATCCTCCAGCGATGCATATCCATTGCCGAAGGACAGGAGCTATTGCAAGAAATACACTCGGGGGCTTGCGGTCACCACGCAGCACCTCGGGCCCTCGTTGGAAACGCCTTCCGATAGGGTTTCTACTGGCCCACCGTGGTGGTCGACGCCACTAGGATTGTACGCACCTGCCAAGGGTGTCAATTCTATGCAAGGCAGACGCACCTGCCCGCTCAGGCCTTACAAACAATACCCATCACCTGGCCGTTTGCTGTGTGGGGTCTGGACCTCGTCGGTTCATTGCAGAAGGCACCCAGGGGCTTCACGCACCTGCTGGTCACCATCGACAAATTCTCCAAGTGGATCGAGGTCCGACCCCTAAACAGCATCAGGTCCGAACAGGCGATGGCGTTCTTCACCAACATCATCCATCACTTCAGGGTCCCGAACTCCATCATCACCGATAACAGCACCCAGTTCACTGGCAGGAAGTTCCTGGACTTCTGCGAGGACCACCACATCCGGGTGGACTGGGCCACCGTAGCTCACCCCATGACGAATGGGCAGGTAGAGCGTGCCAACGGCATGATTCTGCAAGGACTCAAGCCAAGGATCTACAACGACCTCAACAAGTTCGGCAGGCGATGGATGAAGGAACTCCCCTCGGTGGTCTGGAGTCTGAGGACAACGCCAAGCCGAGCCACGGGTTTCACGCCGTTCTTTCTAGTCTATGGGGCCGAGGCTATCTTGCCCACAGACTTAGAATACGGTTCCCCGAGGACAAGAGCGTACGACGAACGGAGCAACCGGACCAGTCGAGAAGACTCACTGGACCAGCTGGAGGAGGCTCAGGACATGGCCCTACTACACTCGGCAAGGTATCAGTAGTCTCTGCGACGCTACCACGCCCAAGGGGTTCGGTCCCAAGACCTCTAGGTGGGCGACTTGGTGCTTCGGCTATGACAAGACGCCCGAGGGCGCCACAAGCTCACGCTTCCCTGGGAAGGGCCGTTCATCATCGCCAAGATTCTGAAGCCTGGAACATACAAGCTGGCCAATAGTCAAGGCGAGGTCTATAGCAACGCTTGGAACATCCGACAGCTACGTCGCTTCTACCCTTAAGATGTTTTTCAAGTCATTCATATACCTCGTTCACATACACAAATAAAGTCTAACCATCAAGGAAGGGTCAACCTTGCCTCGGCAAAGCCCGACCCTCCCTCGGGGGCTAGAAGGGGGGAACCCCCTCTGCGTCAAAATTTTCCTCGGAAAAAGTCTTCCTGCCAGAACATCTTTCGTGCTCTTCGACTACTTCGATAGTGGAATCCTGAAAACGATGGAGTACAAGTAAGCGGCAAGGCCGACCGAGCCGAGGGACTCCTACGCCTCTGGGATACGGATACCTCACTCATCACCTTCTGCGATAAGTAACTCACGCTCGGATAAGCGATTCCGCTGTCCGAACAAGTCTTAGCGCTCGAAAAATTTTCGACCGAAACGATTTTTCGTGCCATCTCAACTATATCGATAACAGAATCCTACGGACGAGTAAGAGTACATGTAAGCGGCAAGGCCGACCGAGCCGAGGGACTCCTACGCCTCCGGGATACGGATACCTCACTCATCACCTTCTGCGATAAGTAACTCTCGCTCAGATAAACAATTCTGTTACCGACGAACAAGTCCTGATACTCGAAACAAGGGGAAAAGAAACGCAGCTTTACAACACGACGACGATATGTTTGGGCCTCGGCGGCCGCAAAAACATACGCACACTACAGACAAACTGTTCCTGCAGGTTCAGACGTCAGTAGGGGGAGCAACAGCACCCTCGGCATCGACTCCACCTTCAGCGGAATCCGACCCGGCCTCGGACGACAACACGGTCGGAAGGATCCCCACATCGAAGGAAGATGTCAGCACCGCGCCAAGGCCATCATCGCCAGGGTCTCCTCCAGGAACCGGCCCAAGCAGACGGTCGGACCGGCCGCTCCGTAGCCTCAGCCGGCTGTCCCCCGAGGACACCGGCCCGGCTCATGGCCTCGGCAACCCGACTCTAGGGTTGGTCCCGCTAGTGGACAACCTGGCCAGGTTCCAGCCGCCGCTGCTATGCCTCCTCAGCCTGGGAAGTCCCCTACTCCTGGGCCGACGGAGTTTCTTCTCCAGCCGACTCCGCCTCTGTCGGTGTTGACACCGCTGCCTCCGGCTTCGGCTCATCACAGAGCAGCCAAGGGTTCCTTCACTGAGCAAGGGAAGCCTTGAGCGGCAAGGCTGACCGAGCCGAGGGACTCCTACGCCTCCGGGATACGGATACCTCACTCGTCACCTTCCGCACAGGGCAACTCATAGTTGATATGGCCAGAAGTGGGCCAACAGTAATGGTGGCAGCAGGCGAGCGGAAGCGGCGGTCAAATCATCTGCAGGCTCACGTCCCCTCCTGGAACAGCGAGAGAGCCCTCTCCCACGGCGTGAAGACGACGCGCCCGTGTTCCATTCCTCGAACGGCTCGCGCATGCACAACGACTGCCCCGCGAACCACTCGTCCCGTCACATTAACTCTGCGGCAGGGCAGGCGACACCTTTGGCAGGCGAAGCGGGCGACGCTTCACCTCCGCCATAATGACCGCGTCAAAAAAGGTACGCCACGTCGTTCAATTTCGTATCCTTTTCTTCTTCCCCTTTCTCTCTCTTGCTACAGGGACCGGGAAAGAGGGGATACTCCGAAAGGGATCCTTCTCCGCGAAGGAAGTGGGCCCCGAGCCCTCCTACTGATCAGAGGTTCGAAGGCTGGCCCCCCAGAAGGGTTCGACAGCCGCCTCAGAGCACTCGGGCTCCGCGCCCACTACTGGTCAGAGGTTCGAAGGCTGGCCCCTCGGAAGGGTTCAACAGCCGCCTCAGGCCACTCGGGCTCCACGCCCACTACTGATCAGGGGTTCGCAGGCTGGCCTCCCGAAGGGTTCGACAGTCGCCCTAGAGCACGCAGAGTGAGGGATGACTCAGGGTACGTTTGATACATAACCAAGGCTCGGGCTACGCTCCGGAGGTACCCTAGGACATTTCCGAGACCAGCAGGAGCGATTCTGTAACGGAATCCCATCAGAGGGAGGCATCGAGCCCTCGGACCCTATCGAACGGGACCGGGTCTAGCAAATCACCTGCAGGTACTTTTGGAGCGCGCCTCTGTGCCACTAGTCGACCCTTATCGAACGGGGCACGGGCGTCCACTCGGATCACCCGTTAGCAACTCACCGGAGACACCATGTTCGGTGCCCTTCGAGGGCAACATGGCGCTTTCCCCCCTCCTCCTTGCGGAAAGGCGACGAAGGGGCGTATGAAAAAAGCCGAGTCAGTCCTTGACCGTCCTCTCGCCCTCTGCAGAGGCTCGGGGGCTGCTCTCGCAAACCCGGCTCCGGCCAACCCGTTGACAGCGTCAACATACCAGCCCGAGAACCCAGAACCTGACTATGCACCCGAACAACGACCAGTTCGCATGAGGGAACAACCAGACCGGCCGAGGCATCACGAAAGGCATTAAGACCTCGAAGGAGTCAAACCACTCCTCCGAGGCCTCGGGGGCTACACCCGACGGGTGCGCTCGCGCGCACCCACCGGAACGAAATGCAACCGAGAAAGGCCGGTCCCCTTGCAAAAAAATGCGACAAAGCCTCCAAGCGAGTACCCACACTCCCTTTGAGGCTCGATGGCTACTGTCGGGGACCGTAATTAGGGGTACCCCCAAGACTCCTAATCTCAGTTGGTAACCCCCATCAGCACAAAGCTGCAAAGGCCTGATGGGCGCAATTCCGGTCAAGGCTCCGTCCACTCAAGGGACATGATCTCGCCTCGCCCGAGTCGAGCCTCGGGCAGACCAAGGCAGATTCACGCCTCGCCCGAGGGTCTCCTCAAGTGACGGGCGCACCTTTGACTCGCCCGAGGCCCAGCTCGGGAAGGCTTCGCGGAGAAGAAACCTTGGCCAGATCGCCACGTCAACCGACTGTATCGCAGGAGCATTCAATGCAAGGATCGCCTGACACCTTATCCTGACGCATGCTCTCCAGTCGACAAGGCCGAAGTGACCGCAGTCACTTCGCCCCTCCACTGACTGACCTGACAGGAAAACAGCGCCGCCTGCGCTACTCCGACAGCTGTGCCACCTGCCAGGGTGAGGCTGACAGCAGCCAAGTCCAGCCTCGGGCGCCATAGGAATCTCCGCCTCGCCCGACCCCAGGGCTCGGACTCGACCTCGCCTCCGGAAGACAAGTCTCCGCCTCGCCCGACCCCAGGGCTCGGACTCCACCTCGACCTCGGAAGACGGACTCCGCCTCGCCCGACCCCAGGGCTCGGACTCCACCTCGACCTCGGAAGACGGACTCTGCCTCGCCTGACCCCAGGGCTCGGACTCAACCTCGACCTCGGACGACGGTCTCCGCCTCGCCCGACCCTAGGGCTCGGACTCAACCTCGACCTCGGACGACGGTCTCCGCCTCGCCCGACCCCAGGGCTCGGACTCAACCTCGACTCTGGACGATGGTCTCCACCTCACCCGACCCCAGGGCTCGGACTCAACCTCGACTCTGGAGGACGGTCTCCGCCTCGCCGGACCCCAGGGCTCGGACTCAACCTCGACTCCGGAAGACGGTCTCCGCCTCGCCCGACCCCTGGGCTCGGACTCAGCCTCGACCTCGAGGAGCCACCACCTCGCCCGACCTTGGGCTCGGACCGACCCCGTCGCAGGGGGGTACATCATTACCGTACCCCTAGCTAGCTCAGGCTACGGGGAACAAGACCGGCGTCCCATCTAGCTCGCCCCGATAAAACAAGTAATGATGGCACCCCGCGTGCTCCATAACGACGACGGTTCTCAGCCCCCTACAGAAGCAAGGATACGTCAACAAGGATCCGACAGCCTCGACAGCTGTACTTCTACATGGCTCAAGCGCTCCTCCGACGGCCACGACGCCACATGAACAGGGCTCCAACACCTCTCCGACAGCCACGTCGGCATGTACATGGGGCTCTGGCTCCCCTCTGCTAGACACGTTAGCACACTGCTACACCCCCCGTTGTACACCTGGACCCTCTCCTTACGTCTATAAAAGGAAGGTCCAGGGCCCTCGTACGAAGGAGGTGGCCGCGCGGGAGGATGGGCTGACGCACAGGCTCTCTCTCTCTTTCTCCCTCGCGAACGCTTGTAACCCCCTACTGCAAGCGCATCCGCCCTAGGCGCAGGACAACACGAGGCCGCAGTTCCCCTTACTGTTTTCCCCCTTGTGTTCCGTCTCGCGCCGACCCATCTGGGCTGGGACACGCAGCTGTTGGGGACTTGTTCTCAAATGCTAAAAGTTAAGAACAAGGCAACATAAAAAAATGTTAGGTGTTAAAGTCCTTCGTCCTTCGAAACATTATGCCCCTTCAGGAAATAATGAGCTTCGGACGAAGGTTACGAGAGACATACCTTCGCAAGTACAACAAGTAATGACGAAGGGTTCATATAAAGCATGAGATATAATATAAACATTTAAACATTATCATAAAAATCATTTCTATTTTATTATCATGGAAAAATAGAAATGATTTCAAATTACAAATGTACCTTCGGCTTGAAGAAAGGCAAAAGTACAAGCGTGACGCAAAAGCAAATGCCAAGTCAGCGTGAACAGTACGGGAGTACTGTTCATCTATTTATAGACGCGGGACGCAGCCCACGTAAAATTACATTCATGTCCACCACATTTGCTAATGACTTATGGAAATCTGTCAAGGCCCAAGTAGTCTTTTCTTCTTTAAGTCGGTTCCCCTCTCTGCTATCGCGACGAAGCTTCCCTGCGCACAGCTTCGGCTGTGCACCATCCTTCGTGGAGCTTGGTAATCAGCCCGTCCTCCATTTCAATCCCCCTTCGTCTAGTTCAGGCTTCGTCCTGACCATACTTCATGTTCATAACTCTGAGTCCGAAGGTACCTGTTCATATAATCCACTTGGAAAACATTGTCAAATCATGTTTTTGAGGACCTTCGGAGGACGAAGGCCCCCAACAGCAGCGACAATTTACTCGTCGGTCCAGGGACCCCCTGTAGGATTACGGGGAGGCTACGCTAGCGCAAAACAAAATTTTCATCCCCATAATACCAAGAACTACTGCGGTTATAGGTCACGGAATTACCACTAGACGCGTAGAGCAGCAGAAGACGTCTCGATGTAGACGAACGCGTCGAGCAGTGCCGTGCAGTCGCCGGCGTCCTTCACGTCCTCGCACGGTTCGTCCAAGTGCTCCAGATGCAGCACCTCCGAGGTATCCACACGTACAGGGAGGAAGCGCCGCGTACCGAACTGCTAGGTTCGCGACGGCGGCTTGGCAAGGGCGAGAGGCGAGCGGCGGCTGCTAATTTGCAGGTGGCGAATTAGGTTATTTCTTAACCGCGCCCCCGCCCCTCATTATATAGGCGTTATGGTGGGCTTCTGACGCCGAGGCCCATCATTAACCCTAAAGCCCAGTCTAATTTCGGATCTAATCCGAATTAGGCTTCCTTCCCCTTAAGTGTGTGACCCTATAGGTTCACGTACAAATAGACATAGCCCGAGTACTCTTACTTGGCCCAATAATTGACAGCGGCCTCTAGCAAGACATGTCAACTCCTATGTGTACATAAAGATCATATCAGACGAACCATTGCGACATTAAGTACATGCTGTTCCCTTTGTCTCACGATATTTGGTCTGGCTCTAAGCTGACCTCTCTTTCTCGATACTGTGAATTGGAATCCTTTTAATGGTTAACTCTTAACCCTAGCACGGCCATGCATTTCTTGATCCAATCACTCGAGGGGCCCAGAGATATCTCTCACAAAGAGAGGGACAAATTCCATCTTGACTGACCATGCCTCATAGCATGTTTCCTGACAAACCCAAAACTACATTTATAACTACCCAGTTACGGGATAGCGTTTGATAGTCCCTAAGTAAGTCAATTCACATCTTGAGAACATGCGACAATCTCAGGTCTAAGGATACAGTATTCATGTTGCAAGAAGAGAACTATATTACAATATCTCAGTTGGGTCGGTCCAGCCTCATGTCATACATGCGCCCACATTATTAATTTAACATCTCCATGTTCATGACTTGTGAAATGTAGTCATCAACTAATACATGTGCTAGTCATCGACTCTGACTAGGGACATCATTTAGAATAACCATATAAGTAAAGAATCTCACAAACAATTCACATAATTGCTAATCAATACAAGGTGCCTTCCATGGATATTCAATTAAGCAATATATATATCATGGATACAAAGAAATATGCTCATCTCTATGATTATCTCTAGGGCATATTTCTAACAGTCTCCCACTTGCACTAGAGTTAATCTAGAAGATATCTAATACCCATAGATCTGACGTGTGCCTCATGCTTAGGTTGTGGAAGAGGTTTTGTCAAAGGATTAGCAACATTCAAATCCGTATGTATTTTGCATATCTTTATCTCACCCCGCCTAATGAATTCCCGTATGAGGTGAAACTTCCGCAGTACGTGTTTGTTTTTCTGGTGGTTCCTTGGCTCCTTAGCTTGCGCAATAGCCCCATTGTTGTCACAGTAGAGGTTCAATGGGCTAGATGCATTAGGAAACACACCAAGCTCGATGAGGAACTTTCTTATCCAAACACCTTCCTTCGCAGATTCAGAAGCTGCAATGTACTCGGCTTCTGTTGTAGAATCAGTCACAGTCTCCTGTTTGGAACTCTTCCAACTAACAGCACCACCATTTATTGTGAACACAAAACCTGATTGCGATTTTAACTCGTCTGGGTCAGTTTGGAAGCTAGCATCGGTGTAACCAGTTACAACGAGCTCCTCCTTACCCCCATATACCAGGAACATATCTTTAGTCCTTCTTAAGTACTTAAGAATGCCTTTTACCGCTGTCCAGTGATCCTCACCTGGATCAGCCTGGTATCTACTCGTAGCACTTATAGCGTATGAAACATTTGGGCGTGTACTTATCATGGCATACATGATTGAACCAATTGCTGAGGCGTATGGTACCTTACTCATGCGCTCCCGCTCATTAGCCGTTGCAGGACATTGCATCTGGCTAAGGTGTTTACCATGTGACATAGGTATGAACCCTTTCTTGGACTGTTCCATGTTGAACCGTTTCAAAACCTTATCAATGTACGTATCTTGACTTAATCCTATAAGCCTCTTCGACCTATCTCTGTAGATCCTTATGCCCAAAATATATGCTGCTTCCCCTAAGTCCTTCATAGAAAAACTCTTTTTCAGTGAAGCCTTGACGGACTCTAGCATAGGAATGTCATTCCCAATCAATAATATGTCATCCACATACAAGATTAGAAATACAACAGCACTCCCACTTTCCTTCTTGTAAACACAAGCTTCTTCTTCATTCTGATGAAAACCAAGCCCTTTGATCACTTCATCAAAACGAATGTTCCAACTCCGAGATGCTTGCTTCAACCCATAAATGGATTTCTGAAGTTTGCATATCTTTCTAGCATTGATCGGATCGACAAAACCCTCGGGCTGTATCATATACACGTCCTCATCTAGGTTTCCATTAAGGAAAGCTGTTTTGACATCCATCTGCCAAATCTCATAATCGAAATATGCGGCAATAGCTAGAATGATCCGAATAGATTTAAGCATCGCTACTGGCGAGAATGTCTCGTCATAGTCAACTCCTTGAACTTGTCGAAAACCCTTTGCAACAAGTCGAGCCTTATAGATGTGAACATTTCCATCCATGTCTTTCTTCTTCTTATAGATCCATTTGCATTCTATAGGTCTAACACCATCAGGCGGGTCAACCAAGTTCCAAACTTGATTTTCTCCCATGGAATCTATCTCGGATCTCATGGCGACATGCCATTTCTCGGAATCTGGGTCCATCATTGCTTCTGAATATGTTGCAGGTTCGTCGTTGTCTAACAACAACACTTCCCCATTGCCCAACAATAGCACTTCTCCTCGTGCCTCGCGAAGCCTTGCTGACCTTCGTGGTTGTGGTGCCGATTCTCTTGCCATAGACGTCTCAACTTGTTCTGCTACATTAGCATCACTTGTTGAATCTTGTCCCACTGGCTCATCCTGAACTTCTTCAAGATACACCTTTTGTTTACTTTTCTCTCTTTTGAGAAACTCTTTCTCTAAGAACACACCGTTCCGGGCGACAAACACTTTGCCCTCTAACCGGTGGTAAAAGTAATATCCTAAAGTTTCCTTTGGATATCCCACGAACATGCACTTGTCCGATTTTGGAGTGAGTTTATCCGACTGTAGTCGCTTGACGTAAACCTCACAACCCCAAATCTTCAGAAAAGACAAGCTGGGAGTCTTCCCAGTCCACATCTCATATGGTGTCTTAACAACGGACTTAGACGGTACCCTATTTAGTGTGAAAGCTGCTGTTTCTAGAGCGTATCCCCAAAACGACAAAGGTAGGTCCGACTGGCTCATCATTGATCGAACCATATCCAATAAAGTCCGATTACGTCGCTCAGACACGCCATTCCTCTGAGGCGTTCCAGGCGGCGTAAGCTGTGGAACAATTCCACAACTCTTTAGATGATTGCTAAACTCATGACTCAAATATTCACCACCACGATCTGATCGCAGTGCTTTAATTTTCTTGCCACGCTGATTTTCTACTTCATTCTGAAACTCTTTGAACTTTTCTAAGGATTCAGACTTGTGTTTCATTAAGTAGACATACCCATATCTACTAAAATCATCAGTGAAGGTTATGAAGTATTGGAATCCTCCCCTAGCTGTCGTACTCATTGGTCCGCACACATCAGTATGTATGAGTTCCAATAAATCTAACGTCCTCTCCGGTAAACCCGTGAAGGGCGCCTTGGTCATCTTACCAAGTAAGCAAGCTTCACATGTCTCGTATGATTCAAAATCAAACGAAGTTAAAAGCCCATCAGAATGAAGCTTCTTCATGCGATTCTCACTTATATGACCCAAACAACAGTGCCACATGTAGGTAGGACTTAAATCATTAGGCCGAGGCCTTTTAGCACTAATATTACAGATAGGTGCATCATCAAGATTTAAAATGAATAACCCATTCATAATTGTTGGGGGCCTTCGTCCTCCGAAGGTCCTCAAAAACATGATTTGACAACATTTTCCAAGTGAATGAACAGGTATCTTCGGACTCAGATCATGAACATGGAGTGCGGTCAGAACGAAGCCCAAGCTGTACGAAGCTGATTACCAAGCTGTACGAAGGATGGTGCACAGCCGAAGCTATGCGCAGAAAGCTTCGTCGCGATAGCAGAAAGGGGAACCGACTTAAAGATGAAAAGACTACTTAGGCCTTAATAGATTCCCATAAGTCATTAGCAAATGTAATGGACATGAATGTAATTTTGCATGGGCTACGTCCCACGCCTATAAATAGATGAACAGTACTCCTATACTGTTCACGCTGACTTGGCATTTGCTTTCCGTCATCCTTGTACTTTTGTCTTCCTGCAATCCGAAGGTACACTTGTAATCTGAAGTCATTTCTATTTTTATATGATAATAAAATAGAAATGACGTTGTGATAATATTTAAATGTTTATATTACTTTTTATGTTGCATGTAAGTTCTTCGTCATAGTTTATTGTGTTTACGAAGATATGTTGTTTGTGACCTTCGTCCAGAACACATTATATCCCGAAGGGAAATAATGTTTCAAAGGACGAAGGGCTTTATCATTTAACACTTTTTATGTTGCCTTGTTCTTAATCCGAAGCATTTGAGAACAAGTCCCCAACATTGGCGCCCACCTCCGGTGAACTCACTTCCACTCTTTGACTCTTTGAGCGCCCTCGGCGATCATCAACCTTCGCTATGGCGCCGAAGAAAGCTTCAGCAGCTGGCACTGCAGCTCTCCAACCGCTGGACCACAATCAGGAGACCGTCTCTCTTCGGGAGGCCCGAAGCCAGAAGAGGAAGGCTGTCAGCCCGACGCCTCAAGAGGATGAGCTAGACCAAGAGATCAGAGATATGGAGATGCTTCATCAACAGGTGCAAAGGAAGAAGGAAAAGATGGCCAGGCTAGCTGAACTGCAAAGGCAGATAGACGAAGCTTCTGAAGAAGTTCGCCATCTTACTCACGATGAGCAGAACCGAAGGCCTCAACAAAAAGACCTTCATCAGGAGGGTTTCTTCAACGAAGATGACTGGTATGACAATTTCCATCATGGAAATTTTGTTTTCGATGATGCTTCTCCCTTGTCCGCTGAGCTGCAGGCTACACCTTGGCCTCCGTCCTATAAGCCGCCCCAGCTTCCCATATTCGATGGCCATTTAGACCCGAAGCAGTTTTTGATGAGCTACGAAGCAACAGTATCTTCGTATGGTGGCAATGCTGCAGTCATGGCAAAGTCTTTTGTTATAGCTGTCAGGAGTGTTGCTCAAACCTGGTATTCCTCCCTTCGACTAGGAACGATCACTTCATGGCAAAAACTGAAGGACATGTTGTGTAACACCCGGATTTTAGGGGTCCAAAACCCGGGCGTAAACATAATCACCAGTTGTGCTGGGACCAAGTCTCACACATATGATGAATCATGGCACAGGATCGAATGTCACATCTTTATATATAACAGGAGTTCTATACAAAATAAATAATTACATTATAAGGAGACAACGGTCCAGCAACCCAAAGTTGACTGGGAGACGACGACCTAGACCTCTCACGAACTCATCGCAGCATCCTCCAAGCGCCTCATCCTGTGGTACCTGTTCTTGACCTGTGGGGTGTGTGAGACAGCAAGAGTGAGCTCACATACGTTCATCGCTCAACAAGTTGTGGGGAATAATGTGCATGAACTCGCCAAAGGTGGGAGCTCACGTGAAGTGTAAGGCTTACCAAAGAAGATGGTTAGAGCTGAGCATTGCTTTTAAAGTTGGTCAAAATTTTATTAGCAGTTACTAAGTATAAGTAAATACCAAACCCAATTAAGTAGTAGAACAAAAGTAACAACTTCACCTGCGATGCAATGCATATGACAAATTGAGTTTAAGTTCCATAATTTAATCATGTGAGTGTCCGAGCTGCTCATGACCGTGAGCACGGCTAGTATACCAGTTTTACACTCTGCAGAGGTTGCGCATCTTTACCCACAAGTCGTGTATCCCATGTCGCCAGGGTTTGCAAGGCCCTTAGACACTACCGAGGTGAATGGCTAGGGATCCACTACGAGGCCTTTACAAAGTTCCACTAGCTTCCGAAAACCCGCTACAGTTTATAGGAAGTTCCAATGCAGGAATCCCTTGCAGGACCGCCATCGCAGCAAAATCCTCCCGAGGGCCTCCCTACACTGACCACTCCCCTACTGCCCTTGCCCCTTTCGGGTAAGGTAGTCTTCCACTAGCTTTCCTAATTAATCAGCCAAGGGGTCCCATTCCTCCCTTGTGGTAGCACTGTTTTCCCGGGTGGTTCTCCATGTTCCAATTAACATAATGATCTTAACATGAACCATAAATAACAACTGATAACAAAAGTATAATCATGAATAGTGTAATCTTCATACCCAAAACCACATATAGCACTAGCAAGTACTACCCAGAAAGTTCAGTGGTAAACAAGGTATAAAGATAGACAAACTAGGGTAACCTATTGGGTCCCATCAAAATTAACCTATGCAGATCATTATGATTAATTAGAACATGAGTAGGTGAAAAGAAGTGATCAAGGGCACAACTTGCCTGGGCCTTGAGAATCCAGGTACCAGGATGATCTTCAGATGACACGTGTCCTCACTGCTAAACGTAGCAACACAGACATACATGGTATAGGCAAAATTAACATTACACCAAACATGTATGCCAAAATACATATTAATAATCTACATATTAAAATAAGATCACAGGAAAAAGAATTATTAATTTTGGAGTTATAGATTTTAAGTTATGAATTTCTGAAGCTTTTATGTATTTAATACAGGATTAAGTATTAGATAAATTTAAATGAGCCTTTCATGCCAAAACAGAGGCACAAAATGATGAAGAATATTATTACAAAATTTTAGAAACTGGAATGGTTCAATTTGGAGCTAGAATGAATTAGTTATGAATTAAATAAGTTTCTGGATTTATTTTAACACTAAAAATCATTTTCTAAATCATTTTCTATGATTTTATAACCCTCTGGACTACGCCTCAATATCAGATAAGTGCAGGGGCCCCGGTGTAAGTATTTCTAGACACAGAGAACAGCGCCCAAGGACGGCGGGTTTATTCCGTGAAAGCCGAGGGGCTCTTTAGCAGAAGCGCCAGCGCGAAGGGGTATCGGATGGGCTGAGCCGTCCGATCAGAAACGGAGGGCTCAGATTAGATCTGGGTTCCCGTGAACCGGTATGCACTGCTATGCGTCGGATTGGAAATCAACGGCGTAGATTTAAATACCCCGGATCCGCCCAGATCCGTCCGATTGGATCCGACGGCCCGAACGACTGCGGCGAAGGGGTACACGCCATTCTAATCCTGACCGCCCATGCGCGATCCTACGGTCGCGACGTGTTATCTTCTCCCCCCCCCCAACAAAACCACCCACGGCGGCGGCGCGAACACCTCCCCCACGGCGGAGCACACCGGCGAAACGCGCAATCCGATGCCCGAACGCTCCTAACCTAAAATTGGCCGGTGCAAAACCTAGAGGGGATGATGGCGAACTCGATTAGCGTACGTACCGCAGATGGAGGGCAACGGAGGGAGCTGGCCACGGAGAGGAGCGGACCCGCGGCGGTGCTCGAACGACGGCGAGCAATTCGAGTCACCCCAAGGCCACGCGGTTCAAATTGAAGGCGCAGACAGCTTCACAGGTCCCCGGCGAACGCCCCCACCCACACGCGCGAACCAGTGCACGTGCACAGAGGAGAATCGCCGGCGGATTATGGCTATGGCGGCAGTGGCGGTCTTCTTTCGCTTGAGCTCACGGGTGGATGGAGGGAAGGGGGTCGCGGAGCTTCGGCTTTTATACCCAAGGAACGACCCGCGGCCGTTGCACGGAGGCCGAGATCCACGGAGAGCTTCGCGGAGTCCGCGCGGTCCGTTCGTCGCGAGGAAGACGGGCCTGACGAGCGGGCCCCGCGGACCAGAGAGAGGGAGGGCAGGCGAGCGCGCGTGTGAGGCCAAGGCGAGGCTGACACGGGGGTCCCGCCTGTAAGTGACTGGCGCGTGAGGGAGAGGCTGGCCAGTGGGCCCATGATGTCGGCGCGCGCCGAGCGCCCTGCGAGCGTGGAGTTTGGGCCGCGCGCGGTATTTGTTTAAGTGGGCCGAAATGAGTAGAGGTCGGCCCATGTGGCTTTTATTCTTTTTCTTTTTATTTTCTATTTTCTTTTCTCCATTCTCAAATCCAATTTGAGTTCAAGTTTAAATTCAAACTTTGTGAAATAACTTGTCCTCAGTTTGAATGGTATAATTTAATAATATAAGTGTGAAGGATGTTTATTCTGATTTTTATTTTATTTTATGTAGTCTTTCCCTTCTCTTTTCTATTTCTTATTCCAAATTCAAATTTATACTTCTATTTTCGTTTTCAGATTTTTCAAATGTATCAATTGAAACCCAAAGGTGAATATAAACCATATTATTTTAATTTTACTAATTTAAGCTTTATTCTCCTTGTTATTTATTTCATGGGATGTATAAATGGTTTCCTTTAAAAGTAAAATTCTTTTCTCATCACTTTCTTATTCCCCTAATTTTCAAAGCATTATGATACTTTATTTATATATATTTTTTTCCACTACTAATTTTGGGTCTTACAAATCCTACCCCCCTTAAAAATAATCTCGTCCTCGAGATTAGTAATAAAAGGGATGTATACTCATATTGTTCTCAGAACATATGCACAAACAAAGAAATCTCAGCATGAGGTATAATTCTTTAACAAAACATAGGGTCAATAGACCTTATTGTTCCTTCTAAAATAATATCATATCATCTATTAACTAAAGTAACATCTAAATCTTATAAATCATCATAATTTATATCTATGTAGCTTGGTGGAGTTGGTGGTGGTGGTGGAGGTTGTTGTTGTTGTTGTCTCTCCAACCGTGCTTGCCTTATTTCTTGGCGGGCCTGACGTATTTCCTCGCGTTGTTGTCTTATCTGATTTTGCATCTCGGTCACCAGGTCTGTTAATTGTTGTATTACTAGTCTTTGGGCAGCAACCACTTGTTCGGTTTCAATAGGTGGAGTGTTGGGGTTGTGCTTCGGTGCGCCGAAGGTCTCACACGAAGAAGCAGCTTCGGCTGAAGTCGTCTCCAAGAGATGGCCGAAGGCTCCTTTTCATGGAGCTTCGGCGTTTCAAACCGACATAGAAATAGAATGACCTTCTTATCCAAAAGTGGTCTGAGTCAATGTTGTAAACTTTTGTAAGGGGCATAATTGTAATTTGTCACAGGCTGCGACCTGTGCCTATAAATAGATGAACAGTACCTCTGTACTGTTCACGCGAACCTGTCATTTGCCTTCACATCACACCTGAGCTCTTGCCTTCCTCAAGACCGAAGGTATATCTGTCATTTATATTTATTCGTATTAATAAAAATAGAAATGATTCTATGTTAACATTTGAATGTTTATTTTATACCCCATGATTTATATGAATGCTTCATCCCTCGCTGTTATGTTTACGAAGGTATGTCCTTCGTAACCTTCGTCCGAAATTCTTTATATCCCGAAGGGATATAATGTGATGGAGGACGAAGGACCTTAATATTTAACATTTTCTGTGTTGCCTTGTTCTTAACTCTTAGCATTTGAGAACAAGCCCCCAACATGGAGGATTTGGAGAATTCATTTCTGTTTGCAGTTGCGTGATAATCTTTCCTTTCCTGGTATTGACCATGAAAGTTAGAAGCATATGGTAATAGTTTTGCAAAGGAAATTATTCAATAAGCGGAATAAATAAGCTAGTAGCTGGTTATAATCTAAAGATTCTTTGGTAGGACTTAGTCTTTGTTTTATGTTCAGATTGAGGTAACCAGTCGTATAAGGTGATTATCCAACGGTAGGATAAAATTTTGTCACGATTAGATATATATGGGTGAGATAGACTACATGATGTAGGTCAAAATCTGGTTTGATGTCAGGTGGTGGTTGATAGATTATGCAATCCATTAAGACTCTATTGATTGGGTAAGTTATGTAACTTGTTATATAGGTCGAGTTTGTTGTGTATGGCCAAGTTGATATAAGTCTCCAAATTAGGCTTAAGTGATTTAGGAGTATGGCCTTATCTTGTGTACCAGCATTAAGTAACTTATTCTAGATTAGATCATAATAGATTAGATAAAATCTAGATTAGGTTGGGTATGACTAGGTTAGATTAGTTTAGGTTAGATAGATCTTCCTGGGTAGGATATATTTTATCAGGATATGTTAAAAATCTCTGTTAGGTTAAGACAGAGGGGTTATGCAACTATCAGATGGGTAAGGTAGTTGCATAGGGTTAGGTGGTTGTATATGGTAAAGTTGGTCTAGGGCACCAATTTTAGGTTAGATTGGTATAACTAGATTAGACTAGATAGAATCTCATTAATTTTAATTAGGTCATGGCTGTTATTCTAGAGTGGGATAAATATTCAATTTAGGGCAAGATGAATCCATAAGATAAGATAGAATCTTTCGAGGTCAGTTAGGTCTATTAGGATGACGTAAAATCTTTTCAAGATGAGATGAGTATCTTTTTAAGATAAGATGGACCTATGAGATAAGAGAGAATCTTTTAAGCCAATATGGATCTATTTAGAATAGATACACTTTAATGGAGGATAATCTGGATTGTTTAGTTATCTTATGAATTTTTTATTTATTTATATCTATGCCTATATGAATATGTAGATGTAATTGTGGACATTACTCCACAACTCATCACACTCAATCAAAGATTCAAATCAGACAAGTATCATAAGAACAAACATTCAAGTGCATAGATAACCACAAAAATAGTTTTGTTTTTGTTCCTAAGATTAGGTCTTCTATTCCTAAAGATCACTTTAGGCACGGGATTTCAAAGTGTGAAATCCAAGTTTGTCTTTATAAAGAAAAGGTAAGAATAATCAGAGTAAAGCGGAAATAGACGAGAAAAGATTAAGGTGAGTTTAGAAAAGAATCAGAGTAAGGTAAGTAAAGAATGGTTGTCTAGTTCTACCTAGGCTTCGTCCTACAGTCAACATTCCTCTGATACCACTTCTGTAACACCCGGATTTTAGGGGTCCAAAACCCGGGCGTAAACATAATCACCAGTTGTGCTGGGACCAAGTCTCACACATATGATGAATCATGGCACAGGATCGAATGTCACATCTTTATATATAACAGGAGTTCTATACAAAATAAATAATTACATTATAAGGAGACAACGGTCCAGCAACCCAAAGTTGACTGGGAGACGACGACCTAGACCTCTCACGAACTCATCGCAGCATCCTCCAAGCGCCTCATCCTGTGGTACCTGTTCTTGACCTGTGGGGTGTGTGAGACAGCAAGAGTGAGCTCACATACGTTCATCGCTCAACAAGTTGTGGGGAATAATGTGCATGAACTCGCCAAAGGTGGGAGCTCACGTGAAGTGTAAGGCTTACCAAAGAAGATGGTTAGAGCTGAGCATTGCTTTTAAAGTTGGTCAAAATTTTATTAGCAGTTACTAAGTATAAGTAAATACCAAACCCAATTAAGTAGTAGAACAAAAGTAACAACTTCACCTGCGATGCAATGCATATGACAAATTGAGTTTAAGTTCCATAATTTAATCATGTGAGTGTCCGAGCTGCTCATGACCGTGAGCACGGCTAGTATACCAGTTTTACACTCTGCAGAGGTTGCGCATCTTTACCCACAAGTCGTGTATCCCATGTCGCCAGGGTTTGCAAGGCCCTTAGACACTACCGAGGTGAATGGCTAGGGATCCACTACGAGGCCTTTACAAAGTTCCACTAGCTTCCGAAAACCCGCTACAGTTTATAGGAAGTTCCAATGCAGGAATCCCTTGCAGGACCGCCATCGCAGCAAAATCCTCCCGAGGGCCTCCCTACACTGACCACTCCCCTACTGCCCTTGCCCCTTTCGGGTAAGGTAGTCTTCCACTAGCTTTCCTAATTAATCAACCAAGGGGTCCCATTCCTCCCTTGTGGTAGCACTGTTTTCCCGGGTGGTTCTCCATGTTCCAATTAACATAATGATCTTAACATGAACCATAAATAACAACTGATAACAAAAGTATAATCATGAATAGTGTAATCTTCATACCCAAAACCACATATAGAACTAGCAAGTACTACCCAGAAAGTTTAGTGGTAAACAAGGTATAAAGATAGACAAACTAGGGTAACCTATTGGGTCCCATCAAAATTAACCTATGCAGATCATTATGATTAATTAGAACATGAGTAGGTGAAAAGAAGTGATCAAGGGCACAACTTGCCTGGGCCTTGAGAATCCAGGTACCAGGATGATCTTCAGATGACACGTGTCCTCACTGCTAAACGTAGCAACACAGACATACATGGTATAGGCAAAATTAACATTACACCAAACATGTATGCCAAAATACATATTAATAATCTACATATTAAAATAAGATCACAGGAAAAAGAATTATTAATTTTGGAGTTATAGATTTTAAGTTATGAATTTCTGAAGCTTTTATGTATTTAATACAGGATTAAGTATTAGATAAATTTAAATGAGCCTTTCATGCCAAAACAGAGGCACAAAATGATGAAGAATATTATTACAAAATTTTAGAAACTGGAATGGTTCAATTTGGAGCTAGAATGAATTAGTTATGAATTAAATAAGTTTCTGGATTTATTTTAACACTAAAAATCATTTTCTAAATCATTTTCTATGATTTTATAACCCTCTGGACTGCGCCTCAATATCAGATAAGTGCAGGGGCCCCGGTGTAAGTATTTCTAGACACAGAGAACAGCGCCCAAGGACGGCGGGTTTATTCCGTGAAAGCCGAGGGGCTCTTTAGCAAAAGCGCCAGCGCGAAGGGGTATCGGATGGGCTGAGCCGTCCGATCAGAAACGGAGGGCTCAGATTAGATCTGGGTTCCCGTGAACCGGTATGCACTGCTATGCGTCGGATTGGAAATCAACGGCGTAGATTTAAATACCCCGGATCCGCCCAGATCCGTCCGATTGGATCCGACGGCCCGAACGACTGCGGCGAAGGGGTACACGCCATTCTAATCCTGACGGCCCATGCGCGATCCTACGGTCGCGACGTGTTATCTTCTCCCCCCCCCCAACAAAACCACCCACGGCGGCGGCGCGAACACCTCCCCCACGGCGGAGCACACCGGCGAAACGCGCAATCCGATGCCCGAACGCTCCTAACCTAAAATTGGCTGGTGCAAAACCTAGAGGGGATGATGGCGAACTCGATTAGCGTACGTACCGCAGATGGAGGGCAACGGAGGGAGCTGGCCACGGAGAGGAGCGGACCCGCGGCGGTGCTCGAACGACGGCGAGCAATTCGAGTCACCCCAAGGCCACGCGGTTCAAATTGAAGGCGCGGACAGCTTCACAGGTCCCCGGCGAACGCCCCCACCCACACGCGCGAACCAGTGCACGTGCACAGAGGAGAATCGCCGGCGGATTATGGCTATGGCGGCGGTGGCGGTCTTCTTTCGCTTGAGCTCACGGGTGGATGGAGGGAAGGGGGTCGCGGAGCTTCGGCTTTTATACCCAAGGAACGACCCGCGGCCGTTGCACGGAGGCCGAGATCCACGGAGAGCTTCGCGGAGTCTGCACGGTCCGTTCGCCGTGAGGAAGACGGGCCTGACGAGCGGGCCCCGCGGACCAGAGAGAGGGAGGGCAGGCGAGCGCGCGTGTGAGGCCAAGGCGAGGCTGACACGGGGGTCCCGCCTGTAAGTGACTGGCGCGTGAGGGAGAGGCTGGCCAGTGGGCCCATGATGTCGGCGCGCGCCGAGCGCCCTGCGAGCGTGGAGTTTGGGCCGCGCGCGGTATTTGTTTAAGTGGGCCGAAATGAGTAGAGGTCGGCCCATGTGGCTTTTATTCTTTTTCTTTTTATTTTCTATTTTCTTTTCTCCATTCTCAAATCCAATTTGAGTTCAAGTTTAAATTCAAACTTTGTGAAATAACTTGTCCTCAGTTTGAATGGTATAATTTAATAATATAAGTGTGAAGGATGTTTATTCTGATTTTTATTTTATTTTATGTAGTCTTTCCCTTCTCTTTTCTATTTCTTATTCCAAATTCAAATTTATACTTCTATTTTCGTTTTCAGATTTTTCAAATGTATCAATTGAAACCCAAAGGTGAATATAAACCATATTATTTTAATTTTACTAATTTAAGCTTTATTCTCCTTGTTATTTATTTCATGGGATGTATAAATGGTTTCCTTTAAAAGTAAAATTCTTTTCTCATCACTTTCTTATTCCCCTAATTTTCAAAGCATTATGATACTTTATTTATATTTTTTTTCCACTACTAATTTTGGGTCTTACATGTTGTTAACCAGCTTCCAAGGGTTTCAGACGAAGTCGGTCACTGCTCAGGCCTTGTTCCAATGCACTCAGGATCATGAAGAATACCTTAAGGCGTATGTCAGAAGGTTCTTGCGTTTGAGGGCGTAGGCACCAACGGTGCCCAACGAAATTGTCATTGAGGCCATGATCAAGGGACTTCGGCCTGGACCTTCAGCTCAATACTTTGCTAGGAAGCCTCCTCAAACTTTGGAGAAATTGCTCCAGAAGATGGACGAGTATATTCGTGCCGATAATGATTTTCGCCAAAGAAGGGAGGAGGCTTTCAGGTTTTCTGAAATGACCAGGGGCTTCGGAGGAAGATTCTATCCGAGGCATGTCAGGTCCATCCACAACTCTACTCAAAATGATGATAAGGGGAGTCAGCAGAACAGGCCGCAGTGCTCCTCACAGGCTTCGGGGCAACAGCAAAGTTTCTTCCGGCCACCAGCTCCAAGAGGCAGAGGCGCCAGGGGCTTCGGCGGAAGATTTGGAGATCAACCAAGGAGAGTATTTTGCTTATTCTGTGGTGAAAACAAGGGCCATACCACCAGGATGTGCCATGTTACCATCCAAAAGCAAAAGGAGATAGCCGAAGCTGCAGCGCAACAAGCTCAGCCGAAGCAGGTCATGCATACTGCTTCGTACCATCCGCCTTACATCCCAGAATACATAGGCAACCACCCTGCAGTTTCTGTTGCTTCGGCGAGTCAACCTCAAGCTTCCTGGCAACAGCTTCCGCCTCCACCACCGTTGCAATAAGGCCAACAGCCAGAAGGGAGCCAATATGCTCCACACCAAAGGGATCTCAGAGAACAATCTGAAGCTCGTACAGTCAATAGCACCGTGCCAGAGTCGAAGCACATCTATTGACAAATATCCTACCAGTTTTTTCCATTCAGTTCTATTTTCTGTGTAATAAAGGACATTTTTTAGTTTTCATGTAAAAGTTTCTTTGCTTGCTACAAGGAAAATGTATTTTCTCAGGCTTAAGTTGCTGAAGCTTAAAAATTTACGATGACAAGGAGGACCTTCGAATTATCGAAAATCCTTCGAAGCAACATAAAGTCGTTCTAACGAATGCAGAGTAAGTTTGCTGAAATCACAAAAAGTCGTTCCAAAGGGAACGCAGTGTAAGTTTTCTGCTCCAAAGTCGTTCCAAAGGGAATGCAGAGCATACAGCGAAAAGTCAACGCTGATACCGCCTAAGTAAAGGGCGAAGAAGCTCCAAAGTCGTTCCTAAGGGGATGCAGAGCTTACAGCGAAAAGTCAACGCTGATACCGCCTAAGTAAAAGGCGAAGAAGCTCCAAAGTCGTTCCTAAGGGAATGCAGAGCTTACAGCAAAAAGTCAGCGCTGGTACAAAAATATTTTGTGTTTTACGGGGATATGTGTGTATCTTCGGAACAAATGTCATCTACATAACATAACATCATCACATCATTTTGCATAGCATAAGCATCATACATCATGTTGCATATGGCAAAAGAAGGGGACACGGTATCAACCTTTGGAAGGATACTTTGAGAAAGTAAAAATCGTGCTAAGTCACAAGGGGACACAATATTGATCTTTGGAATATAGCTTCGGAGAATATTATCATGAAGCTTGGATATCCTTCATCAGAGCACTATGAACATTGTCGTGATGCATAAAAATTTTTCTATCTTCACGAAGCATGAAAAGAAGGGAAGGTGTTTTTTTTCGCCGAAGCCTCAAAAACGGTACGTATGTAAAGTTTCATGCATCGTAAAGAATCGAGTCATTAAAAGCAAATATATCACAGGGTTACAAAATGTCACAAATGTTTCATTTCAAGAAGTCTTTACAAAAGTGCTTAATCTTCTCTCAAAACAACTTCGGCAGCTTCGTTCAGGAGTCGGTTAACAACTTCATCCATGATAGCTTCAGCCATCTTTTTAATTTCTTCGTATCCTTTCGGGTGAGGGCCCGGAGACGCCTTAGTAGGATCTGAAGGAGAACATGATACGACCACATTGCTATTACAAATTGTGAACGAAGTTTAAAATAAAAAATTACAACGCAATAAAAACCATTAGCTAATACCTAATTGCCCTTCGGGCTCTGAGCTTTTGTCAGCGGCCTTAGCTACTTCTCTAGCGTCGTGAATGCCTTTCTCACTTTTCTGAATGATTTCTCGGGCCATTTCTCGGCCACCATTGTCCCAGACGTCGGTGAAAAATTTTTCACCAGCCTGGCTAGCTTCGGCCGAGGGGTCTTTAATATCTTCAGGGGATAAGCTGGCTTCGGATTGTGCAAGAACCTTAACATGATCGCAGCCTTTTTTCTCCAGTATAGAAGCAATCCCCCGGGCACCCGAGAAGGCGCAAATGTCTCCTCGACTGTTTAGAATTTCTTCGAAGGCTTCAGCTTCGTGGCAGATCCATTCTATCGGCCCTTCTGGGTTACCTCTCACAAAATCTTCTTCACTCGAAAATGCGCCAACACTGGCGAAGCTGGTTTTTATTTTCTTTACACAATCCATAGATTTTTCTTAGCACCTTTTCTTAGAAGTCCGAAGCTCTTCAACGGTTCCTTCCAAATGATTAGCCCATTGGTCGCTACATTCCCGCCTTGTTTCTTCAAGTATGCGTTCTTCTTTCGCCCGGGCCAATTGCTTCCGAAGATCGTCAATCTCGTGCTTTTGAGCTGCAATTTGGGCTTTGGACGCAGCTTCATTCTCCTTTACTTTATCCACTAATGTAACTAGAATCTTGTCCTTTTCCAGGGCTTCGTTCCTTAGCTTGATAACCTCTGTTCGAAGGTTGTTGAAGGCAATTTCATAGCTTTCGTCTTCGGCACTCTTTTGCGCTCTCAGCGCGTTACTTAGTATTAATCCCTATATGTAAAAAGTTAGTATAAGAATAAAACAATAGATTTCGAATCATAAAGTTTCCAAAATGCGCAATTCTCGCACCTTCAGACTATTATATGCAAGGCTATCCGCAAGATCCTCCTTCGTCATAGCGCATAGTCCAGCTTCAAGCTTCGGAAACCCCATACTCCTAGCCATCTCCCGGCAGACAGATAATTCTTTGTTGTCAGGGAGACAGTATAGGAAGTCATCTTCGTTTGTCCCATTGAACACTAGTGCCCCCTTCGGATATTTTAATTCTTTGGCATAGTGGTTGGCTTCATAAATCTCTTCTTCAGATAATTTCTTCCCCGAAGCATGTCGCACAATGTAATCGCGTATGTTGGAAGGAGCTTCGGGGGCAGCAGTGTCAATTTCTTCAACCAAAATTGGCTCTGACATTTTTATTTTTTCTTCGGTTTCCAAAGGTTGTTCCTTGGTGGGCTCTGAAGTCCCAGCTTCAACTTCAAGTTGTTGCTTCGAAGCTTCAGCAGCTAAAGTTTCAGTAGACACTTCAGAAAGTTCAACAGTTTTCTTTGGAGTTATGCTTGAAGTCTTAATTGTCTCCAAAACATCTAGCACGTTCACCATTCTTTTTCTTTTCGGGGTTACCGATGGCCCCTTTTGATTTTTTATTGTTTCAACATTTGCTGAAGGACTTAAGATTTCTAATATTTTTGGTCCTTCAATTTTCGGTTTCTCTGCTTTCTCTGCTGAAGGTACTTCAGTGTTTTCTTCGATCTTCGGTACTGGAGCTGGCTCTGTAGTTTCAGTGGCCAAGGAGACTTTACCGATAAATTCAGGCACTGTGGCCGGCTCAATAAAACGTGCCCGGTGGGTGAGCACCTTCATCTTTTTTCTTTGCGGCGCTGGCTCACTAGAAGCACTTGTGGCAACTTCTGTTGCAGGAGAAGTATTTTTTCTTTTGCGGCCCGGCACCGGATAATGATAGTCAGGGTAGACAAACCCGATTGCATCAAATACCCGGTTGAGCCTCTTCTTCTTTCGGCCTCCGAAGGCTGCCGATAATGCAGTGTTCTCGGCCTTCGAATATACCCCAAGCAGTTCGTCACTTAATGTTTCAATGCTTTTTAACCAGTCGTCATCAGGTTCAACAAACTTATCCCCGTATTTGAATGTGTATTTTAGTCTGACTAGACCACCTTCGTCAGACTCTTTGATGGTCTCCTTCGGCATTTCCCACTTTCCTGCAAGTGGCCACACCCTGAAGGCAATATGCTCTTGGACCAGATCCCTTGTCCCAATAAAAGAGCAGATTACGCCGAAGGCTCTTTGGCATTCTTCGGCCGCTTCATCCATTTCAACCTTCGGCTTTCGGAGTCCGAAGCGTTGCCAGATGGGGCGCATAATGATACTCTTAACATCTTCCTGCGCTGTCAAGTCATTCTTTACATAGAACCATTCTGTCATCCAGGCTCCGGGCCACCTCTTCCGAAAGGTTGGCACAGGGCAGCTTGACCCGGAGCGGGCACCGAAGCTGTAACAACCAAAGTTGTTGTGATATTGTTCTTTCCCCCAGGGCTTCGTCTCATATACCAACTCATGAATTTTGCAAAAGCTTTTAGCATTTGGTTCTACACCTTGGCTTTTCACAGCCCAGACAAAGATTCCCATTCTTATGATAGCTTCGGGAGTAATTTGATGAAGGTAGATTTGAAATGTCTTCAGGACTTCGACAACAAAGCTGCTTAGGGGGAACCGAAGCCCAGCCTTGAGAAAGCTTCGGAAGATCACGACCTCATCTTCTTCGGGGGTGGGAGAAGTCTTTTCTCCAGCATCAGCCCTCACAATGGATATATCTCGAAAATATCTCCCCCTCATATTGTCAATATGACTCTGCTTAATAGTAGTTTTCCCGAAAACCGAGTGACTTGGCCGCCATGGTCGATCTTCAGACTCTCCCCCGCCGCTTTCTACATCATAACTGTCGCTGTCACCAGTATCTTCAGATAAACCTTCTAAAATCTCTTTGGTGATCTTTTCTGTATTGGTCTTCGACATTGCCTCAAGAAAGCCCAGGTTCTTCTCTTCAGAGAGACTTAGCTTCATCTCGACAACAGCCTTCTTCTCCTCAGACATCTCTTCGGAAATCCTACTTCTCGCTTCCGAAGCTTAAAACTAGGAAAGAAAACAAATATTTTTGGGCAGAAAGTTTTATAAGCAGGAAAAACAGATGGCAAAGAGAGCGTGCCAAATCAAATGTGGCGGGCTCCTATTTATACACTCGATATAACGGAAACTGTGTGGTCCCAGGTGTCAGTGACTTTTGCTATTCTAGCAAAGGGAAGGTGTTTTTTCGGACCTTCGGCTTAAGGCCTTCGTCCATATCGCAATCTGAATTTATCACTAACAAATTAATATTGCGAGGGGCTACTGTTGGGGGCCTTCGTCCTCCGAAGGTCCTCAAAAACATGATTTGACAACATTTTCCAAGTGAATGAACAGGTATCTTCGGACTCAGATCATGAACATGGAGTGCGGTCAGAACGAAGCCCAAGCTGTACGAAGCTGATTACCAAGCTGTACGAAGGATGGTGCACAGCCGAAGCTATGCGCAGAAAGCTTCGTCGCGATAGCAGAAAGGGGAACCGACTTAAAGATGAAAAGACTACTTAGGCCTTAATAGATTCCCATAAGTCATTAGCAAATGTAATGGACATGAATGTAATTTTGCATGGGCTACGTCCCACGCCTATAAATAGATGAACAGTACTCCCGTACTGTTCACGCTGACTTGGCATTTGCTTTCCGTCATCCTTGTACTTTTGTCTTCCTGCAATCCGAAGGTACACTTGTAATCTGAAGTCATTTCTATTTTTATATGATAATAAAATAGAAATGACGTTGTGATAATATTTAAATGTTTATATTACTTTTTATGTTGCATGTAAGTTCTTCGTCATAGTTTATTGTGTTTACGAAGATATGTTGTTTGTGACCTTCGTCCAGAACACATTATATCCCGAAGGGAAATAATGTTTCAAAGGACGAAGGGCTTTATCATTTAACACTTTTTATGTTGCCTTGTTCTTAATCCGAAGCATTTGAGAACAAGTCCCCAACAATAATGGATGCAAAAGCCACAAACATGCCATTCTTAGAGATCACACAACCATTGTTTTCACTCGCAAATGAATAACCATCCTTCATCAAACATGAAGGAGACATAATGTTTCGACTCATACTAGGAACTAGATAACAATTATTTAACTCCAAAATAAATCCTGATGGGAGGTGGAGTTGCATCGTCCCGACGGTCAACGCAGCAACTCTTGCATTATTGCCTACCCGGAAATCAACTTCTCCTCTTTTCACGCTTCTACTTCTTATCATTCCCTACATCGAATTGCAAATATGGGCAACCGATCCGGTATCAAATACCCAAGAATTAATATAAGAATCAGCAAGAAAAATTTCTGTAATGTGAATAGCAAGTGTACCTGCTGCGGCTGTACCCTTACCGCCGCGATCCTTAATAGAGGCCAAGTACTGCTTGCAATTCCTTTTCCAGTGACCAAGTTCTTTGCAATAAAAGCACTCTGCATCTGCAGCTGGTCCAGCCTTGGGCTTTTGATTTGGCTTGGATACTGTATCCTTTGCCTTGCCCTTCTTCTTTTGAGATTTACCCTTCTTCTTAAAGTTGGGTTTGTTTTGGACCGCCATCACATGGCCGCTGCTGCCAGCGCTTTTCTTTATGTCCCCCTCTGCTGTTTTCAGCATGCCACATAGTTCATTGAGGCCCCTCTCCGCCCCATGCATATGGTAGTTCGTGATGAAGTTTCCATAGCTGGGCGGAAGAGATGCCAAAATGAAGTCAGTGGCCAACTCTTGGCTTATTGGGAAGCCTAGCTTCTCCAACCTCTGACTGTAACCAACCATTTTGATTACGTGTGGCCCAACTGCTGCGCCTTCTGCTAGCTTGCATTCCAGAAAGGCTTTGGACACATTGAACCTTTCTGTCCTAGCCTGAGTCTGGAACATATCCTTGAGCGCCACGGTCATATCATGCACCTCATGGTTTGTCTCAAACTGCATCTGCAGCTCAGGCTCCATGCAAGCAAGCATTAGGCAACTCACTTCAAGATTAGTATCCATTGCTTTCTTGTAAGCGGTTTTAGCTGCAGCAGTTGCATTTTCACCAGGATCCTCTGGTAGTGGGGTGTCTAGAACGTCTTCCTTTTTTCAGCCCTGAGAACAATTCTCAGGTTACAGATCCAATCCGTATAGTTTGTTCCATTTAACTTATCCTTTTCAAGAATTGATCGCAAAGTAAATGTTGGTGTGCTAGGTGCCATTTATCTACAACAAAATAATGCAAAATACTAAGACAAAAATATCCATGACAGAGTAAATCATATTAAACATTTAATAGTCTACTCCCACTAAAATCAATATCCCTCGATTGATACTTAGTGATTCAGAACCCACAACTAACAAGTCTACTAGTGAGCTTTAGCATCACCGCTAGAAGACAAGGTAGATCGGTAAGCAACTCCTTGCTAATCATATCATATATATGACTCCTATTGTTGGGTGACATCTCTATGTCTCGGCTCCCAACCTTATGCCTCAAAGTCCTTAACCATTAAGCTGACTTTGTTTAAGTTAACCAACCCTTTCTGCAGTTCGTATCCGATACAAACCTATCTAGTCAAGGAAAACTGGTGGCACCCTAATTTCATAGACCCACCACCAATTGTACAAGACTTATGATAGTGCAAGGTTTGGAGAGGCATTAAAGCTTAAACATTTATGAGGGATCGTCCTACTTATAACATCGCACGCAAGGACATATATGTAATATAAACAAGTAGAACAATAAGAATGGCATTCACACAACAGTTGTGATTCGGTATGGCTTGCTGTCACATGGTGATCCCCATCTCCAATAATCTGTCCATCACGATGATCTCCATCTCCATGATATAGGTATGCCATCCTCCAGGTGATGAGTCCTTCAAGACCTATCTAACGTATGCTGGTAAACAAATTACATATACGCTTTGGATCATCACATGTTGACACGCAGGTCATTACATTAAATTTGGACAATACATGTGGCTCCAGCTGTATTGCCCTGGTCACGACACGCAGGTCATGAATAATTTATTAACATGCATCATATACACAATAGCCATACCGATCACAAGATGTCCTGCAAAAACAGGTTAGACAAACACGTTTCTATACGTTCGCCACTTCAGCAGATAGCCACGGCGGGTCTCAGGGCAGCGCCCTGAAAACCTCACAGGATTCCATGCATCGTATGTATGGAAATTCCACTGGAAATCTCATGCGGTTGATCAAATCAACCCAAATCCGAGACTTTCGACCCGAAGAAGATTACACTCATGACGTTGATCTGTTACATCAATCTGCTAGTTGTGTACGCAGTTAGCCCCGATGGTGATTCCAGCCGGTAGGGGCAAGTCGCGCACATAACAGAGAAGGACGAACTGATCTCTCCAGTCATATCCGATGTAATCTACTTCAACCCTTTATAACCAATTGATCTAATCAAACCGTGCATCAAGTAGATCCATCTCATGAACCTAGATCTAGACCTAAAACTACGCAGAACCTGCTCCGATACCACTGTAGGATTACGGGGAGGCTACGCTAGCTCAAAACAAAATTTTCATCCCTATAATACCAAGAACTACTGCGGTTATAGGTCATGGAATTACCACTAGACGCGCAGAGCAGCGGAAGACGTCTCGATGTAGACGAACGCGTCGAGCAGTGCCGTGCAGTCGCCGGCGTCCTTCACGTCCTCGCACGGTTCGTCCAAGTGCTCCAGATGCAGCACCTCCGAGGTATCCACACGTACAGGGAGGAAGCGCCGCGTACTGAACTGCTAGGTTCGCGACGGCGGCTTGGCGAGGGCGAGAGGCGAGCGGCGGCTGCTGATTTGCAGGTGGCGAATTAGGTTATTTCTTAACCGCGCCCCCGCCCCTCATTATATAGGCGTTATGGTGGGCTTCTGACGCCGAGGCCCATCATTAACCCTAAAGCCCAGTCTAATTTCGGATCTAATCCGAATTAGGCTTCCTTCCCCTTAAGTGTGTGACCCTATAGGTTCACGTACAAATAGACATAGCCCGAGTACTCTTACTTGGCCCAATAATTGACAGCGGCCTCTAGCAAGACATGTCAACTCCTATGTGTACGTAAAGATCATATCAGACGAACCATTGCGACATTAAGTACATGCTGTTCCCTTTGTCTCACGATATTTGGTCTGGCTCTAAGCTGACCTCTCTTTCTCGATACTATGAATTGGAATCCTTTCAATGGTTAACTCTTAACCCTAGCACGGCCATGCATTTCTTGATCCAATCACTCGAGGGGCCCAAAGATATCTCTCTCACAAAGAGAGGGACAAATTCCATCTTGACTGACCATGCCTCATAGCATGCTTCCTGACAAACCCAAAACTACATTTATAACTACCCAGTTACGGGATAGCGTTTGATAGTCCCTAAGTAAGTCAATTCACATCTTGAGAACATGCGACAATCTCAGGTCTAAGGATACAGTATTCATGTTGCAAGAAGAGAACTATATTACAATATCTCAGTTGGGTCGGTCCAGCCTCATGTCATACATGCGCCCACATTATTAATTTAACATCTCCATGTTCATGACTTGTGAAATGTAGTCATCAACTAATACATGTGCTAGTCATCGACTCTGACTAGCACTACAACACAAACACCCCTGTAGCAACGCATACATTGCAACGAAATGGTTTATGCGTTCCAATAAATTAGGTAGCAACAGATACTAGCAACACACGTATTTATATGTTCCAAGAAAATCAACTGGCAATGTTTACCATGCGTTGCAAGTGTTATCCGTAGAATATCCAAATTACCTGGCAACGTTTGTCATGCATTGCAAGGGTCATTCGTAGTATTTATGTCACCTAACAACATTTGTCTATCTATCTATATATACAAACGAGGGCACAAAGCTCAACCCAGACTGTATCCATGTCGATATTTCCTTTTCAACCGTCCGATCTCATCTCGATGGCATGAACTGGTCTCTCAATCGAAGCAGGGCCGCTGGCCCACCAGAGTTCCAGATGATTTTGAGATGACACAAAAAATCTATTCTTTCCTCACTCGCATCCTTCGCCCCCGCAACTACGAACCCTATCTCCCACCGCCGCCGCATGAGCCTAGCCGAGGCCGACACTGACGCCGAAGATCCATCAGTCGTGGATGGCCTAGCAATGTCGCTGACGACGGAGGAAGGGGGCTCTCTAGCATAGCTCCGATTGCTTATTCGTCACCTTGCCTTGCACACTCAAGAGATACAGTCTCGCCTGTGTCCTTTGCCTGCACGCGGTGCCTCCTATTGTGGTGCCCCGACCCTCCTGTGCGTGTCCGTGGACGATGCAGCGACACCACCAATGCCTGAGCAGACGACGCTGCCTCAGCACGCGCAGGCCAATGTGGCCACATGGCGAATGAGTGAATGACAAGGAATAGGAGGAGGTGGTCGACATTGAATCGCTGCAATGCCGATGATGAAGGTATGGGGACAGACATAGCAGAGAGGATTCGTCCATGGAAGCTCTTCCGTAAAGACGCGCTATCATGTGGAGGGGATCATGTGGAGGGGATGGTTTGGGTAATGTACTTTCCACCATTCTTTTTCCAACGTCTTCCCCTCCTAAAATGCTTGATGACAATTTGGTTGAGTTAATGTATGTAGAGCGCCACAATAATCAAAATTCAACACTCACCAAATACTCCCCTACCCTCACTTTTTCATGTTTGTTCCAACTATGTGGATGATTTATTTTTCTAACAGTTAAGATTTTACCATCTTGAAACTCTTTTTACTTTTTTGTTACATTAGAAAAGGGACAAAGCTGCAGAAATCATGAAACAGGAAAACACACCATGGAGCAGTTAACTGTAATTCAACTTCTATTTTGCATATTACTTCTCCCACCTTTCTCTCCCACGTTTGAGTATTAGAATGGAGAGAGGGGAAGTGGGGGAGCACTATTCAATTTTTACTGCCAATATATTTTCTTGAAAGGAAAAGAAGAGCAATAAATCGAGTTATGAGATAAATTCTAATTGTCTAGTTAGGAAATTCAATTTTTTTGTTATCACTCTGCTTATAGATCACGATTGGTTCTGTTTTTTATTTTCTACACCTTGTGTTGCCTGTTTTTGGCTGTAGCGAAGAACTTCAGAAGTATTGATCATGGTGAAGAAAAAATATTTCCATCTTTATATAGCCCAAATTATACTTATGAGTAAATACAGGTAATACAAGATTTATCTGTTTCAGGGACAGGTCCTACGAGAGGTCTTTTCTTCATTGCCTGAATTCATGAGAACCTTTATTTAAAATTCTGGTGTCAATTTCTTTTCAAATGATTTCCTCCCCGCTGACATACATGCTTATAAAGAAAATCCCACAATTTTTCACCTATTTTTAACCTTCTCACGAGTAGCTTTCTGTATTCACGATATCCTACTTGGTTGCCAACATTATGTTTATATTGAGCAACTTTGTTAAGACACTGCATTCTGGTATTTGACACTTAATAGTTTCACTTTGTATGAAGAAAGGTTAAGATTGTTGAGACAAGGATATTTGTGCCATATCACAGCTCCTCTGTCAAGCATCAGGTTCTCATTCTAATAGTTGTACCTTTGTGACATCTAGTTTTTTTCTTATCAAATGAATACCAAATTATTCCTGGGAAGAATGTGTTAAATGTGATTAATTTTGGTACATGATATTCATGACTGATGAAGGCACTGTGATTCAGAAGAAATAGAATCTTCTTTTGTATTACAGGATGCCCTGAAAGAACTTTGGAAGTTGGCTTACCCTAGCAGACGACTTCCTCCTATGTAATCGGATCTCTGGAAGGAGATGGGCTGACAGAACTTGGATCCATCTACAGATTTTAGGTTCAGTCATGCAGTGGTGATGTTTCTTCATAAATTGTCATGACAAGAAAATTTTCTTCTAGCATGTTTGATTTTTTTTTTCGGGTACTAGCAAAAATATGTGGATAACACCAAGTCACATGCCTTTGATGTTTGGTATATTTCACTACATACCATTGCACTATCAAAATCATGAATCATACTGCATGATCATGTTACTCAGGGAGTACCTACAACCTGGGACCTTGGTGCTTCGACAAGGTCAAAAAGTTACTCTTAGCCTCATATGACGCCATAACACCATTGTGATTCTGTTTTAAGACCCTACGTGTACCTACATTCATATATCGTCTTTGCCCTTTGCAGTTTATCAACTAAATGTTTTATTGTACAAGTAGACATTTGAAAGGAAATCCTTCTCTCAAAAACTATAGGAGCATGACTCAAGATAATAGCACCGGTTCTGTCACAATCCTGGCATGACTTGAGATAGGTAAGTACATCTTTTCTACAGGTTTATACATGCTAATACTTCAGGTTATACTTTTTATATGTGGATGGATACATATAATAACTCAGGTAGCACTACAACCAGCAATGTATGGATGAATTCAAGGAAGTAAAGAAGGCATACAATCTTAAAGAAACTCTGCATCTTGAAACTGCCATGATTGGCAAAGAAGCTGGATGCATCCTTTGCATTGGTGTCTTCTTATCACCAATCAGTAATGTGAAGCAAGTTCATTTGTTGACTCAGAACGGATGAACACAAATCAATGAAGAGAGTTTGTTGCACTAGAGATGGAGGATGGAGAGGTGGTAGATTTCAATATGGCTTTGATATTATTTTTCCCCTTACAATCTTTGTACGGAACAAGAAAAAATGACGTTGTATGTGCATACTATTGTAATTCAAGAATTTATTTCTAAATAATAAATATATTTTTTTATACTTTGTGTGTGGGTTTGGTAAAATATATAAAATTTCAGCTACATTGATTACATTTGTATTCGAATTAAATTATCGTAATAATAATATTTATTACCTGGTTCATTTCTTGCTACACATGGAAGCGTTATTATAGTTCCCGGATATCCGTTGTAGCATGGCAACACTTAACTCTTGGTTTTACCAACACATGTATAAGTGTTGTTATAGATCTTAGCAACGGCAGTATAGGCAACGCATAATTATGCGTTGGTATAGACCTTAGCAACCCATATATGAGCTTTTTGCAACACATATATGCATTGCTAAAGGGGTGGTTGTTTTGTAGTGTAGGGACATCATTTAGAATAACCATATAAGTAAAGAATCTCACAAACAATTCACATAATTGCTAATCAATACAAGGTGCCTTCCATGGATATTCAATTAAGCAATATATATATCATGGATACAAAGAAATATGCTCATCTCTATGATTATCTCTAGGGCATATTTCTAACACCCCCTGGGGTCGAAACGCCGACAGTTCTATACTAAGGGTTATTTTTGCTAGTATCTATGGATAATAACATGCTTCTGTGCCAAAAAATCACAGAGGCTTACTTAGTGGTTATTTAGTTATGATTTTCTAAAGTTTAATGCCAAAAAGGCACTTATAACTAACTTGCTATTTGAAAAATATCAAACAACAGAACTTGTATTTTTCCTAGGTTCCTCTTAGCACAAGAATAGTTATTCCTAAGGTAGGGGTGTTTTCTCCTTAGGATTATTTTCTTATGATTTTTCAAAGTTTTTTCTGTTTTTCATGAATAATTGTGAGTACAATTTTCTCTCACTGGACTATGGTTCAATTGATTTTTCTTGTGAACTACATAACTTAGGCATGCTAGGAAAAATATGGTTGTCCTCTGGTTTCCATTTTTAATCCCTTTTCTTAATTTTCCTAAGTTTGAGCATAAACAAGCTTTGGTGAACAAACTCTCCTTAACCTTGTATACTGGGGTGTTTATTAATTTTAAACAGTGTAACTACTAGGTTAGTGTCTCCACTATTTTTCTTAACCTTGGTCTAATAATATTTCTATCTTTCCTTATAATATTAAGTTTTGAGCAGTTTTCTTATTTAATTCAAAACTCTAGAAAATAATACAGGAACTATGGGGTTTACTATTTTTGTCTAATAGTTTATATTTCACAAAGTCTAGCAAAAGTGGTTTGACAAATTTTGGATAATTATTCTTCAAGTTATGCATTTATTTAGTTCTCTGTAATATTTAAAAGAAGAATAAATTTGAAAGGGAAAAGAAATACAGGTTTGCTGAACCCCTGGATTTTCTCTCCTTTTTCTCTCTCAAAATAGTCCTCGGTCCACTATTCGCATGAGTCACTGACATTGCACAAAACCCCCTGGACTTAGCCGAAATCTAACTCACGCTCCCTGGCTGGCTTAAACAGTACCCGCGGCGAAGATTACGGCGGCGAGGCTTACCGGTGACAGTAGAGCTCCGGCGGGGTGGTCAGTGATGTCGGGGAGGTCACGGCAGTCACGTCGGTGTGCGGGTCGGCGTCAGAGTTGGTCGGAGCTGCCCTGGCCACGAGCGCAGGCGGCAGAGGTCGTCGGTGGCTCCTGCTTCGGCCAAACCACGGTGGTAGGGTTCAATTAAAGCGCACGAGGAGCTCCACGGGGTGATGTAGAGGCCATGCGCGCAACGAATTGAGAAATGGTGCAGAGGTTTACCCGGTCCACGTGCTCCGGCGCAGTTCCGAACTCCGGCGAGCACGATTGCGCTATTCCGGTGGCGTGGGTCCTCGGTTCAAGCTCGGGCAAGCATCACGGTCTCCTAGGGGATCTATCCGAAGGCTTGGATCGAGCGGAGGAGGGCGGGAAAGCGGTTGGCCACGGTGGTTGCCCTCGGGCGGCTCTGGCGGGTCGCGGGGAGGTCACCGGAGCTATGGGCGAGCTCGGGGGAGTTAGGCGTGGTACAGAGGAGGCAACGGGGAAGATAGCCGGGCACTGGGGGTGGACTTTATAGCCGCGGCGCGGGCGTGGTCACAGGGCGGTCGCGGGCGCGCGGGGTTCGCGTGCGGGCGTGCTCTGAGCGCACCCCCGAGTGTCAGCCCACGTCGAACACGTGGGGGTTTACTTCTGCCAGGGTTCAACGACCGATTTGATCGCCTTAGCGTGCAGATCTTGGCAAAACCCTCGTGTACGGTCTCTTCCCTGCACCAAATCCTACCTTTTTTATGTGAGTTCCAAGCAAGGATACGGTCGGAGTAGAGAGATATGGGGGTGAGAAGTCGGCTCTGTCAGAGCTATCCACACCGAGACAAAAGCCATGCCAAGTCGTGTCAAATGGCTTAGGGTTGGGTTCAAACTTTTCCAAGGTGTTTTAGGGGTCTTTGGGTGCCATTTTTTCAATTGGGCTATAAGGTTTTGAGGTTGGGATCAAGGTGAACATGTTTGATCTTTGAAAGAGGGTCGGTTTTGAACTTGAGCAAATCCTGAATTTTCTTTTATGCTTAACTCTTTGGTGACCTTTTTGGGGTTCTTCTGAATCCTTTTTGGGGTCACACTCTTACTATGTTTTGTAGGGTATTAAGTGTATTGCAACTTTTGTAATTAGTCCAAGTCATGACAATGTGATTTACATAGACTTTTTGCCATAATCCCCTCTAGGGCTCCATTTGCCTACAAGGGATTTGAATTAGGGTTTGAGTCATTCTCTTCTCTTTAGTGCATGATAAGGCCAAGGCATGACTTCTAAGATGGGTTACACCTACTTAGGATCTTGATCCCCAAGTTTGGTGTCTTTTGCTCAAACTAAACCACATGTGATGATGGGTTCAATAGTGTAGTCTTGAGTGGAAACCCTAAGTAACACCTGGGGTGTTACACTTGTGGCGGAACCGCCCGAATTATTCCAGCTTAAGTGCCTAAGTCACACCCTTAAGGGCAGCAACACACTTAAACAGGAATAACCCGTCAGTCCCTCGGATCTAGTCCGATAAAGCCACTTACCAGGATCGAATACCACTAGCTCACTCGAAGGTGAGGCACAAAGAAATACAATAAAGCCTAATACCACAAATTTAATAAGTATCATTAGTGATTACATTATTGGAGTTTCAGAAATAATAACCATAAATTTTAATGCAGCGAAAATAACTAACGGAGAAAACCGAGTAACATGGCGAAGCCTGGCCACGCTACTCCTCCTGGTCCTCTCCTACGGAAGCAATAACCCTCTCAACCATCTATCCCGGTGGCAGGGATGAAGGCCAAGTCACACCATCAACTAAATCAAGGAGGTACCTGCAAAAATTATGCCACAAGCAAGGCTGAGTATACTAATACTCAACTAGACTTACCCGGTGTGAGGAGTCTACTCCTCTACCTCTAGACATGCAGTTGTTTGGCTGAGGGGTTTGGTTTGCCAAAGCACTAGCTGAGTCTACAATCAAGTTTTAGCTTTTCAAGTTTTAGTATGATCCTTTTAAACTAGATGTGTACCTAGCTATTCATACATGGTATCAAACATTTTTATCACTCAATATCTTTTGCCAATCAACTCATTTCCACTTATTACTCAATGCAGTACAATGGATCAAGCAGTCTCATTAGCTGCGAGAAGCAGATGATTCGAATCAAGTTTTTATCCTTGCAAGGTAAACCTAAACACACGACGTGGCGAGGCACTCCGTCCCCACACACATCAACCGTCTCCATCGATTCCCTAGCAACAGAAAGGGGCTCACCGCCTTGGCATACAATGCCTCACTGGCCCCGACTGCCGTCGTGCAGTGACAGCACTTGTACCCACCATAACCGGAATGGGAGACCATGTCTCAGGTCGCGTGAGGAGGGCAATCTGAGGGCAGGTTCACTCAAGTACTAGGCTTACCGATTTACCATATTTCTCGGCATGTGCTTAGTACGTTCAAACGCTTGACACAGGTATCCGCACGTTAATCCTTATTCCAATTTTATCTCGTAGACCATGCATCCCCATGGATCCGTGTCCACAGACCATCATCATTCTGCTTATCAAAGTGGATACAACCAATTCCTGACCTCGCGCGAGTGCTAGAAAAATCACTCGACTTCTACCGAGATCCCTAATTAGCAAAGCAGCTATTCGTCCAAGCATACTAGTATCCATCCCAAGGGGATCCTGAGTTCATGCAACTAGGGTTTTAGGAAACTCCTACACTTAAGTGCACAGTACAAGCCTACTGTCGGGGAGCATAATTAGGGGTACCCTCAAGACTCCTAAGCTCAGCTAGTAACCCCCATCAGCACAAAGCTGCAAAGGCCTGATGGGTGCGATTAAGTCAAGGATCGGTCCACTCAAGGGACACGATCTCGCCTCGCCCGAGCCCAGCCTCGGGCAAGGGCAGCCGACCCCGGAGGATTTACGTCTCGCCCGAGGACCCCCTCCAGCAACGGACACACCTTCGGCTCGCCCGAGGCCCAGACTTCACCAAGAGGCGACCTTGGCCAAGCCGCCACGCCGACCGACCGTATCGCAGGAGCCTTCAATGCAAAGGTGGCCTGACACCTTATCCTGACGCGCGCCCTTCAGTCGACAGAGCTGAAGTGACCGCAGTCACTTCGCCGCTCCACTGACCGGCCTGACAAGAGGACAGCGCCGCCTGCGCCGCTTCGACTGCTGTGCCACTCAGCAGAGTGAGGCTGACAGTAGCCAAGTCCGGCCTCAGGCGCCATAGGATACTCCGCTTTGCCCGACCCCAGGGCTCGGACTCGGGCTCGGCCCCAGAAGACGACGAACTCCGTTCCGCCCGACCCCAGGGCTCAGACTCGGGCTCAGCCCCGGAAGACGACGAACTCCGCTTCGCCCGATCCCAGGGCTCGAACTCGAGCTCAGCCCCGGAAGATGATGAACTCCGCTTCGCCCAACCCCAGGGCTCGGACTCGGGCTCGGCCCCGGAAGACGACGAACTCCGCTTCGCCTGACCCCCAGGGCTCGGACTCAGGCTCAGCCCCGGAAGACGACGAACTCCGCTTCGCCCGGCCCCAGGGCTCGGACTCAGCCCTGGCCTCAGCCGACAGTCTCCACCTCGCCCGACCCAGGGGCTCGGACTCGACCTCGGCCTCGAAAGACAGACTCGACCTCGACCTCGGAGGATCCTCCGCCTCACCCAACCCAGGGCTCGGACCGACCACGTCACATGAGGCGCCATCATTACCCAACCCCAAGCTAACTCAGGCTACGGGGAACAAGACCAGCGTCCCATATGGCTCACCCGATAAACAAGTAATGATGGTGCCCCGCATGCTCCATGATGACGGCGGCTCTCAGCCCCCTTACGAAAGCAAGGAGACGTCAGCAAGGACTCGACAGCCCCAACAGCTGTCCTTCCATCAGGCTCCAGCGCTCCTCCGACGGCCACGACACCACACGAACCGGGTGCCAAAACCTCTCCGGCTGCCACGACGGCATGCACTTAGGGCGCTAGCTCTTCTCCGCTAGACACGTTAGCACACTGCTACACCCCCCATTGTACACCTGGATCCTCTCCTTACACCTATAAAAGGAAGGTCCAGGGCCCTCTTACAGAAGGTTGGCCGCGCGGGGAAGGACGGGACGGCGCTCGCGCAAGCCTCTCGCTCCCTCCCGCGTGGACGCTTGTAACCCCCTACTGCAAGCGCACCCGACCTGGGCGCGGGACAAACACGAAGGCCGTGGGTTTCCCCTCGTACGCCTGTCTCCCTCTGGCTTCTTCCCCCCTTCGCGCTCTGTCTCGCGCCGACACATCTGGGCTGGGGCACGCGGCGACAATTTACTCGTCGGTCTAGGGACCCCCCGGGGTCGAAACGCCGACAGTTGGTGCGCCAGGTAGGGGCCTGCTGCGTGTTGACGAACAGCTTCCAGTCAAGCTCCAGATTGGTAGTCTCCAGCAACCTTTCCAGCCCAGGACGGTGCTCCGTTTCGGGAGTCTTGAGTTCATGTCCCTCGACGGCAGCTACGACATGATACTCCTTCCCCCGCCGCGCGACAGCGACAATGGCGGCCAACAATCCGCCCGTCGACGGCGGAATCGACGACTTCTTCCCCACGTGGCGGAAGAATGACATTCAAGCTTGTCCCGTCCCCTCCCCCACCGACGGAGGAGGAGGCGGGGCAACCAAGGCCAAGCAGGAGGCGGCATCTCGTCGGCTGTCGAGCGAGTTGACGGCGCCGGCGCCCCAATGCGGGGCACGTCGGGCATCGACCTTGCGTTTGAGACGAAGACGAGCGACGTCTCCCTACAACACGCCAACTCCAAGCAAACGGACGACGCCAGCAAACTCGCAAAGGACTTGCTGGGCATCGCCCTCGTACCTGAGACGACGGTGCAGTCTGCTCCTGACGCGGCTTCGTCACCGCCCGTCGATCAAGAGGTACCGACCGACTCCCATCTCGTGCCTTTTGGATTCAGCCTCGACCCACCAAGCGACTTCGCTTCGATGGACGCTCTCATAGAGGCGAGTCCAAACCCTCTGGGGTATTGTATGCGGTCACCCTGGGACCGGCTGACGGCCGTCTCGACCTACGGGCCCTCGGGTTCCGAGGAAGACGACGAGCCCGACTTTTGTTGGGATTTCTCCGGACTTGGTAACCCAGTACCATGCGGGACTTCATGACCGCATGCGACTACTGCCTTTCCGATTGTTCCGACGGTAGCCGTAGCCTCGGCGACAAGGACTGCGGCCCAAGTCGTGAATGTTTCCACGTTGATCTAGGGGGTCCTGGCGAAGGCAACCATCTTGGTACGCCGGAAAACGGTGATCCCCCTAGGCCTGCGCCTCGCGTTGACATCCTTCGGGAGCTAGCTGTGGTCCCCGTCCCGGCGGGGGGTCATGACCCACAGCTCGAGCAAATCCGCGAGATGCAGGCCAGGCTCGACGAGGGAGCAGGAACACTTGAGCCGTTCCGCCGGGACATCGGGCAGGAATGGGTAGGCCAACCTCCGGTCGGAGAAGCGCGTCATCTACCCTAGGGCATCCAGCACCGCATCGCCGATGATGTTAGGGCAAGGCCGCCACCGGCTTCTAGTGGGGTCGGCCAGAACCTGGCTGCAGCGCAATACTTCTCCGCGCGATGCCAGAGCCATCTACCACCGAGGGGCGGCGTATCCAGGGAGAGCTCAAGAATCTCCTGGAGGATGCCGCGGTCCGACGGGCCGAAAGCTCCGCCTCCCGAAGGCAGGGGTACCCCTCGAAACATCGCGCCGCGACTTCCCGATTCATGCGGGAAGCCTCGGTCCACACCGGGCGCACGCGCAACACAGCGCCTACGGCCCCGGGTCGCCTCGACAACGGACACCCTCATCGCAACTGTCGAAGCCACCTCGACGAGAGGGTGCGCCGATGCTACCACCCCAGACGTGGGGGATGCTACGATAGCGGGGAGGATCAGAGTCCCTCGCCCGAACCGCCTGGTCCGCAGGCTTTCAGCCGAGCCATACGACGGGCGTCGTTCCCGACCCGGTTCTGTCTGGGACCATAATTAGGGGTACCCTCAAGACTCCTAAATCTCAGCTGGTAACCCCCATCAGCACAAAGCTGCAAAGGCCTGATGGGTGCGATTAAGTCAAGGATCGGTCCATTCGAGGGACGCGATCACGCCTCGCCCGAGCCCAGCCTCGGGCAAGGGCAGCCGACCCCGGAGGATCCACGTCTCGCCCGAGGACCCACTCCAGCAACGGACACACCTTCGGCTCGCCCGAGGCCCAGTCTTCACCAAGAAGCAACCTTGGCCAAATCGCCACACCAACCGACCAAATCGCAGGGGCATTTAATGCAAAGGTGGCCTGACACCTTTATCCTGACGCACGCCCTCCAGTCGACAGAGCCTAAGTGACCGCAGTCACTTCGCCGCTCCACTGACCGGTCTGACAAGAGGACAGCGCCGCCTGCGCCGCTCCGACTGCTGAGCCACTCGACAGAGTGAGGCTAACAACACCCAAGTCCGGCCTCAGGCGTCATAGGAAACTCCGCTTCGCCCGACCACAGGGCTCGGACTCGGGCTCAGCCCCGGAAGACAGCGAACTCTGCTCCGCCCGATCCCAGGGCTCGGACTCGGGCACAGCCCCGGAAGACGACGAACTCTGCTTCGCCCGACCCCAGGGCTCGGACTCGGGCTCAACCCCGGAAGACGACGAACTCCGCTTCGCCCGACCCCAGGGCTCGGACTCGGGCTCAGCCCCGGAAGACGACGAACTCCGCTTCGCCCGACCCCAGGGCTCGGACTCGGGCTCAGCCCCGAAGGACGACGAACTCTGCTTCGCCCGACCCCAGGGCTCGGACTCAGCCCTGGCCTCAGCCGACGGTCTCCGCCTCGTCTGACCTGGGGGCTCGGACTCGACCTCGACCTTGGAAGACAGACTCGACCTCGACCTCGGAGGAGCCTCCACCTCGCCCAACCTAGGGCACGGACCGACCACGTCAACAGGAAGCGCCATCATTACCCTACCCCGCGCTGACTAAGGCTACGGGGAACAAGACCGGCGTCCCATCTGGCTCGCTCCACCATACGAGTAATGATGGTGCCCCGCATGCCCTGTGACGACGGCGGCTCTCAGCCCCCTTACGGAAGCAAGAGGACGTCAGCAAGGACTCGACAGCCTCGACAGCTGTCCTTCCGCCAGGCTCCAGCGCTCCTCCGACGGCCACGACATCACGCGAACTGGGTGCCAAAACCTCTCCGGCTGCCACGATGGCATGTACTTAAGGCGCTAGCTCTCCACCATTAGACACGTTAGCACACTGCTACACCCCCATTGTACACCTGGATCCTCTCCTTACGCCTATAAAAGGGAGGTCCAGGGCCCTCTTACGGAGGGTTGGCCGCGCGGGGAAGGACGGGACGGCGCTCGCGCAAGGCCGCTCGCTCCCTCCCGCGTGGACGCTTGTAACCCCCTACTACAAGCGCACCCGACCTAGGCGCGGGGCTAACACGAAGGCCGCGGGTTCCACCTCCCACGCCTGTCTCCCTCCGGCTGCTTCTTCCCCCTTCGCGTTCCGCCTCGCACCGACCTATCTGGGCTGGGGCATGCGGCGACAATTCACTCGTCGGTCCAGGGACCCCCCGGGTTTCGAAACACCGACAGTTGGCATGCCAGGTAGGGGCCTGCTGCGTGTTGACGAACAGCTTCCCGTCAAGCTCCAGATGGGCAGTCTCCAGCAACCTCTCCAACCCGGGACGGTGCTCCGTTTCGGGAGTCTTGAGTTCATGTCCCTCGACGGCAGCTATGACATGATACTCCTTTCCCCGCCGCGTGACAGCGACAATGGCGGTCGACAACCCGCTCGCCGGCGCGGAAATCGACGACGCCTTCCCCACGTGGTGGAAGGACGACACTCGGGCTTGTCCCATCCCCTCCCCCGCCGATAGAGGAGGAGGCGGGGCAACCAAGGCCAAGCGGGAGGCAGCACCTCGTTGGCTGTCGAGCGAGTCGACGGTGTCGGCGCCCCAATGGGGAGCGCGTCGGGCATCGGCCTCGTGTCTAAGACGAAGACGAGCGCCGTCTCCCCACAACACGCCAATCTCAAGCAAACGGACGACGCCAGCACGCTCGTGAAGGACTTGCTAGGCATCACCCCCGCACCTAAGACGACGGTGCAGTCAGTCCCTGACGTGACTTCGTCACCGCCCGTCGACCAAAAGGTACCGACCGATTCCCATCTCGCGCCTTTTGGATTTGGCCTCGACCCACCAAGCAACTCCGCTTTGGTGGACATTCTCGTAGAGGCGAGTCCAAACCCTCTGGGGTATCGTGTGCGGTCACCCTGGGACCGGCTGACGGCCGACTCGACCTACGGGCCCTCAGGGTCCGAGGAAGATGGCGAGCCCAACCTCTGTTGGGATTTCTCCGGACTTGGTAACCCCAGTGCCATGCGGGACTTCATGACCGCATGCGACTACTGCCTTTCCAACTGTTCCGACGGTAGCCGCAGCCTCGACGACGAGGACTGCGGCCCAAGTCGCGAATGTTTCCACGTTGATCTAGGGGGTCCCGGCGAAGGCAACCATCTTGGTATACCGGAGAACGGTGATCCCTCTAGGCCCGTGCCTCGCGTCGACATCCTTCGGGAGCTAGCTGTGGTCCCCGCTCCGGCGGGGGGTCATGACCCACAGCTCGAGCAAATCCGCGAGATGCAGGTCGGGCTCGACGAGGGAGCAGGAACGCTTGAGCCGATCCGCTGGAACATCGGGCAGGAATGGGCGGGCCAACCTCCGGTCGGAGAAGCACGTCATCTCCCCCAGGGCATCCAGCACCGCATCGCCGATGACGTTAGGTTAAGGCCGCCACCCTGGAGAACCTCTGTAGGGAGGCACCAGACGTGAAGCGCCACGCCGGCAACTTCGAGCCAGCGGAGACGGTTAAGTCCGTTCCTCTCGACCCCTGCAACGACGCCTCCAAGCAGATCCGGATCGGCTCCGAGCTCGACCCCAAATAGGAAGCAGTGCTCGTCGACTTTCTCCGCGCAAACACCGACGTTTCGGGTGGAGTCCCTCGGACATGCCCGGCATACCGAGGGAAGTCGTCGAGCACTCGCTGGATATTCGAGCTGGAGCCCGACCCGTGAAGCAGCCTCTGCGCCGATTCGACGAAGAAAAGCGCAGAGCCATAGAGCAAGGAGATCCACAAGCTAATGGCGGCAGGGTTCATCAAAGAGGTATTCCATCCCGAATGGCTTGCCAACCCTGTGCTTGTGAGAAAGAAAGGGGGGAAATGGCGGATGTGTGTAGACTACACTGGTCTAAACAAAGCATGTCCGAAAGTTCCCTACCCTCTGCCTCGCATCGATCAAATCGTGGATTCCACTGCTGGGTGCGAAACCCTGTCTTTCCTCGATGCCTACTCAGGGTATCACCAGATCAGGATGAAAGAGTCTGACCAGCTCGCGACTTCTTTCATCACACCCTTCGGCATGTACTGCTATGTTACCATGCCGTTCGGCTTGAGGAATGCGGGTGCAACTTACCAGCGATGCATGAACCATGTGTTCGGCGAACACATTGGCCGAACGGTCAAGGCCTACGTCGATGACATCGTAGTCAAGACGAGGAAGGCCTCTGACCTCCTTTCCGACCTTGAAGTGACATTCCGATGTCTCAAGGCGAAAGGCGTGAAGCTCAATCCCAAAAAGTGTGTCTTCGGGGTCCCCCGAGGCATGCTCTTGGGGTTCATCGTCTCCGAGAGGGGCATCGAGGCCAATCCGGAGAAGATCGCAGCCATCACCAGTATGGGGCCCATCAAGGACCTGAAAGGCGTACAAAGGGTCATGGGATGCCTCGCGGCTCTGAGCCGTTTCATCTCGCGCCTCGGCGAAAGAGGCCTGCCTCTGTACCGCCTCTTAAGGAAGGCCGAGTTCTTCGCTTGGACCCCTGAGGCCGAGGAAGCCCTCGGGAACCTGAAGGCGCTCCTCACGAACGCGCCCATCTTGGTGCCCCCCGCTGCCGGAGAAGCCCTCTTGATCTACGTCGCCGCGACCACTCAGGTGGTTAGCGCCGCGATTATGGTTGAGAGACGAGAAGAGGGGCATGTATTGCCTGTCCAGAGGCCAGTCTACTTCATCAGTGAGGTACTGTCCGAGACCAAGATCTGCTATCCACAAATTCAGAAACTGCTGTAGCGGTGATCCTGACGCGGCGGAAGTTGCGACACTACTTCGAGTCTCATCCGGTAACTATGGTGTCATCCTTCCCCCTGGGGGAGATCATCCAGCCCCGAGAGGCCTCGGGTAGAATTGCAAAGTGGGCGGTGGAGATCATGGGCAAGACGATCTCGTTCGCCCCTTGGAAGGCCATCAAGTCCCAGGTCTTGGCGGACTTCGTGGCTGAATGGGTCGACACCCAGCTCCCAACAGCTCCGATCCAACCGGAGCTCTGGACCATGTTTTTCGACAGGTCGCTGATGAAGACGGGAGCCGGTGCGGGCCTGCTTTTCGTCTCGCCCCTCGGAAAGCACCTACGCTACGTGCTACGCCTCCACTTCCCGGCGTCCAACAACGTGGCTGAGTACGAGGCTCTGGTAAACGGGCTGCGATTCACCATCGAGCTATGGGTTCGATGCCTCGACGCTCGCGGTGACTCGCAGCTCGTCATCGACCAAGTCATGAAGAACTCCCACTGCCGCGACCCGAAGATGGAAGCCTACTGCGATGAGGTTCGGCGCCTGGAAGACAAGTTCTACGGGCTCGAGCTCAACCACATCGCCCGACGCTACAACGAGACTGTGGACGAGCTGGCTAAAATAGCCTCGGGGCGAACAACGGTTCCCCCGGACGTATTCTCCCGAGACCTGCATCAACCCTCCGTCAAGACCGACGACACGCCCGAGCCCGAGGCACCCTCGGCTCAGTCCGAGGTACCCTCGGCACGGTCCAAGGTACCCTCGGCACGGTCCGAGGTACCCTCGGCTCAGCCCAAGGTACCCTCGTCCCCTGAGGGTGAGGCACTGCGCGTCGAGGGGGAGCAGAGCGAGGTCACGCCTAATCAAAACTGGCAGACCCCGTACCTGCAATATCTCCACCGAGGAGAGCTACCCCACGACCAAGCCAAAGCTCGGCGAGTGGCGCGGCGCACCAAGTCGTTCGTCTTGCTGGGAGATGAGAAGGAGCTCTCCCACCACAGCCCCTCAGGCATCCTCCAGCGATGCATTACCATCGCCGAAGGTCAGGAGCTCTTACAAGAGATACACTCGGGGGCTTGCGGCCATCACGCAGCACCCCGAACCCTTGTTGGAAACGCCTTCCGACAAGGTTTCTACTGGCCGACAGCGGTGGCCGACGCCACTAGAATTGTCTGCACCTGTGAAGGGTGTCAGTTCTACGCAAGGCAGACCCACCTGCCCGCTCAGGCTCTCCAGACCGTACCCGTCACCTGGTCGTTTGCTGTGTGGGGTCTGGACCTCGTCGGCCCCTTGTAGAAGGCACCCGGGGGCTACACGCACCTGCTAGTCACCATCGACAAATTCTCCAAGTGGATAGAGGTCCGACCCCTAAACAGCATCAGGTCCGAATAGGCGGTGGCGTTCTTCACCAACATCATCCATCGCTTTGGGGTCCCAAACTCCATCATCACCGACAATGGCACCCAGTTCACCGGCAGAAAGTTCCTGGACTTCTGCGAGGATCACCACATCCGGGTGGACTGGGCCGCCGTGGCTCACCCCATGACGAATGGGCAGGTAGAACGTGCCAACGGCATGATTCTACAAGGACTCAAGCCTCGGATCTACAACAACCTCAACAAGTTCGGCAAGCGGTGGATGAAGGAACTCCCCTCGGTGGTCTGGAGTCTGAGGACAACGCCGAGCCGAGCCACGGGCTTCACACCGTTCTTTCTAGTCTATGGGGCCGAGGCCATCTTGCCCACAGACTTAGAATACGGTTCCCTGAGGACGAGGGCCTACGCCGACCGGAGCAATCGAGCTAATCGAGAAGACTCATTGGACCAGCTGGAAGAGGCTTGGGACGTGGCCTTACTACACTCGGCGCGGTACCAGTAGACCCTGCGACGCTACCACGCCCGAGGGGTTCGGTCCCGAGACCTCCAGGTGGGCGACCTGGTGCTTCGGCTGCGACAAGACGCCCGAGGGCGGCACAAACTCACGCCTCCCTGGGAAGGGCCGTTCGTCGTCGCCAAAATTCTGAAGCCCGGAACATACAAGCTGGCAAACAGTCAAGGCGAGGTCTACAGCAACGCTTGGAACATCCAACAGCTACGTCGCTTCTACCCTTAAGATGCTTCCAAGTTATTCGTACACCCCGTTCACACACAAAGTCTGGTCGTCAAGGAAGGGTCAGCCTTGCCTCGGCAAAGCCCGACCCTCCCTCGGGGGCTAGAAGGGGGGAACCCCCTCCGCGTCGAAATTTTCCTTGAAAAAAGAAAAAAAATCTTTCCTGCCAGAATGCCTTTTGTGCTTTTCGACTACTTCGAAAGTGGATCCTGAAAACGATGGAGTACACGTAAGCAGCCAAGGCTGACCGAGCCGAGGGACTCCTACGCCTCCGAGATACGGATACCTCACTCATCACCTTCTGTGATAACTAACTCGCGCTCGGATAAGTGATTCCACGGACCGAACAAGTCTTCACGCTCGAAAGCTCCTCTGCCGGAACGGTTTTTCGGGCCTTCTCGACTGTGTCGGTGACAGAATCCTATGGATGAGTAAGAGTGCGCGTAAGCGGCAAGGCCGACCGAGCCGAGGGATTCCTACGCCTCTAGGATACGGATACCTCACTCATCACCTTCCGTGAAAAGCAACTCTCGCCCGCACAAACAATTCTGTTACCGACAAATAAGTCCGGATACTCAAACAAGAGGAAAAGAAACACAGCTTTACAACACGACGATGGTATGTTCGGGCCTTGGCGGCCAAAGAAAACATACACACGCTACAAGACAATCCGATCCTACAGGCTCGGACGTCGATAGTTGTAGGAGGCAGCAGCACCCTCGGCGTCAACTACACCTTCGGCGGGGTCTGACCTAGCCTCGGACGGCGACGCGGTTGGAGGATCTCCACTCTGAAGGGCAACATCAGCACCACACCTGGGCCATCGCTGCCACGGTCTTCTCCAGGAATCCGGCTCGAGCAGACGGCTCGGCCGGCCACCCCGAGGCCTCGGCCAGTTGTCCCCCGAAGACATCAGCCCGGCTTGTGGCCTCGGCAGCTCAACTCTGGCGTCGGTCCCGCCAGTGGACGACCCGGCCAGGCTCCGGCCGACCACATCTTCTTTTCGAAGCCAACTCTACCTCTGTCCGTGCTGACACCGCTACCTCCGGCTTCGGCTCATCAAAGAGCGGCCGAGGGGTTCCTTTAACTAAGCAAGAGAAGCCTCGGACAGCAAGGCCGACCGAGCCGAGGGACTCCTACGCCTCCGAGATACGGATACCTCACTCGTCACCTTCGCACGAGGCGACTCACGCTTGGTGAAGCGGTTCAGATAACCAACAGGCGAGTCTTAGTGCTCGAAATGAAGAAAAACACGGCTCCGTGCCGAAAATACATACATGTTCAGGCCCCGACAGCCGCAATAAACAAGACACCGACATTCAAGGTGCCAATACAAACGGAACTCCGGTTCCGTCCGCACAGCAGCAGCGATGGCCTCAGGGCAGACGCCGCTGCAACCTTGCCCTCGCCCACGCCGACGCTCGAGGGGCGAGGACAAGTACAAAGAGCCGGAGGCCCGGAGCGCGGATGGTGGCAGTGATCCCGTTGGCGACGGGGACTTCTCGAGCCGCATCCACCTCGGCATCGACGACCGGAGCGTCAGCCCATTGGCAGATCCCCACACGGATCCTCCCGGACGAGCGGAGCACCGACCTCCGCGCGGAGGCCCCGTACCGTTGCAAAAGCAGGACAGCCCCAGAACACGAACGCCGCTCTAGCGGCGCGCGATGTCTTGGGCGGTCCACCCGTGCGCATGGCGCGACAACCGCCCTTGCGGCGGGAGGGGGCGCCGGGAGCCAAGCCGGCGAGCCCAACGTGCTGAAGCCGGCGATGCCCGCCGTCGACCAGCCCCGCGTTGTCGAAGTCCGCCCCGCTCGCAGGGCCAGTGAGCGCCCTCTCCCTTGAATGCTGAAGGGGAGGCTGACCCACGAACCCGCGCGGGAGGTAGAGCTCCGGCTCAGCCCGGCCCCCACCCCAGCAAGGATGATGAACATCCTTGAAGCTGAGGGCGGGACCAAGATCGCAGCCCGGCTTGCTTCTCCCCACCCAGGGGCTGGTGGTCACCATCTTGGGTGACCACCGGCGAGGGGGTGCAGCCGGGCTGCCTGATGAAAATCCTTGAAGCCGAACGATGGCTGAAAGGTACCAACTTCCTCGAAGTTGCGGCCCTCCGACGACAAGACAGAAGGATTGCGGGCGTCCCCCCATCCGAGGGCTCGGAAGATGGAAAGACACGATGCATGAGGGGAGCGCGAAGACATGGTTGCCCTCCAAGGGGGTCGCCCTCCTTTTAAAGGTAACTCTCCCCACTTGCGTCCTCAGCCGTTGCGGGCTGAGTCTTCTCCAACACGGTCCAAGGTCCTCCCCCTACGGCACGGGGGCTGGGCCCCACACGTCATGCAAGCTGGTCCAGGGCAGAAGGAGCCAAACCGCCGCGCGCAGGGCATGGAACTGCCCAGCGGTTACAAGCATTCCTCCACTTTCGCCCAGATCAGCGGGTGAAAGGGTGGACAGCCATGCAGTCGGCATGCAACCGCGCCAAGTGGGCGCGCCCCTTCGACTCCAACGCGCCCAGCATGGAGGCCCAGGTCCACATGTCATGCAACCGGCGCGCCGGTTGCTACGTGCGAGCAACTGCACCACCACTCGCGCCACTACCGCGCCTCCTCGACTGCTGAGCCAATACCGCGACTCGAGGCAACCCTGCGTGTGACCCAGCAGTGCCAGCCAGGCACGACGGTCAAATACGGTCAAAAATGGGTCGGCAGTAATGGTGGTGGCAGGCGGGCAGGAGCAGCGGTCACGTCGTCAGCCAAGCTTACGTCCCATCCAGGGGCAGCGAGGGAACCCTCTCTCACGGCCTGAAGACGGCGCGCCCGTGATCCGTTCCTCGAACGGCTCGCACACGCGCAACGACCGCTTCGCGAACCACTCGCCCCGTCGCATTAACTCCGTGGCGGGACAGGCGGGCCTCAGGCGGGAGAAGCAAGCGACGCTTCGCCTTCGCCATAATGACTGCGTCGAAAAAGGTACACCACGTCATTCGATTTCGTATCCTTTTCCTTTTCCTCTTTCTCTCTCTTACAACAGGGACCGAGAAAGGGGGATACCCCGAAAAGGATCCTTCTCCGTGAAGGAAACAGGCCCCGTGCCTCCCTACTGATCAGAGGTTCAAAGGCTGGCCCCTCGGAGGGGTTCAACGGCCGCCTCAGAGCGCTTGGGTTCTGCGCCCACTACTGGTCAGAGGTTCGATGGCCGGCCCCTCGGAAGGGTTCAACGGCCGCCTCAGGCCACTCGGGCTCCGCGCCCACTACTGATCAGGGGTTCATAGGCTGGCCCTTGAAGGGTTCACAGTCGCCTCAGACACAGAGCGAGGGATGACCCTGGGTACATTCGATACATAACCAAGGCTCGGGCTACACTCCCGAGGTACCCTAGGACATTTCTGAGACCAGCGGGAGCGATCTTGTAACGGAATCCCATCAGTGGGAGGCATCGAGCCCTCGGACCCCGTCAAAGGGGACCGGGTCCGGCAGATCACCCGCAGGTACTTTTGGAGCGCGCCTCCGGGCCTCTAGCCGACCCCTAACAAATGAGGCACGGGCGTCCACTCGGATTACCCGCCAGCAGCTCACCGGAGACACCATGTTCGGCGCCCTCCGAGGGCAACATGGCGCTTTCCCCCCCTCCTCCTTGCGGAAAGGCGACGCAGGGGTGTATGTAAAAAAGACGAGTCTGTCTTTGACTGTCCTCTCGCCCTGTGCAGAGGCTCGGGGGCTGCTCTCGCAAACCCAGCTCCGGCCACACCGTTGACAGCGTCAACATACCAGCCCGAGAACTTGGGACCCGACCATGCACCCGGGCTACGGCCAGCTTGCATGAGGGGACAACCAGACCAGCCGAAGTGTTGCGAAACGCATTAAGACCTCGAAGGAGTCAAACTACTCCTCCGAGGCCTCGGGGGCTACACCCGGCGGGTGCGCTCGCACGCACCCACCGGAACAAAATGCAACCAAAAAAGGCTGGTCCCCTTGCAAAAAAGTGCGGCAAAAGCCTCCAAGCGAGTATTAACACTTCCTTCGAGGCTCAGGGGCTAATGTCGGGGACCATAATTAGGGGTACCCTCAAGACTCCTAAATCTCAGCTGGTAACCCCCATCAGCTCAAAGCTGCAAAGGCCTGATGGGTGCGATTAAGTCAAGGATCGGTCCATTCGAGGGACGCGATCACGCCTCGCCCGAGCCCAGCCTCGGGCAAGGGCAACCGACCCCGGAGGATCTACGTCTCGCCCGAGGACCCCCTCTAGCAACGGACACACCTTTGGCTCGCCCGAGGCCCAGACTTCACCAAGAGGCGACCTTGGCCAAGCCACCACGTCGACCGACCGTATCGCAGGAGCCTTCAATGCAAAGGTGGCCTAACACCTTATCCTGACGCGCGCCCTTCAGTCAACAGAGCTGAAGTGACCGCAGTCACTTTGCCGCTCCACTGACCGGCCTGACAAGAGGACAGCGCCGCCTGCGCCGCTCCGACTGCTGTGCCACTCGGCAGAGTGAGGCTGACAGCAGCCAAGTCCGGCCTCAGGCGCCATAGGAAACTCCGCTTCGCCCGACCCCAGGGCTCGGACTCGGGCTCGGCCCCGGAAGACGACGAACTCTGTTCCGCCCGACCCCAGGGCTCGGACTCGGGCTCAGCCCCGAAAGACGACGAACTCTGCTTCGCCTGACCCCAGGGCTCGGACTCGGGCTCAGCCCCAGAAGACGACGAACTCCGCTTCGCCCGACCCTAGGGCTCGGACTCGGGCTCGGCCCCGGAAGACGACGAACCCCGCTTCGCCCGACCCCAGGGCTCGGACTCGGACTCAGCCCCGGAAGACGACGAACTCCGCTTCGCCCGACCCCAGGGCTCGGACTCAGCCCTGGCCTCAGCCGACAGTCTCCGCCTCGCCCGACCCAGGGGCTCAGACTCGACCTCGGCCTCGAAAGACAGACTCGACCTCGACCTCGGAGGAGCCTCCGCCTCGCCCAACCCAGGGCTCGGACCGACCACGTCACAGGAGGCGCCATCATTACCCAACCCCAAGCTAACTCAGGCTACGGGGAACAAGACCGGCGTCCCATCTGGCTCGCCCGATAAACAAGTAATGATGCCGCCCCGCATGCTCCATGACGACGGCGGCTCTCAGCCCCCTTACGGAAGCAAGGAGACGTCAGCAAGGACTCGACAGCCCCAACAGCTGTCCTTCCATCAGGCTCCAGCGCTCCTCCGACGGCCACGACACCACACGAACCGGGTGCCAAAACCTCTCCGGCTGCCACGACGGCATGTACTTAGGGCGCTAGCTCTTCTCCGCTAGACACGTTAGCACACTGCTACACCCCCCATTGTACATCTAGATCCTCTCCTTACGCCTATAAAAGGAAGGTCCAGGGCCCTCTTACAGAAGGTTGGTCGCTCGGGGAAGGACGGGACGACGCTCGCGCAAGCCTCTCGCTCCCTCCCGCGTGGACGCTTGTAACCCCCTACTGCAAGCGCACCCGACCTGGGTGCGGGACAAACACGAAGGCCGCGGGTTTCCCCTCGTACGCCTGTCTCCCTCCGGCTTCTTCCCCCCTTTGCGCTCCGTCTCGCGCCGACCCATCTGGGCTGGGGCACGCGGCGACAATTTACTCGTCGGTCCAGGGACCCCCCGGGGTCGAAACGCCGACACCTACAAACATTAAGTGCAGTAAAATAGCATATATATAATGACTATGCATAAAACCGGGGCTTGCCTTTAATTTAACACTTAGATAGTGTTTGTTGGGGGAGGTGCTCGCTTGGCGAGCATCTACTAGTTAAGTCCATCCTTCCTTGGGTTGTCCACCATCTGCAACTTGTGGTTGGCACCACATCACTTGCACGATCATCACCTCTCAGTCCTAAATGAGATGCAAGATGCATATGAATGAATATAATGAAAGGAACACAAGATATACAAAGACACAGCGGCGAACTAAACATTAAATTGGAAGACACCGTAAACCACCACATGTTAGCATTAGTTATCTACACGTCATCGATCGCACAACATTAACACCACTAAAATAAGACGACACTTACTATACTTAGCCAAAAAAAAAACAGGTCATCACAAGTATGAGCATTTATTTAGTTTGCTACGGCTTTTCATTATTTCTTCTATTAATCACACAAAAGCATCCCGAGCACAAGTTCAACAGAGGAGGAATTCCTATCCACAACCAACTACTCAAGTAAGCACATTAATCATGGAGCGCATGTTAACCTAAGTTAGACATTACAAGTCTATGTCCATTAAGTGCTAACTAAGTATTTTTAGCCAAAAGGGTGAACTCAACCATCAAATGGACACTTGCAGATTTTTGAACAGCAATACAGCAGTTACTTGTTTTAATCATAACTCTTCAAATATTTATCCAAAAATAGTGAACAAATACTTTTTGGAAAGCTTGGGAAACGCTCTATAACTTTGGTATTATCATCTCAATATGACTAGACTCTTAGCAAAGTCGAATTATGCAAAAATAACAGGTCTGTCTAGGTTGGACAGATTCAGACTTGCTACTTCAAAAATTCACAACTAGAGATTTATGCATCCAAACAAAGTGATCCTAGACTTTCTGAAAAGGTAATTAAATTGTCTATATATCATTTATAAATATTTCGAGGTGATTCAATATTTAACTAAGAATAAAAGACACTAGAAGACTTTGCTGTCCAGAACTGAACAGATTCAGTCTTCACACTTTAAACATTCATAACTCAAGCTTCAGATCACCAAAAAGAGTGATCCAAGACTTTTTGGAAAGCTCAGAAAAAGTACTACACAACTTCTATAATCACCAAGAATTGATTTAATGTTTAACTAAATCAAACAACACAGTTTTCAAAATCTGTTCTGATGGTGGACAGAACATAGCAAGCAGTTTGTAAAATTCATAACTTCTAAACTGTTAGGCCTATGGTTATGAAATTTTAACACAAGCAAGATAAGAAAAATATCTACAACTTCCTTATAATCGACAAGGACTGATTCTAATATTAACTTAGGCAACCAATGCAGTTTCTGAAATCTGTACAGAAATTAGACAGATTCAGTTACTGAATTTGTAAAAAGCATAACTCCTAAACGATCAGGTTTATGGCTGTCAAATTATTGTACAAGTAAGATAATAAGGTTATCTACAACTCTTCTATATGACTTTCCTATAGACAGCATGATTTAGTTCATCAAACATACAACACGAGGAAATCACTGCGTGCAGTCTAAAACAGCAATTAATAAATTTCAGCTCCTATACAATTCAAGAATTGCCGTGTTCTAGATACTTAAATTATTCTAAAACTTTGACAATTGTTAGAGTTAAAATAACTAAGTGAGAACTAACAAGTAGACTTACTAATTTTTATACAAGTTATTTTGGGCGCTAGAATTGCCATACACAAGTAACAACTCATTCTCTACGAAAATCAATATCGAAGCGCTTTTCACCCAATAATTTGCATTTTAACTTAGACATCACCTGAGCACTACTACTTTTCATCCGCGACCATAACCATACGCATTTAGACGACAACAAGCAATTCATCGTGACCACGAGCTTAACCCAAAACCATCTAACACGTCTGCTAACCCATTATTATCGCACTCCGAGACACAACATACACTACAACGTTTTTCTAAACATATATATTTATCATGTGAACAGAGCATTTCAATAATTACCCAAAAACAACTAACTCCATTACACAACTTGTATTACGATCCTACTTGACCATCCGATGTGACTACTCGAAATCGCGAGCACAACCATACACTATATGCAAAGCATAATTTAACGAACACATAATGCGCATCGACTCGACTCGACTTATAAACATAGAGGAAGCGATGACTACTTCGGCATGTCACCACCTCTCTATTTAAGTCGAGATAATTTCTACCATTGACTAAGAGTTCTAAGTATTAAACACATTATTACTTTCCACGCACAATAAACTTTAATTTAACACAAGTGACACCGATGGATTTTTACTAAACTCGTCATGCGCATAACCCCGTCTCGTATACAACCATATTGCAGCATGCACTCAAGACACTTAAGCATTTCAAGAAACATGCACGCTTTTGTTTACTTCTAATTTGTCTCTAATTCTTCTTATAATTATAAAATGTGTGTCATTTAGCAACGTATGAAACTATCTAATTTGGAGCTGAAATTTTTATGAGGCATAGGTAATAACAATTCATGACCATTGTATAAATTTCACATGTCCAGGTTTTATATTTTATTTAATACAAAAATAATAAATTGTTAATGCAATAAAGCATGTGACAGCAAGTTAAATCTAAAACTAATTATTTTCTGCAGATGCATGACCATATTGAGTTTTCTTAGGCTACTATAATACCATGCAAGGACAGTAGAACACCATTTTCTATTTTTGCATCTATACATTATTTTTAAATCATTTAAAACTACTTAAGGTGCTTTAAATAAGTTAAATCACTAACTTAATCATACATGCACAACAATTCATGAAATTTTTACCAGTCACCAATAGGGCTGGCCATTCGGTTTTTTTCTAAACTTCGGTTCGTTTTTTCGGTTTTAAAAAACTTCGGTTTTTCAAACATTAGAAACTGATCGGTTTTCTAGAAAATGAAAAACCGAGAAGTTTGGTTTCGGTTTTTTACTTCGGTTTTTCGGTAAAAACCGAATACCAAACTTATAATCAAGACAATACATACAACAAGTTTACATGATAGATTACACATAATTTTAAAAAGTAAAAATTATATAGGTACAAATATTTAGATATACATCATACATCACATACAAATAAGTGAATAACAATTTAATTGTATCACACAATTAGTTCACATAATCGAATAGTCAAATTTAAGAATTGATAAAGTTTGGTATTCGGTTTTTTCGGTTCGGTATACGGTGAAAACCGATTACGATACCGAAAACCGAACTTCTTAGATACAAAAACCGAAACCGAACCGAACTACCAAAAAAAACCGAAATTTCGGTTTGGTTCGGTTCGATTTTCGGTTTATGGTAAAAATGTGCCCACCCCTAGTCACCAAGCATCTCCACAAGAGTCTACTGTAAAAATTTCAACCCATTTGGAGCACTAGAGCTACAGATCCAAAAATAACAAGCAAATAAATCTTCTTTTTCCTATTTAATATGATTTAATTAGCACACCAAGAAAACAGGGAACAATATATAAGTTTTATATTTTTCCTTGATGGAGTAAGACAACATCTAACTAACAAAACATGTTTCATCATTTTTGGATTTTTATAAATAAAATTATAGAGAGAAGCTAGTTAGTTTATTCTCTAAATCCGTTTTTAAATACGAATTTCTACAGAAAAACTTTTCCACTAAAACATGCCAACCTATAGATCTAACAAATAGATAATTTCATAAGGAAGCCAACAAAACAAATTTCACGATTTTAGGAGCTCTAAAACTCGAGATATGAATTTTCGAACACAACACAAAAATCTGCAACTTTGTTGACTCACATCTCGCCTCAGGCCCACTTGTCATTAGCTTAGGGAGTCATCTTCTTCCTTGACGTGAACAACAGGGAGGCTGCTATGGCTAGAATGGAGGTGGGCGCCATGGACAGAGAGAGCTCGGCCTGAAGGGAAGGAACCGAGGGGAAGAAGGGAAGCGCTAGGGAGTTAGAGAGGGAATCAGCATTTGGGAGGAGGGGGTGCAGTGGAGGAGCCATGGCCAGCCGAGCGCCATGGGCAAGCTGGAGAGGCCGCTGGCCATCCATGGGAACAGGGGAGCCAAGCTGGAGAAATGACGGCCATGGGAGGAGCTTGCTGCTGCCGTGAGGGAGAGGGAGGACAGCGTGGGGAGGAAGGGAGCAGGGCTGGTGGGCTGCCATTTAAAGAGGCGTCGCCGGCAGCCATTGGGCGAGATGGGCGGCCTGCAGAGCTCTGGCATGTTAGCCTGCTGGCAGGTGATGATAGAGCCACTTTGGACGGATGTGTTTGGCATTTTCCTTTTGTTTTCGGATCTTGGTCGCTGCACAAAATATCTTCCTTGATGTACCCTCTACAAATCTTGTACAACACTTGAGGTGATTCGGACATTGGTTAGAGAGTTATAGACCCACGAAAATTGGTTTGTCAGTGGGTTAGAAAACAGTGGAAACTCGCGAAAACTGAATGTCAAAGCATGTTAAACGGAATCGGATGAATGCCATCTTTCAATATATTGTGCCCCTATTAGTTATTAACAACTTTTATATTTGGGAAAACTTGAGTTGTTCAACAAAAAGTTGGGAACGCGAGACGTCGACCCGAACGATGCTGATTTCAGACTTAGAAGAATTCGAATCCTGAAATCAGATTTTTATTCTGTTTTGATGGCACTGTTTGAGATACTTAGAGATTGAATCAAGGCTTGGTTTAAATATAATATTTGTTATATAACACAGGTTCTATAATTTTTATTAAAGGTCAAACCTCATATCTTGAATATAAATTAAAGTTTCACTTTGGTCAAAGTAGTATCATTATAAAGCTCTCAATTATATTTTTAAGGCAATCGGACTACTTTCTTGACATTTTCTTGACATGGACCCTCAATAACTTTTGTTGTAGAGTTCACATAGAGTTGTTTGAGCAAGATGGCAAGACTTGGTTGAATTTCAAAATTTACATTTGTTCAAACGAGAAGATTCAAGCAAGTATAGGAGTTATCTTTTTATGTGACCATTTGTTTAAAACTTTGAGAAATCTTTAGAAGACATTTGATACATAGAGATGAATGATGATATAGATATAACAAGTCAATTTGCATAAGAATTAATTAGAGGTTCGCACAAAGAGATTATGCGGGAGAATATGGATTCGAATTAAGTATTTGGACGTAGACCGATTATCGAGAAAGCAGATTTGGATACCGATTGGATAACATAACAACTATCGAGAGTCCGAATAAATGAGTTTGGACGGAAGTTGCGATATGAGATTTACTTTCGAATTTGCATTTGCTCCGAGAATTAAAAGTTTTAATAGGCTCCAAATTCGGCCTTTCTCGAGATCGAAGAAATTCAAAAATTGGTGAAACCTTCACAAGTAACTTGATAAAAGGAGACAGATACGATCGAGAAATAGAAATTTTTACTGAGCATATGGGATTAGGATAAATCTCCCGACGTAACACGGAACAAACACCTGGGGTGTCACAGCTTGTTGATGATTTTTCTCGCTTCACTTGGGTATTCTTTTTGCATGATAAATCAAAAACCCAAGGGACCCTAAAGCGCTTTCTACGGAGAGCTCAAAACGAATTTGAGCTCAAGGTGAAAAAGATAAGAAGCGACAACGGGTCCGAGTTCAAGAACTTACAAGTGGAGGAGTACCTTGAGGAGGAAGGGATCAAGCACGAGTTCTCCGCTCCCTACACACCACAACAAAATGGTGTGGTAGAGAGGAAGAACAGGACGCTTATCGACATGGCAAGGACGATGCTTGGAGAGTTCAAGACACCCAAGCGGTTTTGGTCGGAGGCTGTGAATACAGCTTGCCACGCCATAAACTGGGTCTACCTTCATCGCCTCCTCAAGAAGACCTCGTATGAACTTCTAACCGGTAACAAACCCAACGTTTCATACTTTCGTGTATTTGGAAGTAAATGTTACATTCTAGTAAAGAAAGGTAGAAATTCCAAATTTGCTCCCAAAGCTGTAGAAGGGTTTTTGCTAGGTTATGACTCAAATACAAAGGCGTATAGAGTCTTCAACAAATCATCGGGTTTGGTTGAAGTCTCTAGCGACGTTGTATTTGATGAAACTAATGGCTCTCCAAGAGAGCAAGTTGATCTTGATGATGTAGATGAAGATGATGTTCCAACGGCCGCAATACGCACGATGGCGATAGGTGATGTGCGACCCCAGGAACAACAAGAGCAAGATCAGCCTTCTTCCTCAACAATGGTGCACCCCCCAACTCAAGATGATGAACAGGTTCCTCAAGAGGAGGCGTGTGATCAAGGGGAGCACAAGAAGAACCAGCTATGGAGGAAGAAGCACCATGGGCCCCTCCAACTGAAGTCCGAGCGACGATTCAAAGGAATCATCCCGTCGACCAGATTCTGGGTGACATAAGCAAGGGAGTAACTACTCGCTCAAGATTAGCTAACTTTTGTGAGCATTACTCATTTGTCTCTTCTATTGAGCCTTTCAAGGTAGAAGAGGCCTTGCAAGATCCGGACTGGGTGTTGGCCATGCAGGAAGAGCTCAACAACTTCAAGAGGAATGAAGTTTGGAGTCTGGTGCCACGTCCAAAGCAAAATGTTGTGGGAACCAAGTCGGTGTTCCGCAACAAGCAAGACGAGCACGGGGTGGTGACACGAAACAAGGCTTGACTTGTGGCAAAAGGTTATGCCCAAGTCGCAGGTTTGGATTTCGAGAAGACTTTTGCTCCTATGGCTAGGCTAGAGTCTATTCGCATTCTATTAGCCTATGCCGCTCACCACTCTTTCAGGTTGTTTCAAATGGATGTGAAGAGCGCTTTCCTCAACGGGCCAATCAAGGAGGAGGTGTATGTGGAACAACCCCCTGGCTTTGAGGATGACAGGTATCCCGATCACGTTTTTAAGCTCTCTAAGGCGCTCTATGGACTTAAGCAAGCCCCAAGAGCATGGTATGAATGCCTTAGAGATTTCTTAATTGCTAATGCTTTCAAGGTTGGGAAAGTCGATCCCACTCTTTTCACTAAGACTTGTGATGGTTACCTTTTTGTGTGCCAAATTTATGTCGATGACATAATATTTGGTTCTACTAACCAAAAGTCTTGTGAGGAGTTTAGCAGGGTGATGACTCAAAAGTTTGAGATGTCGATGATGGGCGAGTTGAACTACTTCCTTGGGTTCCAAGTGAAGCAACTCAAGGACGGCACCTTCATCTCCCAAACGAAGTACACTCAAGATCTTCTCAAGAGGTTTGGGATGAAGGACGCCAAGCCCACGAAGACACCAATGGGAACCGACGGACATGTCGACCTCAACAAAGGAGGTAAGTCCGTTGATCAAAAGGCATACCGGTCTATGATAGGGTCATTACTTTATTTATGTGCTAGTAGACCGGATATTATGCTTAGCGTATGCATGTGTGCTAGATATCAATCCGACCCAAGGGAATGTCACATTGTGGCCGTTAAGCGGATTCTTAGATATTTAGTTGCTACGCCTTGCTTCGGGATCTGGTATCCAAAGGGGTCTACCTTTGACTTAATTGGATATTCAGACTCCGATTATGCTGGATGCAAGGTTGATAGGAAGAGTACATTAGGGACGTGCCAATTCCTAGGAAGGTCCCTGGTGTTGTGGAGCTCAAAGAAACAAACTTACGTTGCCCTATCCACCGCTGAGGCCGAGTATGTTGCCGCAGGACAGTGTTGCGCGCAACTACTTTGGATGAGGCAAACCCTCCGGGACTTTGGCTACGATCTGAGCAAAGTCCCACTCCTATGTGACAATGAGAGTGCAATCCGCATGGCGGATAATCCTTTTGAACACAGCCGGACTAAGCACATAGACATCCGACATCTCTTCCTGAGAGACCACCAGCAAAAGGGGGATATCGAGGTGTACCATATTAACACCGAGAACTAGCTAGCCAATATCTTCACCAAGCCTTTAGATGAGAAAAGGTTTTGCAGGTTGCGTAGTGAGCTAAATGTCTTAGATTCGCGTAATTTGGATTGATCTATAGCATACATGTGTTTTATGCCTTTGATCATGTTAATTTAAGCATTTCAATCTATTTTTGTTCATTTGTGGTGCTCAAGTTGTACACATGATCCCCAGACCTCACAAGTCCATTTGCAAGTGATGCACGTATTTAGGGGGAGGCATGCTACAACTTGACCCCTTGAGACTAATCTTTGCGTTTGAGTTTACTTGATTTAGTCTCAAAAGTGAATTGAAAGGGAAAGGTGAACTTGGACCATGCAAAGACTTCCACTGCACTCCGGTATTAACTCCAAGTTCATATCTATGCTCTTATTGCCTTTTTGCTCTTAATTGACAATTTTGGTGAGGCAATGGGGTTAAAGGGCCAAGAATGATCCTGTTTTGGTGCTTAATGCCAAAGGGGGAGAAATTAAGGCCAAAGCAAATGGATCAGGTACCACTTGTGAAATTTCGAAAAGAGTAGAGTTAGAACTTTTTGATTTGTCCAAAACACTCTTATTGCAAAATTTGGTCTCTTGTGGGGAGAATTTATGACTATGGGAAAAAGGGGGAGTTTTGGCTCTTAATCAATTTTACTCTTGGATTATCTCTCTTTGTGCCCAAACAAGTGAGTTTGTTGTAGAGATAGGAAAATGAATTTGATTCGCAAAAACAGACCAAGTGGTGGCAAAGTATGATCCAAATATGCCAAATTAGAGTAAAAAATAATTTGGTTCTCTTTTGCATTGATATTGCACTTCTTTTGGTTGCTTTTGGATGTGTTGGCATAAATCACCAAAAAGGGGGAGATTGAAAGGGAAATGTGCCCTTGGTCCATTTCTAAAGTGTTTTGGTGATTAAGTGCCCAACACATATTCGCTAAGTGTTAATTTGTGCCAAAGATTGAAGAAGTGCAAATCATGTAACAAGGTACGTTTCTAGATTTAGTACATTGATTTGGGTACTAATGTATTGTGTCTAAGTGCTAGAAACAGGAGAAAATATATTGGAAAAGAGTTGGTTGTGTACAGCCAACTACTGCTCGGTCTGGTGCACCGGACAGTGTCCGGTGCGCCAGACGAGTCCAAGGTGAACAGGCCGCTCTCGGGACTCGACGGCGACGTATGGCTATAATTCACTAGACTGTCCGGTGGTGCACCGGATTGTCCGGTGAGTCGTCCACGGTGAAGTCGTCGCTCTCGGAAAAAGTTCAACGGCGTACGACTAAAATTCACCGGACTGACCGGTGGTGCATCGGACTGTCCGGTGAGCCAACGGTCGACTACGCAACAGTCGGCCGCGCAATCCGCGAGCGACACGTGGCCCACGCCAACGGTCGGCAGGGGGCACCGGACTGTCCGGTGTGCACTGGACAGTGTCCAGTGCGCCAACTACCACGACACTGCAATGATTGACTGCGCCAAAATAGGAAGGAGATCCACACCGGACTGTCTACAGTGACTGTCCGGTGGCGCACCGGACTGTCCGGTGCGCCACCCGACAGAAGGCAAGATTAGCCTTCCAAGATTGTCTCCAACGGCTCCTAGCTGCCTTGGGGCTATAAAAGGGACCCCTAGGCACATGGAGGAGTCACCCAAGCTTACAAGAAAGATCCTAAGACTCCAAGACTCCATTCTCACACATTCAATTCTTTGAGATAGTGACTTTAGCTCCATTTGAGTTGAGAACTCCTTGCGTTGTGTTTTGAGCTCGAGTTGTGACTTGTGTGTGTGATTGTGCTCTCGTTTTGAGTCTTGTGTGTGTTGCTCTCCCCTCCCTTACTTCCGTGCTTCTTTGTGATCATCAATTGTAAGGGCGAGAGGCTCCAAGTTGTGGAGATTCCTCGCAAATGGGAGAAAGTCTAAGAAAGAAGAACACCGTGGTATTCAAGTTGATCATTGGATCACTTGAAAGGGGTTGAGTGCAACCCTCATCCATTAGGATGCCACAACGTGGAAGTAGGCATGTGTTACTTGGCCGAACCACGGGATAAACTCGCGTGTCTCTTGTGATTGCTTTTATGTGATTACTAACACTTAACCAAGTTTTGTGGCTATTAGTATTTGATTTATTCAGGATCACCTATTCACCCCCCTCTAGGTGCTCTCATCGGTGAGCTTGCACGAGTCCATCCTCTTCATCCCCAAGGTACTCTCGTTTGATTCCTATTCTAGGGTCTGCTCCGGGGTCAGTGGCTTCCACTACTTCTTGTAGATCTAGTTGTGCGCATCCTTCCTGTACTCAAAGAGTTAGGTGATGTTCACGGCCCCCACAAGGACCTTGGACACGCCTAGCACTTCCCCAATCACACGCATCATGCCCTTACTCATGCTCGGTCTCTAGTAAGACTAGACGTTGGAAACTGCTCCAAGGTTACTGCAGTTAGGCTGACAGGCTTACCTTGTATGGGTGGGTGACAAAGTGACGAAGAACACTCTTGAAGTTTTGTGTGGGTGACGCAGTGACGAAGAACACTCTTGCACCAGATGCTACAGTTAATTGATTATTTTGAAGTACTAGAATTGAATTAACTGGAATAGATATAGGTGGAGATGGTCGTATAGAGCTTGGAAAGCCCATGGTATTGTTAATTGCAACAATACATTGTGAATCGCAACAATACATTGTGAATTGCCTTGAGCCGGCTGAAATTCTTTAGTTATATGGCTCCATGGAACCCCAATAGTTTTGGCTGGCTTCAAGCCGGAAACGGATTTTGTTGTTTGATTTCTAGTGATAAGATAATGTAGTATGTAGATAAACGGGTGAACATAGCACCTAGCTAGCTGCTAGAGTACATTACATACAACAAACACGTGAGGCGGCGACATGTGCTCCGAATGATTTGGGTTTGCACCGATGGCTTTGGAGGGAGTCAGTTTTCAGAGTTTAATTTCAATGAAGTTTAGAGTTTTAGTGTCTTGAAGTTTCAGTGGGTTTTCAGTAGATGCTAGTCCATGGGTGAGTGTCTAAAGTTTTAGTAAGTTTTAAATTTTAATCAGTACTGCTAGAGTTCTGAGGTTCTACTGGGATGGTGTGAAGACCTCCTTATTTTCATTCTTTCTCTATCATTGTCCTTTTGAACGATAGCTGATGTGGCTACACACTTTGGTGTGAGTAAAAGCAAGGTCCACTCTATGAAGAGAGATGGCACCATAAAGTGTGTCTCAAACTCCATAAAGCCCTATTTGATAGAGAAGAATAAAAGGACAGGCTGAAGTGGTGTTTGTCAATGCTTGATCCAGTGAGTCTACCTCATGAGCCTATGTTCAAGGATATGTTTGGTCACATTGTCATTGACGAGAAATGGTTTTTCATCACTAGGAAGACCAAGCGATATTATTCAACTCCTAGCGAAGTAGAGCCTACTCGCACAACGAAGAACAAGAATTATATTCCAAAAATCTAGATTTTAACAGCTCTCGGTATGCCAAGGTTTGATAGTGGTGACAATTGCACCTTTGATGGCAAAATTGGTTGATGGGCCTTTGTCACATTTGAACCCGCTAAGAGATCAAGTGTGAATCAGCCAACAGGGACAATAGAGATGAAGCCCATTGAATCAATCACAAAGGATGTCATGCAAAGTTTCATGATTGAAAAGGTCTTACCGGCGATTCGTGCTAAGTGGCCATGTGAAGACGCCAACAAGCTTATATACATACAATAAGACAATGTGAAGCCACATGTTTCATCTAATGATAGATTGTTTTGTGAGGCTACTTAGCAAGGTGGGTTCGACATTAGAGTTATATGTCAGCCTGCAAACTCACCGGATTTGAATGTATTGGATCTAGGGTTCTTTAAATCTCTCCAGTCAATTCAGTACAAGACATCATCCAAAAACCGAAGAGCTTGTAGTTGCCGTCAATACAGTAATGCTCTTTTACCATTTGTTTTTCTATGTTCATTACCTACCATGTGCTTTAGTGTATTATACCTTGGCCTACCATGTGTTGTCAATATAGTAATCCAATGGCATTGCCTTTGTAGAGACACTCATCATAATGGTCCAAACTTCTAGCCTATTTGAATCCAATACTGCAGGGATAGGATCTATATGTAGGCTTGGCATTATTATTGATAATAGGATATGGGCATCAAATACTTGTGACCTAATACTAGGTAGCTCATGCTGCTGTTGTTTAGAGTTGGACCAGCATTCTATCCAAATTAGAGATTGCACCCAGAGAGTGCTTATGAATGCAAGGTAGATTTCTAGGTGATGAAACATTCACTAGAGCTTTCTCTTCTGCCGACCCCTTTGCAAATAATAATAATGGTCTAAAATATACTCTATGTTCACACTTATGAGTAATGCTCTTTTAATATTGTTTTCCTATTTCAATACTTACCATGTGCTTTAGAGTATTATGTCATGACACCTTAATGTTATGGATCCAGGCTTTTGTAGACTATCCAATGGGACAATCAAACAGAATTTTCTTGACTCTACATGCATGCATGAAGGAAGCGATGAAATTTGGAGGTGGAAATCGATATAACACCCCACACATCAAGAAAGGGATGCTTAAAAGGCAAGGGTGCCTTCCTTTACAACTCAAGTGTGATGCATCATTGGTTGAACAAGCTATGGTTCAGATCAGTGAATAAAGAAAAATTGCAATTTATTCTTAGGCAACAATTGTTTTCTGTTTGCTTTTGGATGTTGAAAATATTGTGAATTTTTTTGTTACAGTTGTTGAACGGAAAGCTGAAAGTACTAATATGAAAATTTTGTCTAGTGAAAGTACTAGAACCTTGGTCATGCAGTTAAACACCGGCGTTTAGTGTGTTAAGCTTGGTCTTCTGATGGATGGTGATGGAATCTTTGGATGATCTATTTTTTCTTTTGCTTGTTGATGATGAAGTGGAAACTCTTTTGCTTGTTTTCAGTTTGGCAGAGATATTGTGGTTTAGATTGTCTTACTTGGCAAAGATTTTGTTCTCTTTTTTCTGTTTGTTCAGTTGGTGATCATTTTTAGAATGAGTATCTACCCATTTTAAGAATGGTTTAGGTTGTACAAATTGTACTCTGTCCAGTTAAACAGTAGAGTTGGCATAATTACTCCAAATTGTACTGTCCAAATTATGCTTAAAAAACTTTTCATTGTTGAAACATTGCAAACCTAAGAGAAAATCTTCTCATTATTGGCATAATTACTCTAGATTCTACTTTGTCCGATTAAATAAATGGTCAAAAACTGAAACACCATTTCTCTATAAAACAAATCTGCTTCTCACTTATCTAAGTAAAGGAGTATAAGGGGGTAAAAATGGAAAGTTTTTTAGAGTTTTTCCTTACCGGTAAAAAGCCCAATGTTTCTTATTTTAGAGTTTTTGGGAGCAAATGCTTTATTCTTATCAGAAGAGGTAGAAATTCTAAATTTACTCCTAAAGCAGTAGAAGGCTTTTTACTTGGTTATGACTCAAACACAAGGGCATATAGAGTCTTCAACAAGTCCACTGGATTAGTTGAAGTTTCTTGTGACATTGTGTTTGATGAGACTAATGGCTCCCAAGTGGAGCAAGTTGATCTTGATGAATTAGATGATGAAGAGGCTCCATGCATCGCGCTAAGGAACATGTCCATTAGGGATGTGTGTCCAAAAGAATCCAAAGAGCCTTCACAAACACAAGATCAACCATCATCTTCTATACAAGCATCTCCACCAACTAAAGATGAGGAAATGGCTCAAGAAGAAGAAGATGAAGACCAAGACGTTAAGCCACCTCAAGAGGAGGACATTGATCAAGGGGGAGATGAAGATGATCAAGACAAGGAAGATGATCAAGAAATTCAGGATCAAAGACCATCACACCCAAGAGTCCACCAAGCAATTCAAATAGATCACTCCGCCAACTCCATACTTGGTGAAATTCACAAGGGTGTAACAACTCGATCTCGAGTTGCTCATTTTTGTGAACATTACTCTTTTGTGTCTTCTATTGAGCCATACAGGATAGAGGATGCACTTAGAGATCCAGACTGGGTGGTGGCAATGCAAGAGGAGCTAAACAACTTCACGAGAAATGAGGTATGTCATTTAGTTCCATGTCCTAACCAAAATGTTGTAGGTACCAAATGGGTGTTCCACAACAAACAAGATGAGCATGGTGTGGTGACTAGGAACAAAGCACGACTTGTTGCCAAGGGATATTCACAAGTCGAAGGTTTAGATTTTGATAAAACCTATGCATCCGTAGCTAGGCTTGAGTCAATTCATATATTACTTGCCTATGCTACTTACCATGGCTTTAAATCATATCAAATGGACGTGAAGAGTGCTTCCCTCAATGGCCCTATCAAGGAAGAGGTGTATGTTGAGCAACCTCCCGGCTTTGAAAATAGCGAGTATCATTAACATGTGTATAAGCTCTCAAAGGCGCTTTATGGGCTCAAACAAACCCCAAGAGCATGGTATGAATGCCGAAGAGACTTTCTTATCACTAATGGCTTCAAAGTAGGTAAAGCTGACCCTACTCTCTTAGACTAAAACAATTGCTAAAGACTTGTTTATATGCCAAATTTATGTCGATGATATTATATTTGGGTCTACTAACAAGTCATCTTATGAAGAGTTTAGTAGGATTATGATATAGAAATTTGAGATGTCTATGATGTGGGCATTGAAGTATTTCCTTGGATTTCAAATCAAGCAACTCCAAGAAGGCACCTTCATCTATCAAACTAAGTACATTCAATGCATACTCAAGAAGTTTGGTATGAAGAACGCCAAACCCATCAAGACACCTATGGGAACAAATGGGCATTTTGACCTTAACACGGGAGGTAAATCCGTAGATCAAAAGGTATACCAGTCGATGATAGGTTCTTTACTCTATTTATGTGCTCCACGACCGGATATTATACTTTCTGTATGCATGTGTGCAAGGTTCCAAGAAAATCCTAAGGAAGTTCACCTTGGGGTCGTGAAAAGAACCATGAGATATTTAGTTTACACACCTAAGTTTAGGCTTTGGTACCCCAAGGGATCTACCTTTGATTTGATTGGGTATTCCGATGCCGATTATGCCAGATGTAAAATTGATAGGAAGAGCACATCAGGGACTTGTTAGTTTCTAGGAAGATCTTTGGTGTCTTGGGCTTCAAAGAAACAAAACTCAGTAGCTCTATCCACTGCTAAAGCCAAGTATATTATTGCAGGCCATTGTTGTGCACAATTACTCTGGATGAGGCAAACTCTTAGGGACTATGGCTATAAGTTGAGCAAAGTCCCTCTCCTATGTGATAATGAGAGTGCAATCTGCATGGCAGATAATCCCGTTGAACATAGTCGCACTAAGCACATAGACATCTGGTATCACTTTTTGAGAGATCACCAACAAAAGGGGATATCGAAATTGCTTATGTTAGCACCCACAATCAATTAGCTGATATCTTCACTAAGCCACTAGATGAAAAGACTTTTAGCAAGCTTAGGAATGAACTCAATATTCTCGATTCTCGGAACTTTGATTGAAATCTTGGACACTTAGCTCATTTATATACCTTTGATCATATCTCTTTCTTTTGCTACAAATGTGTATTTCTTATTCTTCTTGTGCCAAAGCTAAGACTAATGAGCTTCTAAGTGTATTTCTGTCCTTAGTCTTAGATTGAAAGGGAAATGGATAATTCGGCAAAGGCAAGGCTTCCACTACGACTCTGTCGGTATCATTTATCCTTTGCCATCCTCATGAACTTTCATTCATATCCTTTTACAAAAGGAGAAAAGAGTAATAGGCCTCTAGTTCTCTTCATTTTTGGCAATTAATGCCAAAGGGGGAGAGAATAATAGGCCCAAAGCACAAGGACCACACCACCACCCAGTTTTCTAAAAACTTTCTCAAAAAGGGGGAGAGATTATTCAAATTGCAAAAACCCTCTTGACAGCTAAGTGGAGAACTTCTTCAGGGGGAGCTTTTATTTAGCCAAAGTAAAAGCATTTGAAACATGGGAGAATTTTCAAAAACTTGAAAAATTCTTTTAGAAATCACATTCTTATACCATTTGCTATTTGCAAAAGAATTGAGAGCACCTAGAGGGGGATGAATAGGTGATCCTGTAAAATTAAACACTAAATAGCCACAAACTTGATTGTTAAGGAGTTAGTGAAATCAAGTGGCTATGGAACACGCTCGTGCGAACAAAGCAATCACAAGAAGCAACACACGAGACACGCGATTTTTATCCCGTGGTTCGACCAAGTAACACTTGCCTACTTCCACGTTGTGGCGTCCCAATGGACGAGGGTTGCACTCAACCCCTTTCAAGCGATCCAATGATCAACTTGAATACCACGACTTTCTTCCTTATAGTCTTTCTCCCATTTGCGAGGAATCTCCACAGATTGGAGTCTCTCGCCCTTACAAGTTTGTCACAAGAGAATCGCAGTAGTAAGAGAGGGAGAGCAACACACGCAAGACTCAAATCTGCAGTACACACACGCACACAAGCCAAGACTTGAGCTCAAAACATAGCACAGGGAGTACGCAACTCAAACGGAGCTCAAATCACTAACACAATCAATCAAATGCGTGGAGGCGGAGTCTGGGAGTCTTAGAATGTTTCTTGTAAGCTTGGTGTATTGCTCCATGCGCCTAGGGGTCCCTTTTATAGCCCTAAGGCAGCTAAGAGTCGTTGAAGATCAACATGGAAGGCTATCTTGCCTTCTGTCGAGTGGCGCACCGGATAGTCCAGTGCGCCACCGAACAGCCACCGTAGCATGTCCGGTGCACGATCTCCTTCCATATCGTGCGCATCCGGCCGTTGCTCCTCAGGGCTGGTTGGCGCACCGGACATTATCCAGTGCACCCAACCGACCGTTGGAGCGAGCCATGTGTCGCGTGTTGATCGCGTGGCCGACCGTTGGCGCTGGCGTCGTTGGCTCACGGGACAGTCCGGTGCACCACCGGACAGTCCGGTGAATTTTAGCCACGTCACCTTTTCTTTTCCTGAGAGCGAGGAGTTCGTCCCAGATGTCTCACCGGACAGTTTGGTGCACCACCAAACAGTCTGGTAAATTATAGTCGTACGACTACGTCGTTTCCCAAGAGCAGCCGGTTCACCGTCGGCCAGCCTAGGGCACCGGACACTGTCCGGTGCGCCAGGCTCGAGCAGTTATTGGCTGTATGCAGCCAACTCTTCTTCAATTCAAATCTTCTCTTTTCTTGGTCCTGTTTCTAGCACTTAGACAAACACATTAGTATACAAAATAATATACTAAGTCTAGAAACGTACCTTGTACTTTGATTTGCACTCTTCACACATTTAGCACATAAGAGTTCAAAACATTTGTGTTGGGCATCTAATCACCAAAACAATTATAGAAATGGCCCAAAGACACATTTCCCTTTCAATCTCCCCCTTTTTGGTGATTTATGCCAACACATCAAAAAGCAATAAAAAGAAGTACAACATCAATGCAAATGAAGACCAAATTCTTTTTACTCTAGATTTTACATATTTGGATCATTCTTTACCACCACTTGGTTTATTTTTGCAAATCAAATTCTTTTTCCTATCTCTACATCAAACACACTTGTTTGGGCAAATTGAGAGATACTCCAAGAGTGAAATTTGTCAAGCGTCAAAAACTCCCCCTTTTTCCCATAATCAAAATTCTCCCCCATAAGAGACCAAATTTTGCAATAAGAGTATTTTGACAATTCTCAAATTATAACTCTACTATATTCAAAATTCACAAGTAGTTGGCTGATCTATTTGCTTTAGCCTTAATTTCTCCCCCTTTGGCATTAAGCACCAAAACGGGATCATGTTTGGCCCTTTAACTCCATTGCCTCACCAAAAATGTCAATTAAGAGCAAAAAGGCAATGAGAGCACAAGTATGAACTTGGAATTAAATACACAAATACCGGAGTGCAGTGGAAGTATTTTCATCTTCCAAGTTCACTTTCCCTTTCAATGTACCTTTGAGACTATATCAAGTGTACTCAAACAAACACGTTAGTCTCAAAGGGATCAAGTTGTAGCACATCTCCCCCTAAACATGTGCACATCTGCATACAGACTTGTGAGGTCCGAGGATGACTTGTACAACTCCTTTGTTGAGGTCAATGTGCCCGTCAGTTCCCATCGGTGTCTTCGCGGGCTTGGCGTCCTTCATCCCAAACCTCTTGAGAAGATCCTGAGTGTACTTCATTTGGAAGATGAAAGTGCCATCCTTGAGTTGCTTCACTTGGAATCCAAGGAAGTAGGTCAACTCGCCTATCATTGACATCTCGAACTTTTGCATCATCACCCTGCTAAACTCCTCATAAGACTCTTGGTTAGTAGAACCAAATATTATGTCATCAACATAAATTTGGCACACAAAAAGATTAACGTTGCAAGTCTTTGTGAAAAGAGTGGGATCGGCTTTCCCAACCTTAAAAGCATTAGCAATTAAGAAATCTCTAATGCATTCATACCATGCTCTTGGGGCTTGCTTAAGTCCATAGAGCACCTTAGAGAGCTTATACACATGGTTAGGATACCTGTCATCCTCAAAACCAGGGGGTTGTTCCACGTATACCTCCTCCTTGATTGGCCCACTAAGGAAAGCGCTCTTTACTTCCATTTGGAATAGCCTAAAACAATGATGAGCGACATAGGCTAATAGAATTCGAATTGACTCTAACCTAGCCACAGGAGCAAAAGTCTCCTTGAAATCCAAACCTGCAACTTGGGCATAACCTTTTGCCACAAGTCGAGCCTTGTTTCTTGTCACCACTCTGTGCTCGTCTTGCTTGTTGCGGAACACCCACTTGGTTCTCACAACATTTTGCTTTGGACGTGGCACCAGGCTCTAGACTTCATTCCTCTTGAAGTTGTTGAGCTCTTCCTGCATGGCCAACACCCAGTCCGGATCCTGCAAGGCCTCTTCTACCCTGAAAGGCTCAATAGAAGAGACAAATGAGTAATGCTCACAAAAATTAGCTAATCGTGAGCGAGTAGTTACTCCCTTGCTGATGTCACCCAGAATCTGATCGACGGGGTGATGTCTTTGGATCGTCGCTCGGACTTGAGTTGGAGGGACCCATGGTGCTTCTTCCTCCATCACTTGATCTTCCTGTGCTCCCCCTTGATCCTTCCCCTCTTCTTGGGGTACCTGTTCACCGTCTTGAGTTGGGGGATGCACCATTCTTGAGGAAGATGGTTGATCTTCTTCATGTGGTTCCTGTGGTTGCACATCGCCTATCGCCATCGTGCGCATTGCGGCCGTCGGAACTTCTTCTTCATCTATGTCATCAAGATCAACTTGCTCTCTTGGAGAGCCATTAGTCTCATCAAATACAACGTTGCTAGAGACTTCAACCAATCCCTATGATTTGTTGAAGACTCTATACGCCTTTGTATTTGAGTCATACCCTAGTAAAAACCCTTCTACTGCCTTGGGAGCAAATTTAGAATGTCTACCTTTCTTCACCAGAATGTAGCATTTGCTCCCAAATACATGAAAGTAAGAAACACTGGGTTTGTTACCGGTAAGGAGTTCGTAAGAGGTCTTCTTGAGGAGACGATGCAGATAGAGGCGGTTTATGGCGTGGCAGGCTGTGTTCACAGCTTCCGACCAAAACCGCTCGGGCGTCTTAAACTCTCCAAGCATCATTCTCGCCATGTCGATTAGCGTCCTGTTCTTCCTCTCTACTACACCATTTTGCTATGGTGTATAGGGAGCAGAGAACTCGTGCTTGATGCCTTCCTCCTCAAGATACTCCTCAACTTGTAGATTCTTGAATTCGAACCCGTTGTCGCTCCTTATCTTTTTCACTTTTAGCTCAAATTCATTTTGAGCCCTCCTTAGAAAGCGCTTTAGGGTCCCTTGGGTTTCTGATTTGTCTTGCAAAAAGAATACCCATGTGAAGCGGGAAAAATCATCAATAATTACAAGACCATACTTACTTCCCCCGATGCTGAGGTAGGCAATGGGTCCGAAGAGGTCCATGTGAAGAAGCTCTAGTGGTCTTGATGTTGTCATCACATTCTTGCTGTGATGAGTGCTTCCCACCTGTTTCCCTGCCTGACATGCTGCACAAGGTTTGTCTTTCTTAAAACACACATCGGTTAGTCCTAACACATGATCTCCCTTTAGAAGCTTATGAAGGTTCTTCATCCAAATATGTGCTAGACGGCGATGCCACAACCAGCCCATATTGGTCTTAGCGATTAAGCATGCATCTAGACCGTCATTCTCTTTCGAAAAGTCAACTAAATAGAGCTTGTCGTCAAATACACCCTTAAACGCTAATGAACATCACTCCTTCTAAAGACAGATACATCAACATTTGTAAATAGACAATTGTAACCCATGTGACACAATTGACTTACAGACAGAAGGTTGTATCCTAGCGACTCTACTAAAAATACATTTGAAATGGAGTGCTCGCTTGTGATGGCTATCTTTCCCAAACCTTTGACCTTGCCTTGATTCCCATCTCCAAATATGATTGTATCCTGGGAATCCTTGTTCTTGACGTAGGAGGTGAACATCTTCTTCTCCCCCGTCATATGGTTTGTGCATCCGCTGTCGATAATCCAGCTTGAGCCCCAGGATGCATAAACCTGCAAGGTAATTTAAGCTTGGGTTTTAGGTACCCAACTCTTGTTGGGTCCTTGAAAGGGAAATGTGCCCTTGGGCCATTTCTATAATGTTTTGGTGATTAAGTGTCCAACACATAGTAAGTGAGTCTTTATGTGTTAAACAAGCAAAAGGTGCAAATCAAAGACAAGGTATGTTTCTAGACTTAGTACATTTGTTTTTGAGTACTAATGTGTTCTGTCTAAGTGCTAGAAACAGTGAGAAAAGAATTGCAAAAGACTTGGCTGTGTGCAGCCAAACTCCAGTTCGGCCTGGCACACCGGACTATTCGGTGGTGCACCGGACAGTGTCCGGTGCGCCAGGCTGGTCCGCGTGAACTCGCCGCTCTCGGGACTCGACGGCGACATACGGCTAAAAATCACCGGACCGTCCGGTGGTTCACTGAACTGTCCAGTGAGTCATCCGCGGCGAACTCGTCGCTCTCGGGAAAAGCAAAGGGGCGATGTAGCTATAATTCACTGGACTGTCCGGTGGTGCACCGAACTGTCCGGTGAGCCAATGGTCGCCAGCGCCAATGGTCGGCCGTGCAATCTTCGCACGACGCGTGGCAGCTCCAACGGTCGGCGGGGGGCACCGGATTGTCCGGTGGGCACCGGACAGTGTCCGGTGCGCCAATGAGCCCGAAGTTGCAATGGTCGGATGTGCCTAATTTGGAAGGCAATCGTGCACCGGACAGCTATAGGGACTGTCCGGTGGTGTACCGAACTGTCTGGTGCACCACCCGACAGAAGGCAAGTTTGGCCTTCCAAGTTGGCCTCCAATGGCTCCTAGCTGCCTTGGGGCTATAAAAGGGACCCCTAGGCGCATGGAGGAGTTAACCCAAACATTCACTAAGTATTCTAAAGCATCCAGACTCTGCTCCCGCGCATTTGCTTCGTTGTGTTAGAGATTTGAGCTCCATTCGAGTCACGAACTCCCTGTGTGGTCATTTGAGCTCGAGTCTTCACTTGTGTGCGTGGGTGTGCTGTGCATTTTGAGTCTTGTGTGTGTTGCTTTTCCCAACCTTACTTCGTGCTTTCATTGTGATCTTTGTTGTAAGGGCGAGAGACTCCAAGTTGTGGAGATTCCTTGCAAACAGGAAAATACTCTAAGGAAAATACCGTGGTATTCAAGTTGATCATCGGATCACTTGAAAGGGGTTGAGTGCAACCCTCGTCCATTAGGACGCCACAACGTGGAAGTAGGCAAGTGTTACTTGGCTAAACCACGGGATAAAAATCGCGTGTCTTGTGTTGATCTCTCTGTGATTGTTTGTGTTCACAAGAACTCGCTTCAAGTTATTTAGCCGTACTAACACTCATAACTATGTTTTGTGGCTATTAGTGCTTGAATTTTACAGGATCACCTATTCACCCCCCCCCCTCTCTAGGTGCTCTCAATTGGTATCAGAGCCGTACTCTTCATCTAAGGGACTAACCGCCCGAAGAGATGGATCCTAAGGGAAAGGGGATGGTGGTCAACGACAAGGAAAAGGAGTCCTTCCTCAACGAGCCTAGAGACGACAAGCCAACCGACTCCAGCTCGAGTCACAAGAAGAAGGACGAGAAGAAGAAGAGGCGCATCAAGAAGATCGTCTACTACGATAGTGATGCATCTTCTTCTACACCAAGAGACAACGACGATGATGATTCTTCATCAAAGAAAAAGATGGTTAATCAAAACTATTCCTTTGATTATTCCCACATGCCGTACAATTCGAATGCACATTTACTTTCTATTCCTCTAGGAAAACCTCCACACTTCGATGGAGAGGACTACTCATTTTGGAGTCATAAAATGCGTAGTCATCTATTTTCTCTCCATCCTAGCATTTGGGAAATATTTGAAAATGGAATGCACTTCGATAGTACGGATAACCCTGTGTTTATTAATGAGCAAATACATAAAAATGCCCAAGCCACTACTGTTCTGCTAGCATCTCTGTGCAGGGATGAATACAACAAGGTTAGCGGCTTGGATAATGTGACGGAACCTCCCAAGTAATTAGGCCCACCTACAGTTGTCCTTGTCCAACGAACCTCAGACAACCCTATAGGTGCCCCTGAACTACTTGACAAGTTCGGTATCTTTCCTTACCTTACCAGGAACGTTTCACCCGTCATGCAGACATTACAGAACATCGGAGATAAGGAATTGCGGAAGCGATTACATAATTTACATTTATTTAAAAAAAAGCTCAAGTTGTTTTATTACAGACCAGAACTAAGAGCGAGTGCTGAGTAGTAATATTATACAAACCAAGGGAGGCAAAAACTTCTCCCGATAAGTTTTAAGTAAAAGATCTAGATGGAGGACCAAGTCCTCCCGCACTTCAGTCTTGTTTTTCTTCTTTAGGAACCACCCTGGTACAGAAGCAGTAGAAATCTGCCACTTCCTCACCTAAAAACAACGAAGGGATAAACCCTGAGTATGGAATTACTCAGCAAGACTTACCCGACTAAAGAAAAGACTCTCAAGGGTATGCTGGATACACTACAAGAATATTGACCTTCTATGACGTTTTGATGGGATCATAAGCGTCGCAGAAGGTGCGTAATTAAAGGTCTTCTGTGACGAAACATAATAAATAATGACGTTCCTATGAATATTCCTCCATAGGAACGTCATAATTTTTTATGTTTCGACATAGAAGACCTTTAATTATACACCTTCTGTGACGCTTGTGATACCATCAGAACATCATAGAAGGTCAATATTCTTGTAGTGATATATGGGAGTCAAGGTAAGGCTTTTCAATAATCAAAGACTTTGTTTTGCTGAAATGCTTAATAAAGTGGATCCTTAAAAATCCAAATTTTATTTGTCAAGTTAAGTACATTTACCTGCAACTAGAGTTCTTTCTACCCTAGTTCAATCACTGGCCTTGTACTAGCCAATTTCTTCAACAAAAACCCATCATCTTTAATGGAATGCTACGTGTAGGTCAGTGACCAAGTCTTCATAACCGCGAAGGTATGGCGATCCGAATTGATTATACTCAGCTGAGGATCTCCAATCACACGACATATGTAGCACTTAACCCTTGCATATGTCAACCCGCCACCGGGGTTCTTAAGACCGGATCAGGTTCACGCAAACCGAGAGCACAGATACACCACCGTCCAGCCTCTTGCCACGGAGGGTACACGCTACTCTCGCCACCGCTCCACGCCCATTTCGTGTTATCTTATTCCGGCCTTAGTCTGCCCGAGGCAAGGCTTACCCATGACGAGGCATGTGACCAGCTAAAGGGTCCTCGATCATCAAGCCTACATCGAGACGGTCCTTAATCGACTCAGACGGAGACACTACACCGAGACTCTCTTCTCGTGTAAGTCAACCGCCCGGTCTCAGCTTAAGTATTTTATCCCAAAAACTTGGTACCTGGCAGAGGTACATCTTTTCCGACGTTGAATCCATCAAGGCCTTTGACAGATTCACCATCAAGTTTTATTTTTGAAAACAACCCACCCACTTTTGCCACATCATATTTTGTAAAAACAAAACATTTTGTTTTTCTAAAGCAAGACTAAGCATCAAAAATCTTTTATAAAACAGGTGATCAAGGAAGGTAATCAAGTTCAAGGAAGGTAATGCAGGAATGGTTTTAGCAATCAACTCCTATCACCTAATGCAGCAATCAAGTGAGAAAGATTTTAAAAACATCAAGGAAGGTGGCAAATGCACCGGGGCTTGCCTTTGTTAACAGGTGAGTCCGGCTCGGATCCGCAAATATCAAAGTAAAAGCAGTTGCCTGCTTGAGGATCTGAGGGTGGTGGTGTCCTTTCTTCAGTGACTTCTTCTTCTTCGTGTTCTAACATATCCATATATATGCATAAGAATGGATGCCATGGAATGCTCATGAGGATGCAAAGATAATATAAACTTATTATCTAAGTCTTGAGTAAAACTTTCCTTCACGGTACTCCGAGAACCTAGGGTTTCCGGAGTCAGTAAAGGAGTTCATAGGGCAGGGGGGTGTTTTGGGGTTTAGTGATCAAACAAGGTCTAAATCAACCCAAATTCTACCCAAGGTTTCTAAATATTGTTTTAAGTGCCCATAAAAAGTTTGGGCATTTTTGGACTTACTCATTATTTCCTAAAAATCCATAACTAATACCTTTAACTACTTTAAATGCCCTAAAATTTCTTATTTCCACTAAAAATCACAAAACTATTTTTATTAAATTCTAGGGAAAATTATGAACCTAGGAAAATTGGTTTTACAATTTTGCCATTTTTCTACTGTTTTCTATAATTGTTTTGGCTCTGGAGATAAAAGAAAAAGAAAAACAGATGAATAGTATTGGACCAAAACCAGCCCAGGTCGGCCCATTACCAGCAGAAGCACGTCCACGCGCGCGTGCCAGCGCTCGCCGTGGAGTTTTTGCAACAGGGCCCCTGGGGTTTTAACTAATTGGAGATAGGTTTGATTACGATTCTACTGTGTCGCTGACAACTTGCAGATAAGCCCTCCATGTTCTATTTCTTCGCAGTGGGAGGTCCACGACAACGGCCGCGTGGAGGATGAACTCCGGCGAGGTCGTGCCGGCTGATTTAAGCAACGGCCGGTGCTCCCGAGCGGTGTACACCGGATTAAACCTTCCCCGAACGATTCCCCTAACCTAATTTCACGATTGGTAAGCTATCACGCCCTGTCCACGTGAACCGCAAATGATGAGGACAATGGTACGTGTTCCCGGTGATCTCCGGCGGTCCGGTTCAATTAAAGGGTTCGAGGGGTTTGTGGGGTACCTAAGGAGGCTAGAACAAGCGGCAGAGGGACTTGAGCTCACCTGAATTGAGCTGGTCACGGTGAGGTCTTCTTCGCGGCGGCGGAAACCGAATTGGGGGAAGTGAGCGATTCTCTGGCTATGGGGGCTAATCGGAGACGAGAGTGGTGGCTATGGCTTTGGTACGACCTAGCGCAACTGGCCGGGGGCTCAATTTATAGATCCCCGGGGCGGTGGCGCTCAATTTGAGCGGATAACGGAGGCGGCCGGAGATGAGGAAGAGGTCTGGCATCTTGGTTACGTGTTCCCAGCCGTGGCGAGCTCATCGACGCTGATGGGACTGCAGTAGGGAATCACGGTGATGCAATGGAGCGGTTAGGACACGCAGTGGCCAACGGCGAGGGCACGTCGGTGGTGAGCACTTTACCCGCAGGCGGTGAACCAGGGGAGGAGTACCGCGGTCGACCGAGGTGGTTTCCAGCTTGACGATGATGAGGATCTTTTACCCCAAGAGGTTATCCACAAGTCCGGTGCACGAATCCAAACGCCGGTGACCCGAATCACGGCGGAGGGATCCGTCGGCGGTGAGGACAGCCGCGCGGTTGGTCTGATCCAGTCAAGCTACTGTACCATGGCGAGCTCGGGTCAGACAGTCTAACAGAGCGATTTGCAGGGGAGTTTTCTTCCAATTTCATGTGGCAACAGGCCTAAGTCTCTGCACCAAAGTTGTAGTGCTACATACCAGCTACAAATCGACTATAGGGATTAAACCTATTTGAGCAATGGATCAAGGTTTAATTCAACCCCAAAGATGGCTTTGTTACACTGAACTTCTGAATTGCAGACTGAATCAGCCTGACAGCCAATCTTCAGGCTTAATTATCTCCAACATTTCCTTAACAACAATGCTCACACTCTTAAGCAAAGTTGTTCTCCTTTAATTGCTTTACAAGTTTGGTGTGGTGACCTAGGGCAAAGACCCTATGCTTTGAATGTTACAAAGCCCTAAAGTTGAGCCTTCAACACTGAATTTCAGACTTAGTATAGAATTCAAAGTTGGGGTCCTTTTTGCAAATGAGTCCAAAACTCAACCTTTGGCTTTCAAGTCCACATATTTGTGAACCAAAGGACTTAAAACACTTATTTGACTTGGTTTTTGCACTTTAGCCCAAAAGTGGGCTAATTTTGCACTTAGGCCCCTAGGGTTTAGTCTTAGGGTTTTCCAGGGTTCCAATTAGGGTTTTTAGTATCCCAGGGGTATAATTGTGGTTCAACTTTGTTTTTGGGGATATTTTATAACTATTACCCTAAAGTATTTAGATTTTCTCAAGTTGGGTTAAGTCTTACCCCTTTAATCCCTGTTTAGGGTAAAGCTTCCCATCTAGGGTCCTATTTGCAAAACCTTAAAACAATACAACTTGTTTGAAATTTTTACCTAGTGAATGCACTCTAGGTGTGTCAAACACATGCAATGTCAATGCTTATGATGTCATGCTCAAGTTTTAGTCATAGTAACACCAGGGGTGTTACAGATAATGCAAAGCAGATCTGGGACACCCTCAAGATATCTCATGAGGGAAATGACGCCACCATGATCACCAAAATGGAGTTGGTGGAAGGCGAGCTAGGGAGATTTGCGATGATCTGGGGAGAGGAGCCAACTCAAACCTACAACAGGCTCAAGACCCTGGTCAACAAGATTAGAAGCTATGGAAGCACAAGATGGATGGACCATGACGTCATCCGACTCATGCTCAGGTCATTTACTGTAATTGACCCCATCTTGTTAATCTTATTCGTGAAAACCCCAGGGACACAAAGATGACGCCCGAGGAGATCCTTTGAAAGTTTGTGAGCGGGCGCATGATGGTGAAGGAAGCGCGATACGTGGATGACGCTTTGAATGGTCCACTACCCATCTACGAGCCGCAACCCGTTGCTCTCAAAGCAACAAGCAGCAAGGAGGCGCTACCAAGCAAGGTAGCTCAAGTAGAGGCTGCCTGCCTCAACGAAGATGATATGTGTCACACCTAGTTTTAGAAGGTAAACCGAATGCGAACCATGTACGTGCCAGGATCAGTTATTCACGTACACAGCAGTTACATAACATGGACATCATCACACAGTGCTCAAAATAGTATTAAAAGGGGAAATAATAGTCGATTACATCATACGTCTGAGACGTCCATATAGTCCTTACAGTAAATCAAAGTGCGAAAACGAAACGTAGATAACCGCGGCCTTCACAGGCAGCCGACTGGGGGTTGCCGCTAACCCACACCTAGAACTCGTCGTAGTCTTGGAACTCCTGGAAGTCTCCTTCCACAGCTTCATCTTCGCCTGAGCCGTGGTTGCAATGCTGACAACCTGGGGGGGGGGGTTTGGTGTGTAGAGCAAGAGTGAGTACACATCAACATACTCAGCAAGTATCCTGTTTGGCTGTAGTGGACTAGCTTTATGTGGGGGTAAGTCAAGCAGTTGCTTTTAGTTGGTCAGTTTATTATTTACTAGTAGAAAGCCAGGTTTTAGCATTAACCCAAGTTATTAACCCAAAGTACCCTTTCCAAACGGAAAGAATACCACTTACCATTACCATAAGCATAATCATAACCATCCTCATTGTCATCTGTAAACCAAAATGTCTCTGATCAAGTACCACTAATCACTGGAGCTCCCTTGGTCGCTCATAACCGCGAGCACGACTGATATATTAGTTTTCAAACACTCTGCAGAGGTTGTGCACTTTACCCACAAGCCGTGATTCCCTCTTGCCTCGGGCCGATCAAACCCTTAAACACTACCAAGGTGAATAGGCAGGGTCTCACTATGTAGCCTTTACAAAGATTTCCCGGGGCTGTAGCCGCCCGTTAGGTTTCCTAAATGTACCGTACTCCTCCCCAAGGGACAAATCAACCTTGGCAGAGCGAGCCGCATACACCGAGCCCCATTGACGGCACAACGGCTAAGCGAACTACACCTCGGTTCCTCTAATTATTCAGCTAAGGGCGTCCCACTCCACCCTCATGGTTGCACTGTTTTCCCGGGCGGTCATCCATAGAACAGGTCCTTACGGAGAGGCACTCGAGAAACCGCTCGAGCCCCCTTGAAGACCACAAGTACAACATCATAATAAGAGAAGGGAAAACAGCGTATCATATATAATCTCATCATGTTCATTGATTAGAGTTTGAGCAATAGCATGAAGCTAAACAATAATAATCCGACCCAAATAGGTAAACAAGGACATGGATAACAAAAGCTAGTCAATCCTTAGGTATAAATGTGTAATGCGGGAGGTGAATTAAAGAATGAATAGGACAGAGATAGGTCAAAGGACACTTGCCTCCACCAACCGACTACTGCTCAGGGGCTTCTCCTGCGAGTTCTTCGGGCTCTTCGACCGGATCGTTCTCTATGCGATTGCAAGCATACATACATACATCCATTCAAATTAGGAAACAAACAGTACACCACACAAGGGGACAAATAAAGTAAATATGCATCAAGTATGACATTCGGTATCGCATTCGTTAAGGTTAGAAAGAAACGGGGAAAGGTCTCGCAGGGGTTAAAGCTTATGCACGAATGATTAGTTACAATTGGTTCTAACAAAAGAATTTAGTTATATGCACTAATGGAAACCTAGTCATTTTTAGTTGATCAACATTGAACTGGATAAACAATTGATTATATGAATTAACTAGCGTAACGGAATTCTAAATTAAGTTTTCTTATTTCATTAACATGAACGATGATTAGCTTGTCCAAAACAAAATAAATAACAATGATGAATGAAAATAAAATAAAATAAATAAAAAAGGGGGGCGGTTGAACCGGCCGGGGGGTGGTTGAACCGGCCAGGGGCAGGGGCGGCTGGGCAGGGCGCGGGCGCGGGCGCGGGGCGGCCGAGCTGGGGCGGCTGGGCCGTGGGCAGGGGCGGCCGAGCGACGGTGCGGGCAGCCGAGCCGGGCGGGCACAGGGGCGGCCGAGCCGGGCGGCTGGGTGCGCGGGCAGGGGCGGTTGGGCCGGGCGGCGGCCTGACCGGGGAGAGGGAGGGGAGGGGAGAGGGAAGGGAGAGGGGAGGGCTCACCGGGGACGGGGACGGGGCGGCCGGGCGGCGGTGCGGCCGAGCTGCAGGGGCGGCCGAGCTGCAGGGGGCGGCGGCTAGAGAGAAAATGGGAGAAAGGGAGGGAGAGAGAGGGATTTGGGGGAAAGAGGGAGGGGCGGCTGGGCCAGCTGGGCCCAAAGGGGGCGCACGGGGGGGGGGCGGCTGGGTCGGCCGGGGCGGCCCACGGCGCGGGAGAGAGAAAAAGGGAGGAGAGAGAGAAGGAAGGAAAAAAAAAGAAAAAAAGGTTTTCTCCTTTTCGAAATCCGTTTTTCCTGGATGAATGCACTTACATTTTTAAGCAATCGAAAGAATGCATGGTTCGGCATGATGCATCAAACAACATAAAGTATTTTAAGGTTTTGCTTTATGCGGGAATTCCAAGCCGAACCCCGCTAAAACTTTGGAAAAGGTCAAGGTTTAGCGAGAGAACGAGAAAAGAAAAGAGTAACGCCTGAATTTGGTGAGAGAAAAGAAGAAAAAATTTTACCCCCAAATTCAGGGCGTTACAAACCTATCCCCCTTAAAAGAATCTCGCCCTCGAGATTCAGGGTTGGCTAGCAAAGAGCTCAGGGTATTTAGCCATCAGATCATCTTCACGCTCCCAGGTTGCTTCTTCCTTAGAGTGGTGATTCCATCTGACTTTGCAAATTCTGGTGGTCTTCCTTCGGGTGACTCTATCTGCAACCTCAAGGATCTGCACTGGCTTCTCAACGTAGGTCAAGTCCTCCTGGACTTCAAGACCTTCCACTGGCAACTGCTCTTCTGGCACACGCAAGCACTTCTTCAACTGAGACACATGAAAGACATCATGCACAGCGGACAAATTCTCTGGCAGACTGAGTTGATAGGCCACTTCTCCACGCCTTGAGAGGATTTGGTACGGACCAATGTAGCGGGGTGCTAGCTTGCCTTTGATTCCGAACCTTCTGACTCCCCTGATCGGTGACACTTTCAGATAGACATAGTCTCTGACTTCAAAACTCAGCTCTCTTCTTCTTGTGTCTGCATAGCTTTGCTGCCTTGATTGCGCTATCTTCAGATTCTCCCGGACCATCTTGAGGTTCTCTTCGGCTTCAAGTAGAATGTCTGGCCCAAACACCTGCTTTTCTCCAGGCTGATCCCATTGCAACGGAGTTCTGCAACTCCTTCCATAGAGCGCCTGAAACGGTGACATCTTCAAACTGGCCTGGTAACTGTTGTTATAGGAAAACTCTGCATAAGGCAATCGCTTATCCCATCCGGACTGATCTTGCAGCGCACAGGCTCTCAACATATCTTCGAGAATTTGATTGGTCCTTTCTGTCTGGCCATCTGTCTGCGGATGATAAGCTGAACTGAAATTCAGATGTGTGCCCAAAGCTTCATGCAATTGCTGCCAGAAATGAGAGGTGAACTGCGTTCCTCTGTCTGACACTATCTTCTTTGGCACACCATGAAGACAAACGATCCGAGACATATACAACTCTGCCAATACGGCACTGCTGTAGTTGGTCTTGACTGGTATGAAGTGGGCTGACTTGGTCAAGCGGTCCACTACTACCCAAATGGAATTGTAGCCGGCTCGAGTGCGAGGCAATCCGACTATGAAATCCATACCGATTTCATCCCATTTCCACTGAGGGATCTGCAACGGTTGCAACAATCCAGCTGGTCTCTGGTGCTCTGCCTTAATTCTTCGGCAACTATCGCACATAGCCACATGCTCTGCGATTTCCCTCTTCATTCCGTACCACCAGAATTTCTTTTTCAGATCCTGATACATCTTCTCACTGCCAGGGTGAATCGAATAGGCTGTCTCATGAGCTTCCTTAAGGATCAACTCCCGAATGGATTGGACATTAGGAACGCACAATCGGTCTTTGAACCATATCACACCTTCTGCATCTTTACGAAAATCTTTGCCTTTGCCATCTAGGATCAGTCGTCGAATCTCACTGATCTTTTCATCATTCTTCTGCGCTTCTTTGATTTCTCGCTCCAAGGTAGGTTCCAACTCAACTGTGACTCCTCGCGAATTGTTCAGAAACCCGAGACTCAACCTGTCAAACTCCTTGGCCAACTCATAAGGCATCGGACGAGCGACCATCAGATTGACTTGACTCTTCCTGCTCAAAGCATCTGCCACTACGTTCGCTTTGCCTGGATGGTAATGGATCTCCAACTCATAGTCTTTGATCAGCTCTAACCATCTTCGCTGCCTCATATTCAATTCTGACTGAGTGAATATGTACTTCAGACTCTTGTGGTCTGTGTAAACATCGCATTTCTGTCCATACAGATAGTGCCTCCATGTCTTCAGTGCGTGAACCACTGCTGCCAACTCTAGGTCATGGATTGGGTAATTCTTCTCATGAACCTTCAGCTGTCGGGACAAGTAAGCCACAACTCTTCCCTCTTGCATCAATACGCATCCCAAACCTATGTAACAAGCATCACAGTACACAGAGAAGGGCTTGTGCACATCAGGCAAGACTAGGACAGGCGCTGTAGTCAACTTCCCTTTCAGCGCTTCGAAGGCCTCTTGACATTTCTAGGTCCACTTGAACTCAACCTTGTTGCCTAGCAACGCTGTCATTGGTTTCGCAATCTTCGAAAACCCTTCAATGAATCGCTGATAATATCCGGCCATTCCAATGAAGCTCTTGATTCCTCGAGCATCCGTTGGCGCTTTCCAGTTCAGAATGTCTGCCACTTTCTTCGGATCCACAGCCAATCCTTCTTTGTTGATTATGTGACCCAAGAACAGGACTTCACTGATCCAGAACTCACACTTGCTCAACTTTGCATACAACTGGTGCTCTCGCAATCTCTGCAATACCATCCTCAAATGATCTGCATGCTCTTCTTCGCTTTGAGAATAAACCAGAATGTCATCAATGAATACCACCACGAACTTATCAAGATAATCCATGAATACGATGTTCATGAAGTTCATGAAAAACGCTGGTGCATTGGTCAAACCAAAAGACATCACTATGAACTCATATAACCCATACTTGGTAGTGAATGCCGTCTTCGGAATGTCCGAAGGTCGGATCCTGAGCTGATGATAACCTGACCTCAGATCGATCTTGGAGAACACACTGGCTCCTCTCAACTGGTCGAACAGATCTTCTATTCTAGGCAAAGGGTACTTGTTCTTGATCGTGACTTCATTCAAAGCTCGATAATCGATACACATCCTTTTGGTGCCATCTTTCTTTTCCACGAACAAGACAGGGGCGGCCCAAGGCGAGGTGCTTGGCCGGATGTAACCTTTCTCTGACAGCTCATCAATCTGCTTCTTAAGCTCAACCAACTCTGGTCCGGATATTCTATAAGCTCTCTTAAAGATAGGGGCGGTTCCAGGAAGAAGCTCTATGGCAAACTCAACTTTCCGCTCTGGTGGCATACCCGGTAAATCCTTTGGAAACACATCTGGAAATTCAGACACAACCTTGATACTCTCAATTGGGTCTGCTTCACTGCTATCGACAGCCATCTGATAACAACTTCCTTTCTTCAGCTCAGGCGGGACTAACTCGGTCACCACTTCCTCTCCTAGTGGGGACACCAACTTGATTGTCCTTTGATCACAACTGATAACTGCCTGATACTTATCTAGCCAATTCATCCCTAGGATGACATCTATTCCCTGAGTACCCATTACTATAAGGTTAGCGGGAAACGCTATCCCCCTTATTTCCACACTTATATTCAAACAAATGCTATCGGCTCGAATTCTACCACCGGCTGGGTCAATTTGAATGGGGGTTGACATGGTAGTAATTGGAAGATTATGTGCTTCTACCCACGATGCAGTAATGAAAGAATGCGTTGCTCCAGTATCAAATAACACTTCTGCAATATGGGAGTCGACTGGGAACATACCTACTATCATGCCGGGGGTCTCCTGAACTGCTTCAGCCTCCAAGTGGTTCAGTCTCCCATGATTATAGCGCGGTTGAGAGCGGTTGCCTGCTCCAGGCTGAGACACATTCTGCTTTGCTGGGGCATTGGGGCCTGATTGCTGCTGGGCTGCCTTCTTCGGACATTGCATCACTCAGTGGCCTTGCTCTCCACAGTGGAAACATGCTCTGTTTCCAACCTGAGCTGGTGCTGCCTGACTGTTCTGCTGGTTTGCTGGGGCAGGAAGACGAGGTGTCTGCTGATTCTGCCTCTGAAACTGACCTCCTGACTGATTGCTCTGACGGTTCTGGTACTGGTGCTGAGGATACTGCCTTTGGAACTACTGCTGCTGAGGTGGACGCTGGTTCTGCCTGAACTGCTGAGGTTGATTGCCTGAGAAACGAGGACGACTGCTGCTTCCAGGCTGGGGTCCACTGATCTTGCGCTTACGATCCTCCATCTCCTTACGCTTCCTTTCTGTCATGATTGCTCTGTCAATCAGGTGCTGGAATGTCGGGAAGGTATGATTCATCAGTTGGTACTGAAGAGGGTCAACCAAGCCTCTCAAGAAACGGTACTGTCGCTTGGCGTCGGTGTTGACATCTTCAGGAGCATAGCGAGACAACTGCAGAAACCTGTCTCGATACTCACTGACAGATGATGACCCTTGCTTAAGGGCCAGGAACTCCTCCTTCTTCACTGTCATCAGACCTGCAGGCACATGGTACTGACGAAAGCTACCTCTGAACTCTTCCCAGGTGATGGCGTCGGGGTTGGCATGGGTGGCGAGATAAGACTCCCACCATGATTGGGCTGCTCCTCTCAACAGACGGGGACCATACAAGACTTTCTCCCTGTCATCACACTGAGCGGTATGCAACTCCCGCTCCATAGTGCGCAGCCAATCTTAAGCATCCATGGGGTCAGAAGAGTGAGCGAACGTTGGGGGATGACCTCTCATGAATTCAGCACGCTTGTCTCTGGGCATCTGAGGCATCTGAGGCTGGGGTGGTGCTTGCTGCTGTTGCTGCTGCTGCTGCTGCTGCTGCTGAATGGCGGCCAGAGTCTGACCGATGGCTTGAACCGCTTGAGTCTGCATCAGAAACATCTGCTCGATCGACATCGGGGGCGGGGGTGGCAGGTGCTGCTGCTGGGGCACCTCATCCTGTGGAGCGGCTCGCTCCTGCTGAGCATGCCTTCCTCCTCTGCGCCTGTTCTCTGACATCTGCAGAATGCAACCACACATCAGAACTGATCTGGCAAATCTTGCAGCATAAGAAAAGAGTATAGAATTCTTCAACAGCACTGAACAGATGAGCATCTTCACTGATCTCCAACACAGACCACACAGCTTCTCAGATAAAGAGGAAAGTGGAATAAAAGGTTTCCCAACTATATAACTAACTCCATTAACATAATATGTAAACCAAAATGCAGGGGATACCCACACTCTGGTGACAGTCATTACAAAATCCAAACCAAACATAGTTCATCATGACAAACATAGATGCACAGGACATAGCAAACTATCCTGTCTAACTAAGACTAACTAAAAGCGGGACTAACGCTAAGACTGTAGCTTCTACGTATATATTTTGTATTAATTACAAGATCCAACTCTAATGATTTATGGTTCTAGATTTATCTTGGTCTTGCAGTCGGGATTGCCATAAGACTGGCGTCCACGCCGAGGTGAGCGGTACGGGTGCTGAGTCCCAACGGGAGCGGGGGAACCATCATCCAGGTGACGACGTTCCGCGTGCTCAGCCCGCAACAGGGCGATCTCAGCACGAGCCCTACTCAGCTCGTCTAATGCATGGTCCAGCTCCGTGTTTAGCACGGCGGCTAGGTTGACTGTGCTGCTCAACCTAGGATTGTCCTCACCAGCAGGTGAAACAATCACGCCTCCTGTGCTGCCAGATGGACGGCGGGGGTAATACTTCAGGTCGAGACCGTCAGCTACCCCACCGAGAACCGAGCAGTAGTGCGAAAGCGCACGCCATGCAGCATCCTGCATGGCTGCCTCAGCTGAGTCCCGCTCAGAGATAGAATAGTGCTCTGAGCAAGCCTCCGCGCCCTGGAGACTGTTCTCCGGACGGCGCACCAAACAGGTCGCCTCCCAGCGGTCCGGGTAGACCCCGCGACTATGCTGGTAGACCACACAGCGATACTCGATGGACCAAGTACGCCGGTCAAGTGCCTGACGTAGCAGGGTGTCGAGCGCGTCGTGGAAGTGACACCCGCGAGCAGCGTTGCGAGTGATGGGTCGAGCAACCCATCCTTCCGGCTCATGGTCAGCAGGGAAGTCAGTATCGTGGCTCGGGCTGTCGTCGCCATCTCCGTCGTCTGGGTCTCCTCCAGCAGCTACTCCAGGGGCTGGGGCGCCCAGTGGTGGTGCAGGGGGCGCCTCCAGGGGAAGCACAGGGGAGTAGCTCCTCACAGACTCTATCTCCTGTTGGAGCGAGAAAGAAGAGCCCTGCTGCTCCTGTCGTCGACGTTCCTGCTCCTCATGCAGGCGGTGGTGCAGTCTCTCCAAGTGGCTGGACTGTTCGGCCACGGGACGACGAAGCGGACGCTCCGCAAGGCGGGAGGGTAAGAAGGGGATGACGGACTTTCGTGCAGTGTGTCTAAGACGAGCCATCTACAAAAGACACCGCAAGCAAAAGAGTGAGAACAGAATTAATATGACCAGCAAATAATGAATCATAAATAAATGAAGGATTAGAATAAAACATAATTTTCAGCAAGGTATAATATATAGTAGAACATAGGTTTGGTCAGTATGACCAACTTTTGAAGGGGTACCAAAGTCAAGGCAGTGACAGAGGTCTATAATCCTTAGAACGACCATTCTACTCTAGGTTAGCGGTCCTACAGTCAGCACGGCTTTGACACCAGCTTATGTCACACCCGGTTTTAGAAGGTAAACCGAATGCGAACCATGTACGTGCCAGGATCAGTTATTCACGTACACAGCAGTTACATAACATGGACATCATCACACAGTGCTCAAAACAGTATTAAAAGGGGAAATAATAGTCGATTACATCATACGTCTGAGACGTCCATATAGTCCTTACAGTAAATCAAAGTGCAAAAACGAAACGTAGATAACCGCGGCCTTCACAGGCAGCCGACTGGGGGTTGCCGCTAACCCACACCTAGAACTCGTCGTAGTCTTGGAACTCCTGGAAGTCTCCTTCCACAGCTTCATCTTCGCCTGAGCCGTGGTTGCAATGCTGACAACCTCGGGGGGGGGGGGGGTTTGGTGTGTAGAGCAAGAGTGAGTACACATCAACATACTCAGCAAGTATCCTGTTTGGCTGTAGTGGACTAGCTTTATGTGGGGGTAAGTCAAGCAGTTGCTTTTAGTTGGTCAGTTTATTATTTACTAGTAGAAAGCCAGGTTTTAGCATTAACCCAAGTTATTAACCCAAAGTACCCTTTCCAAACGGAAAGACTACCACTTACCATTACCATAAGCATAATCATAATCATCCTCATTGTCATCTGTAAACCAAAATGTCTCTGATCAAGTACCACTAATCACTGGAGCTCCCTTGGCCGCTCATAACCGCGAGCACGGCTGATATATGAGTTTTCAAACACTCTGCAGAGGTTGTGCACTTTACCCACAAGCCGTGATTCCCTCTTGCCTCGGGCCGATCAAACCCTTAAACACTACCAAGGTGAATAGGCAGGGTCTCACTACGTAGCCTTTACAAAGATTTCCCGGGGCTATAGCCGCCCGTTAGGTTTCCTAAATGTACCGCACTCCTCCCCAAGGGACAAATCAACCTTGGCAGAGCGAGCCGCATACACCGAGCCCCATTGACGGCACAACGGCTAAGCGAACTACACCCCGGTTCCTCTAATTATTCAGCTAAGGGCGTCCCACTCCACCCTCATGGTTGCACTGTTTTCCCGGGCGGTCATCCATAGAACAGGTCCTTACGGAGAGGCACTCGAGAAACCGCTCGAGCCCCCTTGAAGACCACAAGTACAACATCATAATAAGAGAAGGGAAAACAGCGTATCATATATAATCTCATCATGTTCATTGATTAGAGTTTGAGCAATAGCATGAAGCTAAACAATAATAATCCGACCCAAATAGGTAAACAAGGACATGGATAACAAAAGCTAGTCAATCCTTAGGTATAAATGTGTAATGCGGGAGGTGAATTAAAGAATGAATAGGATAGAGATAGGTCAAAGGACACTTGCCTCCACCAACCGACTGCTGCTCAGGGGCTTCTCCTGCGAGTTCTTCGGGCTCTTCGACCGGATCGTTCTCTATGCGATTGCAAGCATACATACATACATCCATTCAAATTAGGAAACAAACAGTACACCACACAAGGGGACAAATAAAGTAAATATGCATCAAGTATGACATTCGGTATCGCATTCGTTAAGGTTAGAAAGAAACGGGGAAAGGTCTCGCAGGGGTTAAAGCTTATGCACGAATGATTAGTTACAATTGGTTCTAACAAAAGAATTTAGTTATATGCACTAATGGAAACCTAGTCATTTTTAGTTGATCAACATTGAACTGGATAAACAATTGATTATATGAATTAACTAGCGTAACGGAATTCTAAATTAAGATTTCTTATTTCATTAACATGAACGATGATTAGCTTGTCCAAAACAAAATAAATAACAATGATGAAAGAAAATAAAATAAAATAAAATAAAATAAAATAAATAAAAGGGGGGCGGTTGAACCGGCCGGGGGGCAGTTGAACCGGCCAGGGGCAGGGGCGGCTGGGCAGGGCGCGGGCGCGGGGCGGCCGAGCTGGGGCGGCTGGGCCGCGGGCAGGGGCGGTTGGGCCGGGCGGCGGCCTGACCGGGGAGAGGGAGGGGAGGGGAGAGGGAAGGGAGAGGGGAGGGCTTACCGGGGACGGGGACGGGGCGGCCGGGCGGCGGTGCGGCCGAGCTGCAGGGGCGGCCGAGCTGCAGGGGGCGGCGGCTAGGGCAGGGGGCGACGGCTAGAGAGAAAATGGGAGAAAGGGAGGGAGAGAGAGGGATTTGGGGGAAAGAGAGAGGGGCGGCTGGGCCAGCTGGGCCCAAAGGGGGCGTGCGGGGGGCGGCTGGGCCGGCCTGGGGCGGCTGGGTCGGCCGGGGTGGCCCACGGCGCGGGAGAGAGAAAAAGGGAGGAGAGAGAGAAGGAAGGAAAAAAAGAAAAAGAAAAAAAAGGTTTTCTCCTTTTCGAAATCCGTTTTTCCTGGATGAATGCACTTACATTTTTAAGCAATCGAAAGAATGCATGGTTCGGCATGATGCATCAAACAACATAAAGTATTTTAAGGTTTTGCTTTATGCGGGAATTCCAAGCCGAACCCCGCTAAAACTTTGGAAAAGGTCAAGGTTTAGCGAGAGAACGAGAAAAGAAAAGAGTAACGCCTGAATTTGGTGAGAGAAAAGAAGAAAAAATTCTACCCCTAAATTCAGGGCGTTACAATATGGTGCTTATCATCAAGCGCTCCAAGACCGCACTTAAAGGACGCAAGGAGTACCCCAACAAGAATAAAACAAAGGGAAAGCGCTCCTGCTTCAAATGCGGAAAGACTGGTCATTTTATTGCTCAATGTCCCGATAATGAAAATGACCAGGGACAAGAAAGACATGGGAAGAAGGAGAAGAAGAAAAGCTATAGGAAGGCGAAAAGTTGTAACACCCGGATTTTAGGGGTCCAAAGCCCGGGCGCTAACATAAACACCAGGTATGCTGGGACCAAGTCTCATACATATGATGTATAGTGGCACAGGATCGAATGTCACATCTTTATATATAACAGGAATTCTATACAAAATAAATAATTACATTATAGGGAGACCACGGTCCAGCAACCCAAAGTTGACTGGGAGACGACGACCTAGACCTCTCACGAACTCATCACAGCATCCTCCATGAGCATCATCCTGTAGTACCTGTTCTTGACCTGTGGTGTATGTGAGACAGCAAGAGTGAGCTCACATACGTTCATCGCTCAACAAGTTGTGGGGAATAATGTGCATGAACTCGCCAAAGGTGGGAGCTCACGTGAAGTGTAAGGCTTACCAAAGAGGATGGTTAGAGCTGAGCATTGCTTTTAAAGTTGGTCAAAATTTTATTAGCAGTTACTAAGTATAAGTAAATACCAAACCCAATTAAGTAATAGAACAAAAGTAACAACTCCACCTGCAATGCAATGCATATGACAAATTGAATTTAGTTCCATAAATTAATCATGTGAGTGTCCGAGCTGCTCATGACCGTGAGCACGGCTAGTATACCAGTTTTACACTCTGCAGAGGTTGCGCATCTTTACCCACAAGTCGTGTTACCCATCTGCCAAGGGGTCATGAATCCCATTCACCTCTACCAAGGAAGCGAGGCAGGGTAGCACTACGAGGCCTTTACAAAGTTCCACTAGCTTCCGAAAACCCGCTACAGTTTATAGGAAGATCCAGTACAGGAATCCCTTGCAGGACCGCCATCGCAGCAAAATCCTCCCGAGGGCCTCCCTACACTGACCTCTCCCCTACTGCCCTTGCCCCTTTCGGGTAAGGTAGTCTTCCACTAGCTTTCCTAATTAATCAGCCAAGGGCATCCCATACTACCCTTGTGGTAGCACTGTTTTCCCGGGTGGTTCTCCATGTTCCAATTAACATAATGATCTCAACATGAACCATAAATAACAACTGATAACAAAAGTAGAATCATGAATAGTAATGTGTATCTCTATACCCAAAGCCACATATAGCACTAGCAAGTATTACCCAAAGATTCAGTGGTGAACAAGGTATAAAGATAGTCAAACTAGGGTAACCTATTGGGTCCCATCAAAATTAACCTATGCAGATCATTATGATTAATTAGAACATGAGTAGGTGAAAAGAAGTGATCAAGGGCACAACTTGCCTGGGCCTTGAGAATCCAGGTACCAGGATGATTCTTCAGATCCTCGTGACCTCACTGCTAGTCGTAGCAATACAAACATACATAGTATAGGCAAATTTAACATTACACCAAACATAAGAACAAAATATACAGTAATAATCTACACATTAAAATAAAACCACAGGAACTGGAATCACTAAATTTGGAGTTGTAGATTTTAAGTTATGATTTTCCTAAGGTTTAATGTGATTAAAATATGATTAAATGATAAATAAATTTTCTGACAGAGTTTATGTCAAAGCAAAGACACTAAATGATGGAGAATATTATTACAAAGTTTTAGAAACTGGAATCGTTCAATTTGGAGCTCATATACATTTTCTATGAATTATATATATTCTAGGAATTATTTTTATATTAAAAACTCATTTTCTAATTAATTTCCCTGATTTTCTAACTCACTGGACTGGGCCTCAATTCCAGAGAATCCCAGGGGGCTCTGGGCAATTTTTCCAAGACTCAGACTACACCCGCACAGGACGGCGGGTTGATTCAACAGAACCCGAGGGGCTCTTTAACAAATATGCCAGCGCTAAAGGGTATGGTTGAATCTCGGCCGCACGATCTGAACCGAGCGGCCCAGATTAGATCCTGACCTAAGTGAACCGGTACGCGACGATGTCCGCAGGATCTGAGATCGACGGCCCACGAATGCCCACGACTCACACTACCCCGAACCACACGATTGGAGACCGACGGCTCGGATTTAAATTGACGAAGGGGTACGCCCCGATCTAATCGTGGCCGTTGAATAGGATCCAACGGCCAGGAGCCCTTCCCCCAATCTCCAGCATCCCGAGCGGCGGCGGTGGCGCTCCCACGGCGGAGCTTCGCCGGCGAGCGCGCGATCCGGTCAACCGCAACCCCGTGCCTAAAATTAAACAGTGCCACGCGTACCAGAGGCCAAGGCGAGATCGATCGTGAGTTTTTTTTTACCTCGGTTTGGCGACGATGATAGCTCGGCCACGACGCGGCGCGGGTTCACGGCGGCGCAGCGGACACGGCGAGGAATTCCGGCGAGGCCCGCGACGAATCCCGGGCGTTCTTGCTACGGATGCCACCCAGCTGGCCAGACGAAGCCCGCGGACACACAACCGAGGGCCGGACCGACGGCGAAAGGGGAAAGGCACGGCGGCGGGTTTCTTCTTCTCTCTCGCGCTCCTTCACGTCTTTGGTGGATCCCGGGCGCGGTGCGACACGGGGAAGCTAGGGGAACGACCCGAGCTTTTATACCCAGGCGGCGAAGTCCGAGCACGGGCGCGAGGAACGAGATTCCCGGCGGCATCGCGGAGGTCGTTGCGGTGCGTTCGGCGTAGCTGTTGAAGATGGACCTGACAAGTGGGCCCCGCGAACCAGAGACAGAGAGAGCAGGCGAGCGTGAGGCAAGAGCGGCTGACGGGGTGGCCCGCGGAGCAGCGAGGGATGGCGCGCGCGCGGCGTGAGAGGCTGCCCGATGGGGCCCGCGTGTCGGCGCCGAGCGGGAGAGGTTGGGCCGCGCGGGATATGGGCCGAAATGGTGGTCGCCGGCCCATGAAGGATTTTATTCTTTTTCTTTTTCTTTTCTATTTTCTTTTCCCCATTTTCAAATCCAATTCAAATCCAATTTGAATTCAAGTTTGAATTTCAAACTTTTGTGAATAACTTGTCCTCAGTTTGAAAGGTATAATTTATTAATATAAGTGTGAAGGATATTTATTTTATTTTATGTAATATTTTTCTTAGTTCTTCCCTTCTCTTTTTATTTTCTATTTTCTATTCCAAATTCAAATTTAATTTTAACTATTCAAAATCCAATTCACATTTTACTTTGAATTTCAGGTTCCTCAAATCAAATATAATCCTGAAGGGAATTTAGACTTTACTGTTTGGATCACTTATTTATTTTTAATAAGTATATAGCCTTTCCTTTTCTTTTCTATTTCTAGTTCAAATCCAAACTTATATTTTTATTTTAGTTTTCAGATTTTTCAAATGTATTAATTGAAATCCAAGGGTGAATATAAACCATACTATTTTATTATTACTAGTTTAAGTTTTATTCTCCTTGTTTATTTATTTCATGAGATGTATAAATGGTTTCCTTTAAAAGAAAAATTCTTTTTCTCCTCATTTTTCTTATTTTCCAAATTTCCAAAACATTATGATATTTTGTTCAAATTTCTTCTACCAATTTCCAATCCCAAAATTTGGGTGTTACAAATCCTACCCCCCTTAAAAATAATCTCGTCCTCGAGATTTGTAAGGAAAAAGGATGCATACTCATATGCACAAACAAAGAGATCTCAGCATGAGGTATTATTCTTTAACAAAACATTGGATCAATAGACCTTTATTATTTCTTCTAAAATATTATCATATTACTAAAGTAACACCTAGATCTTACAAGTCATCATAATTTATATCTATGTAGCTTGGTGAAGCTGGTGGTGGTGGGGGTTGTTGTTGTTGTTGTCTCTCCAGCCGTGCTTGCCTTATTTCTTGGCGGGCTTGACGTATTTCCTCGCGTTGTTGTCTTATCTGATTCTGCATCTCGGTCACCATGTCTGTTAACTGTTGTATTACCAGTCTTTGGGTAGCAACCACTTGATTGAGGTCAACAGGTGGAGGATTTGGAGGATTCATTTTCTGTTTGTTGTTACGTGACAATCTTTCCTTTCCTGGTATTGACCATGAAAGTTAGAAGCATGTGGTAATAGTTTTGCAAAGGAAATCACTAAGCGGAATGGATAAGCTAGTAGTTGGTTATAATCTATAGATTCTTTGGTAGGGCTTAATTTATGTCCAGATTGGGGTAACCAATCATATAAGGTGAATATCCAAGGGTAAGATAGAATCTGTCAAGATGAGAGATATACATGGGTGAGATAGGCTACAAGATGTAGGTTAAAAGTTTGTTTGTTATTAGGTGGGAATAGAAAGGTCATACTATTCATTATGGCACTATGGGTTGGGTTAGCTCATGGTTGAATTGATCCAATGTGCTAAGATAAGTTAATACATGGCTAGTGGGGTTAAGTCTCTTCTACCATCATTACTAATGTGTTTAAGTAGACCACATTAGATTAGATTATATTAGATTAGATTAGATTGGTATAACTAGTTTGACTAGATGAGACTAGTTAGATAGATCTTCCTGGGTAGGATATATTTTATCAGGATATGTTATAAATCTCTGTTAGGTTAAAACAGAGGGGGTTATGCAACTATCAGATAGTTGAGGTAGTTGTATATAGCCAAGTTGATCTATCATTCTTAATTTAGTGCGGGGTGAACTAAGTTAAGACTTGTTCTATAGGGGTAGAGTCTAAACTATTCCATCAGTGTTATCTAACATATTTGATAAGTCACTTTAGATTTGATCAGATCTAGGTTAGATTGGTGTGACTAGTTTGACTAGATAGGATCTAATTAGTTTTGCATTAGATCATGGTTGATGAACTAGGGTGGATAAGTATGCTTATTAGGATAAGACAGATCCATGAAGATAAGATAGAATCTTTTGAGATTAGTTAGATCTATTAAGATGAGATAAAATCTTTTCAAGATAAGATGAGTGTCTTTTAAGATGAGATGGATTTATTAAGATAAGGAAGAATCTTTTAAGATAAGATGAATTTGTTAGAATGAGATCTTTTAGGATAAGATAAATCTCTTAAGCTAGATATGTTCCAATGGGGATAATCTAGGTTGTCTAGTTAAAATATTTTTATACCTATGTGTATATGCAGATGCAATCGTGGACATTACTCCACAACCCATCACACTCAATCAAAGATCCAAATCAGACAAACATTCAAGTGCATAGATACTTATAAAAATAGTTTTGTTTTTGTTCCTAGGATTAGGTCTCCTATTCCTAAAGTCACTTTAGGTACGGATTTCAAAGTGTGAAATCCACATTTGTCTTTAGAAGGGAAAAGGTAAGAATAATCAGAGTAAAGCGGAAATAGATAAGAAAAGATTAAGATAAGTTTAGAAAAGAATCAGAGTAGCAGAGGTAAGTAAGGGTTGTCCAGTTCTATCTAGGTTTCGTCCTACAGTCAACATTGCCTCTGATACCACTTCTGTAACACCCGGATTTTAGGGGTCCAAAGCCCGGGCGCTAACATAAACACCAGGTATGCTGGGACCAAGTCTCATACATATGATGTATAGTGGCACAGGATCGAATGTCACATCTTTATATATAACAGGAATTCTATACAAAATAAATAATTACATTATAGGGAGACCACGGTCCAGCAACCCAAAGTTGACTGGGAGACGACGACCTAGACCTCTCACGAACTCATCACAGCATCCTCCATGAGCATCATCCTGTAGTACCTGTTCTTGACCTGTGGTGTATGTGAGACAGCAAGAGTGAGCTCACATACGTTCATCGCTCAACAAGTTGTGGGGAATAATGTGCATGAACTCGCCAAAGGTGGGAGCTCACGTGAAGTGTAAGGCTTACCAAAGAGGATGGTTAGAGCTGAGCATTGCTTTTAAAGTTGGTCAAAATTTTATTAGCAGTTACTAAGTATAAGTAAATACCAAACCCAATTAAGTAATAGAACAAAAGTAACAACTCCACCTGCAATGCAATGCATATGACAAATTGAATTTAGTTCCATAAATTAATCATGTGAGTGTCCGAGCTGCTCATGACCGTGAGCACGGCTAGTATACCAGTTTTACACTCTGCAGAGGTTGCGCATCTTTACCCACACGTCGTGTTACCCATCTGCCAAGGGGTCATGAATCCCATTCACCTCTACCAAGGAAGCGAGGCAGGGTAGCACTACGAGGCCTTTACAAAGTTCCACTAGCTTCCGAAAACCCGCTACAGTTTATAGGAAGATCCAGTACAGGAATCCCTTGCAGGACCGCCATCGCAGCAAAATCCTCCCGAGGGCCTCCCTACACTGACCTCTCCCCTACTGCCCTTGCCCCTTTCGGGTAAGGTAGTCTTCCACTAGCTTTCCTAATTAATCAGCCAAGGGCATCCCATACTACCCTTGTGGTAGCACTGTTTTCCCGGGTGGTTCTCCATGTTCCAATTAACATAATGATCTCAACATGAACCATAAATAACAACTGATAACAAAAGTAGAATCATGAATAGTAATGTGTATCTCTATACCCAAAGCCACATATAGCACTAGCAAGTATTACCCAAAGATTCAGTGGTGAACAAGGTATAAAGATAGTCAAACTAGGGTAACCTATTGGGTCCCATCAAAATTAACCTATGCAGATCATTATGATTAATTAGAACATGAGTAGGTGAAAAGAAGTGATCAAGGGCACAACTTGCCTGGGCCTTGAGAATCCAGGTACCAGGATGATTCTTCAGATCCTCGTGACCTCACTGCTAGTCGTAGCAATACAAACATACATAGTATAGGCAAATTTAACATTACACCAAACATAAGAACAAAATATACAGTAATAATCTACACATTAAAATAAAACCACAGGAACTGGAATCACTAAATTTGGAGTTGTAGATTTTAAGTTATGATTTTCCTAAGGTTTAATGTGATTAAAATATGATTAAATGATAAATAAATTTTCTGACAGAGTTTATGTCAAAGCAAAGACACTAAATGATGGAGAATATTATTACAAAGTTTTAGAAACTGGAATCGTTCAATTTGGAGCTCATATACATTTTCTATGAATTATATATATTCTAGGAATTATTTTTATATTAAAAACTCATTTTCTAATTAATTTCCCTGATTTTCTAACTCACTGGACTGGGCCTCAATTCCAGAGAATCCCAGGGGGCTCTGGGCAATTTTTCCAAGACTCAGACTACACCCGCACAGGACGGCGGGTTGATTCAACAGAACCCGAGGGGCTCTTTAACAAATATGCCAGCGCTAAAGGGTATGGTTGAATCTCGGCCGCACGATCTGAACCGAGCGGCCCAGATTAGATCCTGACCTAAGTGAACCGGTACGCGACGATGTCCGCAGGATCTGAGATCGACGGCCCACGAATGCCCACGACTCACACTACCCCGAACCACACGATTGGAGACCGACGGCTCGGATTTAAATTGACGAAGGGGTACGCCCCGATCTAATCGTGGCCGTTGAATAGGATCCAACGGCCAGGAGCCCTTCCCCCAATCTCCAGCATCCCGAGCGGCGGCGGTGGCGCTCCCACGGCGGAGCTTCGCCGGCGAGCGCGCGATCCGGTCAACCGCAACCCCGTGCCTAAAATTAAACAGTGCCACGCGTACCAGAGGCCAAGGCGAGATCGATCGTGAGTTTTTTTTTTACCTCGGTTTGGCGACGATGATAGCTCGGCCACGACGCGGCGCGGGTTCACGGCGGCGCAGCGGACACGGCGAGGAATTCCGGCGAGGCCCGCGACGAATCCCGGGCGTTCTTGCTACGGATGCCACCCAGCTGGCCAGACGAAGCCCGCGGACACACAACCGAGGGCCGGACCGACGGCGAAAGGGGAAAGGCACGGCGGCGGGTTTCTTCTTCTCTCTCGCGCTCCTTCACGTCTTTGGTGGATCCCGGGCGCGGTGCGACACGGGGAAGCTAGGGGAACGACCCGAGCTTTTATACCCAGGCGGCGAAGTCCGAGCACGGGCGCGAGGAACGAGATTCCCGGCGGCATCGCGGAGGTCGTTGCGGTGCGTTCGGCGTAGCTGTTGAAGATGGACCTGACAAGTGGGCCCCGCGAACCAGAGACAGAGAGAGCAGGCGAGCGTGAGGCAAGAGCGGCTGACGGGGTGGCCCGCGGAGCAGCGAGGGATGGCGCGCGCGCGGCGTGAGAGGCTGCCCGATGGGGCCCGCGTGTCGGCGCCGAGCGGGAGAGGTTGGGCCGCGCGGGATATGGGCCGAAATGGTGGTCGCCGGCCCATGAAGGATTTTATTCTTTTTCTTTTTCTTTTCTATTTTCTTTTCCCCATTTTCAAATCCAATTCAAATCCAATTTGAATTCAAGTTTGAATTTCAAACTTTTGTGAATAACTTGTCCTCAGTTTGAAAGGTATAATTTATTAATATAAGTGTGAAGGATATTTATTTTATTTTATGTAATATTTTTCTTAGTTCTTCCCTTCTCTTTTTATTTTCTATTTTCTATTCCAAATTCAAATTTAATTTTAACTATTCAAAATCCAATTCACATTTTACTTTGAATTTCAGGTTCCTCAAATCAAATATAATCCTGAAGGGAATTTAGACTTTACTGTTTGGATCACTTATTTATTTTTAATAAGTATATAGCCTTTCCTTTTCTTTTCTATTTCTAGTTCAAATCCAAACTTATATTTTTATTTTAGTTTTCAGATTTTTCAAATGTATTAATTGAAATCCAAGGGTGAATATAAACCATACTATTTTATTATTACTAGTTTAAGTTTTATTCTCCTTGTTTATTTATTTCATGAGATGTATAAATGGTTTCCTTTAAAAGAAAAATTCTTTTTCTCCTCATTTTTCTTATTTTCCAAATTTCCAAAACATTATGATATTTTGTTCAAATTTCTTCTACCAATTTCCAATCCCAAAATTTGGGTGTTACAAAAGTGAGGCTCATTTTGGAAAAGAATGGGATTCCGACTGCTCCTCATCCGACTCCGACGATGAAGGACTCGTTGCCTCAGCCTTCAACAAGTCTTCGCTCTTCCCCAACGAATGCCACACTTGCCTCATGGCCAAAGAGAAGAAGGTAAGTGTTTGAGAAACCCCTAAGCACACTACTTTTAGCGATGATGATTCTTCCGATGATGAAGTAGATTACTCTAGCTTATTTAAAGGTTTAGATAGAGCCAAAGTAGAGAAAATTAATGAATTAATTGATGCTCTAAATGAAAAAGATAGATTGCTAGAGAAGCAAGAAGACATTTTATATGAGGAACATGACAAATTTGTTAGTGTAGAAAAGTCTCTTGCTTTAGAAACTAAGAGAAATGAAATGCTATCTTCTGAGTTATCTGCTTGCCATGAATCTATATCTAGTTTAAAGATTTTAAATGATGATTTAAATGCTAAGCTAGAGGAAGTTAACAAATCTAGTTCATGTGTAGAGCATGTTGTTATTTGCAATAGATCTAAAAACTTTGATGTTGATACTTGTAATAGACATCTTATTGCTATTACTAAATTAAATGATGAGGTGGCAAGTCTTAATGCTCAACTTAAGACTTGCAAAAATGATTTTGATAAATTAAAGTTTGCTGGGGATGCCTACACTGTTGGTAGACACCCCTCAATTAAGGATGGACTTGGTTTTCGAAGGGAAACCAAGAACTTAACAAGACAAAAGGCTCCCATTCGCACTAAGGAGAAAGGGAAGCCCCCTATGGCTAGTAGTACTCAAAGGAATCATGCTTTCATCTATAATAGGAAAATTGATAGTCATTCCAATTATAATAGGAGTTATGATCATGATGCTTTTGATTCACATGCTATGTTTGCCTCTAGTTCTACTTTTGTGCATGGTAGAAATAGGCCTAGGAGAAATCATGTTGTGTCTCATACTCCTAGAAACGTGTACAATGGACCTTCTACTATTTACCATGCTTATAATGCTTCTTTTGTTCTTTCATGTAAGAATGCAAAAATAGTGGCTAGGAAATTGGGATCCAAATGCAAGGGAGACAAGACTTGTATTTGGGTTCCAAAAGTTATTTTGACTAACCTTGTAGGACCCAACAAGAGTTGGGTACCTAAAACCCAAGCTTAAATTCCTTGCATGTTTATGCATCCGGGGGCTCAAGCTGGATTATCGATAGCAGATGCATAAACCACATGACGGGGAAGAAGAAGATGTTCACCTCATACGTCAAGAACAAGGATTCCCAGGATACGATTATCTTTGGAGATGGGAATCAAGGCAAGGTCAAAGGTTTGGGAAAATTAGCCATCACAAGTGAGCACTCTGTTGGGGCGAAGGCGAAGACGCTACCCTTCGCATGAAGCCTTCGTCGCCTCGCTACACCAACGAAGGCAAGATTATCGGCGTGGTTGCACTTCATCCTCTCCATTGCAAGACGAAGACCAGACTCCAACGAAGTTTGGCAGTCCTGTGTCCTCATCTCGCCCGGAGGCCGACGTGGAATTCGGCCCACTGTAACAGGCCTCGCGTGGACAAGTGTGTTATGGGCCTAATCTGTAATAACTTTTCTGTAATGACGGTCTGTAACCTCCCTTTATGGGAATATTCTAGGGATAGTCCGGGAACCTGAGGGCATAAACGTCCTTGCCTTGGGACGTTGGACATTCGGGTACCTATAAATACCCCCGTACAGTGCCCTCGAGAGGCCAGATTAACGGAGCAATTGTCATCCCACGATAAACTTTGCTTGCACTCTTTCCACTTTCCTGTTGGATCCACTTGCCCAGGAGAGCAAGTTCCAACATTTGGCGCCCACCATTCGTGCCACAAACAAACCACCCGCGATGGCACCCTAGAGAGCTAGTTCGAAGGCAGCCCCATCCGTTGACGAAGCGGCAAAGGTGGCGCTCCTGGCTGAGAAAAAAGGCAAGGCCCTCACAGACAACACCCACTAAGAAGCCTCCAAAGACGAAGCTCTCAGCAAGAGATAGCGCCAAGAACACCCCACTCCTGAAGGCATCATACGCACCTACAGCTCCAGAGGGCAACCACAAGCACCACCCCCAGGCTTCGCTCCACCAGAGGGCGAAGATGCAGTAGAGGACGGCGAAGTCATCGGCATCTCAGCCGAAGAACAGCTACAGCTACGGGCCCTGCGCATCAAGAACCACAACCTCCAAAAACAGAGAGACATCCTTGAGGCCAAGTGCCAACGTGTGTAACGCCCTGAATTTGGGGGTAGAATTTTTTCTTCTTTTCTCTCACCAAATTCAGGCGTTACTCTTTTCTTTTCTCGTTCTCTCGCTAAACCTTGACCTTTTCCAAAGTTTTAGCGGGGTTCGGCTTGGAATTCCCGCATAAAGCAAAACCTTAAAATACTTTATGTTGTTTGATGCATCATGCCGAACCATGCATTCTTTCGATTGCTTAAAAATGTAAGTGCATTCATTCAGGAAAAACGGATTTCGAAAAGGAGAAAACCTTTTTTTCTTTTTCTTTTTTTTCCTTCCTTCTCTCTCTCCTCCCTTTTTCTCTCTCCCGCGCCGTGGGCCGCCCCGGCCGCCCCTGGCCGGCCCAGCCGCCCCCCCCCCCCCCCCCCGCGCGCCCCCTTTGGGCCCAGCTGGCCCAGCCGCCCCTCCCTCTTTCCCCCAAATCCCTCTCTCTCCCTCCCTTTCTCCCATTTTCTCTCTAGCCGCCGCCCCCTGCCCTAGCTGCCGCCCCCTGCAGCTCGGCCGCCCCTGCAGCTCGGCCGCACCGCCGCCCGGCCGCCCCGTCCCTGTCCCCGGTGAGCCCTCCCCTCTCCCTTCCCTCTCCCCTCCCCTCCCTCTCCCCGGTCAGGCCGCCGCCCGGCCCAACCGCCCCTGCCCGCGCACCCAGCCACCCGGCTTGGCCGCCCCTGTGCCCGCCCGGCTCGGCCGCCCGCACCGTCGCTCGGTCGCCCCTGCCCGCGGCCCAGCCGCCCCAGCTCGGCCGCCCCGCGCCCGCGCCCTGCCCAGCCGCCCCTGCCCCTGGCCGGTTCAACCGCCCCCCGGCCGGTTCAACCGCCCCCCCCCCTTTTTATTTATTTTATTTTATTTTATTTTATTTTATTTCATCATTGTTATTTATTTTGTTTTGGACAAGCTAATCATCGTTCATGTTAATGAAATAAGAAAACTTAATTTAGAATTCCGTTACGCTAGTTAATTCATATAATCAATTGTTTATCCAGTTCAATGTTGATCAACTAAAAATGACTAGGTTTCCATTAGTGCATATAACTAAATTCTTTTGTTAGAACCAATTGTAACTAATCATTCGTGCATAAGCTTTAACCCCTGCGAGACCTTTACCCGTTTCTTTCTAACCTTAACGAATGCGATACCGAATGTCATACTTGATGCATATTTACTTTATTTGTCCCCTTGTGTGGTGTACTGTTTTTTTCCTAATTTGAATGGATGTATGTATGTATGCTTGCAATCGCATAGAGAATGATCCGGTCGAAGAGCCCGAAGAACTCGCAGGAGAAGCCCCTGAGCAGCAGTCGGTTGGTGGAGGCAAGTGTCCTTTGACCTATCTCTGTCCTATTCATTCTTTAATTCACCTCCCGCATTACACATTTATACCTAAGGATTGACTAGCTTTTGTTATCCATGTCCTTGTTTACCTATTTGGGTCGGATTATTATTGTTTAGCTTCATGCTGTTGCTCAAACTCTAATCAATGAACATGATGAGATTATATATGATACGCTGTTTTCCCTTCTCTTATTATGATGTTGTACTTGTGGTCTTCAAGGGGGCTCGAGCGGTTTATCGAGTGCCTCTCCGTAAGGACCTGTTCTATGGATGACCGCCCGGGAAAACAGTGCAACCATGAGGGTGGAGTGGGACGCCCTTAGCTGAATAATTAGAGGAACCGGGGTGTAGTTCGCTTAGCCGTTGTGCCGTCAATGGGGCTCGGTGTATGCGGCTCGCTCTGCCAAGGTTGATTTGTCCCTTGGGGAGGAGTGCGGTACATTTAGGAAACCTAACGGGCGGCTACAGCCCCGGGAAATCTTTGTAAAGGCTACATAGTGAGACCCTGCCTATTCACCTTGGTAGTGTTTAAGGGTTTGATCGGCCCGAGGCAAGAGGGAATCACGGCTTGTGGGTAAAGTGCACAACCTCTGCAGAGTGTTTGAAAACTAATATATCAGTCGTGCTCGCGGTTATGAGCGACCAAGGGAGCTCCAGTGATTAGTGGTACTTGATCAGAGACATTTTGGTTTACAGATGACAATGAGGATGGTTATGATTATGCTTATGGTAATGGTAAGTGGTATTCTTTCCGTTTGGAAAGGGTACTTTGGGTTAATAACTTGGGTTAATGCTAAAACCTGGCTTTCTACTAGTAAATAATAAACTGACCAACTAAAAGCAACTGCTTGACTTACCCCCACATAAAGCTAGTCCACTACAGCCAAACAGGATACTTGCTGAGTATGTTGATGTGTACTCACTCTTGCTCTACACACCAAACCCCCCCCCCAGGTTGTCAGCATTGCAACCACGGCTCAGGCGAAGATGAAGCTGTGGAAGGAGACTTCCAGGAGTTCCAAGACTACGACGAGTTCTAGGTGTGGGTTAGCGGCAACCCCCAGTCGGCTGCCTGTGAAGGCCGCGGTTATCTACGTTTCGTTTTCGCACTTTGATTTACTGTAAGGACTATATGGACGTCTCAGACGTATGATGTAATCGACTATTATTTCCCCTTTTAATACTATTTTGAGCACTGTGTGATGATGTCCATGTTATGTAACTGCTGTGTACGTGAATAACTGATCCTGGCACGTACATGGTTCGCATTCGGTTTACCTTCTAAAACCGGGTGTGACATAAGTTGGTATCAAAGCCGTGCTGACTGTAGGACCGCTAACCTAGAGTAGAATGGTCGTTCTAAGGATTATAGACCTCTGTCAGTGCCTTGACTTTGGTACCCCTTCAAAAGTTGGTCATACTGACCAAACCTATGTTCTACTATATATTATACCTTGCTGAAAATTATGTTTTATTCTAATGCTTCATTTATTTATGATTCATTATTTGCTGGTCATATTAATTCTGTTCTCACTCTTTTGCTTGCGGTGTCTTTTGTAGATGGCTCGTCTTAGACACACTGCACGAAAGTCTGTCATCCCCTTCTTACCCTCCCGCCTTGCGGAGCGTCCGCTTCGCCGTCCCGTGGCCGGACAGTCCAGCCACTTGGAGAGACTGCACCACCGCCTGCATGAGGAGTAGGAACATCGACGACAGGAGCAGCAGGGCTCTTCTTTCTCGCTCCAGCAGGAGATAGAGTCTGTGAGGAGCTGCTCCCCTGTGCTTCCCCTGGAGGCGCCCCCTGCACCACCACTGGGCGCCCCAGCCCCTGGAGTAGCTGCTAGAGGAGACCCAGACGATGGAGATGGCGACGACAGCCCGAGCCACGATACTGACTTCCCTGCTGACCATGAGCCGGAAGGATGGGTTGCTCGACCCATCACTCGCGACGCTGCTCGCGGGTGTCACTTCCACGACGCGCTCGACACCCTGCTACGTCAGGCACTTGACCGGCGTACTTGGTCCATCGAGTATCGCTGTGTGGTCTACCAGCATAGTCGCGGGGTCTACCCGGACCGCTGGGAGGCGACCTGTTTGGTGCGCCGTCCGGAGAACAGTCTCCAGGGCGCAGAGGCTTGCTCAGAGCACTATTCTATCTCTGAGCGGGACTCAGCTGAGGCAGCCATGCAGGATGCTGCACGGCGTGCGCTTTCGCACTACTGCTCGGTTCTCGGTGGGGTAGCTGACGGTCTCGTCCTGAAGTATTACCCCCGCCATCCATCTGCCAGCACAGGAGGCGTGATTGTTTCACCTGCTGGTGAGGATAATCCTAGGTTGAGCAGCACAGTCAACCTAGCCGCCGTTCTAAACACGGAGCTGGACCATGCATTAGACGAGCTGAGTAGGGCTCGTGCTGAGATCGCCCTGCTGCGGGCTGAGCGCGCGGAACGTCGTCACCTGGATGTTGGTTCCCCCGCTCCCGTTGGGACTCAGCACCCGTACCGCTCACCTCGACGTGGACGCCAGTCTTATGGCAATCCCGACTGCAAGACCAAGATAAATCTAGAACCATAAATCGTTAGAGTTGGATCTTGTAATTAATACAAAATATATACGTAGAAGCTACAGTCTTAGCGTTAGTCCCGCTTTTAGTTAGTCTTAGTTAGACAGGATAGTTTGCTATGTCCTGTGCATCTATGTTTGTCATGATGAACTATGTTTGGTTTGGATTTTTGTAATGACTGTCACCAGAGTGTGGGTATCCCCTGCATTTTGGTTTACATATTATGTTAATGGAGTTAGTTATATAGTTGGGAAACCTTTTATTCCACTTTCCTCTTTATCTGAGAAGCTGTGTGGTCTGTGTTGGAGATCAGTGAAGATGCTCATCTGTTCAGTGCTGTTGAAGAATTCTATACTCTTTTCTTATGCTGCAAGATTTGCCAGATCAGTTCTGATGTGTGGTTGCATTCTGCAGATGTTAGAGAACAGGCGCAGAGGAGGAAGGCGTGCTCAGCAGGAGCGAGCCGCTCCGCAGGATGAGGTGCCCCAGCAGCAGCACCTGCCACCCCCGCCCCCGATGTCGATCGAGCAGATGTTTCTGATGCAGACTCAAGCGGTTCAAGCCATCGGTCAGACTCTGGCCGCCATTCAGCAGCAGCAACAGCAGCAAGCACCACCCTAGCCTCAGATGCCACAGATGCCCAGAGACAAGCGTGCTGAATTCATGAGAGGTCATCCCCCAACGTTCGCTCACTCTTCTGACCCCATGGATGCTGAAGATTGGCTGCGCACTGTGGAGCGGGAGTTGCATACCGCTCAGTGTGATGACAGGGAGAAAGTCTTGTATGGTCCCCGTCTGTTGAGAGGAGCAGCCCAATCATGGTGGGAGTCTTATCTCGCCACCCATGCCAACCCCGATGCCATCACCTGGGAAGAGTTCAGAGGTAGCTTTCGTCAGTACCATGTGCCCGCAGGTCTGATGACAGTGAAGAAGGAGGAGTTCCTGGCCCTTAAGCAAGGGTCATCATCTGTCAGTGAGTATCGAGACAGGTTTCTGCAGTTGTCTCGCTATGCTCCTGAAGATGTCAACACCGACGCCAAGCGACAGTACCGTTTCTTGAGAGGCTTGGTTGACCCTCTTCAGTACCAACTGATGAATCATACCTTCCCGACATTCCAGCACCTGATTGATAGAGCAATCATGACAGAAAGGAAGCGTAAGGAGATGGAGGATCGTAAGCGCAAGATCAGTGGACCCCAGCCTGGAAGCAGCAGTCGTCCTCGTTTCTCAGGCAATCAACCTCAGCAGTTCAGGCAGAACCAGCATCCACCTCAGCAGCAGCAGTTCCAAAGGCAGTATCCTCAGCACCAGTACCAGAACCGTCAGAGCAATCAGTTAGGAGGTCAGTTTTAGAGGCAGAATCAGCAGACACCTCGTCTTCCTGCCCCAGCAAACCAGCAGAACAGTCAGGCAGCACCAGCTCAGGTTGGAAACAGAGCATGTTTCCACTGTGGAGAGCAAGGCCACTGGGTGATGCAATGTCCGAAGAAGGCAGCCCAGCAGCAATCAGGCCCCAATGCCCCAGCAAAGCAGAATGTGTCTCAGCCTGGAGCAGGCAACCGCTCTCAACCGCGCTATAATCATGGGAGACTGAACCATTTGGAGGCTGAAGCAGTTCAGGAGACCCCGGCATGATAGTAGGTATGTTCCCAGTCGACTCCCATATTGCAGAAGTGTTATTTGATACTGGAGCAACACATTCTTTCATTACTGCATCGTGAGTAGAAGCACATAATCTTCCAATTACTACCATGTCAACCCCCATTGAAATTGACTCAGCCGGTGGTAGAATTCGAGCCGATAGCATTTGTTTGAATATAAGTGTGGAAATAAGGGGGATAGCGTTTCCCGCTAACCTTATAGTAATGGGTACTCAGGGAATAGATGTCATCCTAGGGATGAATTGGCTAGATAAGTATCAGGCAGTTATCAGTTGTGATCAAAGGACAATCAAGTTGGTGTCCCCACTAGGAGAAGAAGTGGTGACCGAGTTAGTCCCGCCTGAGCTGAAGAAAGGAAGTTGTTATCAGATGGCTGTCGATAGCAGTGAAGCAGACCCAATTGAGAGTATCAAGGTTGTGTCTGAATTTCCAGATGTGTTTCCAAAGGATTTACCGGGTATGCCACCAGAGCGGAAAGTTGAGTTTGCCATAGAGCTTCTTCCTGGAACCGCCCCTATCTTTAAGAGAGCTTACAGAATATCCGGACAGAGTTGGTTGAGCGTAAGAAGCAGATTGATGAGTTGTTAGAGAAAGGTTACATCCGGCCAAGCACCTCGCCTTGGGCCGCCCCTTTCTTGTTCGTGGAAAAGAAAGATGGCACCAAAAGGATGTGTATCGATTATCGAGCTTTGAATGAAGTCACGATCAAGAACAAGTACCCTTTGCCCAGAATAGAAGATCTGTTCGACCAGTTGAGAGGAGCCAGTGTGTTCTCCAAGATCGATCTGAGGTCAGGTTATCATCAGCTCAGGATCCGACCTTCGGACATTCCGAAGACGGCATTCACTACCAAGTATGGGTTATATGAGTTCACAGTGATGTCTTTTGGTTTGACCAATGCACCAGCGTTTTTCATGAACTTGATGAACAGCATATTCATGGATTATCTTGATAAGTTCGTGGTGGTATTCATTGATGACATTCTGGTTTATTCTCAAAGCGAAGAAGAGCATGCAGATCATTTGAGGATGGTATTGCAGAGATTGCGAGAGCACCAGTTGTATGCAAAGTTGAGCAAGTGTGAGTTCTGGATCAGTGAAGTCCTGTTCTTGGGTCACATAATCAACAAAGAAGGATTGGCTGTGGATCCGAACAAAGTGGTAGACATTCTGAACTGGAAAGCGCCAACGGATGCTCGAGGAATCAAGAGCTTCATTGGAATGGCCAGATATTATCGGCGATTCATTGAAGGGTTTTCGAAGATTGCGAAACCAATGACAGCATTGCTAGGCAACAAGGTTGAGTTCAAGTGGACCCAGAAATGTCAAGAGGCCTTCGAAGCGCTGAAAGGGAAGTTGACTACAGCGCCTGTCCTAGTCTTGCCTGATGTGCACAAGCCCTTCTCTGTGTACTGTGATGCTTGTTACACAGGTTTGGGATGCGTATTGATGCAAGAGGGAAGAGTTGTGGCTTACTCGTCCCGACAGCTGAAGGTTCATGAGAAGAATTACCCAATCCATGACCTAGAGTTGGCAGCAGTGGTTCACGCACTGAAGACATGGAGGCACTATCTGTATGGACAGAAATGCGATGTTTACACAGACCACAAGAGTCTGAAGTACATATTCACTCAGTCAGAATTGAATATGAGGCAGCGAAGATGGTTAGAGCTGATCAAAGACTATGAGTTGGAGATCCATTACCATCCAGGCAAAGCGAACATAGTGGCAGATGCTTTGAGCAGGAAGAGTCAAGTCAATCTGATGGACGCTCGTCCGATGCCTTATGAGTTGGCCAAGGAGTTTGACAGGTTGAGTCTCAGGTTTCTGAACAATTCGCGAGGAGTCACAGTTGAGTTGGAACCTACCTTGGAGCGAGAAATCAAAGAAGCGCAGAAGAATGATGAAAAGATCAGTGAGATTCGGCGACTGATCCTAGATGGCAAAGGCAAAGATTTTCGTAAAGATGCAGAAGGTGTGATATGGTTCAAAGACCGATTGTGCGTTCCTAATGTCCAATCCATTCGGGAGTTGATCCTTAAGGAAGCTCATGAGACAGCCTATTCGATTCACCCTGGCAGTGAGAAGATGTATCAGGATCTGAAAAAGAAATTCTGGTGGTACGGAATGAAGAGGGAAATCGCAGAGCATGTGGCTATGTGCGATAGTTGCCGAAGAATTAAGGCAGAGCACCAGAGACCAGCTGGATTGTTGCAACCGTTGCAGATCCTTCAGTGGAAATGGGATGAAATCGGTATGGATTTCATAGTCGGATTGCCTCGCACTCGAGTCGGCTACGATTCCATTTGGGTAGTAGTGGACCGCTTGACCAAGTCAGCCCACTTCATACCAGTCAAGACCAACTACAGCAGTGCCGTATTGGCAGAGTTGTATATGTCTCGGATCGTTTGTCTTCATGGTGTGCCAAAGAAGATAGTGTCAGACAGAGGAACGCAGTTCACCTCTCATTTCTGGCAGCAATTGCATGAAGCTTTGGGCACACATCTGAATTTCAGTTCAGCTTATCATCCACAGACAGATGGCCAGACCGAAAGGACCAATCAAATTCTCGAAGATATGTTGAGAGCCTGTGCGCTGCAAGATCAGTCCGGATGGGATAAGCGATTGCCTTATGCAGAGTTTTCCTATAACAACAGTTACCAGGCCAGTTTGAAGATGTCACCGTTTCAGGCGCTCTATGGAAGGAGTTGCAGAACTCCGTTGCAATGGGATCAGCCTGGAGAAAAGCAGGTGTTTGGGCCAGACATTCTACTTGAAGCCGAAGAGAACCTCAAGATGGTCCGGGAGAATCTGAAGATAGCTCAATCAAGGCAGCGAAGCTATGCAGACACAAGAAGAAGAGAGCTGAGTTTTGAAGTCGGAGACTATGTCTATCTGAAAGTGTCACCGATCAGGGGAGTCAGAAGGTTCGGAATCAAAGGCAAGCTAGCACCCCGCTACATTGGTCCGTACCAAATCCTCTCAAGGCATGGAGAAGTGGCCTATCAGCTCAGTCTGCCAGAGAATTTGTCCGCTGTGCATGATGTCTTTCATGTGTCTCAGTTGAAGAAGTGCTTGCGTGTGCCAGAAGAGCAGTTGCCAGTGGAAGGTCTTGAAGTCCAGGAGGACTTGACCTACGTTGAGAAGCCAGTGCAGATCCTTGAGGTTGCAGACAGAGTCACCCGAAGGAAGACCACCAGAATGTGCAAAGTCAGATGGAATCACCACTCTGAGGAAGAAGCAACCTGGGAGCGTGAAGATGATCTGATGGCTAAATACCCTGAGCTCTTTGCTAGCCAACCCTGAATCTCGAGGGCGAGATTCTTTTAAGGGGGATAGGTTTGTAACGCCCTGAATTTGGGGGTAGAATTTTTTCTTCTTTTCTCTCACCAAATTCAGGCGTTACTCTTTTCTTTTCTCGTTCTCTCGCTAAACCTTGACCTTTTCCAAAGTTTTAGCGGGGTTCGGCTTGGAATTCCCGCATAAAGCAAAACCTTAAAATACTTTATGTTGTTTGATGCATCATGCCGAACCATGCATTCTTTCGATTGCTTAAAAATGTAAGTCCAGGAAAAACGGATTTCGAAAAGGAGAAAACCTTTTTTTCTTTTTCTTTTTTCCTTCCTTCTCTCTCTCCTCCCTTTTTCTCTCTCCCGCGCCGTGGGCCGCCCCGGCCGACCCAGCCCCCCCCCCCCCCCCCGCGCGCCCCCTTTGGGCCCAGCTGGCCCAGCCGCCCCTCCCTCTTTCCCCCAAATCCCTCTCTCTCCCTCCCTTTCTCCCATTTTCTCTCTAGTCGCCGCCCCCTCCCTAGCCGCCGCCCCCTGCAGCTCGGCCGCCCCTGCAGCTCGGCCGCACCGCTGCCCGGCCGCCCCGTCCCCATCCCCGTCCCCGGTGAGCCCTCCCCTCTCCCTTCCCTCTCCCCTCCCCTCCCTCTCCCCGGTCAGGCCGCCGCCCGGCCCAACCGCCCCTGCCCGCGCACCCAGCCGCCCGGCTCGGCCGCCCCTGTGCCCGCCCGGCTCGGCCGCCCGCACCGCAGCTCGGCCGCCCCGCGCCCGCGCCCTGCCCAGCCGCCCCTGCCCCTGGCCGGTTCAACCGCCCCCCGGCCGGTTCAACCGCCCCCCCCCCCCCTTTTTTTATTTATTTTATTTTATTTTATTTTCTTTCATCATTGTTATTTATTTTGTTTTGGACAAGCTAATCATCGTTCATGTTAATGAAATAAGAAAACTTAATTTAGAATTCCGTTACGCTAGTTAATTCATATAATCAATTGTTTATCCAGTTCAATGTTGATCAACTAAAAATGACTAGGTTTCCATTAGTGCATATAACTAAATTCTTTTGTTAGAACCAATTGTAACTAATCATTCGTGCATAAGCTTTAACCCCTGCGAGACCTTTCCCCGTTTCTTTCTAACCTTAACGAATGCGATACCGAATGTCATACTTGATGCATATTTACTTTATTTGTCCCCTTGTGTGGTGTACTGTTTGTTTCCTAATTTGAATGGATGTATGTATGTATGCTTGCAATCGCATAGAGAACGATCCGGTCGAAGAGCCCGAAGAACTCGCAGGAGAAGCCCCTGAGCAGCAGTCGGTTGGTGGAGGCAAGTGTCCTTTGACCTATCTCTATCCTATTCATTCTTTAATTCACCTCCCGCATTACACATTTATACCTAAGGATTGACTAGCTTTTGTTATCCATGTCCTTGTTTACCTATTTGGGTCGGATTATTATTGTTTAGCTTCATGCTATTGCTCAAACTCTAATCAATGAACATGATGAGATTATATATGATACGCAGTTTTCCCTTCTCTTATTATGATGTTGTACTTGTGGTCTTCAAGGGGGCTCGAGCGGTTTCTCGAGTGCCTCTCCGTAAGGACCTGTTTTATGGATGACCGCCCGGGAAAATAGTGCAACCATGAGGGTGGAGTGGGACGCCCTTAGCTGAATAATTAGAGGAACCGGGGTGTAGTTCGCTTAGCCGTTGTGCCGTCAATGGGGCTCGGTGTATGCGGCTCGCTCTGCCAAGGTTGATTTGTCCCTTGGGGAGGAGTGCGGTACATTTAGGAAACCTAACGGGCGGCTACAGCCCCGGGGAAATCTTTGTAAAGGCTACGTAGTGAGACCCTGCCTATTCACCTTGGTAGTGTTTAAGGGTTTGATCGGCCCGAGGCAAGAGGGAATCACGGCTTGTGGGTAAAGTGCACAACCTCTGCAAAGTGTTTGAAAACTGATATATCAGCCGTGCTCGCGGTTATGAGCGGCCAAGGGAGCTCCAATGATTAGTGGTACTTGATCAGAGACATTTTGGTTTACAGATGACAATGAGGATGGTTATGATTATGCTTATGGTAATGGTAAGTGGTATTCTTTCCGTTTGGAAAGGGTACTTTGGGTTAATAACTTGGGTTAATGCTAAAACCTGGCTTTCTACTAGTAAATAATAAACTGACCAACTAAAAGCAACTGCTTGACTTACCCCCACATAAAGCTAGTCCACTACAGCCAAACAGGATACTTGCTGAGTATGTTGATGTGTACTCACTCTTGCTCTACACACCAAACCACCCCCCCAGGTTGTCAGCATTGCAACCACGGCTCAGGCGAAGATGAAGCTGTGGAAGGAGACTTCCAGGAGTTCCAAGACTACGACGAGTTCTAGGTGTGGGTTAGCGGCAACCCCCAGTCGGCTGCCTGTGAAGGCCGCGGTTATCTACGTTTCGTTTTCGCACTTTGATTTACTGTAAGGACTATATGGACGTCTCAGACGTATGATATAATCGACTATTATTTCCCCTTTTAATACTATTTTGAGCACTGTGTGATGATGTCCATGTTATGTAACTGCTGTGTACGTGAATAACTGATCCTGGCACGTACATGGTTCGCATTCGGTTTACCTTCTAAAACCGGGTGTGACAACGTGTCACCGCGCAAGCCAAGGTGTGCCAGATGATACGAAACGAGGAGCAGAGAGCCCGGGAACTCGAGCAAGAGATTGCGCTCATGTAGAGCGAAGGCCACCATGATCTGCAATACGGCTCGCCCCTCCAACAGCGCGCCCCAGCTGGAGACTTATTCATACCCCACCACGGGCCCTTCATCCCGCACGTCGCAGCTTTCCAAGGCATCAATTACCTTGATGAGCGAAGCCCCCTGGCTCCGCAACTCCAAGTGTCACCGTGGCCCGCCAACTTTAGGGTAGGGACCTACCCCAAGTACAATGGCAGCACAGACCCGGCACAATACATCATGAGCTACCAAGTCGCCGTCGCATCATCCGGAGGGGAGGACACCACAATGGCCAAGTCTTTTATCATCGCCCTCGAGGGTCCGGCCTTAACCTGGTACACCAAGTTGCCCCCATTGTCCATTGACTCCTGGAAAGGACTCCAAGACAAGTTTCTACTCAACTTCCAAGGATACCGACCCGATATCGATGCCTTGGTCGAGCTATCACTCTACAAACAACAAGAGAAGGAAACCCTACGGGAGTACTACCACAAGTTCCTGACTCTCAAGTAACAATTGCCCTCGGTCGACGACCACATCACGATACACTACGCCATCAGTGGCCTTCGGGCTGGCGTCCTATATAGTCACTGCATCAGGGACCCACCCAAAAATCTCCAAGAGCTCTATCAGCTGTTCGAGAAATACGCCAGATCTAAAGAGCTCCATCAACGAAAGGTCGAGTCTCAGAGAAAGCCCAAGGACCCTCCACAGTCCAGCCGAACCTAGACAAGGCCTTCGTAGCCAGACTCCAAACGGGACAGTTGTAGTCAGCAGCAGGTGCACAACATAGCCAACCAGCACCCCGCTGGTGAGGCCCCTCGCCATCAGGAATATCCCCCCTAGGGTCGCGGCAATGGCACACGAGGCTGGGGCCGGGGCCGGGCGCAACAACCACGCTGATTTTACTATTCATTTCACGACGAAGACTGCACACACCCAACAAGGGATTGCCCAGAAACAAAAGCCATCAAGGACAGAATGTCTCAGGCACCACCAGCCGACAATCAAAGAGTTGTCGCGCACACATATCACCACTAGCAACCATATAACAACGTTCATATCCAGCACCCAACCAACCACGCATATCAGCATCACCAGGAAGTACAAATTCTTCCACCCCCGCCTCCGCCTCCACATCACCCGAACCCACACCAACAAAATCATCCCCAGCACCAAAGCAGGAAGACTTCGCCGATCAGCCGTATCGCGGAGTCATCCACATGATCACCGGAGGGTCCAGCGTAGACTTCGAGACGAAGCGGCAAAAGAGGGATCACTATCGGAGTGTCAACCATGTTGCCCTCACCGGCCCGGTGGTGCAAACGAGGTGGTCACACGTGCCACTAACCTTCGATGCCAGAGATGTTGATCTGCGCAGTGCACCTCACGTCGACGCCATGGTAATCAACTACAGCGTGGCTGGCTGGGACCTGCACAAAGTCCTAGTCGACAATGGCAGCCAAGCGGACATCATCTTCCTGCACACCTTCGACCGCATGGGCATCAACCACAGCTTACTCAAGCCTTCGGACACCCCCCTATACGACTTCGGAGGCAAGGGCACTTTCCCTGTGGGCAAGATAGAACTACCCCTGTCATTCGGCGTAGCACCCAATGCACGAAGCGAACAGGTCACCTTTGACATCGTCGACATGGTCTATCCCTACAACGCCATAATGGGTCGGGGCTCTATCAATAAATTTGAAGCGGCCATTCACGGATTGTACCTCTGCATGAAAATTCCGGGTCCACAAGGCGTGATAACGGTTTACGGTAACCAGCAGACTGCGCGTAACATTGAGAGAGACTTTGTTCCAGGCCAATGGAATGTACACTACCTTACAACACAACACGAAGTCTCCGAAGTGACCCGCCCAGCCGTTGTCGAGAAAGTTAAGGCGCAACTATAGAGCAACAACGGAACGAAGACAGTTCCCCTCGATCCGGCGACGCCCAAGTAAACGGTCGTAATAAGCGAAGACCTGACTTTGCAAGATGAGGAGAAACTCATCTCCTGTCTCTCCAGAAACAAGGACGTCTTCGCCTGGTCTACCCTCGACCTAGTCGGAGTCAGCCGCATCGTCATCGAGCACAGTCTAGGCATCGACCCTTTGGTGCGTCCAAGAAAGCAGCGGCTGCGTAAAATGTCTGACGAGAAGACAGAAGCTACCAAAGCCGAAGTGCACCGCCTGCTGGAGGCCAACTTCATCGAACCAATCGCCTACCCTACGTGGCTTGCCAACGTAGTCATGGTACAGAAGAAAAGCGGCAAGTGGCGCATGTGCATAGACTTCACCAGCCTCAACAAGGCCTGCCCCAAGGACAATTTCTAGCTACCACAGATCGGCAAAATAGTCGATAGTGTAGCCGGATGTGAAGTCATGTCCCTTCTCGACTGCTTCTCCGGCTACCACCAGATATACATGAAAGAGGAAGATAAGGCTAGCACCAGCTTCATCACACCCTTCGGCACGTACTGCTTCATCAGGATGCTAGAGGGACTCAAGAACGCTGGGTCAACCTTCTCCCGCCTCACCAAGATGGTGCTTGAGAGCCAAATGGGTCGCAACATTTTCACGTACGTGGACGACATTGTCGTCGCAAGCAAAAATAAAGAAGATCACCTGGCTGACCTCACAGAGACGTTCGCAAACATGTGGGACGCACGACTTCGCCTCAACCTCGAGAAGTGCGTCTTCGGAGTTCGCCAGGGGAAGATACTGGGCTACCTGGTGTCGCACCGCGGGATCGAGGCCAACCCGACCAAGATTCAAGCAATCATCAACATGACACCCCCGCAGTCAACTAGGGACGTCCAGTGTTTGACAGGCAGATTAGCCACCCTTAACAGATTCATTTCCAAGTCCGTAGAGCGGAGTCTACCCTTCCTCAAGACACTGTATGGCCCGAAAGACTTCGCATGGGGACCAAAACAAGCGGCAGCCTTCGCATCACTCAAGCAACACCTGTCAGACTTAATTCTTACTAGTCCCGACCCCTCGCTGCCTCTGCTGCTCTACATCGCAGCCTCGCCATATGCAGTCAGCACAGCGCTAGTCCAAGAACAAGACAGAGAGGGCACGACCCGGCAGTGTCCAGTCTACTACGTCTTCGAAGTCCTCACGACTTCCAAGTGCAACATGACTGAATTAGAAAAAATCTCTTACGTAGTCGTCATGGCATCGCACAAGCTGCGCCACTACTTCGAGGCATTCAAGGTGCGGCTCACCTCGGAAAGGGGACTAGGAGAACTATTCAGAAACCCGGAGGCGTCCGTCCGAATCACCAAATGGGCAGCCGAACTCTCCAGGTACCACATCACCTTCGAACCAAGGACAACAATCAAGTCGCAGGTCCTGGCAGACTTTATCGTCGACTGGACAGGGCCGACACGGCAGCAAGAAGAGCCTCTAGAGAAGGTGTGGACCATCCACTCCGACGGCGCATGGTGCCATGCGGGGGCAGGCACAACTGCAATCATCACGTCACCCACAGGCGTCAAGCACAGATATGCAACACGCCTCAGCTTCGCTTTGGAGTTCGATAGATGCACCAACAACATAGCAGAATACGAAGCTGTCATCCTAGGCCTTCGCAAGCTGAGAGCGCTCGGTGTCACCACCTGCATAATCAAGATAGATTCCAAAGTAGTTGACGGTCAGGTCGAAAAAGAATATTCAGCAAAAGACCCCGCACTCATGCAGTATCTCACGGCTGTTCGTAGTCTCGAGAGACAGTTTAAGGGCTTCACCCTACAGCATGTGGACCACGCCAGGAACGAAGAGGCCGACGCGTTGGCTAAGGCAGCGGTCAGAGGCGAGACTTTGCCTTCCGACGTGTTCTACCACGTCATTGGCACACCAGCCGTCCGCAACCCAGAGGGCTTACAAGTAACCAACGACACCGAGGGCCATCGCATCGTCAACCTCATTGTGACTGAAGATTGGCAGGCCCCAATAGCCCTGTTTCTGCAAGGATAGTACCACCCAAGTTATGTCAATGAGGCCAAGTGCCTCAAGCACCGAAGCCGGGACTTTGTACTAGTTGGCGGCCAGCTATACAAAAAGGGGATCAGTCAGCCCATGCTAAAATGTGTGACCGAAACCGAAGGCATTCAAATCCTTCGCGAAGTCCACAGCGGAATTTGCGGGTCCCACTCAGGGCCTAGGGCCCTCGCTGCCAAGGTAATCCGTCAAGGATTTTACTGGCCCACGATAATCTATACCATGAATCGAGTCACGAGGTCTTGCGAAGCATGCTAGAAGTTTTCTCCCCGCTCGAGCAACCCTTCGCAGTTCACCAAGCTGATCGCCCACACATGGCCACTTCAACGCTGGGGGCTGGATATTGTCGGACCACTACCTACGGCTCAGGGGAATCTCAAATTCTCCTTCGTCGCCATCGAGTACTTCACCAAGTGGATCGAGGCTAGGGCAGTATCCACAATAACGTCGAAGACCGCCCAAAAGTTCTTCTAGCAAAACATTGTTTGCCGATTCGGAGTCCCGTCTGAGCTCACAGTCGACAACGGCAAACAGTTTGACAGCCAGGACTTCAGGGATTTCTGCCTCTCCATCGACACCAAGCCTACCTTCACCTCGGTATACCACCGCAATCCAACGGTGTCGTCGAGCATGCCAACGGCAAGATTTTCACTGCCATCAAGAAAAGACTCCTCGACGATAAGAAGGGCAAATGGGCCGACCAACTACCTGAAGTGGTCTGGGCCCTAAACACGACCGAATGCCGGGCAACCTGATTCACACCTTTTCGTCTATTATATGGATCGGAGGCCATGATGCCACAGGAGATAAAGCATGGGTTGCCCCGAACAAGCACATCAGTTGTCCCTGACGTCGACGAACCAACGTCTAAAGACCTCATCGACGGAGACCGCGTCCTCGCCCTGCAGGCCCTCAACAAATACCAAGCTCAAACCAAGGCCTGGCGTGACAACGTGGTCGTCCCAAGAGAGTTCAACAAAGGAGACCTCGTACTCGTCTGGACCACCCGGACAGAGTCACGGGGCAAGCTGGAGCCGAAATGGGAGGGTCCATTCATCGTCAAGACGAAGGCTTCCCCCAGCGCGTACAGGCTATCAACGCCCTCCAGCGAAGACTTAGAGCACTCCTGGAACATTGACAATCTTCGCAAATTTTTTGTTTAACCCTCAGGGCCCACGCGCCCTTGTAATCCACCAAACAATACTATTCCGGCCCGCACTCTTTTCCTCCCGGGGGTAAGGTTTTTAACGAGGCGGAGCCATGTAATATACCTGCAAAAGCCCCCACAAAAACACAAACTCAGATGCAACGTGTCGAAAAAGACTGCATCGACGGTCTTCGGCATTCGACCACTCCAAAGTCACCGCGACAGGTAGCGTAGACTACCCTCGCGTGCGACACTCCGCGCAAAAGTCGCCTAAGGGTGCAGCCGGAGCAGCACAACAAGTGCATTAATCGAAGTCTTTTATTGAAAAGACACTCCGCGCAAAAGTCGCCTAAGGGTGCAGCCGGAGCAGCACAACAAGTGCGTTGATCGAAATCTTTTATTGAAAAGACACTCTACGCAAAAGTCACCTAAGGGTGCAGCTGGAGCAGCACACCAAGTGCGTTAATCGAAGTCTTTTATTGAAAAGACACTCCGCGCAAAAGTCGCCTAAGGGTGCAGCCAGACCAGCACAACAAGTGCGTTAATCGAAGTCTTTTATTGAAAAGACACTTCGCGCAAAAGTCGCCTAAGGGTGCAGCCGGAGCAGCACAACAAGTGCGTTAATCGAAGTCTTTTATTAAAAAGACACTCCACGCAAAAGTCGCCTAAGGGTGCAGCCAGAACAGCACAACAAGTGCAATAATCAAAGTCTTTTATTGAAAAGACACTCCGTGCAAAAGTCGCCTAAGGGTGCAGCTAGACAGGCACAATAAAATACGCCATCGAAGTCTCTCGCCGAAAAAACACTCCGCACAAAATTCGTCCACGGGTGCAGCTGGATCAGCACAGGCGTGCGAAAACGGCCAACAGGCCACATTACAATACAAATTACAGTTACATACACACGGCGAGGGCACCATATACTACATCGGCTCAACCTTCGAGATGATACCCATCTCCCTATAATTGAAAAGAATTATCCTCAATTCCTCACCCTCAAAAAGATTTTGCAGATCCCCCTCACCTATGCTCACCCCAACCGGCGAGGACAACAATTCTCGTTTACCAATCTGGTCTACTTGAAGATGGCCACGCTCCATCCCCATACGACGGCACCTACCACTTCGCGAAAACTCACCCACACTGTGTTTTGACACCACCCTTCGCCACCTGTACTCAGTACTCGCACTAGGAAGACCAGCAGCCCCGGCACCTTCCACACGCGGCGATGACTCCGCTGCGGCCACATCTAATGCAGCAAAATAATCCAAGCCTTCATCCGAGGACTCCTCCATCTAGGAAAACGAACTCCTAGACTCACCATCAGACTCAAAACACTCAGAACCAGAGCCAAATAAATTATCATCGGCAGGCACTACGGTTGAGGCTGCCACAAAATCAGTATTGCCAGTAGCGGTTGCTTGCGCAGGCCCAAACGTCGGAACTTGTGTAGCAATCGAGGTTCAGTATCACAAAAACAACAGTTTACACCGAAAAGCCCTAGCCCCTATTCCGCCACCTGCGAAAGCTCGGTCGACGCCGCTGGGTCTTCGGCAGCTAGTTCGCCCACCGCCTTCGAAGCGTCCTCACCCGTCAGTGCAGTAGCTGGCACGGGGTCTTCGCCAGCTCCAGTCAACGCGGGGGTCACCGAGGGGCCCTCACCAGCATCGAATGGCGGCGCCAGCTCCACCCCCGATGCCTCGGGCAGCGTGCTGTCTAGATCATCGAGGTCCTCAACCTCTTCATCATGCACCATCTATAGAAATAGCACATCCATTCAACAAACCACACATATAATCACACAAATGCACCTTTACCTGATCCATCGCCCGGTCAGACCTCTCCTGGACAGTCTCTCAGCTGTGAGGGCCCCACATCCTATCAAAAAGCGCCCCAGCCGACCGCTTCAGCACCGGGTCCTCGACCTAGAAGATTCTGCGCTCGAAGCCTTCGTCCGACTGGTCAAAGACCTCGAAGTGCCCACATCCCTCGCGGGGCAGGGCATTCATGGCCCCCTCGCAGGTGATGGGGGAGGTGAAGGACATGAGGCCCGTCACAATGGTCGGGAGCACCTCCAGCTCCTCCTGTAGCCACCCAAAGAAGTGGAGGCCCACCTCCCGACCGGGCGCTCCGAAGGGAGCGGTCCGCGCACCGAGCTCCTGGTACGCGTCCACCAGCTGCGTATGCGTCCGCTCAACCTCCGCGCGCGTCGAGGTTTCCATCTTGTCCAGGCGGTCGCGTAGGCCGCCGAGCCTCGTCTCCATCTCCTCGGCGCGTTGGCGGGCGAGACTGGCCTCCGCCCGCGCAAGCTTGGCCTCGGCTTGCGCAGACTGCGCCTCAGCACAAGCTTTGTTTGCGTCCCTCCTCTCCACCACCAACTAACGCCTGAGATCCTCCTTCTCGGCCTCCGCAGCCGCCATCCTCTCCACTAGCCTGTGGCTCTTGTTCTCCACAGCTGACTTGTCCCAAACAGCATTCGTATGCTGCGCTCAGAGGCGATCGATCCTTCCCTCGAGTCGTTGCCTCTCGACAGCGAACTCCGAAGTCAGGGCGCCCGACGCAACATGGTCGGCGAAGGCGGCCGCCTGCCACAAAAAATCCATCAGATTCGCAACTACATAAAAACAACGAACTAATGAAGTCCAAGATGACTTACATGCTTCAGCTGCTGCGATGCATGCCTCAGCTGCTAGGACACAGAGCCCGCCACGTCTTTAGCGGCGGCGGCGGATGAAATCTCGCCGCTGGAGCAGAATTTGGACCATGGGTCCTACGAAGCAGCCTTCGCTCCAACCACCGCCGTAGGCGAAGTGGCCGCCACCAGAGTCGGGACAACAGCCAGCTGCCCTGCATCCGACCTTGCGCCATAACCTTGTTCAAGACCCAGTCCCAAAAAAATTCACCAACGAGGTAATCCTCCACGCAGATGTCAGTGTCAAAGTCGGCACCACCCGCCACCGCTTCATCGGCGCGCACCGGCGACGGCGGCCTTCGCTCCTTCAAGGGCTCAGCCGAGGGCGGCTTGCCCATGCCGGAAGCAGTAGCCCTCGCACCCGCCGAAAACTTGGTAGACCCGAGGGCGGCCGGCTTCGCAGCCGGCGACGGTTTGCTGCTACCAGGGGCGGTGGACTTCGTGCCTCCCCGCGCCTTCTTCACCTCGCGACTAGGGTCCCCGACCCTAGTGAACGCCCGACACTTCCACGCCGCATCTTGACGATCCTTGTCCATCACTGTCGATACAACAGCAGCAATATTCCGTCCATAAGGAAAAATCTTCATCTCACAGGCCAAACAAGACGTAAATATGTCCTCGCCGGCCGCCCGGGGAATTGGAACGTTCCTTGGCCATCGACCCCCGGTAACCTTCAGCATTCGCGCCGAAGACTCCCGGAGCTCGGGCGAAGACATCCTTCCCCCGAGGGCCGCACAAGTCCCCATCAACTCCACAGCAAAACGATTAGAAACCCCCAACCCCCCAACTGCAGTACCTATTTTCCTCTACTTAATGGCCGGGGCAGCCTCCCACGAAGGACCTCCCACGAAGGGCCTCCCTCAGCCATGGCCACTGGTTTTTTCCCACGGCGGTCGACAGCCACAGCAGCGTCGTCTCCAAGGTAACCACCGTATGGCAAACGGTTTAACTCGAATACCCGATTCAAGAGAACATTGGATCCACGAATATCCCAACTCCACAGACTCTCCGTCCTCGGCGCATACCTCCCTACAATCCTCACAGCCCCATCCTCCACTTCACGAACGAACACGGTTGGGTCTCTGCCGCGCAGATCCAAAGCGAAGGCCGGACTTCGCACCAGCTACTGACCCAAAGTAGGCATCTGGCGAGGGCATACTTCGCCGAGCACCCATCCATGCGCCAGGGGCCACACTCCATAGCCAATGAATTCCTCAACTAAATCACGCCCGCTGCTCATGCGGGCAGCGCAACGGAGGGCCCCTTCGTCCTCATCATCCTCCGCCACCTCAAATTGTGGGAATGCCACATAACAATGGGAGCACATTACGGCCGCGGGGAGCCCTGGGAGGTCTTCGACTTCGCTTCCCGAAACATAAAACCAATAATCCCACCAGTTGCCCCACTTGTTGCGAGCACAGGGAACTAATTCCACGACTTCCGCCGAAGTCTTTCCGGTCCTCGGCGTGAACGTGCACGATCCAAACTGTGCAATCTTACTCCCAATCTTTTTCTTTTGCTAGTGCAGACAGTAATTCTTAGCGAAGACCTCTACAGAAGGCTGACTGCCATACGAAGTCACCGCCTAGACATACTTCGCTAGGGCCACCACGGTGTTAGGTGTCAACTGGTGGACCTGGACCTTAAACCTCTGTAGGACCTCCACCATGAAATGATGCGCAGGTAGGCGAAGGCCGATGATGAAGAACGCCTCAAACACGACTAACTCGCCCTTAGGCTCAGGAACCTCTTCCGCCCCCAGGACGCGCCCAACACTGTCCCCAAAATACCCCAACTGCTGCATATCCTGCACGCGAACCGAGGAAATCCTCGAAACGCCGAACTCCACTATGTGGCCCGGCTGTAACTCCACCGCCGCCACATTGCTCGAGGTATCTTCGGATGACGAATCGGACGGTGGCGCATTTGCAGCAGATGAGGAAGAAGACCACATCACTACGTACCATCGGCGGCGACATGTGGTTTGCTTGACGCAGGCAAGATCTCCGATGCAGAGGAGCAGGGAGGGCAGCCGAACGGGCGAGCGGTTTCAAAAGCTTAGGGTTTTTCCGGCGCACGCGAAGGTAAGAGTCAGACCGAGCCGCACCACCCTTTTTATACACACGGCGCGGCGCTTCAGGAAACCCATAGTCCAACAGTGCCACGTCCATCAAAGGTCACCTCAAAAACCCCTGCAGGACAACTTCGAGCGAGGGTAGCGTCTCCACCATCTAGCGACGTCTTCGGCACTAGATGACTTAGTCGAACTGGTCCCTCGGAGGGCAAATGTTGGGGCAAAGGCGAAGACGCTACCCTTCGCGTGAAGCCTTCGTCGCCTCGCTACACCAACGAAGGCAAGATGATCGGCGTGGTTGCACTTTGTCCTCTCCATTGCAAGACGAAGGCTAGACTCCGATGAAGTCTAGTAGTCCTGTGTCCTCATCTCGCCCGGAGGCCCATGTGGAATTCGGCCCACTATAATGGGCCCCACGTGGACAAGCGTGTTACGGGCCTAATCTGTAATAGCTTTTCTGTAATGACGGTCTGTAACCTCCCTTTATGGGAATATTCTAGGGATAGTCCGGGTACCTGAGGGCATAAACGTCCTTGCCTTGGGATGTTGGACACTCGGGTACCTATAAATACCCCCGTACAGTGCCCTCGAGAGGCCAGATTAATGGAGCAATTGTCATCTCACGATAAACTTTGCTTGCACTCTTTCCACTTCCCTGTTGGATCCACTTGCCCAGGAGAGCAAGTTCCAACACACTCTATTTCAAATGTATTTTTAGTAGAGTCATTAGGATACAACCTCCTGTCTGTAAGTCAATTGTGTCACATGGGTTACAATTGTCTTTTTACAAATATTGATGTATCTGTCTTTAGAAGGAGTGATGGTTCATTAGCATTTAAGGGTGTATTAGACAGCAAACTCTACTTAGTTGACTTTTTGAAAGAGGAGGCCGATCTAGATGCATGCTTAATAGCTAAGACTAGTATGGGCTGGCTGTGGCATCACCGTCTAGCACATGTTCGGATGAAGAACCTTCATAAACTTCTAAAGGGAGAACATGTGTTAGGACTAACCAATGTTTGTTTCGAAAAAGATAGACCTTGTGCAGCTTGCCAGGTAGGGAAATAGGTGGGAAGCACTCATCACAGCAAGAATGCGATGACAACGTCAAGACCACTAGAGCTTCTTCACATGGACCTCTTTGGACCCGTTGCCTACCTTAGCATCGGGAGAAGTAAGTATGGTCTTGTAATTGTTGATGATTTTTCCTGCTTCACTTGGGTGTTCTTTTTGAAGGATAAATCAGAAACCCAAGGGACCCTAAAGCGCTTTCTAAGGAGGGCTCAAAACGAATTTGAGCTCAAGGTGAAAAATATAAGAAGCGACAATGGGTCCGAGTTCAAGAATCTACAAGTGGAGGAGTATCTTGAGGAAGAAGGCATCAAGCACGAGTTCTCTGCTCCCTACACACCACAGCAAAACGGTGTGGTAGAGAGGAAGAACAGGACGCTTATGGACATGGCGAGAACGATGCTTGGAGAATTCAAGACGCCTGAGCGGTTTTGGTCGGAAGCTGTGAACACAGCTTGCCACGCCATAAACCAGCTCTACCTACATCGCCTTCTCAAGAAGACCTCGTATGAACTCCTTACCGGTAACAAACCCAACGTTTCTTACTTTCATGTATTTGGGAGCAAATGTTACATTTTGGTGAAGAAAGGTAGACATTCTAAATTTGCTCCCAAGGCAGTAGAAGGGTGTTTACTAGGGTATGACTCAAATACAAAGGCGTATAGAGTCTTCAACAAATCATCGGGTTTGGTTGAAGTTTCTAGCGACGTTGTATTTGATGAGACTAATGGCTCTCCAAGAGAGCAAGTTGATCTTGATGACATAGATGAAGATGATGTACCGACGGCCGCAATTCGCACGATGGCGATAGGTGATGTGCGACCATAGGAACAACAAGAGCAAGATCAGTCATCTTCCTCTACAATGGTGCATCTCCCAACTCAAGATGATGGACAGGTTCCTCAAGAAGAGGCGCGTGATCAAGGGGGAGCACAAGAAGAATAAGTTATGGAGGAGGAAGCACCACGGGTCCCTCCAACTCAAGTCCGAGCGACAATCCAAAGAAATCACCCCGTTGATCAGATTCTAGGTGACATAAGCAAGGGAGTAACTACTCGCTCAAGATTAGCTAACTTTTGCGAGCATTACTCATTTGTCTCTTCTATTGAGCCTTTCAGGGTAGAAGAGGCCTTGCAGGATTCGGACTGGGTGTTGGCCATGCAAGAAGAGCTCAACAACTTCAAGAGGAATGAAGTTTGGAGCCTGGTGCCATGTCCAAAGCAAAATGTTGTGGGAACCAAGTGGGTGTTCCGCAACAAGCAAGACGAGCACGGGGTGGTGAGAAGAAACAAGGCTAGACTTATGGCAAAAGGTTATGCGCAAGTCACAGGTTTGGATTTTCCAACAACTTTTGCTCCTATGGCTAGGCAAGAGTCTATTCGAATATTATTAGCCTATGCTGCTCACCACTCTTTCAGGTTATTTCAAATGGATGTGAAGAGCGCTTTCCTCAACGGGCCAATCAAGGAGGAGGTATATGTGGAACAACCCCCTGACTTTGAGGATGACAGGTACCCCGACCATGTGTTCAAGCTCTCTAAAGCGCTCTATGGACTTAAGCAAGCCCCAAGAGCATGGTATGAATGCCTTAGAGATTTCTTAATTGCTAATGCTTTCAAGGTTGGGAAAGCCGATCCCACTCTTTTCACTAAGACTTGGGATGGTGATCATTTTGTGTGCCAAATTTATGTCGATGACATAATATTTGGTTCTACTAATCAAAAGTCTTATGAGGAGTTTAGCAGGGTGATGACACAAAAGTTCGAGATGTCGATGATGGGCGAGTTGACCTACTTCCTTGGCTTCCAAGTGAAGCAACTCAAGGACGGCACCTTCATCTCCCAAACGAAGTACACTCAAGATCTTCTCAAGAGGTTTGGGATGAAGGACGCCAAGCCCGCGAAGACACCAATGGGAACCGACGGACATGTCGACCTCAACAAAGGAAGTAAGTCTGTTGATCAAAAGGCATACCGGTCTATGATAAGGTCATTACTTTATTTATGTGCTAGTAGACCGGATATTATGCTTAGCGTATGCATGTGTGCTAGATATCAATCCGACCCAAGGGAATGTCACATTGTGGTCGTTAAGCGGATTCTTAGATATTTAGTTGCTACGCCTTGCTTCGGGATCTGGTATCCAAAGGGGTCTACCTTTGACTTAATTGGATATTCAGACTCCGATTATGCTGGATGCAAGGTTGATAGGAAGAGTACATTAGGGACGTGCCAATTCCTAGGAAGGTCCCTGGTGTCGTGGAGCTCAAAGAAACAAACTTCCGTTGCCCTATCCACCGCTGAGGCCGAGTATGTTGCCGCAGGACAGTGTTGCGCGCAACTACTTTGGATGAGGCAAACCCTCCAGGACTTTGGCTACGATCTGAGCAAAGTCCCACTCCTATGTGACAATGAGAGTGCAATCCGCATGGCGGATAATCCTGTTGAACACAACCGGACTAAGCACATAGACATCCGACATCACTTCCTGAGAGACCACTAGCAAAAGGGGGATATCGAGGTGTACCATATTAACACCGAGAACTAGCTAGCCGATATCTTCACCAAGCCTTTAGATGAGAAAAGGTTTTGCAGGTTGCGTAGTGAGCTAAATGTCTTAGATTCGCGTAACTTGGATTGATCTATAGCATACATGTGTTCTATGCCTCTGATCATGTTACCTTATGCATTTAAATCCATTATTGTTTATTTGTGGTGTTCAAGTTGTACACGTGATCCCCAGACCTCCCAAGTCCATATGCAAGTGTTGCACATATTAAGGGGGAGAAGTGATACAACTTGACCTTTTGAGACTAACCTGGTTGTTTGAGTAGTCTAAAAGGTGTAGTGAAAGAGAAATGTGGACTTGGACACTGCAAAGACTTCCACTGCACTCCGGTATTAGTGTAATTACTTCCAAGTTCATACTTATGCTCTCATTGCCTTTTTGCTCTTAATTGACATTTTTGGTGAGGCAATGGGGTTAAAGGGCCAAGAATGATCTCGTTTTGGTGCTTAATTGTGACACCCCTGGTGTCAGTTTCGTGTTACGTCGGGAGATTTATCCTAATCTCTGATGCTTAGTGAAAAATTCTATTTCTCGATTGCGTTTATCTCCAATTATCAAGATACTTGTGAAGGTTTCACCAATTTCTGATTTTATTCGATCACGAGAAACAGCCAGTTTTGGAGCCTGTTAAAACTTTTATTTCTCGGCACGAATGCAAACTCGATAATCCATCTCGATTTATAAATCTCGTCTAAAGCTTATTTAATCAAGCGCTCGACAGTTGCTAGTCGAGCTGTGTTCGAATCCAAATTCTCGATGCTCGATCTATGTCTGAAAATTAATCCGAGTCCGTGCTCTCAAACGGAATACTCCACGTGTTGGCACCTATTTAATTTTATCCAACTCGGCTTAAAATCTCCGTGTCCCATCTAAATTCGAAAGCCGACCTCGGCAATGATTTCTATTAATCGGACTCGCTTTATTTCAATTATGAACCCGAAGCCTATCGATCTCAATTCATTTTTTTAATTCTACTGGTGCGCGAGAATTTAATTTCCAGGCGACACCCGATTAAAATGTTTCGGTTCATTTTACTCTGTGGCCTCTTGTTCATCCGAACCTCATTTCGCTCTGTTCTCTGCGTCGGTCTCAGCCAACGAGTGAGTTGTGCAAATCGGCTAACGGATGACCACTCCTCTCCAACAAATAAATTGTCACCGTCCTAATAGACAACTCAGGCGGGAGCTCTTGTCTCGTAGAAATCAAATAAAAAAATAATAATTAGCTCCTAAACAATCATCTCTTTTTCTCTTTAAACAATCAACCAGCGGCCATCATCTCCCTGTCTTCTTCTCCAGCCGACAGCGCCCGTCTGCCACTGCCAGCCCTGGGCCACTGGCTGACCACCAAATCCTGTGCCAATGGCTGCAGCCGGCCAGTGAGAGATGCCACCCATCCTGACCAATGGAATGCCAACAGTGCCCTGTTAAATCAACCAGCCACCAGGCTCCTCACGCACGCCAGGCACGGCATTCTTCTTCCCCCACGCGCAGAGGCTCCCTGGCAGCCATCTCCATTCTTTGCTCCATTCCTCCATGCGACGCCTCTGCTCTCCAACGTGGCACCTCTCCTCCCTGGCCGAGCACCCATGGTGCAGGCGCCCCTTCCCCCAAGCGTCCATGGCCACCTCTCCACCATCCCCAGCGTGGCCTCCTCTGTTACCCACAACCTTGGATCTGCCTCCACTCCGAATGGTCCGTGGAGCCCAGGATGCCGACCAGGGACACCAGCAGCCGGCGCCCCTAGCTCGAGCAGGCGCTTCTCTTCCTCATGGTCAAGCCTCCCTGCACTTTCCCCTTCCTCAACTCGGCACCCAAGAGCAGTAGCCCTTCGTTCCCTCCCCTGGCGCCTCATTCCACCAGCGCACCGGCAAGGGAAGCCCCAGCGGCGCCCTCCATAGCACAAGGCAGCAGGGAGCCTCCCATGGTGCCTGTTTTCCCCAACGCTCGCCCCGTCAATAGCCGTCGACCTCACGTTGTCGCGCACCCTCCTCCCTGCTCTCTGTTCGGCACAGATACTCCCAATGGCTGCCAGCAACTTCCAGCAGCTCGCAGCCATATCCCCCGCGAGCTCCTCCGTTGCATTATCGTCGAACATCACTGCTACTCCCTCGCCCCCTCGTTGTACAACGCAGCACACTGCCTTATGTCTTCCCTTTTGCCTTGCTAGCGCTTTGTTCAACAAAATGCCAAATAGTAGCAGCCCCCTCGGCCTTGAGGTGCACTGCTAGCAGCCGAGTTCCTCGCCATTGCACCTCGCTGCCACCTATTTGATGTTGTGTGCAGCGAGCCGTGCGCTGCCGTTTCTTTGCAGCAGTGTGAAGGCCTGCGACATGCCATCGACGCCCACCGTGTGCCCGATGAAATGCTCGAGTGAAGCACTATGTCGTGGACAGCACGCCATGATGCCCGCTCTATGCTGCACAGCCCCATCCACGACGTCGTCGAAACCCGCGGTGAGCTCCTCGCTGTTTTGTGTTCATTGATTTTATGAAATAACTGAACTAATAAGCCGTGAAATAACTGTGTATGTCGTTTAATCGCAGCCCCTTGTCGTCGTCGCGCTTCGCGCGTCGTTTCGACAAAAAGCCAAACCAGCACGCAGGCATGCGCGACACGAGTCGGCCAGGTTGTTCGCTTTAAAAAAAATTGTGATTTCGTTTTATTTACGATTCAGTCGATGGCATGAATATGTGCATGAAAATATAATTGTATGAATGGACGTGAGTCGAAAAGAAAACGAAATAGAAAGAAACTCAGATGTTTTTATATTTGATAGGAAAAATATGCGATGCGTTGTTTAAATGCGAAAACTAAGTTACAAAATGCGGATTTTGTTTTGGGAAAATGCATCGATATGTGTTTATGTGAAAAGTGTATTTGTTTTATGCAACGTGATGGAATTTGTAATTATATAGGGGATATAATTGTTAATGTGACGAGTAGTTTAGACAATGCTAATTTGTGTGGAGGATGAATTATTAATACATGAGTGTCGGAGTTCATATATTAGTGGTCGCGCCACATTGATCGAAGTGTCTCGAGTGCACGCCACAATATGGTTGTATGCGAGACCGGGTTATGTGCCTGACGAGTTAGTAAAAATCTATCGGTGTCACTTGTGTTAAGTTGAGGTTTATTTGTGCGTGGAAAGTAATAATGTGCTTAATACCTAGAACTCTTAGTCGATAGTAGAAATTGTTTTGGCTTATATAGAGAGGTGGTGACATGCCAAAGTAGTCGTCGCTTCTCTATATTTATGGGTCGAATCGTAACGATGCGTATTGTGCGTTTAATAAATTAGGCTTCGCATATAGTGTATGATTGTGTTCACGATTTCGAGTAGACGCTTCAAGTAAGTCAAGTAGATACAAGTGTGTAATGGAGTTAGTTATTTTAGGGTAATTATTGAAATACTCGGCTCGTGTGATAAACATGTATGCGTCCGTGATTTGGGAAATAAATGCATGGTGATTGCGATTTGGGGATCAGTGGTTTACGGTTCGTATAAATTGGTCGATGTGCGAAAATACTTGTGAGTATGTGTGTTTATAAAAATGTGGCAGTGTATGTTGAGTCTCGGATTGCGATAATAATAGGCAAGCCGACGTGTATGTTATTTAGCGGTCTATGTCGTTGCTCTAGTTAGCCGACTGTTAGATGGCTTTGGTTAAGCTCGTAATCACGGTGATTTGCTTGTTTCGGTCTAGACGCGCATGGTTATGGTCGCGGGTAAAATTTGTGGTGCTCATGTGATGTTTAAGTGAAAATACAAATTAGTGTGTGAAGGGCGCAATCGATATACACATTTATACCAGGTTTGATTATTGTGGTGAATGTGTTTGCTGATTGTGTATGGTAATTCTAGCGCACGAAATAACTTGTATAAAATTAGTAAGTCTACTTATTAGTCCTCATTTGATTAATTTAACGCTAACAAATGGTAAAGTTTTAGAATGGTTCGAGTCTCTAGAACGCGACAATTCTTGAAGTAAATAGGAGCTGAAATTATTAGTTGTTGTTTTGGACTGCACGCAGTGATTTCCCTGTGCTGTATGTTTGATGAACTAAATTGTGTTTTCTGTGGATATGTGCTATAGAAAAGTTATAGATAACATGATTATCTTGCCTGTACAAAAATTTGACAGTCATAAACCTGATCGTTTAGGAGTTGTGCTTTTCACAAGCCCAGCACCTGAATCTGTCGAATTTCTGAACAGATTTCAGAAATTGCAATGGTTGCTTAAGTTAATATTGAAATCAGTGATTGGTAGTCACAAGAAAGTTGTGGACAACTTTATTACCTTGCTGGTGTTAAAATTTGACAGCCATAGGTCTGACAGTTTAGGAGTTATGCTTTTTATAAATTCAGTAACTGAATCTGTCTAGATTCTGTACAGATTTCAGAAACTGCATTGTTTGCTCAATTTAATGTTGCAATCTGTTCATGGTCATTATAAGAAAGTTGTAGATGCTTTTCTGATCTTGCTTGTGTTAAAATTTCATAACCACAGGCCTGATAGTTTAAGAATTATGAATTTTACAAACTGCTTGCTGTGTTCTGTCCACCGTCAGAACAGATTTCGAAAACTGTGATGTTTGATTTGGTTAGACCTGGAATCACCTCTTGGTGATTATAAAAGTTGTGTAGTACTTTTGCCAAGCTTTCCAAAAAGTCTTGGATCACTCTTTTTAGTGATCTGAAGCTTGAGTTATGAATGTTTCAAATATGAAGACTGAATCTATCCAGTTTTGGACAGTACAGCCTTCATAGTGTATTTTACCCTTGATACCTGTTGAACCAGCCAGTGATGTTTATAAATGATATATAGACAATTTTATTACCTTTCCAGAAAGTCTAGGATCAACTTGTTTGGATGTCTGAATCTTCAGTTGTGAATTTTTGAAGTTGCAAGTCTGAATCTGTCCAAATCTGGACAGAGCTGTTGGATTAGCTGTTTTAACCTTGCTAGGTGTTGAATCTTGTTGAGATGATAATACCAAAATTGTAGAGCACCTTTTAAGCTTTCCAGAAAGTTCTAGTTTAATATTTTTGGACTAATAATTGAAAAGTTATGATCAAAACAAGTGATTGCTGTAGTGCTGTCCAAAAATTCTGCTTATGCTTATTTGATTGTTAGTTCACCCTTTTGGCTAAAATGGTTAGTTAGCACTAAATTTATATAGAATTACCATGACCAAGCTTGAGATGACATATGTGTCATATTTTTATACGTTTCTTTCCCTAGTTAATTGTGATGTAGTGTTGTGTTGCGTAAATATCCAAAACGTTTGTCGCCTTTTTAGTGGTGTTAATGTTGTGCGCTCGACGATATGTAGTGCGCTAACGCAAGTGTGTGTGGTTACTTGTGATGTCGTAGTTGTGTGCGTAAATAAATATTATGGTGTTGTCCTTTTTTTAAAGGTGTTAATGTTGGACGCCGATAACGTGTAGATAACTAATGCTAACGTGTGGTGGTTTACGGTGTCTTCTAAATTAATGTTAGTTCGCTACAGTGTCTTTGTATATCTTGTAGTATTTTTCATCATATTCATACATCTGCATCTTGCATCTCATTTAGGACCGAGAGAGGATGATCGTGCAAGTGATGTGGTGCCAACCACAAGAGGCAGTTGGTGGACGACCCAAGGATGGACTTAACCAGTGGATGCTCGCCAAGCGAGTACCTCCCCCAGCAAACACTATCTAAGTGTTAAATTAAAGGCAAGCCCCAGTTTTATGCATAACCGTTTATATATGCTATTTTACTACACTTAATGTTTGTAGGCTTGTACCGTGCACTTAAGTATAGGAGTTGCCTGAAACCCTAGTTGCATGAACTCAGGATTCCTTTTGAGATGGATACTAGTATGCTAGGTCGAGTAGCTGCTATGCTAAATCAGGATCTCGGTAGAAGTCGAGTGATTTTTCTAGCACTCGCGCGAGGTCAGGAATTGGTTGTATCCATTTTTGATAACAGAATGATGATGGTCTATGGACACGGATCCATGGGGATGCGTGGTCTATGAGACGAAATTGGAATAAGGATTAACGTGCGGATACCTGTGTCAAGCATTTGAATGTACTAAACACATGTCGGGAAATATGGTAACCGTTAAACCTAGTACCTGAGTGAAGCCGGGCGCGGACTTTATCCCTCACTTGTCCTGAGACTGGGTCTCCCATTCTAGATATGGTGGGTACAAGTGCGGCCACTGCACGGCGGCGGCCGGGGTCAGTGGAGCATTGTATGCCAAGGCGGTGAGGCCTGGCCGCGAACGGGGGATCGATGGGGACGGTTGACATGTGTGGGGACGGAGTGCCCTAACATGTCGTGTGTTTAGGTTTACCTTGCAAGGTTAAAACTCGATTCGAATCGTCTGCTTCTCGCAGCTAATGAGACTGCTTGACCCCTTGTACTGCATTGAGTAATAAGTGGAAATGAGATACTGGCAAAAGATGTTGATTGATATAATGATTGTTACCATGTATGCATAGAAGGAGTAAACTTAGCTAAATTAATGATACTAGAATTGGAAAAGCTAAAACTTGATTTTGGACTCAGCTAGTGCTTTTGGCAAACCAAACCCCTCAGCCAAACAGCTGCATGTCTAGAGGTAGAGGAGTAGACTCCTCACACCGGGTAAGTCTAGCTGAGTATTAGTATACTCAGCCTTGCTTGTGGCATAATTTTTGCAGGTACCTCCTTGTTTTGGTTGATGGTGTGACTTGGCCTTCGTCCCTGCCACCGGGATAGACGGTCGAGTGGGTTACTGCTTCCGCAGGAGAGGACCAGGAGGAGTAGCGTGGCCAGGCTTCGCCATGTTACTCGGTTTTTTCTCCATTAGTTATTTCCACTGCACTAAAAATATTGTTATCGCTTTTGAAACTCCGATAATGTAATTAATATTGATACCTATTAAATTTGTGGTATTATACTTTATTGTATTTCTCTGTGCCTCACCTTCGAGTGAGCTAGTGGTATTCGATCCTGGATAAGTGGCTTTATCGGACTAGATCCGAGGGACTGACGGGTTATTCTGATTTAAGTGTGTTGCTGCCTTTAAGGGTGCGACTTGGGCACTTAAGCTGGAATAATCCGGGTGGTTCTGCCACAACTGGTATCGGAGCGAATACCAGTACAGAGAAGCCAATAAGTCATGATTACCAACTTTTCAAAAGTAAAATTTGCTTAGAAACCAATGTTGGATAGATCGTCAGGACAATGATGATAGACTTAGGACGTGAAGCCTTAGGAAATAGATGGGTAGCTAGGTGGCTATTTATATAGGCCATAAAGGCTATTACTACTACTATTAGGATGCTGTAGAAGCACCCGAAAAAAAAATTTAGTTAGGTCTGAGAAGACGACTAGAATGAGCATGCATCATGATTGTCGCATTTTCATTGTCTCTTGTGCACCAACATGCTTCCCTCACCCTTATTCCAATAATAAGAACTTGTGAATAATGTGATGTACTGCTATGTTAGAAATGCCTTACCTCGTATCAGATTGGTAAGTCTTGTTAGGTCATGCTATGTGTTTATCTTGTCTTGCTATCTAGGTGGTATTGTAATTGTTCAACCCTTTTGCAAAAAAATTTTGCTTGATCTGTTCATAAAAAGACCCCCCCTCCAAACAACCTTGAGTTTAGCAAGTGAAACCCTTAAAAAAATCTAATCACATGATGGTGTGGTGTTTTTTTAGCCCTCGTGTGTTTACCCTTGAATTTACACCTGCACAGCTTATAGACACTCATAGCTTGACTCGCTAGACCAACCCAAATCTCCTATGCACTTGTTGTGTCAAAAAAATTGATGTTGGGTCTAGTTGCGCAAACCATGTCCAAGCCACGTTTCCTTCCATAAATCCTTGCTCCTAAAAACTTCATAGATTTCTGTTAATCATCCTAGCTGATCCTGTTTCCCTACCTCTCCTTTGTCAGAATCTAGTAATCATTTTCCTTGTGAATCATGTTGTGGCTTTATCATCCAAATCTCCGGATCCCTTATTGACCCTGTCTCGTTATCTGGTTATCTGCTATAACCTGTTCTCATGTATCGGGTGTTGATCTTGCCTAAATCTCTCATTTCTGGTCATTCTCATACCCCCTTCTCCGAGGATCATGACACTGTTTTATCGATTTTTTTTCTTTCTCTAGACAGTGAGTCCATTAGGTTCAATGGATGTTGCTGTTGTCTTGGTTCTCTCGTGTCTCTGAGAAGCTCAGTAATCATGATCTCTTGAATGTTTCCTTCTCATATCAAATATCATACTAGTCTCTTTCCTGATAATCTCCATGTTGATCATAAAATAATTCTCTGAGTTGAAGAAAGTTCTCATGTGATGCTCTTTTGTCAGCAATCTCTGCTTCAACTCCGATCACATTCTTATTTTCTGAGCCATACTCTCATGGGCTCCATCTATCGGTGCTATGTGGATTTCTTATTGGTTACGTTGGTAATGGTGTTATGACTAACGACCGATGGTGCCGCGACGAAACCGAGAGCCTACTATGGTGCACACATGGTTGAGCTGCTCGGCACGCGCTGGTATCATGGTTAATAGTTGTGATCCATTACGAGACTATACTGATGTGCTATATTCTGTAGACATTCTCTCAAAGTGGTCATGGCATTTTGTCTCAATATGTCACGATATTCTGTCCAAATCTATCTTCTGTATCTCGTCATTATAATATCTCATGAATTTGCATCTATCTTCAGCTTGGGAGTTACATGCTTCTCCACCCTTAAAGATCCTCATTCGAATCTCGGGACGAGATTCCTTTAAGGGGGGAAGGCTGTGACACCCCTGGTGTCAGTTTCGTGTTACGTCGGGAGATTTATCCTAATCTCTGATGCTTAGTGAAAAATTCTATTTCTCGATTGCGTTTATCTCCAATTATCAAGATACTTGTGAAGGTTTCACCAATTTCTGATTTTATTCGATCACGAGAAACAGCCAGTTTTGGAGCCTGTTAAAACTTTTATTTCTCGGCACGAATGCAAACTCGATAATCCATCTCGATTTATAAATCTCGTCTAAAGCTTATTTAATCAAGCGCTCGATAGTTGCTAGTCGAGCTGTGTTCGAATCCAAATTCTCGATGCTCGATCTATGTCTGAAAATTAATCCGAGTCTGTGCTCTCAAACGGAATACTCCACGTGTTGGCACCTATTTAATTTTATCCAACTCGGCTTAAAATCTCCGTGTCCCATCTAAATTCGAAAGCCGACCTCGGCAATGATTTCTATTAATCGGACTCGCTTTATTTCAATTATGAACCCGAAGCCTATCGATCTCAATTCATTTTTTTAATTCTACTGGTGCGCGAGAATTTAATTTCCAGGCGACACCCAATTAAAATGTTTCGGTTCATTTTACTCTGTGGCCTCTTGTTCATCCGAACCTCATTTCGCTCTGTTCTCTGCGTCGGTCTCAGCCAACGAGTGAGTTGTGCAAATCGGCTAACGGATGACCACTCCTCTCCAACAAATAAATTGTCACCGTCCTAATAGACAACTCAGGCGGGAGCTCTTGTCTCGTAGAAATCAAATAAAAAATAATAATTAGCTCCTAAACAATCATCTCTTTTTCTCTTTAAACAATCAACCAGCGGCCATCATCTCCCTGTCTTCTTCTCCAGCCGACAGCGCCCGTCTGCCACTGCCAGCCCTGGGCCACTGGCTGACCACCAAATCCTGTGCCAATGGCTGCAGCCGGCCAGTGAGAGATGCCACCCATCCTGACCAATGGAATGCCAACAGTGCCCTGTTAAATCAACCAGCCACCAGGCTCCTCACGCACGCCAGGCACGGCATTCTTCTTCCCCCACGCGCAGAGGCTCCCTGGCAGCCATCTCCATTCTTTGCTCCATTCCTCCATGCGACGCCTCTGCTCTCCAACGTGGCACCTCTCCTCCCTGGCCGAGCACCCATGGTGCAGGCGCCCCTTCCCCCAAGCGTCCATGGCCACCTCTCCACCATCCCCAGCGTGGCCTCCTCTGTTACCCACAACCTTGGATCTGCCTCCACTCCGAATGGTCCGTGGAGCCCAGGATGCCGACCAGGGACACCAGCAGCCGGCGCCCCTAGCTCGAGCAGGCGCTTCTCTTCCTCATGGTCGAGCCTCCCTGCACTTTCCCCTTCCTCAACTCGGCACCCAAAAGCAGTAGCCCTTCGTTCCCTCCCCTAGCGCCTCATTCCACCAGCGCACCGGCAAGGGAAGCCCCAGCGGCGCCCTCCATAGCACAAGGCAGCAGGGAGCCTCCCATGGTGCCTGTTTTCCCCAACGCTCGCCCCGTCAATAGCCGTCGACCTCACGTTGTCGCGCACCCTCCTCCCTGCTCTCTGTTCGGCACAAATACTCCCAATGGCTGCCAGCAACTTCCAGCAGCTCGCAGCCATATCCCCCGCGAGCTCCTCCGTTGCATTGTCGTCGAACATCACTGCTACTCCCTCGCCCCCTCGTTGTACAACGCAGCACACTGCCTTATGTCTTCCCTTTTGCCGTGCTAGCGCGTTGTTCAACAAAATGCCAAATAGTAGCAGCCCCCTCGGCCTTGAGGTGCACTGCTAGCAGCCGAGTTCCTCGCCATTGCACCTCGCTGCCACCTATTTGATGTTGTGCGCAGCGAGCCGTGCGCTGCCGTTTCTTTGCAGCAGTGTGAAGGCCTGCGACATGCCATCGACGCCCACCGTGCGCCCGATGAAATGCTCGAGTGAAGCACTATGTCGTGGACAGCACGCCATGATGCCCGCTCTGTGCTGCACAGCCCCATCCACGACGTCGTCGAAACCCGCGGTGAGCTCCTCGCTATTTTGTGTTCATTGATTTTATGAAATAACTGAACTAATAAGCCGTGAAATAACTGTGTATGTCGTTTAATCGCAGCCCCTTATCGTCGTCGCGCTTCGCGCGTCGTTACGACAAAAAGCCAAACCAGCACGCAGGCATGCGCGACACGAGTCGGCCAGGTTGTTCGCTTTAAAAAAAATTGTGATTTCGTTTTATTTACGATTCAGTCGATGGCATGAATATGTGCATGAAAATATAATTGTATGAATGGACGTGAGTCGAAAAGAAAACGAAATAGAAAGAAACTCAGATGTTTTTATATTTGATAGGAAAAATATGCCATGCGTTGTTTAAATGCGAAAACTAAGTTACAAAATGCGGATTTTGTTTTGGGAAAATGCATCGATATGTGTTTATGTGAAAAGTGTATTTGTTTTATGCAACGTGATGGAATTTGTAATTATATAGGGGATATAATTGTTAATGTGACGAGTAGTTTAGACAATGCTAATTTGTGTGGAGGATGAATTATTAATACATGAGTGTCGGAGTTCATATATTAGTGGTCGCGCCACATTGATCGAAGTGTCTCGAGTGCACGCCACAATATGGTTGTATGCGAGACCGGGTTATGTGCCTGACGAGTTAGTAAAAATCTATCGGTGTCACTTGTGTTAAGTTGAGGTTTATTTGTGCGTGGAAAGTAATAATGTGCTTAATACCTAGAACTCTTAGTCGATAGTAGAAATTGTTTTGGCTTATATAGAGAGGTGGTGACATGCCAAAGTAGTCGTCGCTTCTCTATATTTATGGGTCGAATCGTAACGATGCGTATTGTGCGTTTAATAAATTAGGCTTCGCATATAGTGTATGATTGTGTTCACGATTTCGAGTAGACGCTTCAAGTAAGTCAAGTAGATACAAGTGTGTAATGGAGTTAGTTATTTTAGGGTAATTATTGAAATACTCGGCTCGTGTGATAAACATGTATGCGTCCGTGATTTGGGAAATAAATGCATGGTGATTGCGATTTGGGGATCAGTGGTTTACGGTTCGTATAAATTGGTCGATGTGCGAAAATACTTGTGAGTATGTGTGTTTATAAAAATGTGGCAGTGTATGTTGAGTCTCGGATTGCGATAATAATAGGCAAGCCGACGTGTATGTTATTTAGCGGTCTATGTCGTTGCTCTAGTTAGCCGACTGTTAGATGGCTTTGGTTAAGCTCGTAATCACGGTGATTTGCTTGTTTCGGTCTAGACGCGCATGGTTATGGTCGCGGGTAAAATTTGTGGTGCTCATGTGATGTTTAAGTGAAAATACAAATTAGTGTGTGAAGGGCGCAATCGATATACACATTTATACCAGGTTTGATTATTGTGGTGAATGTGTTTGCTGATTGTGTATGGTAATTCTAGCGCACGAAATAACTTGTATAAAATTAGTAAGTCTACTTATTAGTCCTCATTTGATTAATTTAACGCTAACAAATGGTAAAGTTTTAGAATGGTTCGAGTCTCTAGAACGCGACAATTCTTGAAGTAAATAGGAGCTGAAATTATTAGTTGTTGTTTTGGACTGCACGCAGTGATTTCCCCGTGCTGTATGTTTGATGAACTAAATTGTGTTTTCTGTGGATATGTGCTATAGAAAAGTTATAGATAACATGATTATCTTGCCTGTACAAAAATTTGACAGTCATAAACCTGATCGTTTAGGAGTTGTGCTTTTCACAAGCCCAGCACCTGAATCTGTCGAATTTCTGAACAGATTTCAGAAATTGCAATGGTTGCTTAAGTTAATATTGAAATCAGTGATTGGTAGTCACAAGAAAGTTGTGGACAACTTTATTACCTTGCTGGTGTTAAAATTTGACAGCCATAGGTCTGACAGTTTAGGAGTTATGCTTTTTATAAATTCAGTAACTGAATCTGTCTAGATTCTGTACAGATTTCAGAAACTGCATTGTTTGCTCAATTTAATGTTGCAATCTGTTCATGGTCATTATAAGAAAGTTGTAGATGCTTTTCTGATCTTGCTTGTGTTAAAATTTCATAACCACAGGCCTGATAGTTTAAGAATTATGAATTTTACAAACTGCTTGCTGTGTTCTGTCCACCGTCAGAACAGATTTCGAAAACTGTGATGTTTGATTTGGTTAGACCTGGAATCACCTCTTGGTGATTATAAAAGTTGTGTAGTACTTTTGCCAAGCTTTCCAAAAAGTCTTGGATCACTCTTTTTAGTGATCTGAAGCATGAGTTATGAATGTTTCAAATATGAAGACTGAATCTATCCAGTTTTGGACAGTACAGCCTTCATAGTGTATTTTACCCTTGATACCTGTTGAACCAGCCAGTGATGTTTATAAATGATATATAGACAATTTTATTACCTTTCCAGAAAGTCTAGGATCAACTTGTTTGGATGTCTGAATCTTCAGTTGTGAATTTTTGAAGTTGCAAGTCTGAATCTGTCCAAATCTGGACAGAGCTGTTGGATTAGCTGTTTTAACCTTGCTAGGTGTTGAATCTTGTTGAGATGATAATACCAAAATTGTAGAGCACCTTTTAAGCTTTCCAGAAAGTTCTAGTTTAATATTTTTGGACTAATAATTGAAAAGTTATGATCAAAACAAGTGATTGCTGTAGTGCTGTCCAAAAATTCTGCTTATGCTTATTTGATTGTTAGTTCACCCTTTTGGCTAAAATGGTTAGTTAGCACTAAATTTATATAGAATTACCATGACCAAGCTTGAGATGACATATGTGTCATATTTTTATACGTTTCTTTCCCTGGTTAATTGTGATGTAGTGTTGTGTTGCGTAAATATCCAAAACGTTTGTCGCCTTTTTAGTGGTGTTAATGTTGTGCGCTCGACGATATGTAGTGCGCTAACGCAAGTGTGTGTGGTTACTTGTGATGTCGTAGTTGTGTGCGTAAATAAATATTATGGTGTTGTCCTTTTTTTAAAGGTGTTAATGTTGGACGCCGATAACGTGTAGATAACTAATGCTAACGTGTGGTGGTTTACGGTGTCTTCTAAATTAATGTTAGTTCGCTACAGTGTCTTTGTATATCTTGTAGTATTTTTCATCATATTCATACATCTGCATCTTGCATCTCATTTAGGACCGAGAGAGGATGATCGTGCAAGTGATGTGGTGCCAACCACAAGAGGCAGTTGGTGGACGACCCAAGGATGGACTTAACCAGTGGATGCTCGCCAAGCGAGTACCTCCCCCAGCAAACACTATCTAAGTGTTAAATTAAAGGCAAGCCCCGGTTTTATGCATAACCGTTTATATATGCTATTTTACTACACTTAATGTTTGTAGGCTTGTACCGTGCACTTAAGTGTAGGAGTTGCCTGAAACCCTAGTTGCATGAACTCAGGATTCCTTTTGAGATGGATACTAGTATGCTAGGTCGAGTAGCTGCTATGCTAAATCAGGATCTCGGTAGAAGTCGAGTGATTTTTCTAGCACTCGCGTGAGGTCAGGAATTGGTTGTATCCATTTTTGATAACAGAATGATGATGGTCTATGGACACGGATCCATGGGGATGCGTGGTCTATGAGACGAAATTGGAATAAGGATTAACGTGCGGATACCTGTGTCAAGCGTTTGAATGTACTAAACACATGTCGGGAAATATGGTAACCATTAAACCTAGTACCTGAGTGAAGCCGGGCGCGGACTTTATCCCTCACTTGTCCTGAGACTGGGTCTCCCATTCTAGATATGGTGGGTACAAGTGCGGCCACTGCACGGCGGCGGCCGGGGTCAGTGGAGCATTGTATGCCAAGGCGGTGAGGCCTGGCCGCGAACGGGGGATCGATGGGGACGGTTGACATGTGTGGGGACGGAGTGCCCTAACATGTCGTGTGTTTAGGTTTACCTTGCAAGGTTAAAACTCGATTCGAATCATCTGCTTCTCGCAGCTAATGAGACTGCTTGACCCCTTGTACTGCATTGAGTAATAAGTGGAAATGAGATACTGGCAAAAGATGTTGATTGATATAATGATTGTTACCATGTATGCATAGAAGGAGTAAACTTAGCTAAATTAATGATACTAGAATTGGAAAAGCTAAAACTTGATTTTGGACTCAGCTAGTGCTTTTGGCAAACCAAACCCCTCAGCCAAACAACTGCATGTCTAGTGGTAGAGGAGTAGACTCCTCACACCGGGTAAGTCTAGCTGAGTATTAGTATACTCAGCCTTGCTTGTGGCATAATTTTTGCAGGTACCTCCTTGTTTTGGTTGATGGTGTGACTTGGCCTTCGTCCCTGCCACCGGGATAGACGGTCGAGTGGGTTACTGCTTCCGCAGGAGAGGACCAGGAGGAGTAGCGTGGCCAGGCTTCGCCATGTTACTCGGTTTTTCTCCATTAGTTATTTCCACTGCACTAAAAATATTGTTATCGCTTTTGAAACTCCGATAATGTAATTAATATTGATACCTATTAAATTTGTGGTATTATACTTTATTGTATTTCTCTGTGCCTCACCTTCGAGTGAGCTAGTGGTATTCGATCCTGGATAAGTGGCTTTATCGGACTAGATCCGAGGGACTGACGGGTTATTCTGATTTAAGTGTGTTGCTGCCTTTAAGGGTGCGACTTGGGCACTTAAGCTAGAATAATCCGGGTGGTTCTGCCACATTAATGCCAAAGGGGGAGAAATTAAGGCCAAAGCAAGAAAATGGATCAGCTACCACTTGTGAATTTTGAAAACAATAGAGTTAGAACTTTTGATTTGTTGAAATACTCTAATTGCAAAAAAGAGGAAAAATTTTGATTATGGGAAAAGGGGGAGTTTTTGGCTCTTGATCAATTTCACTCTTGATTTATCTCTCTTTGTGCTCAAACAGGTGAGTTTGACTTAGAGATAGGAAAATGAATTTGATTTGCAAAAACAAACCATGTGGTGGCAAAGAATGATCCAAATATGCCAAATTATAGTCAAAACAATTTGGACCTCATTTGCATTGATGTTGCACTTATTTTGGTTGCTTTTTGATGTGTTGGCATAAATCACCAAAAAGAGGGAGATTGAAAGGGAAATGTGCCCTTGGGCCATTTCTATAATGTTTTGGTGATTAAGTGTCCAACACATAGTGATTATCGCGCACCAGACAGCTACAGGGACTGTCCGGTGGTGCACCGGACTGTCTGGTGCACCACCCGACAGAAGGCAAGTTTGGCCTTCCAAGTTGGCCTCCAATGGCTCCTTGCTGCCTTGGGGCTATAAAAGGGACCCCTAGGCACATGGAGGAGTTAACCCAAGCATTCACTAAGTATTCTAAACCATCCAGACTCTGCTCCCGCGTATTTGCTTCGTTGTGTTAGAGAATTGAGCTCCATTCGAGTCACGAACTCCCTGTGTGGTCATTTGAGCTCGAGTCTTCACTTGTGTGCGTGGGTGTGCTGTGCATTTTGAGTCTTGTGTGTGTTTCTCTTCCCAACCTTACTCCATGCTTTCATTGTGATCTTTGTTGTAAGGGCGAGAGACTCCAAGTTGTGGAGATTCCTTGCAAACGGGAAAATACTCTAAGGAAAATACCGTGGTATTCAAGTTGATCATCGGATCACTTGAAAGGGGTTGAGTGCAATCCTCGTCCATTAGGACGCCACAACGTGGAAGTAGGCAAGTGTTACTTGGCCGAACCACGGGATAAAAATCGCATGTCTTGTGTTGATCTCTCTGTGATTGTTTGTGTTCACAAGAACTCGCTTCAAGTTATTTAGCCATACTAACACTCATAACTATGTTTTGTGGCTATTAGTGCTTGAATTTTATAGGATCACCTATTCACCCCCCCCCCTCTAGGTGCTCTCAGTCCTACAAGGTTAGTCACAATAACTTTTGGAACCCAAATACAAGTCTTGTCTCCCTTGCATTTGGATCCCAACTTCCTAGCAACTACTTTTGTGTTCTTACGTGAAAGTACAAATGAAGTATTGCAAGCATGGTAAATGATAGAAGGTCCATTGCACATTTTCCTAGGCGCATGATGCACAACATGATTTCTCCTAGGCCTACTTCTACTATGAACAGAAGTGGAACTAGATGCAAACATAGCATGTGAATCATTAAAAGCATGATCATAACATCTATCATTATAAGCATTCCTAGAATATTTCCTATCATAAATATAGGCATGATTCTTTTGGGAACTACTAGCCATAGGGGCCTTCCCTTTCTCCTTGTTAAGAATGGGAGCCCTTTGGCTTGTTAAGTTCTTGGTTTCTTTTCGAAAACCAAGTCCATCCTTAATCGAAGGGTGTCTACCAACAGTGTAGGCATCCCTAGCAAATTTTAATTTATCAAATTCAATTTTGCAAGTCTTAAGTTGAGCATTAAGACTTGCCACCTCATTGTTCAATTTAGTAATAGAAGCAAGATGTTCATCACAAGCATCAACATCAAAATCCTTACATCTATTACAAATAATAACATGCTCTACACACGAACTAGTGTTATTAACTTCCTCTAGCTTAGTTTTTAATTCATCATTTAAATTTTTTAAACTAGAGACAGATTCATGGCAAGCAGATAACTCAGAAGATAGCATTTCATTTCTCTTAATTTCTAAAGCAAGAGATTTTTGCACACTAACAAATTTGTCATGTTCCTCATATAAAATATCTTCTTGCTTTTCTAGCAGTCTATCTTTTTCATTGAGAGAATCGATTAATTCATTAATTTTCTCTACTTTAGCTCGATCTAACCCCTTAAATAAATCTGAGTAATCTACCTCATCATCAGAAGATTCCTCATCGCTAGAAGACGTGTACTTGGGGGTATCTCGAATATGTACCTTCTTTTCCTTGGCCATAAGACATGTATGGCGTTTGTTGGGGAAGAGTAAAGACTTGTCGAAGGCCGAGGCAGCCAAACCTTCATCGTCGGAGACGGATGAGGAGCAGTCTGAATCTTATTCCTTTCCAAGGTGCGCCTCGCCCTTTGCCATCCTATAGTTCTTCTTCTTCTCCCTCTTCCCATGCTTTTCTTGTCCCTGGTCATTATCATTATCGGGGCATTGAGCAATAAAATGACCAGTCTTACCGCATCTGAAACAGGAGCACTTTCCCCTTGTTTTATTCTTATTGGGGTACTCTTTGCGTCCTTTGAGCGCGGTCTTGAAACGCTTGATAATAAGCGCCATTTCTTCCTCATTGAGCTTGGCAGCCTCCACTTGTGCTACCTTGCTTGGTAGCGCCTCCTTGCTGCTTGTTGCTTTGAGAGCAACGGGCTACGACTCATAGATGGGTGGTGGACCATTTAGCGCATCGTCCACGTATCGCGCCTCTTTCACCATCATGCGCCCGCTTATGAATTTTCGAGTATCTCCTCAGGCGTCATCTTGGTGTACCTGGGATTTTCACGAATAAGGTTGACAAGATGGGGGTCAATTACAGTAAATGACCTTAGCTTGAGTCGGATGACATCATGATCCGTCCATCTTGTGCTTCCGTAGCTTCGGATCTTGTTGACCAGGGTCTTGAGCCTGTTGTAGGTTTGTGTTGGCTCCTACCCCCTGATCATCGTGAATCTCCCGAGCTCGCCTTCCACTAGCCCCATCTTGGTGATCATAGTGGCGTCGTTTCCCTCATGAGATATCTTGAGGGTGTTCCAGATCTGCTTAGCATTGTCCAAGCCGCTAACCTTGTTGTATTCATCCCTGCACAGAGATGCTAGCAAAATAGTAGTGGCTTGGGCATTTTTATGAATTTGCTCACTAATAAACACAGGATTATCGGTACTATCAAAATGCATCCCGTTTTCCACAATTTCCCATATACTAGGATGGAGAGAAAATAGATGACTACACATTTTATGACTCCAAAACGAATAGTCCTCTCCATCAAAGTGTGGAGGTTTTCTGAGGGGAATTGATAGTAAATGCGCATTTGAATTGTAGGGAATGCAAGAGTAATAAAAAGAATAGTTTTGATTAACCGTCTTTTTCTTAGATGAGGAGTCGTCGTCGTCCCTTGGTGAAGAAGAAGATGCATCACTATCGTAGTAGATGATCTTCTTGATGCGTCTCTTCTTCTTCCCGTCCCTCTTCTTGTGACTCGAGCCAGAGTCGGTAGGCTTGTCGTCTCTTGGCTCGTTGAAGAGGGACTCCTTCTCCTTGTCGTTAATCACCATCCCCTTACCCTTAGGATCCATCTCTTCGGGTGGTTAGTCCCTTAAATGAAGAGTACGGCTCTGATACCAATTGAGAGCACCTAGAGGGGGTGAATAGGTGATCCTGTCAAATTAAACACTAAATAGCCACAAACTTGATTGTTAAGGAGTTAGTGAAATCAAGTGGCTATGGAACATGCTCGTGCGAACAAAGCAATCACAAGACGCAACACACGAGACACGCAATTTTTATCCCATGGTTCGGCCAAGTAACACTTGCCTACTTCCACGTTGTGGCGTCCTAATGGACGAGGGTTGCACTCAACCTCTTTCAAGCGATCCAATGATCAACTTGAATACCACGGCTTTCTTCCTTATAGTCTTTCTCTCGTTTGCGAGGAATCTCTACAGATTGGAGTCTCTCGCCCTTACAAGTTTGTCACAAGAGAATCACAGTAGTAAGAGAGGGAGAGCAACACACGCAAGACTCAAATCCGCAGTACACACACGCACACAAGCCAAGACTTAAGCTCAAAACACAACACAGGGAGTACGCAACTCAAACGGAGCTCAAATCACTAACACAATCAATCAAATGCATGGAGGCAGAGTCTAGAAGTCTTAGAATGTTTCTTGTAAGCTTGGTGTACTGCTCCATGCGTCTAGGGGTCCCTTTTATAGCACCAAGGTAGTTAGGAGCCGTTGGAGATCAACATGGAAGGCTATCCTTGCCTTCTGTCGAGTGGCGCACCGGAGCATCCGACCGTTGCTCCTCTGGGCTGGTTGGCGCTCCGGACACTGTCCGGTGCACCCAGCCGACCGTTGGAGCGACCCACGTGTCGCGTGTTGATCGCGCGGCCGACTGTTGGCGCTGGCGCCGTTGGCTCACCGGACAGTCCGGTGCACCATCGGACAGTTCGGTGAATTTTAGCCACGTCGCCTTTTCTTTTCCCGAGAGCGAGGAGTTCGTCCCGGATGTCTCACCGGACAGTCCGGTGCACCACCGGACAGTCCGATGAATTATAGGCGTATGACTTCGTCGTTTCCCGAGAGCACCCGGTTCACCGTCGGCCAGCCTGGGGCACCGGACACTGTCCGGTGTGCCAGGCTCGAGCAGTTGTTGGCTATATATAGCCAACTCTTCTTCAATTCAAATCTTCTCTTTTCTTGGTCCTGTTTCTAGCACTTAGACAAACACATTAGTATACAAAATAATATACTAAGTCTAGAAACGTACCCTGTACTTTGATTTGCACTCTTCACACATTTAGCACATAAGAGTTCAAAATATTTGTGTTGGGCATCTAATCACCAAAAAAATTATAGAAATAGCCCAAAGGCACATTTCCCTTTCAAGAATTTGAAAAGACTTTTCCAAAAGATTTGCAAAAAGAAAGCTAAGTGGTGCAAACGTGGTCCAAAATGTCAAACATATCAAAACAACCATATATGCGTAGAAATACTTTCAATTTATTCATTTCAAAGTAACTTATGCACTTCTAACAAATTACAGACTAGTTACATTTCTACACTTTATATTTGCTTTGGTTTGTGTTGGCATCAATCACCAAAAAGGGAAGATTGAAAGGGAAATGGCCTCAACATTTCCTATAATCGATTTTGGTGTTTGACGTCCATCACAAACTATATGGACTAACTAGTTTGTCTAGTTGCTATTTCTCTCAAGTGCATCAAGTTCAACATAAACATACAAAGAAAAAGAATTGAGGGAATTCTACAAAGTTTGGAGCATACAAGAATTGGTACAGCCAGTGGTGCACCGGACACTGTCCGGTGCCTAGGCTGAGGCACCTCGTGAACTGATGCTCTCGGGTTTTCTCACAGCCACTCCATTATAATTCACCGGACTGTTCGGTGCCACAAGAGGACAGAAGACTTCAACGGTCAACATCTCCAAATCCCAACGGTTGGCTAACGTGGCACTCACCGGACAGTGAACAGTGCAGTGTCTGGTGCACCGCCGGACTGTCCGATGTGCCATCAATAGTAAAGTCAGCCAACGGCTAGGAAGTGGTTGGAGGCTATAAATACACCCCAACCACCTCCATTCAAGCCATTCATGGTTCTCACTATTCTCACTCAATACAAGAGCAAAGAATACACTCCAAAGTCACAATCAAAGCATCAAATCCTCTCCAAGCTCCAAAAATCAAATCAAGTGCTTAGTGACTCGAGAGAGGGTGATTTGTGTTTCTTTTGTTGCTCTTGTTGCTTGGATTGCTTCCTTCTTCTCACTCTAAACTTCTCAAGTGTTTTGTAAAGCAAGCGAGAGACACCTAATTGTATGGTGATCCTTGTGGGTCTTAGTGACCCGTGTGATTAAGAAGAAGCGCTCGACCGGTCTAAGTGACCGACTGAGAGAAGAAAAGGGTTGAAATAGACCCGGCCTTTGTGGCCTACTCAAGGGGGAGTAGGTTCCTTGGAACCAAACCACGGGAAACAAATCATCGTGCACTACAGGAATACTGAAGATTCCCGTTGGCCATTTTAATTCCCGTCGGCCAGAGCAAAGGCCGACGGGAATTAGTTAACTCCCGTTAGCTATAAAGCAGCCGACGGGCCTTAAGTTAACTCCCGTCGGCCCTGAGGCTAGCCGACGGGAATTAGCTAACTCCCGTCGGCCCAGCCGCCGGCCGATGGGAATTAGTTAACTCTTGTCGGCCCTGACGCCAGCCGACAGGGATTATTGCTTTATGGGCCGGCGGACATCCCGTGCGGCTCAGTCTCCTCTCTCTGATCTCTCTTTCCAAACCGCCGCCCACTCCCATTGCCACTGCTCCCAGAGCGCCGCCCGTCGCCCCCTGCCCCCAACGCTGCTGCCCCGGAGCGCCGCCGCTGCCCTCGAACCCCTCCCGGAGAGCCGCCGCCACCCCCAACCGCCTCCCCGAGCGCCGCCGCCGCCCCGGACCGTTGAGGTATATAAATTTTTCAATTATTGAATGTAAATGCGAGTGTAATTGTTAAATGTGTGTATAAATGTTTATTTTCATCGGTTTTTTATGGCCGATGGGAGTTAACTTTCATGTGATTAGAGTTAGTTTAGGGTGTGATTAGAGTGTGATTAGAGTTAGTTTAATATTACATTTTATTAGAGTGTGATTAGAGTTAGTTTAATATCACATGTGTGCCTTGATGTTAGGTATAAGTATTAATTCTATTATTATAATAGATTTAACTTATACTATTAAATTGTTGAATTTGATGTTATTTATTGATTAGATTTAACTTATAATATTAGGTTGTATGAAGGTTTCGATATTGATAAATTTAATGTTATTTATGTATATATATAGTTTTACTACTTACTTATAGATGTATGTGTGACATTTAGAAACGTGATTGTCTCACACACACTTTTTACTCGTACACACAGCCGCAATAATGGGTGATAGACGTGATTGGATGTATGAAGGTTTCAAGAAGGGTGGGTGTCGCACAAGTGAATGGTTTGCCAAGATGCAAATGTTTCTGGACCATGCAGCTGCTTTGTCACAAATAGATAATATTAGGTGTCCATGCAATAAATGTAGAAATATGACGAGCCACACCAAGAGGCAGGTCACACTACACCTGTGCTCACATGGTTTCGTGCCAGGCTATAAGGTCTAGTATCTCCACGGTGAAGATGTTGAACGAGCAACAGAAGTAGAAGTTGATGACGGTGAAGATGATGTTGATAGGATGGACCAGATGCTTGAGGATCTGCAGCCTGAACTGGCCCCAGATCATCATGATTCACCTACACCGGAGGTTCAGAAGTTCTTCGACCTCCTCAAAGCATCAGAAGAGCCTCTTCATGGGCACACTGACGTGACCGTCCTCGAATTCGTGACCCAGCTGATGTCAATCAAGTCCAAGTTTGCATTCTCAATTAATTGTTACAAGGAGCTTGTGGATTTGATTAGCGAGGTTCTTCCTATGGGTCACAAGATGCCCAAAGACATGTACCAGTCCAAGAAATTGATTGAAGGTCTTGGTATGGAGTATGAGAAGATTGATGTTTGCCAGGACAACTGTATGCTTTTTTGGAAGGAACATGGTAGAGAGCAGAAATGGTTAAAATGTGGGAAGTCGAGGTACGTGGAGCTTGCAAATGAAGATGGTGAGAAGGTGGTGACAAAGGTTGCACATAAATAGCTTCGGTACATGCCTCTCACTCCTAGAGTGAAACGTTTGTTTCTCTCGAGGAAGACCGCTATGCACATGAGGTGGCATAAAGATTGTATGGACAGACAAGATGGGTTAATGGTGCACCCGTCAGATGGTGATGCATGTAAGGCTCTTGACAACTTTGATTCAGATTTTGCCAGCGATGCAAGAAACGTTTGTATCGGCTTGGCAACTGATGGTTTCACGCCGTTCAATATGATCGCTGCGTCGTATTCATGTTGGCCTGTCATTGCCATACCGTACAACCTTCCACCTGCTCTTTGCATGAAATATGAGTTTATGTTCCTATGTCTTGTTATACCTGGGCCTGATCATCCTGGCGTATGCCACAATGTGATGCTTCAACCACTGATTGAAGAGTTAAAGAAGCTATGGCAAGGTGTGGAAGCCTATGACTGCTTCAAGAAGCAGAAATTCAATCTTCGTGTTGCATATCTGTTCTCGGTTCATGATTTTATGGCGTATGGTATTTTCTCTGGATGGAGCGTGCATGGTAGATTGACATGTCCTTATTGTGCTAAAGATACAAATTGTTTTCGTCTTAGTGCTGGTGGCAAGATATGTTACTTTGATTGCCATAGATGTTTTCTACCCTTCAATCACCCCTTCAGAAGGCAGAGAAAGGAATTTAGGAAGGGCACCATCATCACGAAGGGACCGCCCAAGCGACGTAGTGGGATAGAAATTATAGAAGAGCATAGTAAACTTGTCCTAAACGAGAGTGGGAAAAGGTATCAAGGTTTTGGTGAACATAACTGGACTCACATATGTGGCTTATGGGAGCTTCCTTATGCTAAGTCATTAATTTTGATGCACAACATCGACGTCATGCATAAGAGAGTAACTTTTGCTAAGCCCTCATAAATACATGCATGGATTTCCCTGATAAAACGAAAGACAATGACAAGGCACGCATGGACTTAGCAGTGATATGTGATCGTCCAACCCAAGTGCTTAGAGAAAATGGAGGCAAACCAAAAGCTGACTATTGTCTGAAACCTAAGCAACAGAAAGAGGTGATGAAGTGGATGAAGGATATTAAATTCCTTGATGGTTATGTTGCTTGTTTTAGAAGATCTATGAACTTGAAGACAATGAAGATGAATGGACTGAAGAGCCATGACTTCCACATAATTATGGAAAGGCTCATGCCTGTAATGTTTCGTGGGTACATTTCCGAAGCTGTGTGGAAAACGTTAGCTGAAGTTAGCTATTTCTACAGAAAGTTGTGTGCTAAAGAAATCAGAAGAGATGTGATAGAACAGCTGGAGAAAGAGACACCGGTGCTTTTGTGCAAATTGGAAAAAATCTTTCCACTGGGTTTCTTCAATCCTATGCAGCATCTCTTTATACATCTTCCATATAAGGCTAAGGTCGGTGGTCCTGTTCAGTACAGGTGGATGTTTCATATAGAAAGAGCATTAAAGAAGCTTAGAGCAATGATGGGCAATAAGACAAGAGTTGAAGGATGTATTGCGGAACAATTTAAACTGAAGGAGGTAGCACACTTCACAAGTTGTTACTTTGTAGAAGAACATAATGTATTTGCTCGAAAGAAAAGGTACCATGATAATGAACGAGAGATGCCTCCATGTAGTGATCTTTCGATTTTTCAGACAAACGGCAAAGTCGTTGGTCCACCCAAGGCATATCACCTCACTATGGAAGAACGGAAGTCTGCTTTACTGTACATGTTCACGAATATGCCTGAGGTGGAGAAATACTTTATGTAAGACTTATTTCCTTAAATTGTTCATATGTGAATTAGTTTATGTTATCAAATATCTCATGTCATACAATAATATTTGACAGCGAGTTTGATGAACAAAACATGAGGTGTCTCGGTAGGTAAACAGCGAGAGACATAGATAAATTGCGACGCGATGGTATGCATGGGCGACCTAATTTCATTATGTGGCTTCGGGACCGTGTAAGTCTTAATTATGTGGCTCTGAGACCTAATTTTAGTTAACTAATATTACAGAATTTGCTAATGCTTTGTGGCATAATTGACAGTTTGGGGATGAAATGAATTTGAATGATGACTTACGTCAGTTATCTATTGGAAGCATAACTGCCAAAAGCAATGGACATTACGACGTCAATGGATATTGCTTTCGTTCAAGCATTTTCGAATCAAGTCATCCTATGACCGCCACTCAAAATAGTGGAGTCGTTACTAGGGCAACCGACATGGAAGGACACAAAGCCTGCTATTACGGGAAAATCAAAAATATAATCGAGATTACATTTGCTGGAAATAAACCTTTAGCGCTAGTTTTCTTTGAGTGTAAATGGTATGACCTGAAGTATTATAGGACCAAATTTGGGATGACACAGATCCAACCTAAAAAATTGCTTCAAGGACACGACACGTATATCCTTCCCCATCAAGCAGACCAAGTTTATTTCTCGACATATCCATGCAAAAAGTTGTCTACATGGAGGGTTGTGTACAATGTAAATCCCCGCGAACGCCTATACACTCCTGGTGAGGACGAATATCAAATTGGTCACCTTGAGCAGGTTGATGAGGTGTTTCAAGAAGAAGAGTTGCCAACTAGTTTTCATATTGATCCTGCATCGGCATTAGATTCACTAGTTGCAGACGTTAACGACTTAACTTTTCCCGAGAGACGGAGAAGACAACTTGTTAGGAGAAAAGTTACATGGCGACCTCTGCATAGAAGAGAACAAATAGATCCTGATTTTGATGATATTTAACAAGTTGTTTTGTTATTTCATTTGTTTCTATTTTTTAAGGATTATGTCATTTTTGATGCACTAATGAATAATTTCTTATTTTTGATGCAGGATGACGCCAAAATCAAAGAAGTCAGTGAAGGGCTGTTCAAGGGCCTGGGCCTTTTTCAGGGCAGTTCTTCGAGCAGCAACAGACGTCGAGAGCTGTTGAGCGCTGTACATGGAGATGAGGTAACATACCTTATAAAAATAAATTTGTTTACATATTTACAAATAAATCTTGAGTTGTATGTACCAGGATAAGCAGCACACTGAGGAGCAGCACAATGAGGAGGAGGAGCACAATGAGGCTGAGCAGCACAATGAGGAGGTGGAGCACAATGAGGAGGTGGAGCACGCGACATGGGACCAGGCCGCGCAGCATCACCAGCCATGGGACCAGTGGGACCACTAGAGAGAGCAGCAACAGGCGTGGGACCAGTGGGGCCAACAGGCCGAACCGGCTGACAACCCGATGGATGAAGGCTCAGGAGGCTCTTCAGCGACACGCACACGTCGCTCAAGAAAAAACCACTCAGTAAAACCTCGTCACGCGATAGAGCGAGAGGCTGATAGGATCTTAATCATGCCACATGGAGATCGGTGAGTGCAATATATTAACTTATCTCATATAACTATTATGTGTATTGTTAATGTATTTGTGTAATGCAGGAATCGGGAGGACGTGTCCTTTGACGGCAAGGGACACCACACTCAGGTTAACCTTACGTTGGGTTCTCTTTGCCACCTTCACTACCCTGGTATAGTGAAGGTGTCAAACGGTGATACCGAGGATGAGGTGCTCGTCAGTACCTGGGACGAGTACAAGTTTAAAAAGGAACAAAACCACACCGACAGATAGGGACTTGTGCGTAATGACTTTTGGGTATGAATTCTTTATTGTTTTTGTTATGTTTCTTAATATTGTAATTCTATGACTTAAACCATTGTATTTGTATTCTTTATGTTGTAGCTTCGATATCGGTTGCCTGACGGAGAGGATTACAAGGGGCACGCTGAACGTGTGTTCCAAAACAATGCAAAGAAGCTGTTGAAGGATGCCATATACTATGCGAGAATTCAAGCTACAAACCTGTATTTTCAAAAGCATCTGGAAGAAGCAGGCCCCTTGAATAAAAAGGAAGGGTCCTCAAAGATATATTTGACTGAGGATCAATATCGTGAGGTTAGTATTCAATTTGTTTTACCATTTTTATTGTTTGTTGTGATTGATATAATATGTAACATTGTGTGTGCAGGTGATGGTTCCATGGATGGCGCCCGTGCCTGATGCGTACTATGCTTGGTGTCGATATTGGGCTTCCGAAGGCTTCCAGAAAGCGTCAGCGCATCACAGGCAATGTCAAGGAACCAATCCTAACCACAAGTTTGGCGGTGACGACATGCTACGAAAAGCTAAAAGAATGGTAAGTTTGATCTAGCTATGTTGATTAGCAAATAGTACGGTTTCTTATGAATGTTTTTTGTTTATATAGGAAGCTACGAGTGGCCAAAAGCCTAGTGACATTGAGGTCTACCAGGAGGGCCACAAAGGACCAGACCCTAACAACCCTGACCAGCTCTGCAGCCAGACAGCCACAGATCGGCTGGTGAGTTTTGGCCCAAAAGTACAAATGTTCAAAGTATAGAAATTCCTGCATTTGTAAGGTTGTGAATGATGTATAGGCGGCATATGGGGAGGAGATGGTTCGTCGCCATGGCCCTGACTTCGACTGGCGACATGAACCAATGGATCCCTCGGTGGTGTATGCAAGTGGTGGTGGTAAAGCGCATGGACGGTAAGCTCTAACTTATGAAATTATATGGTTGACACTAAATTGATTATGCAGTAATCACAATTTTTGAATCACTTATAGATACGCACTCTTCGACGGATTCATTGACTCGTCGTCGGTGAGATCTCAGAGGACAGGTTCGTCTTCCTGTAGCTCATGCTCTCGTCGATCGAACGAGCAGAAGTTGGAGATTATGAGGATGCGTGAAGAGATGAGACAACAACGCGAATTTATGGAGGCTTGCAATGCATATACCCAAGCGATGTATCAAGTGAGTATACATAATCCGAACTCTAAATTATTATATTTCAATACAACATCTTCAATAGTAACACATATGTTTAACAGTTAAGGCAGCAACAGGGCATGCCAACAAATATTCCACCGCCACCATAATGGAGCCAGTTTGCAACAACACCAGCTCCGCCACCACAGTTCAACACCCCTCCAACACATATACCTGCACCTGGAGATAGGGTACGTTTGATAACTCTCAATTAATTTATACACTTGTATATTTTTTGATATTTGTATTACAAATGTTGATATTTGCTAACTTGCATAGGTTACGCCCGAAGCGGGTGGTAGTGGGTCTGATCCTGCAGCAGGGACTGGATTTGTTGACTCCCTCTTCGTGTTCCCTCCTCCTGGTAGCGGCAGCGGTCAAAGCTCTAACCACCCAAGTGGTGGTTATCTCTAAACACTTGAACTCGTGCTCGTTATGTTTTTTAACTCGTGGACGTTATGTTTGTGTAAACACTTGATCTTAAGTTTGTGATGTGTGAATCATATCAATGCGTTTGTGATGTGTATGTTCATGTGATGATATATGTGTTTTGTCATATGTTTGTGATGTATATGTTCTATGTATGTTTTGTGTGCAATTGTGGAGAAATAGTGACCTAATTTGGTGTTGCTTTTGCAGCATTATAGGTTAACTCCCGTCGACCCAGTTAATTCCCGTCGGTTTGACCATAGCCGACAGGAATTAACTATTAATTCTCGTCGGCCCAGTTAATCCCTGTCGACTGCCCTAGCCGACGGGAGTTAACAGTTAATTCCCGTCGGTTGCCCAGGCCGACGGGAATTAACTATTAATCCCCGTCAGTTACCCTGGCTGACGAGAATTAACTATTGATCCCCGTCGGCTGTTCTGGCCGACGGGAGTTAACAGCTTATTCCCGTCGGCTTGTAGTTGGCCGACGGGAAATGTTTTTCCCGACACCTGATAGCCAACGGCTTGAGGCCGACGGGAGTTAGTCTATTACCGACGGGAATTAGTTATCCCCGTCGGTTTTTAGCCGACGGGAATTAACTGGATTCCTGTAGTGGTGTTCATTTGTGTTGATCTTCATCACTCGATTTGTTTCTTCCCTCTCCTCTCTCTAAAGTTCTCTTGCTCATATTGTTTTGAGTTAGCTCCAAAAGTTATCCACATTGATTGAGCAACTCATAGCAAGAGAAACTATCTTCCGCACTCCAAACTCACTATTATTTATTTCTAACCCTAACCCCGGGTGAAGTGCGTGTTTAAAGTTTATAATTTTGAGGTTTCGCCTATTCACCCCCTCTAGACGATTTTTACATAGGTTTTTCTCTAGTGATTTATTTGTGACCTAGCTTAGTAAAAGTTTTAGAAGTTCTAATTCACCCCCTCTTAGTCGTCACCTGTTTCATTCAATTACGTATTTCAGCTACTACGAGAGAGTGTTGATAAAGCATGTAACTTCAGCTGGGTTTCAATTTTCTCATAATTTTTTACACCTGGTGTTGGGTCCATCGCCGCTCGCGGTGGCTCGATATGGTTCTGCACAGACTTGAGCATGAACCCACCAACCCCACCCTTGTTGTTGGGGTCCTCGTCGTGATAGACGTTGGCGAAGCCGCCGTGCCGGGTCAAGTCTATGCTAGACATCTCATCGTCGGTCGAAATGCGCAGCAGGACCAGCTTCTTGAGCGCGTAGAAGAGCAGGCCCATGGTTGAGCTCACCCACCCGACGATCACCAAGATATGTAGCGAGGAGCTTCCCGCCACCACCCATCCCCTGTTTGTTTCGGCTTTTTGCAGCTTCTGGCCACCAAAAGCTACTACAGACTGTCAAACACTCAGCTTTTTAGCCAGCTTCTATAAAATTCGTTTGGGTAAAAACCATTCAAAATCAACATAAACCTATAATCGGTTGAGTCGTCGCAATAGTAGTAATCTGTCACTTTATAGATCCTAAGCTCCATGGACAACTTTATCTTCCTCCGCACGTAATCCTAATGATACTCAGATTCTCTACACAGCCAGATTCTCTCCACAGCTAGATTCTCGAAAAAGCTGGTAAAAAAAAGCTAAACTAACCGTAGATCTCCTTAATGTACTTTTGCCTCACGAAGAAGCCCGTGAAGAGGACGCCCCAAGCGTCGCACCTCGCGTGCAGATGCGCTGCCTCCAACGGGTCATCGAACTTGAAGCGCGCGGCGAGTGCGTTGGCGCCGATGAGTAGAGCACCCACGTAGAAACAAACACACGGATGACGTCTGCCACTGCTCCACCACGCTGCACCCCTCCACGATGGCCACAAACCCACCAAGGAGGCCGTTGCAGACGTCCACACTGTTAAGTAACCCTAGTTAGGGTCATGTGGGCAAATACCTACTTTGCCCCTGATGGGTCTCACATCTCTATATAAGGAACCTGTACACCCCCTCATAATACAGAGATCAGAAAGAGGCCAGAGGCCCAACCCTATATCCAATTCTCGTGTGTTTCCTCTGTCGTGCTTATGGGAAGGGAGATGGGTTCTCTACATCTTCTTGCGCCTCTACTGCTGACGGGAGGGAAGGGAGCGGATCTGGTGATCCGTGGTAACTAGTTCTCAACACATTATCAGCACGCTCTACCTCGACATTACCGCAGGATTAGATCTGCAACAACTCTCCGTCAAGCCGGCAGGTCCTCCGGCGTAGCCGAACTGTCCTATGCGACAGCCTTCGTTTTTTTCCTCTACGTAATCGAGCAGTCTATGTACTGTTCTTGATATGTTGTTATGTATGGACTATGATCCATGCGGGGTGAACTGCGATCGCCGATGTATTTCTATGCACGTGAAAGCTAGCCAACGTCAGGCATGTGCCTGCGCCGGGCCGCGCCGCGCACCAGCGACCGTGCTCGCAGTCTGCATCACGTCACCACCGCTGGAGGTGGCGTCTAGCGTACCCACGCCGTGTGCCAGTAGCCACGCGTCGCCTGTGTCGGAGTCGTGTCCGCGCCGGCAGTTATGCACCATCTTGCGGAGATGAAGACCAATTCTGCGCCCCTATTCTTATGGGGAAGCGAGGAGACGTGCGGTACAAAATTTGGTCGAGCGCTGCATGCATGCATGTGCTCCTAGTTAAAGCGGCCGGCAGTTGAGAGCACTGTGCATGTGCGGCGCGAGTAATTTTTTTTAAAAAAACCACCAAATACGTGATTAAAGCGGCTGATATTTATGAGTGGGTCCCAGGAGTGGCAGTGTGGGCGGACTGATCGCTTGTGCAGTTATGTGCATGGCAAACAATGTCATTCTCTTGGCCGGGTCATCCACGTCTGTTTCTTTGTCTTCCTGATAGCTTGCGAGGGATAAGAAAGAAGCAATTTGCACGTGGGCCCCTTCTTGGTCGCAAGGCTCCATGCCTATAAACAGTGGCCGCATGTGCATGCAGCAACGCCTATGGGCCATCCATGCGCGTGAGGTAGAGTATAGCCATGCATTAACCCAAAAAAAGGAGATATTGTTTTTACTCTGATAAATAGAATCAAGCATGTTTTTCTATCGCAATTTTTACTTTAATTAATTATTTCCCGTAGTAAATAATTAGTAAAAAATGTATGCTTGATATGAAACAAAATGCCTTCTTACACTTGACCTGCTTATGCTTATGCATTAATTCCAGCATTTTTGTGGGCTTTATTTCTCATAGTAGATAATAAGCAGAAATTATTAAAATATGTGAAGGCTATAGTGCACATACTTAAATCGCTCTAAATATTTGTGTTGCGTTGAGCTTTTGGACTCACTTCGAGCGATTAAATTGTATAGTGGACACTCGGACACGCCGATCAGGCTACATTGTTAATCGACTGAGTTGGCATTAGCTGAGCATTGGCTGCGCCCTGGCAACACGACACAGTATTTGTGTCGTACGAACTTGGCTGCGTCATATGATTGCTATGTAGCACCCTCGTTTATTCGGACAGCTCCCGTTGAGTCGACCCGCCATCACTGAGTCACGTATTTTTCGCATGCCCTGTAGGCACTGTCTGTCTGCCGTGATCATTGAGCCACAATTGCGCCTGTTGTGCACGTTGCGTGGACTTATCGTGTACCCCGATTACCGAGCCATAATTGTGCCTATTGCGCTTATTACAAAGGCTTGTTGTGTTGTCGTGGCCCTGATGGTCGCACACGTGTTGACGCCAGATACGCTAGAGCCTGTACTCGCGTGGATTGTGGTGAGTTGTTCAAGGCCCTGAAGTCATATTATGCACAACCTTCCTAATTTTTTTTTGTTTGGCTCTATATTTTATTTGATTGTGTTGTGTGGCATCATATATTTATATATATCGCCAAGTGGCCATAACAGCTGTATCAAGCTCTATAGTGCTTGGAAATCTGGGAAATTAAATTGAAATACAATTAAACACAGATAAGTTAATTTTCTGCTCTCTCCTCATTTACCTGAAGTAACCCGAAGAAATATAATATAATGCATGAAAGCCTTTTTGGTACAGAAGACATCACAAATTGGGATTTTATTAGTAAGCAATAAGACCTTACCAAATGATTTAAGGCTATAAATCTCAGTTATACATTGCTCAACCAGATGTTGACACATTGCTCTCTTTGTCGTTGAACGATATGAAGCGAACTTTGAGATAAATAGCTAGTACCCTAGCAACACGAAGTTGTGAGTACATCGAAAGGTTACTCTGAGAAAAAATTCACTATGTTGGTGTGAAAAAACATTGTGTGTTCCCGTCGAACCACTTTACTTGTCCTGTATAGGACCTCTATGCTTGTGTTGCATACATCTCTCGGAATTGTAAATACTTATAGTCGCTGCATTGACTCAAGATAGTCCTTTGACAAGTCTGGTATACACTGTAAGCTAAATGGTAAAGGTCGGTCCTAAATGGACAAATACCTTGGGTTATGTAGCCAAACTGCACTAAATTCCACCCTTTGGCATGCTTACCATTATCTACCTCCGATCTACCAGAAGTGAGAAGAGTAGACAAATAACTATGAAATCCCACATCACCACAGAGCTTGAAGCTAAATTAGACATTAACATGTTCTTGGTCCTCGGAGCCAGAAGAGTCATATGTCTTGACCACTAGACTACTAGTGATGATAATTTGTGATAGAAATATGAAGATCTTGTAGAGACATGTTATATCCTCTCTACTCCTGATGATTTCTTCGTATGAGAGCAGTAATATCTGTTGTTGAAGATGGATCCTAGGCGGATACCAATATTGTTTTGTTCTTGCCAAGCAATTATCATCATTTGCTTCATCAAAGCTAGTTATATGGTGATTTTTCCCAGATAAAATGAATTCTTGGCCCTGTCTGTTCTATTTCAAAGCTTCTCTTTTTGCTGAACAATGAAGAGATCGAAATAATGCTATATAGAACAATTTGGTATATAATATGAGGAGAAATGTTTGCCCTGCTGGCAACATTACAAATAATTAACTATTGTTATAAGTTCTCTCTCAAAATTATTATACCTAAAAATGTTGCATAAATCGATACCCAATTTCAGAGCAGTATGAGTAATTGGGTAAACCATGGGCGGTGATAAAAACGAGCTGGACTATACATCTCTGCATATAAAAATCTTTGCTTGGCAGCATTGGCCTGATGCCGTGCACTTCACTACCAATATAAACACACACATTTTTCATATGTGCTTAAAAGCACAATGCAACCAGTGAATAACTTTGTGAGCGTTAGACCCTGATGGTCATTTTACTTGTTGATCTGAAGTCAACTAACGGCTCCAAACGAATGGTATGCATGAGCCCCTGAAGGATCCTTATGGATAAAATAGTGTTGTGCATATTAGTCTAAATCTTAATGATTGACTGTGCATTTGGTAATAATAACAATAAGTTGGCAGAATTGTAACCACGAAGCAACTTGTTGTTGCGTGTCTCACTGGATGTTGAGACTAACCCTTCATGTTGAAGGACAAATATATAGTATTCATGCCACTACATTAATCTAAGTCCAAAGCTCACTGCATAAAACCCCTATCTGTAATGTGCGTAATATTTCCCAAATAAATCACCACAATAGCATACATTGGCCACAACTGGATGATTGTGGTTGGGGATATTATCTATATGCTTTTAGAACATCTCGGCATTAGGGGGAGGAATGCCCATATAATGTAATGCCTCAATATTCTATTAAACGCACAAAAGCCAAACTGAACCTGTCGTTCGGTGTGTACTCCTATGTATATGGAGTTTGCCAGAAATCGTTGAGGAGTAACCATATTGTTCTGAATGTTTCTACCTGATGTAGATGTGGATATACCCGGGATTAATATCATATCCACATTTGACTTATTGGCATTTGATCTATTCTCGGGGACGCCTGCGAATATGATCCATCAGCCTTAGTCAAAGCATATGTTCTGATTGCAGATTCACGTGGTCTGTGATAACTCTCCTCCGATTAATTCACCCTGATGGTGATTTGCTTCACGAAGAGGTTCATCTTGATGATGAAATTCCTAGCAATGCGCGCAATATCATTGTGCTGGGAATACGGGACAATGAATCTTTCGTTTTGGGAAATGACGGAGATCATTATTAAATGTGGGAGACAAATATGTTGACACCTATCTTGCCCCTCTAGATTGCAAATGGATCCAAAACAAAGTCCTAGGCATGAGTGCTTTAAGCTCTCTTATCGAGTCATTGATAAATGCAATCGAGGCTGAACTAATAATCGCAAAATGAAAGTCACGAGCTTGAAATTCGGACATTTATGGGCACTATTGAAATAATGTGTGGTGAAATGCGATGGTTCAAGTGGTATTGTGAGAGACCCATCCCACATATGTGTTGAATAAACACTGTTCTGCTATGTAATATATCTGGCAAATGGCATGAATTAAATTATGCAGTTAATAGGATTCTGAAGATTCATCATGAGATCCTAGGAGGACCCATATCTTTGAATTATAAATATGCAACATATAAATCTCGTACCGAATAATACATTCCTAACGAATGAACACTCTCCTATGTAGAGAGAATATCTCTAGATGAGATTATAGTTCCTTGATGGAACTTTTCCAGAAGAAATAAAATCTGTGTTAAACACCAAAGTTTGATAATCCCTATAAAGGGATAAAGACCCATATAGACCCGAAAAGGAATAAGATGAGGTACCAAAGGACTTAAAGTTCACCGTATAAGCACATGTGCATTCCACGATCTTTACTTGTGGTATTTTCCACTAGGTGTGGAATTACGGTATCCTCTAAAGTCACGATGGCAGAAACCTATAAGGTTTAGGTGTTACTGGCAAAATATCCCCATTGTGCCAGAATGACAGACTATAACGATATAATCGATGAAAAATCCCTGATGAATTACGATCTTTGATGGACTTTTGTTACACCATCATAGATGTTGCAAAGGATGAACGCCTGGAGCGATGTGTCACATTTAGAATATGTACTATTGCAACTATATTATCCCCTAAGTCCTATTGAAGGACATGTTATTTTCTTTGCACAACTATGTATAAATTGTGGTGTAAGATAGAAAATGATAGCACCCCAACCTCATCCATTCTCGTTATTCTAGATGAACAATGAAACATATATCTTGAAGAATATGCTTGAGTTATGAGAGATAGCGACTTTGACAGATGTCATCGTTAGGGAGAGCGAATGCTTATATTGATCACAGTCGTGAGACAATAAATGTCATATTCTATGCCCTGAAGGCGTGAGCTTGATCATCAATATGTGAACTTTTATAGAACTTTCTATCAAATATATAGATCCAGTCGATCGAACACCATCAGTCAAAGTGGCTTACTTATATTGATACGTACACTTACCTCATATATCCTAGAAGTGAGTAGAGGTAAAGTTCCTGAAATAGTATTTGCAAGGATATGCAATCCGTTTGTTAAATCTTTATGTGCATATACTTCCAGAAGAAGATGTTTTGCCTTATTGATACAATTTTACAAGTATCAGGGGGAGCACATTTCTAAAGTTAGCCCTTGTAGAAGATTCGATAGAATCTAGATCCCAGAGGATCGAAATCTGTTAAGATTACAGCAGTTGTACTCCTTTTCCCTTGGTGAGTTTTCTTGAAGTTTCTCACATGAGGTTTTTAACGAGGCAACAAAGTGCAAATGCAATTTGTATCACCATGCACTCTTTCTCCATATTTTTCCCACTGGGTTTTTCGAAGTTTTAACAAGGCATGTGTTGGTCGCGGTATTCGTCCAAGGGGGAGTGTTAAGTAACCCTAGTTAGGGTCATGTGGGCAAATACCTGCTTTGCCCCTGAGGGGTCTCACATCTCTATATAAGAAAACTGTACACCCCCTCATAATACAGAGATCAGAAAGAGGCCAGAGGCCCAACCCTATATCCAGTGTCTCGTGTGTTTCCTCTGTTGTGCTTATGGAAGGGAGACGGATTCTCTACATCTTCTTGCGCCTCTACTGCTGACGGGCCGCTTCCCGAACAGCGCTGAGTGCAGCGACGCTGTCGGCGAGAGTGGTGGTGACTGCGGTGCGGAACACAACCGACCACTGCCTGTAGCCGACTCCCGACGGGGCCGTAGGACCTGAGAATGGTGGTGAAGGTCACTACCGGAATTTGGCTCTTTGCCGAGTGTCATATTCTTTGCCGAGTGTTTTATTTCGGGCACTCGGCAAAGAGCTCTTTGCCGAGTGCCACGTAAAAAACCCTCGGTAAAAGAAAACACTCGGCGAAGAAGCTCTTTGCCGAGTGTTTTATTTTTGACACTCGGCAAAGAGTTTCTTTGCCGAGTGTCTTTTTTTGACACTCGGCAAAGGGCTCTTTGCCGAGTGTCACAAATACAACACTCGGCAAAGAGCTCTTTGCCGAGTGTTTTTTCTCCAACACTAGGCAAAGACAATTTTAAAATCACATTTTAAAGTAGTAAATTAATTCAAATGAAAAAGTTTTCAACTACAAATTTGTATAACTCATCATGATGTACAATTTATATATTGAACATTTCTTCATATGACAAAATAAAAATAAATTTGTTCATAAAACCTATATCTCTCTCGTAGTTTATGAAACTACGAGAGAGACGTATAGAATTTGTGTATATTGTTAGAACCATCATCTAAGATAAACAAATTACCAAACAACCAAAATAAACTTTGTAGATCTTGAGAAGTTATAGAAGTTTATAGTTGACAACTTTTTCATTTGAAGTCATATTGTCAACGAAAACTACGTCTAAATTTAAAAAATTTAAAATTTGAATTTTGAAAACGTCTTCGAAAGAAAAAACCACCAACATGAAAGTTGTAGGTATTGAAGAGTTATGAAACTTTGTAGTTGACAATGTTTTAGTTTGAAATCTCTTGTTATGCAAAACTATGTTTGAATTTTGAAATTTGAATTTTTCAAACTGTCTCGGATGGAAAAACCACCAAAATAAAAGTTGTAGGTCTTGAAATGTAATGAAACTTTGTAGTTGACAATTTTTTGATTTGAAATCATCTTATCATTGAAAATTTCGTGTGAAGTTTTTAAATTTAAAATTCAAATTTTATAAACGGTCTCGGATGTAGAAACTATGAAAATAAAACTTTTAGATCTCAAAAAGTTATGCAACTTTATAGTTGGTCACATTTTCAAATGAACTCATTTAGTGCCTTAAATAATCAAATTACTCTCGATTTGTTATAGTACATGGGGAATGGAAACGTAATATAAACATAATTGGTGTAGTAGTGTAGTGGTATAAGAGGGTATGCGCGAGAGAGAGGTTGCGAGTTCGAATCTCACCATTTACAAAACATATAAGTTTGATTCAAAATAATAGTGAAAAATGATAGGGCAACGGGTAAGGTAATAGGGTAGGGTTGGAGAGTTGTTTCTAGAATTTAAAAAAATGTTTTGCTGTTTTTTTTAATTTTTTCGATTCTTAATTTGCCGAGTGTTTTTCTTTGCCGAGTGCTTTTTGACACTCGGCAAAGTCTTTGCCGAGTGTCCGAAAAAAAGCACTTGACAAAGAACCCTTTGCCGATGAAATCTTTGCCGAGTGTTGCACTCGGCAAAGCCTTTGCCGAGTGTAAAATAATCTTTGCCGAGTGTCTTAGACACTCGGCAAAGAACGCGATTCCGGTAGTGGGTTCCGGAGTTGAACCCGTACCAGCCGAACCATAACCCTCTTTTTTAGCTGAGAAAGTCGATTATTGACTTGGCTGGAAGTCTCTGGAGGGTGTGGCATGGCAAACTAGCATGCAGCGGAGGTAGAGACACGTGCACGTTAGATGACCAAGGAGGCTCCTGACCAATGGATCTGCATTCAATGGCTGATCATATTATGAATGACGTGGCTAAGTTAGAAGGCGAGACTCTTAATCTCTAAGACTTATTAAGGTTATAAGCGTAGTCTTCTATTCCGTGTTCTGCCACCATTCTCAGTTCTGTCATTCTCATTTCTTGTTCCGCCTTTCCTATTCCCCCTTCCCTGCATAATACGGCCCCAAGGGGATTCGAACCCATGATCCCTCAGTCAAATAAGAGCAGTAGCTACCGCTACACCATATGTGTGTTTATGTCTATATTTATGACAGAAAAAATATCTACTATATCTCTCCTCAAGCCTAACTGCTACCCTTGCACAATGCGTAGTAGTAGATAAGTATCACCGAGATTCTTGAAATATATTTTTGGATGAAGGAAGTAGTATTCAAAGAAGAGCCTTGCATGCAATTTCTTTTATTTGATTAATATTTTTAACTTAAATTCCTTTTTGCATGCGTGACATTTATTCTTCATAATATTTATTCCATGTATCTCACTTGTGAGTCATTTTCATAAACCAACGCTAAGAATGAATACATGTTTCTTACTTGAAAACCCCAAACAAACATCACTAGCAGGAGGCGCTCGCGTTGGCGTCGCTTATCGATGATGAGAAGAAGCTTGGCGACTGCCAGTTCGACCTGTGGAAGCAGTCCTACGTGGCCGCATGTGTCGTTATCTACGACAAGCTCCGGTACAGCCGCCGCTTGGACGCGGTCCAGAGCGGTTGCACCGCGCTGTACATCGTCAAGCAGGGAGACCTCATGGTCGTCGCTAACATCGGTGACTCTCGAGTTGTTCTGAGCACTGCATCCGACGACGATGCCATCACGTCGTCCAGCTCATCGTAAGTCGCTACTAACCAACCATGAATTCTTGTGCGCTGGGACGATGTCCGTTGCTGACACTGTAAATGTTCTCGATCATGATGTATGTAGAGGAGTAGCGCATCCGGTGGTGCAACGGCTAGGTGTACTACCTCGCTTATGAGCATGGGGTGCACTTCGTCTGGCAGCCCAGCCAAGTGTCATTGGTACTCGCCATGTCGCGCGCGTTCGACGACTACTATATCAAGGACTGTGGCATCATTTTGGCACCGAAGGTGACACAGAGGAGGACCAACAACAATTACCAGCTCATCATCCTCACCACCATCGGGGTAGCTTTTGTGCCGGTCTGCCTTTAATTCTCTTCACAAACACACACTTACCTTTTGTTTAAGCCAACAGATATGGTGGTGCGTATTTGATGACTGATGATGTATGAGGAAACTTATTCTAATAGGTGTGATACGTGATGTTCAATGATGAGACCGTGACATATATCGAAGTCTGCATGATACTGATGATTGTAATATAGTGATGAAATAACTAGATTAAAATAACAAAATTTATGTATAGCCAGGATTATAAGTGGATTATGAAACTTTTTTTTTTCATAACAGTATAACACATATCTCTACTACTAATTAAGCCCTTAGTGTAGGCGTCCACACCACCAAACGATGCACGGTTCTGCCATCCCGATCCGTCCCTCGCGCCGCGTGGAAGGTTCCCGAGATCCCGGCTTCCCTACGCCGATCCGCCACTCGCGCCGCGTCTCTCTCGCTGTGTCCTTCCATGGATCCCAGTCTTTGGAAGGTCCACACCACGAGTGCGCCTTCCATGGACGGACACACCATGATCGGCGGCGCCGCATCCTCTCTGGTGCCAAGAATCACGGACGCCGCTTCCCACCTCACACAACCGTCCGCAATCTCCGTCTCCTAGCCCGCGTCGTTGCGTCCGCGCTCTCCAGCCCCGCGCCGTTGCGTCCGCAATCTCCTCCTCCTGCCGCGCCGTTGCTCTCGCGTTGAACATGGTCTGCGCCGCTGCTCTCGCGAAATCACTGCCCCGCGGCTGTCGCACCTGCTACCACACACCCCTCGCTCCAAACTGTGTCCACAAGGGATTCCATGCCGTCGCTCCTCTCTGATGCTCGGCTCCATGCCTTGCCGAGGCACCGAGACAGTGGCCCTTCCCCAGTCCCTCCGTCTCGGTCGCCATGGCAAGCCCCCATACCCCCCCGCACGTGCAGATCTCGCCGACGACGAGAGTGGCAGAGAGGTGCGGATCTACGACTCCTCTTTTCCCACCCGCAAGGTTCATCCTCGGTGGTAGCCCCATGTGACGCACACGGTGGTGGTCCTCATTGACCAAATTGTCCACCACATCTCGTTCTCCCCGGCGAGAAGCTCATTATCCAGATCCGCCCAAGCCACCATCCATCTCGTTGCAGGTGCTCTTCTTCCTCCCTCTCTCTTACGTCGTATAGGGGCTCCGCCAGAGATGTCCTCCCAATGACTTCCTTCATTTGAGGTAGATAGAGACTCACTATATGTGAAGGGATGCGTCCCTTCATTTAAGGGAGATGGGGGTGAGTCTGAGTATTTACCTAAGTAGATAATTTTGGTATTGGGTATTGAATTGAATGATTAATCTATTGGATCCTTCTCGTCCATGTTTTTTGCTATTGGGAATGATTTGAGTAATTTGTTGGAGATGCACTATACGTGTTCGGATCTGGCTACATGCATAATAACTTGAAAGTGTTTTTATTCTAAAAAATTAACTATACGTTGATTAATAATTTGTTGAGATCAAATTAGTATCCTTAACTCCAAATAGCTTGGTCTTCTGTGAAGTTGACCTATGGCCTTTAGTTCGTGCTTAAGGCAGGGAATCGTGTAGAAAGCTTTATTTTTTCCTAGGGTTAGATCATAGAACATTATTGCTCTGCTGCTACTATTTCTTTTGCACTATGTTCCATCTACATCTAAAGATTTCTGTCATGAGTCACTGTATCACATGAAAATAAATGTGACGACGTTCCTATACTTTGACTGGCAGATGGTGTTTCTGAGTGATGATGAAGGTGCATCTGGTGAAACATGTTATTTGCCTTCATAGCGTTTGACCTTTTCAAAAAAAGGGTAAATTGGAAAGTCTTGCAGGTTTCTTTGGTGAATGATGGCCCTGTGACAATGCAAATCGACTCACCCTCACCGCAAGATGCTGCTCGGTCATGGTACATTGAAATATGGAGTGCACTGTACTGTAGGTAAATTGGTTCCAATTCTGTGCTCCCAGGTTAGTGGGCTCCTCTGCATTCCGTTAGTGGTTTTCATGTTCTTGGACGTTGTTCTAATATTGAAATGTCCTTGGTTTAGACAGTGATGACTCGTTGCATCCAATGTACAAGGTGATGTTTTTTACTTCTTGATAAATATCTATTATTATCATTTCAGATATTTTTTAGGCCAATCCTGTTTCTGTGTATCTGGTAATGGCTTCATTCTTCAAGCATTTTACCTTATCAATCCATTCCTAAATCCTGATGATCACTTATCACCAAAGATTGATAATATTCTAAATAGAATTATTAAGAAGTCCTCACACTATTTGTTTATCAGCATTGATAATATTCGGGTTGGGCAAAAATGTAATACTTTCACAAAAAACAACACAGCTCGACACTATATTAGTTCTTCAGTTCCCACGACAATAGGTGTTGCAATATGAAAGAATCTTAGATACCTGGAAAGAGAGTATTGAATAAAGAATTTGCACACTTTTTCTTGTGTGTGAACAAGAGCAGCAAGATTAAAAATTTGAATTATTAAAAAATCTTCATGAAACAGTGTGGGCTACTTAGAGAATCAGCACAACACATGTCATTTGCATGGATTTTGCAACACCCTTGTATTGCAGAAGTATAAAGACTGAACAACACCAGTAAATTATTCTTTAAATAACTGCACCTACATTGTCAAGTCGTACATGACTTTTAGGAAATGGAACTGGAGCTATATGATGTTTAGGAAATTAAACATGCCTATTGAATACTTTGCCCAGTTTTCACAATCCTACAATCCACCCTCCACCAGCTTTTCCTAGATTGTAGCACACAAATTTATCCAATGTCATTACAAACATAGGAGGTGGGAGGAAGATAAAGATGGTCATAAGCTAGAATTCACACAGCTTCAGATTTTGGATAGCTTTTCCACAACCCAAGTTCTACAAGCTGCTTTCTAGAATCCCTAACTAAAACAAACAGTGCCTTAGTTAATTAGCTAAGAATACTATACCATCCCACTTTCTGTACATATCCTTAAGGGCTGATCAAATTAGTCACTAAATGCCATTCACATTTCCTTTATGGAAATTTGGGGGTGAAAGTAGTCTCCGTTCTTCATAAAAGGTCACAAATATTTTATGGTCATAATGCCAAGCGATCTTAATCAGCATAGCTCATACCTGCCCATTTGAAAATTGCATGATCCGACGAGAAGTTGGAAGGAAATGAGATAGCTGTTTAGCGCTAATGGAGCAAAGCAGCGACAGTAAAGCCAAGCGAGCGGAGACGGATCGAGCAGGAGAAGAGGTACTGATGCCATCGTGGGTTGGAAGGTTGGCGCAGATACCCTTGTAATGCTCTCACCGGTTGTGCTTGTCCCTGTATCTTTCTTAGGCCGCCACTTGTCATACTTGTTCCCAGGAGCTTGATTACCAATATTTTCTCAACAATTACGGATACATAAGATACTATAGCAACGCACGAGTATCTAACTATCATAGTGATATTTGCCATTCCGTATCTATATTTTATACTAATTTTTAACTTTCGTAGCAACGCACGGGCACCGCTTTGAGTGTACAACTTGCATTGGTACAAAATGAGAGGAGTCTGCTTGAAAAGATCAACATTCTTTGCTTTGGTCCATATCTTTAGCTCTTTTCCCCTTTTGTGGAAATCTGTTGCACATTTCCCCTTGTTTCTGGCAACCATTGTGTTTTCTTTATTCACAAATATTTTTCCTTTTCCTGCAGAAGCTGATAATGGAAGCATGGACTCAGACTGTGTCTATGATCCTTCTTCAGGGGTAGCTATAGTTGTTACTATGCTGCTTTTTCATAGACTTTTATGGGTTGTTTCAAAAATAAAAAAATGACTGCCACACTGACTGTTCTAATGTCTATACAAATTGCACGTGATGTGACTGGTCATCGTATCAATAATGAACAATCTTGATATCATGACATTGGTTTATTGCTTATATTTATTTATTTATCTGAATAGAGACTTGGACTCGCTATAGCTTTCAGTAGACCTACCGAGGAACAATGTGTCCAATTATCAGTTAGTGTCTTCATGCCCTGCTACTTTCTGATTCCTTTTGTTTTAGTATATTATTTGTGACTAGCAGCTTTCAGATTGCATGGAAATGTTATGTTTATGCTTTATATTTATATTATGAAGTTTTTTAAACGTACGTCCATCACAGGTTTGATCCCTCTGCTTGATGTCCTAGCAAACAAAGTGAAGGCTATCAGGAGGCTTAGGGAACTCTTGACAACCAAACTTCATATCTGTCACATTTCCAGTCAAGGTAAACTATCTAGCACCTTGATTACATTACCCGTGCTTCTAGCAGATTACATCTTGCCATTTATTCCAATCAAAGGATAGGCTAAAGTCTTTGAACTTGAATTTTGGGCCGCACGACTCTATTTTTTGTACTGGTTGATTTCAGTTAGTTTATTAGATGGCAATTGAATTGAGTTTGGTTTCTTTATGTGCTGTTGTGTAGAGTCTAGCCCTTTCGTTCTGCTTAGAGATAGATGACTGGTTCGATGAAACTCAATTTATATAGTAATACGTTCGGTGAAACAGCATGCCAGAATTCTAATGTTTCTTCTTGAAACTGTTACCTGTATTTGGTCAATGTGTATGGGAGTCATCTGAAATCTGCCAAACTTTGTCTGTTCCACTTCCATGATGTTCTCTTTTTTTCTATTCTTCTTTTTGGCTTGGTGTGGTCAGTGTCGGTGCTGCTGAAATAGCTGCTAAAAGGTGACTACTTTTTCTTCTTCCCCAGGAACATCTTGTGAGGACGAGATGTGGTTCTGTGACTGTTGCCGTGTATGGAGACAAGGACAAGCCAGCGCTTATAACGTACCCGGATGTAGCTCTGAACTGTAAGTGCTGTAGATCGAAATTTTTTTCTGATTCACTGCCAAGACTTAACATTGTTTATATCTCGCTGCTTCCTATTGGCTTGGGCAGACATGTCCTGTTTCCAAGGATTTTTCTTCTGCCCGGAAGTGGCGTCTTTGCTGCTACACAACTTCTGCGTCTACCACACCAATCCCCAGGGGCACGAGGTCAGTGATGCTGGTTCAATCCCTGTGATAAGGTGTGTTGCCTCTGTATTTCGAGTTGGTTACTTACATGATCTTTGTTGTGTGGCTTTTGTTAAGAGTCCTACAGATGGGAGCAGCTCCAATGTCGTCAGATGTGCCGGTGCCATCTATTGTTGATCTCGCTGATCAAGTCGCAGATGTGCTTCATTTCTTCAGGTATCGTATCATGACATGGCATTAGTCCTAATGCATGGCTTCTTCATTCTTGAAAACTGGAGGCATAGTTGGAGGAGGCGATGTCGGCCAGTACCAGCTCTACGACGACCTCCAGGCTCGACTGGAGGCAGACACCGTTGCGATGGCTTCTTCATCCGTAATTGGGATGATAGTTTTATTATGATTTACAGGTGGAGGGAAGAAGTTTTGTTGAAGTCCCCTCTTAGTGTGGTGGAGATTGGCAAATGACCTAAAAAGATGCTAGAGCAAACGAGCCTTCACAGGAACCATCACAAGAACCATCACAACCAGTATATGATAGGTGAATAATTGATCCACTACGTTTCTATGGTCATCTCGTGCTACCATTCAAACCTAACAATGTTTATTTTTTCAGTTTCTATGTAGTCGTCTTGTGCTATTTTCAATAAGTGGATGTCTATCCTCAACTGTGTCGAGTACTGAAGTTCAGGTTACACAAGGTGAAGCAGCACAAGTGATGCTGGAAGTAGTAGTTGAAGGGTGGCAGGCATTAGCAGTGCAAGGCAGTACCAATGAAGTTTAGGCTACATCTAGCCAAGTGAGCCCAAGTGAAGGTTCAGGTGTTTGTATGCTTAAAAAGAAGTTGACACTAAGGAAACTGCTGCAATGTAGGACGAATTAAGTTTCTTGTACTTCTGTGAACTTGTATTGGTCGCCACCTTGTAGTTCTGTGAACTTGTTCCAGTTTCAATTTGTGTGGACTTCTGTGAACAATTTCAGTTCGTGTGAACTTCCATGAATGTCCTATATGCTTGTGTTATATATGTCTGATAACTGATGGCTATATGTGAATGCTATATGGGTTTTGTTACCAGTATAGCATGAATATCCTAAATTGTTCTGTAACCCTTATTGGTTAATGGACATTTATGTTAGCTATCTTAAGACTTATGTTACGCTTATAGCTTAAGACTCATGGTAACAGGGTTTTTACAGTTATTTTCTTCAAGGGCATTTGAATTTTTCTAACGTAAAATTTTTATTACTAGATATTTGAAATCAATGATGTAAAGGCTTGGACATCAATGTGAAGGAAGAACACCTGTTCTGTTTTCTTCTCATTTTCTATTGGTGTAGGAACTCACTACCATTGCCAAATTCTATATATGTTTGGTCAATATTTGATTTTGCTAAACTGTTATTCTGTGCTTGGGCTCGACTGATCTGTGCAAACATTTACGACTCCGCATCAAAGATTAGTCCAATTGCAATTGGATTTATGATTTTTCCTTTTGTTCGTGGCATCTTGTTTCCTATGGTTTTTATGCAGGTCTGTTATGTTGTGTTAATCATGCCTTAGCAAACTTATGTGGGTAATAGCATTGATCTTGATGATGAACCAGATGGAGAAAATCCTTGCAGCGTAAAGAAAGACTTGGAAGCAATGGTGTTCCACCTAGAACAAGCTGGCTCAAGGTATGGCATGGTCTTGTTGGCCCCTGTGGCAGAGCATGACCTTCGTTGCTAACTGCACTGATGTGAGTAGTGACTTTTTGTTTACTCTTTGCAAAACAGTGAGGCAACGGGGTAGGAAGCGCACCATGGTCGGATGAACGAAGAAGAAAAATCTGTGGCATGGAATGGATGTATGTTATTAGATTAAAATAACAAAATTTATGTATGGATATGATCACAAATGGATTCCGAAACATTTTCTCATAACAATATAACACACATATATACATAAGTTATCGTGTTATTATACGGTTCCGTTGCAACGCACGGGTACTCACCTAGTTTTATATATAAGTTATATATATATATATGTTCTCGTCCCCTACTATATAATAATATATAAATTCCTGCTGACAGCGACAAACCGACGTTTTCTTTTGGCTTTGTCTCACTCTCACTCACCTCCGCGTCGGTGGGCGGCCAGCCCCCGTCCCGTTGCCCGTTACGGACGCGTGGCAGCCCGCCTCCGCTTTGAGCCTTTGACCAATGAAGATGGTTAATCCCAGTCAAAGCGCGGGATGCATTTCGCATCTCCTTCGGTCCTTCCCCAGCCCATCCGGTACGGAGCCAAATCTCTGGCCGAACGAAAAAGCGCGGAGATTTCCAGGGAGAAGCAGTGTTGCAGACGCCCGGATTCGGGGCCCGTCGTTCCCACATAGACCGCGAGTCCCAGATCCAAGAAACGCATAACGGTTCGCTTCTCCGGCTGTCCTCTCATGGCGCTCGGCAGACCCATTGCTTCTCGTGTGCGCGTAGGCTGATTCCGTGTGCCTGCTCCTTGTCTGGATTTCTTAGGGCGTGGAGCCAGTTGGGCCAGGGAAGATTTAACCAGTCGGGCCCGGAAGCAGGCTAAGGGTTGGATCTGATGCTACCAGGTCGCTGAGCATCGCTACGGAAGGGGGCAGATTCTGATTCCGACAGATGGCTCCTGAAATGGTGAGGATCTCGTGAGCCTCCTCTCTTCAGATTCAGCTGTTTGGGTTCTTGTCGGTTACTTGCTATCCAGTTGGTCCTAAGCTTTAGGAATGTGCAAAGCGAGAGAAAACAAAGCAGATAACGTGACTACGTGAGTCTGTGACGTGCCTTCTTGTTGGCTTTAGTTGTCTACCAATTGAATGCTTAAGTTGGCTTGTACTCTTGTACAGTTATGCAAATCTTTCAATGCTCTCAACTCTCGGGGTCGTGGTCTTTGATTACCTCTTGTTATACCATGCGCGTGTTTACGTGTAGTGTTGATTACCTCTTGTTAAAACCGAAGGGGATTGGAGGGGCTAGATTCCGCTTCGTATTCAAGGGGAATCTAGCCCCTCCAATCCCCTCCGATTTTCTCGCTCCCAAACTAGTCCTAAGGGCTAGTTTAGGAGAAGGGGAGGCAAACATGGGGAGGAAAACCCCCATAAATAACTAAATATCTTATTCAAATGATACTCCTTGGGATTACTACCCGGGGGAATGACAGGGATCCCGTAGGGGATTTAGCTTTCCAAACTAGCCCTAAACGGTAGGTGATCGATTGTATAGCATTTAGGGCTTGTTTGAGAGCAAGGATAGCGGAGGGGATTTGAATAACAAGAGAATTTTAGCCCCTCCAATCCCCTCTGGTATCCTTGCTCTCAAACAAGCCCTAAATGCTATACAATCGATCACCTACCGTTTTACCATTATTTGCAATAAAGGGCCATTTAAACAAGCAAAACATCTGTTTAAATGGGATAAGTGGTGTCTAAATGAGCTGAGTGACATTTTAGGCAAACAATTTTTACTTGTATCTGTAAATCAGTGTTGTTTTACCTGCACATAGAGGTGGGGGGTGGGGGCTGAACTAACTCTATTTAGCCATGGCTGATCTGGTTATACAAGTAGATTAGATTTACTGTGTTTTTTTATGACAAGTGTGATCATTACTTTGCAGATGGAGGAGGGGCAATCAGCTTCCTATACCGTGGATGACGCACTCTTGTCATCAGGTTTTGGGAGGTTCCAGATATTGATTCTTTCATATGCTGGGATTGGCTTAATTGCCGAAGCGATGGAAATGATGCTGCTATCATTTGTTGGTCCATCAGTACAGCTAGAATGGAAGCTTACTTCTCATCAGGAAAGCATGATTACAAGTGTTGTTTTTGTTGGGATGCTGATTGGAGCTTACTCGTGGGGTGTGGTTTCAGACAACTATGGAAGGAGGCAGGTCCAATCTTTTACTTATGTCATGTACCATTTTGCACAAAACTATGCAAGTGAAATTCCTTTTTGCTGATGTTTAACATGAAGCTACCAAACTTGTTACTGTTGTCATTTCTATTGGACAGTTGTTTCTTCCTACTTCCTAGTTATAGCTGATTGGCATCAATGTCATGTTTGGGATCAGAATACGCCATGTGTAAAAAAACTCGGTCAGTAGGGGAAAGACCGCCCCCAAGGTATTATATTAAGAAGAAGCTCAATCGGAGCCCTGACCGAAAGGTCGCAAAAGCTGGTCCCCCGTGCAACATGAGGGTTCGCCCCTTATAGGCTAGATCTTTGCTCTCTCCCAACCCCTACACGAGGATGTGACCTCCATAGGTCAGTCCATCTCGTTTGCACACAACCAGGGGAACCAGCGAGTGACCTTTTTTTAACCGCAACCTGAAATTCGCTCCCATTGGGATTCGAACTCGGGACTTCAGAAGTGCTACTCAGATCACCTAACCTATTGGCTAGAAGATGTCTCTATGATTGTTCACATGAATGATCATGAATTAATCAGGAACAAAGTTCAATACATGTTACTTTCGAGAACGAGCTTCAAATCATTCTCAAAGTTTATGGTCATGAATCAATTGCTTGTGTACATCATACAAGTCCTAACACTCTGTTTTATTTGGATTCTATAGGAGAGGCTTTCTCTTTACAGCCATTATGACAAGTGGAGCTGGATTTTTTAGCGCTTTTGCTCCGAACTATCTATCATTAATTTCCCTGAGATTCTTAGTTGGTATTGGTTTGGGAGGGGGACCTGTTCTGGGATCTTGGTTCTTGGAATTTGTTCCTGCTCCAACTAGAGGAACTTGGATGGTGGTATTTTCTGCATTTTGGACTGTTGGAACAATCTTGGAGGCATCTCTTGCATGGGTATAATATTTGCCCCTGAATATTTTGAAACTGATAGCGCTTTTCATATTTTATAATAGTGCCCAGCATGAAAATCAGCAGTAAACATCGCACATGAACATAACCTGATGCAACTGATTCTCAATTTCTCATTGTATACTCCAGTTTATTCAGAAATTTATGGACCACTCACGAACAGTTAAATCTGCTAATAGCGTTGCTGATTACCATACAAACGATTAACCTGTAGTATTAATTTGGTCTGTTACTTGATCTACTGAAAGAAAAAGTACATGGAGTAAGAATAAATTTCAGGGATATTAGCAATCTGGAACACCACTTGTCAAAGGAACTTCGATTGTTAGGGCATAGAATCAGAAGTTCTCTGACAATTAGTTTGTGTTTTTGTTTACCAAATCTGTTGAGTATAATGTCTGTCTGTAGATATTTTCTTCTGCAACACCTGTAAGGCTGTAACTTCATGTTGGTTTACTTTGATACAAAGATCTATAATATACTATCCAGATCTGGATACGTAGCTCGTAATCAGAGAGAAACATGTTCTTGCAGTAAAAATGTAGATGCTTTAGAGTTTAGACTAGAAGATTTGATCATTTTTTTCCATGCCTAATTTTTTTTTCACCATACTAATGGCAGACAATTATGCCCAAGTTTGGTTGGAGGTGGTTGTTAGCATTATCAGCTGTTCCATCTTTTCTCCTGCTGCTATTTTATGCCATTACACCAGAGTCACCAAGGTTTCTTTGCATGAAAGGCCGGACTACTGAGGCTGTGGATATATTGGAGAAAATGGCAAGACTAAACAATGTACAACTACCTTCTGGTAGGCTTGTTTCTGACAAAAATATTGAGCTAGATGAAGTTTCAGGATCTTCAGAGTCCACGACACTTCTGGCTGGTGCCGAAGAAAGTGACAACCTAAATGAGGATCAGGGTTCTGATTTCGGAGGTATTAGGTCCGTCGGCAAGCTACTCGCACCAAAACTGATCAGAGCTACCCTGCTTCTGTGGATGGCCTTCTTTGGAAATGCGTTTGCCTATTATGGCATTGTTCTTCTGACATCAGAGCTCAGTAATGGAAACAGGATATGTGCCAAAGAGGATGTTGAATCAGTTCATTCAACCAATGCAAGCCTGTATAAGAATGTTTTCATATCTAGTTTTGCAGGTCGGTTACTGGTGTGCATAGTATGGTTATCATAACTACCTTCAAAAGCATGTGATGAGTTGCTGACCAATGCTGCCATGTTTTCTTGAAAACAGAGATCCCAGGGTCATTTCTGTCGGCCATGATCGTGGATAGATTTGGTCGGAAGCGTTCCATGGCGTCGATGCTCTTCACTAGCTGCGTTTTCTTACTCCCACTAGTGTTCTCCCGGACAGATATACTAACCAGAATCTCCCTGTTTGGTGCCCGGCTCTGTATATCTGCCAGCTTCACCATCGTATACATATATGCTCCAGAGGTCAGTGAGGTTCTTGCGCAAAAATCACTTCATTCTCCACCTCGCTTGGTGATACTGGCAGATAAACCGACCAATCGGTGTCTGTGCTAACATTTCTTTTATTGTTTGCCTCTGGTCTGTTGTTCAGATTTACCCGACCGCTGTGAGGACGACGGGCATCGGCATCGCGAGCTCAGTGGGCAGGATCGGGGGCATCCTCTGCCCACTCGTCGCTGTCGCCCTGGTGCACAGCTGCCAGCAGACGACGGCGATCCTCCTCTTCGAGCTTGTAATCTTCCTCTCCGGCCTGGCCGTCTCGTTCTTCCCCTTCGAGACGAAGGGATGTAGGCTCAATGACACCGACGTGGACATGAACTGATCCGGTGGCTGGGTGTAGTGTGACTCAGCAATTTTCCTGTGGCGGTTACTGGAATTGCATATGGATTGGATATTTTTAGCAACACGTATACGGATATATACGATGGATGTTTTAGCATTGGAAATAAATAAATGGACGTGCGTGCCGATGGGCTGTTTCTCTCTGACTCTCTGTTAGACTTTCACCAGCAGAGTGCGGAAAGCGTCTCGGACGCGCTGTTTGCTTGTGCACTGTGGCACCTTCCAGCTGGTCTCGGGCGCGGTTGCGAAAAACGAGAGACGGCGGAACAAAGCGTATTCGTTCGTATTTTCTCTCCTCCCGCCTTCTCCCTCGCCACGAGAGTGCTCAACCTGCCGTCTTCTCCGCCGCCGCCGGTGCGAACGGGAAAGGAAGCGACAATCGGCGGCGAGTGAAGGTTCCCGTCCCAGGCCGAAGTTCTCGTCGTCGCCGGAAGAAGTACCGCATGACTTCGCCAGGTAGCGGCAGATCGACGACTGCAACGCCGACGCCTGCAAGGTATATACCCAATTCGTCCCCCTACTCGTAGATCTGGGTTTTTGTAAAATTTATCCGGAAGATTTGTATGGATTGGGATAGATCCGAAGTACATATCTATCCCACGCTTGGGGTTTTAGGGTATGACACTCGCACCTTTGGATTGTAGTAGATGTTCGTCCGTATGCAACCATTTTGTTGTTGTCGTCGGCTGTTCGACTAGAAAAATACAAACCCTAGGATATTACACTACGATTTAGTTTCATATCTTTCGCTTCAAATGCGGCAAAGTGTAGTTAACATCTTTTTGAATCACTGCTAGATGTCCTACACGCCAAAAGACGCCCTGGAATTCTGGGCTGTTCGGGAGATGGAGGACCACACCTGTCAAATTAGGCAGCATGTCGGCAGTGCTATAAGCACACCAATGCCAACCGAGCATCTGAAATGTGTTATCCTCAAGATTTCTGAGCTCGCGGACTGGCTTGACAAGGTTTCAATCCTATGCTTCGAGGTTGTCGAGAAGGATGGAAGCAACCACCCCGATGACAACATCACAGAGGAAGAACTTGAAGCGGCTCATGAGATAGAACTTGAAAGGCTCCCCACTCCCGAAACTCTTAAAGACCTTGAGGACTTTTGTGAGGAATGAAGTATGCAGTATGACAACGATCAATCTCGCGGGATCAACTAGGAGTAATTGTAGAATAATGTAAGGTTCAGAGAGATGTAGCACAATGAACTTGTTATGTGTCAATGTAAAATGGTAATGTGAACTCTAGTGTCTTGTGGAGTCAATGTGGACCATGAAGTGCCATGTTTGGAGTTATGAGCTGCATGTTTATGAAATGATGATGGCTTCTTCCGATTTTGCATTGTGTCGTTGTGTTTAATACAATTGCAGTCGTACTCATTATTACAAAATTTTGCCCGTTTATCACTCAAGTTTCCTATGGACAACTCTTGGCCTCGTTTTCCATTTCACAGTCTGTACGAAGCAACCTATACTCCAGGATTGGAACTGTCAACAGATCAAGCATGGAACGACTAGGAAGGGTTCTAGAATCCTAACGAGGTTCATCTACCATTCTTTGGTTAACACATTCACTTTACAAAGTTCATGTGTATTCGTCGATTGTGCTAACCGTTGAGCATCAAATTGAGCGCGCGGACGGTCCGGCCCTGAGGCCGGATGGTCCGCGGTCCGGACAGTCCGCGCCTGTGGGCCGGACGGTCCGCGCGTGTGCAGAACAGATTAGGGTTCCGAGTTTTGTGCTACGGTTGTTAGCTAAAATCAGGAGATAAGCTCGAAAATTAGTTTGTAAAGGGTCCAGCCCCCCTCCTCTATAAATAGAGAGGTATACGGCCGATTTGTAATCATCAATCGAATCAATACAACTTCTATTTCGCATTTTATCTTAGGAGTAGTTCTAGTTTAGCCCTAGTTTAGCCTTCCAATCTTCAAATTCTCCGCCTCTCCTCGACTCTACGTCGATTAGAGGAGTCTAGGTCGGTCTACCCGAGCCTAGACAACTCCTAGGATCTCTCCTCCCCGACGGGGTCCCTCCCGGGAGCGAGATCCAGGCGCCGCCGGCGATCTTCCGCCGCCCCTGCGCACGCGCGGACCGTCCGGCCCTAGGGCGCGGACCGTCCGGCCGTCGGGAACCCGAGCTCCTGCACCAGGTCGCGGACCGTCCGGTCCTGTGCCGCGGACCGTCCGCGCCTGACCAGAGAGCACCGCCGCTGGTTCTCTTGAGTAATTGGCGCCTCCAAAAAGGTGTCAACATACTTTTTGGTGACTCCGCTGGGGACAACACATATAGACCTATCAAATCGGCCCTAAATGGCCGGTTCAAAAGATAGCTCTGAGGTTTCCACCAGCAATATCATCACACCAACATGGGAAGCCTTGCCGGCTGAAGAACAGCTCCTGTTCGAGGAGCGCCAGGAGCAGCTGATCCAAGAAGCAAAGGCGAAGTTCCTGGCTGACTTTAAAGTGGACAGGAACAACAAAGTCGTTCGGCAACGGGCGACAGATCTGGCTTCGCTCCGACCTACTACGATTACCCCAAATGTAAGTAGCACCAACGAACTCCAATCTCTTAAAGCTTACATAGACGAACAGCGAGAACAGATGCAAAATATCATAGGGGTTATGCAAAACGATTGTAGGAGACTAGTACGTGCATTTGATAAATCTAGTATAGCAAATTTTCCTTCACACGAGGTTGAATTAGGAGATAATACACGTAATACATCGGTTAAAGGTTGTCACGACCAGTCACAACCCCCTTATGGGATGCCGATGGACACGTACCCTGAGCAAACGCAAATCGGCAGTAAACCAGCCGATCTACACATGTCCGGACCGTCCGCTCGCGAGCACGGACCGTCCGGGTCAGCCACAGCCGGGCCCATTTTTAATGAGTTACCTAGACACGCACCCGAGCCACCACATAGGGCACCGAATTTAAACTACCCAGTCAGACGGTCCGCATACAACGACGGACGGTCCGCACATAATTACAGACGGTCCGGGCCAATGTCCGGACAGTACGCATATGACCTTTTTGAGGAAGATTGTTACTTGAATCCTCACCCATCCCAGCAACACTTCCCATCACAATATGCAATGCACCAGCCCATTAATTCAAGATCTAGAGCCCAGGAAAACTTTCTGGCCCCACCCAGAGGGCCGGAAAGAAACAATCAAACCTATGAGCCATATAGGGTAAATGGAAATACACCACGTAGCTCAAACCAATGGGGAGAAAGACAACATGCTAACATCCAGCCGACCCCGCCTATGTTTGATCAGAGAGCCGGTGGTCTCGCACCGGCTGCCATTGATATAGTGAGGGAAGAAATAGCCGGAGCGTTACGAGATAAGCTCGGAGTAAGCATGGTCCCTGGGGGGCAATCATATAGGAAGCCTTATGACAGCCGATTTGATCACCACCAATACCCACAGGGAACCAGGATACCCGAATTTGCAAAGTTTTCGGGTGACCAAGGAAAGAGCACGCGTGAGCACATAGGCCAGTTCTTAGCACAATTAGGAGAATTGGCCGACACCGAAGCATTCTGTGTGCGTTTATTTTCATTATCTTTAACGGGGACTGCATTCACATGGTATGCCACGCTCCCTCCTAATTCCATTTTGTCATAGGGAGACTTAGAACAAAAATTTCATGAACATTTCTTCTCTGGTGGTTATGAGCTAGATTTAGTAGACTTAGTGGCCCTACGACAAGAAAAGGATGAATCGGTTAGTGATTATATCCGAAGATTCCAGGGTACGAGAAACCGATGCTTTCAAATTCATTTAACAGATAAACAACTGGCGGGAATAGCCTTTGATGGATTGCGCTATTATTTAAAAGAGAGATTAGAAGGCATCCAGTTCTTTACTTTAGCACAATTACATCAGAGAGCTTCGGCTTGTGAAAGCCGAAGCAAAGAACTAGTCAGAACGGTTCATCATAATGTCCATACAGTAGAACACAATCAAAGTAGTTCGGACGATGAACCAAAGAAAGTTTACACTACCGAAATAGTTTGGCCCGAGCAGGCCAAATCTTCGGCTTGCTCCTCCTTGCAGTCAGTTCAAAAGGAACGACAGGAGGAGGTTAAGTTTACATTTAATGTCGGCAAATGTGATAAGATATTCGATGAATTACTAAAAAATGGTAACATTAAGATCGATTATACTGCCCCACCCGCCGATGAACTAAAGCGTCGCGCATATTGCAAGTGGCACAACTCATTTTCCCATGCCACTAATGATTGTAATGTGTTTCGACGACAAATCCAATCGGCCATTAACGAGGGACGATTGAAATTTCAGGAGGACACGGAGCCCTTCCCAATGAATGCGATCGACTTTAATAGCAAAAAGGTCCTAATTCGGCCCAACACAGCCGATAAGGGCAAAGACAAAGAAATCATCATCGGCAACGCACGGAAGGCCGATGGAAACAACAAAATTTCTTGCAGGAAAGTGATGGCCGAGAAGACTCCTGATGGAGGGGAGACACTGAAGGTGACCATCACAAACTCCAGCACTGGTGGGCAAGCGCAGATAAAAGGACATGAGCGAGAACCCATACTACGCATCGCGGATGGTCCGGTGCCCAGGCGCGGACGGTCCGTAACATTACCGGACGGTCCGGAGCATTCCAGCGGACGGTCCGGCAACTCCGAAGAGCCACGACGACCACGTACCTTCAAACCACGACGACTAGAAATAGGTACGTGGAAAACTAACACGTTCAAGGCAACTGGTCGGTTGGTAAAATCTAGCCCGACCTTTGATCAATTATTGTCTAAATATGTGAAAAGGAAGGCTGGCCCCAGTGACCGGCCACCAAAGGGACCTCGCTTACCCACCCAGGTGCGACGGCAGGTCAGGCCGATTGGACCACCACACCAATCAGAAAGGACGGAAGGTCATAATGTTCAATTAAGACCTAACGTACCTGCATGGACACCTCCACCACTATATCCACCTATGCCATATCCATACACATACATACCTTCACCATATGTCCCAAATCAAATGTGGGGCATGCCACCATACCCATTTGGGATACCACAGTACCCCGCTTGGGGGGCACCCCAAACATCTGTATTCAATAGGTTGACACCTCCAGTACAAGACCGATTGAGAACCCCTCAATCTGGTCCACGAGCACAGGCCCAGCAAGATTGCCGAACAACTCGGCCCCAAAGGCTGACTAATCCGGCAGGGGGGCATACAGCTACAACCTCCAACAGTACGAAAAAGGGAGATGTCATTAAAATAGGAACAACAGATGTCGTCGTACAACAAAATAACGAATGACCGATGATTTTTGGTGAATCGGCCAACACAAACAAAAAAGAAAGTACGACTGTCAATAAAATAGCTGATCCAAAATACTCCACGCCCTGATGGTGCCCATCGGGACTGACACGATCGCAGAAGCGAAAATTACAGCGCCTCAGAGCAAAGGAGAATCAGGAAAAAGAGGCAGAAAGAATATTCAATGACACGCATCCGCAGTATCCGCCACCACAAAAGAGATGGAGACCAAAGGCCGTTGAGAAAAATCAAACGGCCACAAAGATAGTAAATAAAACGACAACTGTGCATCTCTCTGCAGGTATGGTAGACTGTCCGGCTATAAAGGCCGGATCATCTGCACAGGACGCGGACCATCCGACCCCTGAGGCCGAACCATCCGCACTACACCAAGACACCTCCGACGACGTACCGACGCCCATGGAGGAAGACGACCTGCAAGGAGAAGACCTGATCGACTACGGAGCTATGCCAGAACACTTAGAGAATTAGGAAGGCAAGGTGACGAATTGGTCAGGACCAGTATGACGCTCGGCGATGTTGGGACTGACAGTTCGATCAAATCTAAAGGGATCACGTCCGTTGAGTCAACCATCGAGACCAAGGCCACTGCGTACCATCCTAGTAAGTGGCAAGATGCCTAAGAAAACCGATGTGATAACATCGAGTTAGTTGCTTTTGCTTCGCTCGGCTCCACCAAAAGGCAGGAGGGCATATGTTGAGCACCAAATTGAGCGCGTGGACGGTCTGGCCCTGAGGTCGGACGGTCCGCGGTCCGGACAGTCCGCGCCTGTGGGCCGGACGGTCCGCGCGTGTGCAGAACAGATTAGGGTTCCGAGTTTTGTGCTACGGTTGTTAGCTAAAATCAGGGGATAAGCTCGGAAATTAGTTTGTAAAGGGTCCAGCCCCCTCCTCTATAAATAGAGAGGTATACGGCCGATTTGTAATCATCAATCGAATCAATACAACTTCTATTTCGCATTTTATCTTAGGAGTAGTTCTAGTTTAGCCCTAGTTTAGCCTTCCAATCTCCAAATTCTCCGCCTCTCCTCGACTCTACGTCGATTAGAGGAGTCTAGGTCGGTCTACCCGAGCCTAGACAACTCCTAGGATCTCTCCTCCCCGACGGGGTCCCTCCCGGGAGCGAGATTCAGGCGCCGCCAGCGATCTTCGCCGCCCCTGCGCACGCGCGGACCGTCCGGCCCTAGGGCGCGGACCGTCCGGCCGTCAGGCAGGGAACCCGAGCTCCTGCACCAGGTCGCGGACCGTCCGGCCCTGTGCCGCGGACCGTCCGCGCCTGACCAGAGAGCACCACCGCTGGTTCTCTTGAGTAATTGGCGCCTCCAAAAAGGTGTCAACACTAACCCTTAGTTTTTTTCGATATGCAGGCAATGCAAGGCACACAAGACCTTGTTCAGGCTGAGCTGTCTCCTATGAGCTCTAAAAAGAAAACAGTTCACAAGAGGCTCAAAAATTTCACTGCAACCGAGGATGAATGTCTTGTATCGACGTACTTAAATGTTAGCACAGACCCAATTGTGGGTGTGAACCAACCAATAAAATGCTACTAACAGAGGATCGCTGACTACTACGAAGAACACAAGAAAACTCCAATTTCTCAGACCATATCCTCCCTACAACATTGGTGGTCAGACATTCAAAGCGACACTTCAAGGTTTTGTGGATTCTTTGCCCAAGTTGAAAGGCGCAAACAGAGTGGTGTGAACGGATCTGACAAGGTTGGTTTATGGTTTGGTTACTCTATACAACTGGCAGTGCATTCAAATTCATGCATTGCTGGTTGATGCTAAAGGACAAAATGAAGTGGACAACTCAATTGGCCGGGTGTCAACTAATTCTGAGTCCAACAAGGCAACAAGTGAGAAGCCATGCACTGAGAACCATTAACAACATAACTCACTTCGGGTCCATTCCCTATGGAGAGGTCGTCGAACACGGGAGAGATGTAACACCCTAAATCTAGGAAAAATAAAGGATGCTTTAAATATGTGATTATGGCGAGATTTATTTATTTAATTTCATATTTGAGAACATAATTTATTATGAAAGAGCAATTAATGAAGTGAGAATAAATAAATATTAAATACATAAAAAATACGACTTTGCATCTCATGTTGGATTTTTGCTTGTGCATTAGAGTTTAAAAGCTGAAATTCCAAATCAAATTTGAATTTGAATAAGAAATGGAAAACTAGAATAAAGAAAAAAAAATGAGAGAAGGAGACAGATTCGGCCAACTAGCCCAGCCCACACCTTGGCCCATCTTGGCCAACTGGCCCACTCCCTTACTGCAGCCACCAACCCAATCTCCGCTCGCATCAGCCCACCATCACCCGCGCTAACAGCCGGAGCCCACACGCCAGCCCCTGCTCCAGGCGATCGCACGCTTAGCTCGCCACGCCGATGGGCAGACCTATAGGTGTACATTTGGGCCGGGCCTGATGGGCCGGCCCGAAGCACGGAAAAAAAAGCACGGCCCAGGCACGGCACGGCCCGAAATAATTTAGTGCCGGGCCGGCACGGCCCGTTATATCGGGCCGGGTTTGGGCCGAGGTCACGGCCCATGGGCGGGCACGAGCACGGCCCGTTTAAGGCAGGCACGAAAAGGCCCATATAGAGGCACGAAAAGGCCCATATATTTATTAAAACCACACTTCATTTCACACTTTCATATACTTGATAAAGAACATAAAGGTAGAGATAATGCTAGTTAGATGTTTTTTTATCTTTGAATTAGATTGTGTGATGTAATTTTACTTTTGTTATGAACATTAACAATAAACTGAACTTACAAACTTTGTATAGAGATGATTATACTCTTTTTCCTTCTAACAAAATGATTTATAAACGAGGTAGTCATTGCATAGCTGTGGTAACTTTAATACAAATATTAAGTTTAATTTTGTACAAATTTATTTGTCTTATCTTTTATTTGTTTTATTTTTTTTTGAATTTAGGGCTCTAATGTGAATTTCGGGCCAAAACTGAATTTCAGGCCAAAAATTGAATTTTGGGCCCTAATGTGAATTTCGGGCTTGTATAATTTCGGGCCGCCCGAAATAAGCCCGACACGTTTAAGCAATTACGGGCCGGGCCGTGGGCCGAGGGCTAGGCCCATGGGCCGGCCCGGCACGGCCCGAAATTCAAACGGGCCGGGCCGGCCCGAAATTCAAACAATACGGGCCTTTTGGGGCTTGGGCCGGGCCGGGCCGGGCGGCCCGAATGTACACCTATAGGCAGACCCCGCTCGCCAGCCACTTGATATGCGCCCGCGCCATTCTGTCGCCATTGCGTGGGGCCGTAATGTCAGCCCCCAGTCTCTTTGCTGCGTTGGTCTCTCTGACGCATGGGGCCAAGTGCGCAGAACCCCTCCTCAATGACTTCCCGTGAACCTGGATCCGTCAAAGTTGGCCGCCGTCGTAACCATCGGCCAGCTGGCTCTCCAGGCAGTTACAATCCAATCTCTCACGTATAAAACACGAGGCCGTGACCCCTTCGCCAACCCATGCTAGCTTTTGTCGCAACCTAGATTCGGAGAGCACCGTCGTGCATCGAGAGGGGAGGAGGGAAGGTCACCGCCGGAGATTTTTGTCTACATCGACGGTTTGACCGCGGTGGTTACCCAGAGAACTTCAGAGAGTTGAGTGGTAAGTTCCCGGGGTCCCCGCTAGGCTGAGTTGGCAGTCAGGCGCCTAGAATCACTCACCAGAGGGAAGAAGTACTGCGAAGCCGCTGCCCTTGAATCGTGTAGGTGTCCTGTGTCGCGCCTTCGATCACTGGTCTGGGAGGCTCGTCCGGGCCTTTGGAACATGGTGGCGGCAGTGGCGTGGTGAGGTGGTGACCAGGTGCCGGCAATTTCTCGCCGGACTGATCCCTCCGCCGTGGATCTGCCGTGGTGTGTGGACAACTTTATTGGTGCCTTCATTGCCGGTAAGACCTACCTAATCGAGTTTGTCGTGTTGCCCGCTCGGTCATGCACGTTTTTCGTGTATGAGAGGAGCCCTCGGGTGGTGCAGGGCGTTAGTCGCCGGCGGGGAGATACCGTGCATGCTCATCAGCGCTGCCTAGTGTTGGTCGGGGTTAGGGATAGCAATTTGACCCGTGGTTTTGGATATCCGTCGGATATCCGACTCGACAGAGCCGGGTATGGATACATGTTTTGACCCGTAGGTCAAACCCGAATCCGATCCGAAGTCGGGCGGGCACGGATTAGGATATTACCTTACACCTATGGGTTACCCGTTGGATATCTGAAATCGAACCATAGTGTATTTTTTGGCCTAGCTCATATTACATAGCAAAGAACAAATCCTAACACCATAAACCCCACGCCTAACGCTCCCAATTTTCCATTGTTGGCTGCCCCTTATAGCCTTGCTGGCTTCCTACGTTGTGTCTCATGGCCCCTTCCAAGTCTCATAGACCGTAGCACCACATACGGCTGGTCCTTTCAAGCTCTAGTGCTCCTAACCGAGGCCCGCGGACATATAATAATTCTTTTATTAAGTTTTAATTGTGTATGATGGTGAATTGGGAAGAAATTTGACTAATTATGTTATTGAATTGTTGAATTAACGATTGCGTCCGTCATATCCGACGGATATCCGAAACCTGTCCAAAATCCGATGGGCACGGACATAGATATAAATTTCTACCCGCGCGTACGGTCACGGGCGGATATTGGTTGCAACCGTGGATATGGTTGCGGACGGATATTTACAATATCCGATCCGAATCCGATCTGTTGCCATCCCTAGTCAGGGATTGAAGATGAGCACGAACCGTAAATCGATAAAAGCAATGAACATGATTAGAAGCCGAGATACCATTTCGACATATTAAACCGTGGTCGATGATCATTAATCCAAGGGCTTAGGCTTGATCAAGGCGTGGATGCTTCTTGTCCGTGGATCTAAGATCGGAGGGATAAAACAACATATCGGTTCACTTTGTAATCTTAGGCATTGGATTGGGATCTGGCGACCCAAAATTGACCAAAATTGCATGCGTGTGTGGTCTATGGTAAAATTCATAAAGAGCCCCTGTCATATGTTGAAAATAACTCGCCGTCCAAAGGGAGTTAAATAACATTTAATTCAGGTCCTGTTATTTATGAGATAGCCCCTATATTCTTCAAGACCATACATTGCAGTCCAAATAAATCCGAAAATGAGTTTAAATATAAAATTAAATCTAAAAACTTAGTAAACTCATATATTACTAATTTTAACTCCATTTTAGTCCGTTTAATTTACGTTACCTTCATAATAATATTGCCTACACTTTAGTAACTTTATTTTATCATGAAACATGTTCTCAAAAATAAATAACTAATTTGTTTAACCTCGAGCTATCAAATTAACTTTTCTAATACAAGTTAAATATGATATTATAATTGATTCATCCATAATCTGATTAAAATATGATTTCCAAACAAGGTTGTCGGGGACCATAATTAGGGGTACCCTCAAGGCTCCTAATTCTCAGCTGGTAACCCCCATCAGCACAAAGCTGCAAAGGTCTGATGGGTGCGAATAAGTCAGGGATCGGTCCATTCGAGGGACCCGATCACGCCTCGCCCGAGCCTAGCCTCGGACAAGGGCAGCCGACCCCGGAAGATTTCCGTCTCGCCCGAGGCCCCCCTTCAGCGGCGAACATGTTTTCGGCTCGCCCGAGGCCCTGCCTTCGCCAAGAAGCAACTCTGACCAAATCGCCGCGCCGACCGACCAAATCGCAGGAGCATTTAATGCAAAGGTGGCCTGACACCTTTATCCTGACGCACGCCCCCCAGCCGGCAGAGCCGAAGTGACCGCCGTCACTTCGCCGCTCCACTGACCAGCCTGACAGGAGGACAGCGCCGTCTGCGCCACTCCGACTGCGGTGCCACTTGACAGAGTGAGACTGACAGGCAGTCAGGCCCGGCCAAAGGCACCATAAGAAGCTCCGCTCCGCCCGACCCAGGGCTCGGACTCGGGCTAAGTCCCGGAAGACGGCGAACTCCGCCCGACCCAGGGCTCGGACTCGGGCTAAGACCCGGAAGATGGCGAACTCCGCCCGACTCAGGGCTCGGACTCGGGCTAAGTCCCGGAAGACGACGAACTCCGCCCGACCCAGGGCTCGGACTCGGGCTAAGTCCCGGAAGACGACGAACTCCGCCCGACCCAGGGCTCGGACTCGGGCTAAGTCCCGGAAGGCGACGACCTCCGCCTCGCCCGACCCAGGGCTCGGACTCGGGCTAAGTCCCAGAAGACGACGATCTCCGCCTCGCCCGACCCAGGGCTCGGACTTGGGCTCGGCCCCAGAAGACGACGAACTCCGCTTCGCCCGACCCCAGGGTTCGGACTCCGCCCCGGCACCAGCCAGCGATCTCCGCCTCGCCCGAACCTAGGGCTCGGACCCGACCTCGGCCACGGAAGACAGACTCGACCTCGGCTTCGGAGGAGCTTCCACATCGCCCAACCTAGGGCGTAGACCAGCCACGTCAACAGGAGGCGCCATCATCACCCTACCCCGAGCTGACTCGGGCCGCAGGAAACAAGACCGACGTCCCATCTGGCTCGCCCCGCCAGATAGGCAATGATGGCGCCCTGCATACTCTGTGACGACGGCGGCTCTCAGCCCCCTTACGGAAGCAAGAGGACGTCAGCAAGGATTCAATCGCTCTGACAGCTGTCCCTCCGCCAGGCTCCATCGCTCCTCTGACGGCCACGACATCACACCAGTTGGGTGCCAAAATCTCTCCGGCTGCCACAACGGCATGTACTTAGGGCGCTAGCTCTCCTCCGCTAGACACGTAGCACTCTGCTACACCCCCATTGTACACCTGGATCCTCTCCTTACGCCTATAAAAGGAAGGACCAGGGCCCTCTTAGAGAGGGTTGGCCGCGCGGGGACGAGGACGAGACAGGCGCTCGCTGGAGGCCGCTCGCTCCCTCTCCCGCGTGGACGCTTGTAACCCCCTACTGCAAGCGCACCCGACCTGGGCGCGGGACGAACACGAAGGCCGCGGGATTCCCACCTCTCTCACGCCGGTCTCCGGCCGCCTCGCTCTCCCCCCTTCGCGCTCACCCTCGCGCTCGACCCATCTGGGCTGGGGCACGCGGCGACATTCACTCGTCGGCTTAGGGACCCCCCGGTCTTGGAACGCCGACAGTTGGCGCGCCAGGTAGAGGCCTGCTGCGTGTTGACGAACAACTTCCCGTCAAGCTCCAGATGGGCAGTCTCCAGCAACCTCTCCAACCCGGGACGGTGCTCCATCTCGGGAGTCTTGAGTTCATGTCCCTCGACGGCAGCTACGACATGATACTCCTCCCACCGCCGTGCGACAACGACAGTGGCGGCCGACAACCCGCCCGCCGGCGGGCGGAATCGGCGACGTCTTCCCCGCATGGTGGAAGAACAACCTTCGAGCTCACCCCGTCCTCTCCCCCGCCGACGGAGGAGGAAGCGGGGCAACCAAGGCCAAGCAGGGGACAGCGCCTCGTCGGCTGTCGAACGAGTCGGCGGCCCCAGCGCCCCGACGGGGGGCGCACCGGGCGTCGACCTCACGTTTGAGACGAAGGCGAGCGCCGTCTCCCCGCGACACGCCAATCCCGAGCAAGCGGACGACGCCAGCACGCTCGCGAAAAGCTTGCCGGACGTCACCCTCGTACCTGAGACGACGGCGCAGTCAGTCCCCGACGTGACCTCATCGCCGCCCGTCGACCAAAAGGTACCGACCGATTCCCATCCCACGTCTTTCGGATTCAACCTCGACCCGCCTAGCGGCCCCGCTTTGGCGAGCGCTCTTGTTGAGGCGAGTCCAAACCCTCTGGAGTTTCGTATGCAGTCACCTTGGGACCGGCTGACGGACGTCTCGACCTACGGGCCCTCTGGGTCCGAGGAAGACGACGAGCCCAGCATCTGTTGGGATTTCTCTAGACTTGGCAACCCCAGTGCCATGCGGGACTTCATGACCACATGCGACTACTGCCTTTCCGACTGTTCCAACGGTAGCTGTAGCCTCGGCGACGAGGACTGTGGCCCAAGTCGCGAATGCTTCCACGTCGATCTAGGGGGTCCCCCCGAAGGCAACCATCTCGGCATGCCGGAGGACGGTGACCTCCCTAGGCCGGTGCCTCGCGTTGACATCCCACGGGAGCTAGCTGTGGTCCCTGTTCAGGCGGGGGGCCATGACCCACAGCTCGAGCAAATCCGTGGGGTGCAGGCCAGGCTCGACGAGGGAGCAGGAGCGCTTGAGCCGATCCGTTGGGACATCGGGCAGGCATGGGCAGGCCAACCTCCGGCCGGAGAAATACGTCATCTACCCCAGGGCTTCCAGCACCGCATCACCGACGACATCAGGATCAGGCCACCACCCGCATCCAGTGGGGTCGGCCAGAACCTGGCGGCAGCAGCAATGCTTCTTCGCGCGATGCCGGAGCCATCAACCACCGAGGGGCGGCGAATCCAGGGAGAGCTCAAGAATCTCCTGGAAGGCGCCGCGGTCCGACGGGCCGATAGCTCTGCCTCCCGAAGGCAGGGGTACCCCTCGGAACCTCATGCCGCGACTTCCCGATTCATGCGGGAAGCCTTGGCCTACACCGGGCGCACGCGCAACACCGCGCCTGCGGCCCCAGGTCGCCTCGGCAACGAGCACCATCACCGCGACCGTCGGGCCCACCTTGATGAGAGGGTGCGCCGAGGCTACCACCCCAGGCGCGGGGGATGCTACTACAGCGGGGAGGATCGGAGTCCCTCGCCCGAACCACCCGGTCCGCAAGCCTTCAGCTGAGCCATCCGACGGGCGCCGTTCCCGACCCGGTTCCGACCCCCGACTACTATCACAAAGTACTCGGGGGAGACGAGACCGGAACTGTGGCTCGCGGACTACCGTCTGGCCTGCCAACTGGGTGGAACGGACGATGACAACCTCATCATCCGCAACCTCCCCCTGTTCCTCTCCGACTCCGCTCGCGCCTGGTTGGAGCACCTGCCTCCGGGGCAGATCTCCAACTGGGACGACCTAGTCCAAGCTTTCGTCGGCAATTTCCAGGGCACGTATGTGCGCCCCGGGAATTCCTGGGACCTCCGAAGCTGCCGACAGCAGCCGGGAGAGTCTCTCCGGGACTACATCCGGCGATTCTCGAAGCAGCGCACCGAGCTGCCCAACATCACCGACTCGGATGTCATCGACGCGTTCCTCGCTGGCACCACCTGCCGCGACCTGGTGAGCAAGCTGGGTCGCAAGACCCCCACCAGGGCGAGCGAGCTGACGGACATCGCCACCAAGTTCGCCTCCGGCCAGGAGGCGGTCGAGGCCATCTTCCGAAAGGACAAGCAGCCCTAAGGCCGCCCATCGGAAGATACTCCCGAGGCGTCAACTCAGCGCGGCGCCAAGAAGAAGGGCAAGAAGAAGTCGCAAGCGAAACGCGACGCCGCCGACGCGGACCTTGTCGCCGCCGCCGAGTACAAGAACCCTCGGAAGCCCCTCGGAGGTGCCAACCTCTTCGACAAGATGCTCAAGGAGCCGTGCCCCTATCACCAGGGACCCGTCAGGCACACCCTTGAGGAGTGTGTCATGCTTCGACGCCACTTCCACAGGGCCAGGCCACCCGCGGAGGGTGGCAAGGCCCGCGACGACGACAAGAAGAAAGATCACCAGGCAGGAGAGTTCCCCGAGGTCCGCGACTGCTTCATGATCTATGGTGGGCAAGCGGCGAACGCCTCGGCTCGGCACCGCAAGCAAGAGCGCCGGGAGGTCTGCTCGGTCAAGGTGGCGGCGCCAGTCTATCTGGACTGGTCCGACAAGCCCATCACCTTCGACCGAGACGATCACCCCGACCATGTGCCGAGCCCGGGGAAGTACCCGCTCGTCGTCGACCCCATCATCGGCGACGTCAGGCTCACCAAGGTCCTCATGGATGGAGGCAGTAGCCTCAACATCATCTACGCCGAGACCCTCAGGCTCCTGCGTGTCGATCTGTCCTCTGTCCGGGCAGGCGCTGCGCCCTTCCATGGGATCATTCCCGGGAAGCGCGTCCAACCCCTCGGACAGCTCGACCTTCCCGTCTGCTTCGGAACACCCTCCAACTTCCGAAGGGAGATCCTGACGTTCGAGGTGGTCGGGTTCCGAGGGACCAACCACGCGGTACTGGGGAGGCCATGCTACGTGAAGTTCATGGCCGTCCCCAACTACACCTACCCGAAGCTCAAGATGCCGGGCCCCAACGGGGTCGTCACCGTCGGCCCCACGTACAAACACGCGTTCGAATGCGACGTGGAGTGCGTGGAGTACGCCGAGGCCCTCACCGAGTCCGAGGCCCTCATCGCCGACCTAGAAAGCCTCTCTAAGGAGGTGCCAGACATGAAGCGTCATGCCGGCAACTCTGAACCAGCGGAGACGGTTAAGTCCGTCCCCCTCGACCCCAGCGGCGACACCTCCAAGCAGATCCGGATCGGCTCCGGGCTCGATCCCAAATAGGAAGCAGTGCTCATCGACTTTCTCCGCGCGAACGCCGACGTCTTCGCGTGGAGTCCCTCGGACATGCCCGGCATACCGAGGGATGTCGCCGAGCACTCGCTGGACATCCGAGCCGGAGCCCGACCCGTCAAGCAGCCACTGCGCCGATTCGACGAGGAGAAGCACAGAGCCATAGGCGAGGAGATCCACAAGCTAATGGCGGCAGGGTTCATCAAAGAGGTATTCCATCCCGAATGGCTTGCCAACCCTGTGCTTGTGAGAAAGAAAGGGGGGAAATGGCGGATGTGTGTAGACTACACTGGTCTCAACAAAGCATGTCCGAAGGTTCCCTACCCTCTGCCTCGCATCGACCAAATCGTGGATTCCACTGCTGGGTGCGAAACCCTGTCTTTCCTCGATGCCTACTCAGGGTATCATCAAATCAGGATGAAAGAGTCTGACCAGCTCGCGACTTCTTTCATCACACCCTTCGGCATGTACTGCTATGTCACCATGCCGTTCGACTTGAGGAATGCGGGCGCGACGTACCAGCGGTGCATGAACCATGTGTTCAGCGAACACATTGGCCGCACGGTCGAGGCCTACGTCGATGACATCGTAGTCAAGACGAGGAAAGCCTCCGACCTCCTTTCCGACCTTGAAGTGACATTCCGATGCCTCAAGGCGAAAGACGTCAAGCTCAATCCCGAAAAGTGTGTTTTCGGAGTACCCCGAGGCATGCTCTTGGGGTTCATCGTCTCCGAGCGGGGCATCGAAGCCAACCCGGGGAAGATCGCAGCCATCACCAGCATGGGGCCCATCAAGGACTTGAAAGGCGTACAGAGGGTCATGGGATGTCTCGCGGCTCTAAGCCGCTTTATCTCATGCCTCGGCGAAAGAGGTCTACCTCTGTACCGCCTCTTAAGGAAGGCCGAGTGCTTCACTTGGACCCCTGAGGCCGAGGAAGCCCTCGGGAACCTGAAGGCGCTCCTCACGAAGGCGCCTATCTTGGTGCCCCCAGCTACCGGAGAAGCCCTCTTGGTCTACGTCGCCGTGACCACTCAGGTGGTTAGCGCCGCGATTGTGGTCGAAAGGCAAGAAGAGGGGCATGCATTGCCCGTCCAGAGGCCAGTCTACTTCGTCAGCGAGGTACTGTCCGAAACCAAGATCCGCTACCCACAAGTTCAGAAGCTGCTGTACGCGGTGATCCTAACGCGGCGGAAGCTGTGACACTACTTCGAGTCTCATCCGGTAACTGTGGTGTCATCCTTCCCCCTGGGGGAGATCATCCAGTGCCGAGAGGCCTCGGGTAGGATTGCAAAGTGGGCGGTGGAAATCATGGGCGAGACGATCTCGTTCGCCCCTCGGAAGGCCATCAAGTCCCAGGTCTTGGCGGACTTCGTAGCTGAATGGGTCGATACCCAGCTACCGACGGCTCCGATCCAACCGGAGCTCTGGACCATGTTCTTCGAGGGGTCGCTGATGAAGACAGGAGCCGGCGCAGGCCTACTCTTCATCTCACCCCTCGGGAAGCACCTACGCTATGTGCTACGCCTCCATTTCCCGGCATCCAACAATGTGGCTGAGTACGAAGCTCTGGTCAACGGGTTGCGGATCGCCATCGAGCTAGGGGTCCGATGCCTCGACGCTCGCGGTGACTCGCAGCTCGTCATCGACCAAGTCATGAAGAACTCCCACTGCCGCGACCCGAAGATGGAGGCCTACTGCGATGAAGTTCGGCGCCTGGAAGACAAGTTCTACGGGCTCGAGCTCAACCACATCGCTCGGCGCTACAACGAGACTGCGGACGAGCTGGCTAAAATAGCCTCAGGGCGAACGACGGTTCCCCCGGACGTCTTCTCCCGGGATCTGCATCAACCCTCCGTCAAGATTGACGACACGCCCGAGCCCGAGGCACTCTCGGATCATCCCAAGGCACCCTCGGCTCGGTCCGAGGCATCCTCGGTTCGGCCCGAGGTACCCTCGGCCCCCGAGGGCGAGACGCTGCACGTCGGGGGGGAGCGAAGTGGGGTCACGCCTGATCAAAACTGGCAGACCCCGTACCTGCAATATCTCCACCAAGGAGAGCTACCCTCCGACCGAGCCGAAGCTCGGCGGGTGGCGCGGCGCGCCAAGTCGTTCGTCTTGCTGGGAGATGAGAAGGAGCTCTACCACCGCAGCCCCTCAGGCATCCTCCAGCGATGCATCTCCGTCGCCGAAGGTCAGGAACTCTTGCGAGAGATACACTCGGGGGCTTGCGGCCATCACGCAGCGCCTCGAGCCCTTGTCGGAAATTCTTTCCGGCAAGGCTTCTACTAGCCGACGGCGGTGGCCGACGCCACTAGAATTGTCTGCACCTGCGAAGGGTGCCAGTTCTACGCAAGGCAGACCCACCTGCCCGCTCAGGCTCTGCAGACGATACCCATCACCTGGCCTTTTGCTGTGTGGGGTCTGGACCTCGTCGGCCCCTTGCAGAAGGCACCCGGGGGCTACACGCACCTGCTGGTCGCCATCGACAAATTCTCCAAGTGGATCGAGGTCCGACCCCTGAACAGCATCAGGTCCGAGCAGGCGGTGGCGTTCTTCACCAACATCATCCACCGCTTCGGGATCCCGAACTCCATCATCACCGACAACAGCACCCAGTTCACCGGTAGAAAGTTCCTGGACTTCTGCGAGGACCACCGCCGCCGTGGCTCACCCCATGTCAAATGGGCAAGTAGAGCGTGCCAACGGCATGATTCTACAAGGGCTCAAGCCTCGGATCTACAACGACCTCAACAAGTTCGGCAAGCGATGGATGAAGGAACTCCCCTCGGTGGTCTGGAGTCTGAGGACAACGCCAAGCCGAGCCACGGGCTTCACGCCGTTCTTCCTAGTCTACGGGGCCGAGGCTGTCTTGCCCACAGACCTGGAATACGGCTCCCCGAGGTTGAGGGCCTACACCGACTAAAGCAACCAAGCTAGCCGAGAAGACTCGCTGGACTAGCTGGAGGAGGCTCGGGACAAGGCCTTACTACACTCGGCGCGATACCAGAAGTCCCTGCGACGCTACCACGCCCGAGGGGTCTGGTCCCGAGACCTCCAGGTGGGCGACCTGGTGCTTTGGCTGCGACAAGACGCCCGAGGGCGGCACAAGCTCACGCCTCCCTGGGAGGGGCCGTTCGTCATCGCCAAAGTTCTGAAGCCCGGAACGTACAAGCTGGCCAACAGTCAAGGCGAGGTCTACGACAACGCTTGGAACATCCAACAGCTACGTCGCTTCTACCCTTAAGATGTTTTCAAGTTGTTCATATACCTCGCGCCCAGCAAAAGTTTAGTCGTCAAGGAAGGGTCGGCCTTGCCTCGGCAAAGCCCGACCCTCCCTCGGGGGCTAAAAGGGGGGAACCCCCTCTGTGTCGAAATTTTCCTCGAAAAAAGATCTTTTCTGCCAGAAGGTCTTTCGGGCTGTTTGACTACTTCGAAAGTGGATCCTGAAAACGACGGAGTACATGTAAGCAGCCAAGGCTGACCGAGCCGAGGGACTTCTACGCCTCCGGGATACGGATACCTCACTCATCACCTTCTGCGATAAGTAACTCACGTTCGGATAAGTGATCCCGCGGACCGAACAAGTCTTCACGTTCGGAAGCTCTTCTGCCGAAGCGATTTCTCGAGCCTTCTCGACTGCGTCGGGAACAGAGCCCCATGGACGGGTAAGAGTGCGCGTAAGCGGCAAGGCCGACCGAGCCGAGGGACTCCTACGCCTCCGGGATACGGATACCTCACTCGTCACCTTCCGCGAGAAGCAACTCTCGCTCGCACAAACATTTCTGTTACCAACAAAAAGGTCCAGATACTCGAAACAAGAGGAAAGGAGACGCGGCTTTACAAACACGGCGAAGGTGTGTTTTGGCCTCGGCGGCCGCAGGGAACACACGCTACAAGATAATACGATCCTGCAGGCTCGGGTCTTAACGCTGGAAGGGAGCAGCAGCACCCTCGGCATCGACAACGCCTTCGGCGAGGTCCGACCTAGCCTCGGACGGTGACGCGGTCCGAAGATCTCCACTCTGAAGGACGACGTCATCGCCACGCCCGGGCCATCGCTGCCAGGGTCTTCTCGGGAATCCGGCCCAAGCAGGCGGCTCGGCCGGTCACCCCGGGGCCTCGGCCAGCTGTCCTCCAAGGACGTCAACCCGACCCGAGGCCTCGGCTGGTCAATTCCGGCATCGGTCCCGCTAACGGACGACCCGGCCAGGCTCCGGCCAACCAGGTTTTCTTTTCGAGCCAACTCTGCCTCTGTTCATGTTGACGCCGCTACCCCTGGCCTCAGCTCACCGAAGAGCGGCCGAGGAGTTCCCTTAATTAAGCTAGAGAAGCCTCGGACAACAAGGATGACCGAGCCGAGGGACTCCTACGCCTCCGGGATACGGATACCTCACTCGTCACCTTTACACGGGGCGACTCACGCTTGGTGAAGCGGTTCAGACAACCAACAGGCGAGTCTTAGTGCTCGAAAATGAGGAAAAAACCCGGCTCCGTGCCGAAAGTACATACATGTTCAGGCCCCGACAGCCACAATGAACAAAAACACCGGCATTAAAATGCCATTACAAACGGAACTTCGGTTCCACCTCCGTAGGTACGAGCAACCCCACGCGATTGGGGGGCCTGCGGAGCAACAGAAGGCCGACGGGTGGCTCACCGTCGCCCGTTCCGGCAGCAGCAACGATGGCCTCCGCCCTGGGCGGCGAAGCAGCTTCAGCAGCGGCTTCCGGGCGGGCGCTACGGCACGGGGGCTCTCGTTCACCGAGGACGAGAACCAGCCATTCAGGCCGAAAGACGGAGGCCCAGGGGTGCGGCCAGAGTTGGCGATCTCATTGACAGAGAAGCCTTCTCCGGCTGCCACCACCTCAGCACCGCGCCAGCGGGCGCCAGACGCCTCAAAGCGCACCGGCAAGTCCCCGCCCTCGCCGGAGCCGCCTAGAACATGAGCGCCGCCCTCGCGGCACACGACGTGCTGGGCGACCCACTGATGCGGCTGTCGGCGCGAGCAAGGCCTGGACATGGCCGGACGGAGGACGGAATGCTGCACCCTGGCTGAGCAGCGGCGGTCCGCCTACTCCGGCATGCCTGGGGGAAGCCTCCGCGGAGCTGGGAGATGCCTTTCTCCCCCAGACGCCGGGGGAAGAAAAGGGTTACCGACCCACGCGGAGGCGGCCTCCCGACTCGCCTCACCCTCCGCCCCAGCAAGGGTGATGAAGATCCTTGAAGCTGAGGGCAGGGCGGAGGCAGCAGCCCGGTCCGCTTCTCCCCACCATCAAGCTGGTGGTCACCGTCTTGGGTGACCGCCGGTGGAGGGGTGCGGCCGGGCTGCATGATGAAAATCCTTGAAGCTGAACGATGGCTGAAAGGTGCCAACTCCCACGGAGTTGTGTTCCCCCAACGACGAGGCGGAAAGACGGCGGATCTCCCCCATCTGGGGGCTTGGAAGGTGGGAAGACACGATGCATAAGGGAGCACGAAGACATGGTCGCCTTCTAAGGGGGTCACCCTCCTTTTAAAGGCGGTTCTCCCTACTTGCGCCCCCAGCCGTCACGGGCTGAGTCTTCTCCAACACACTCCAAGGTCCTCCCCTACGGCGCGGGGGCTGGGTCCCACGCGTCATGCAAGCCGGCTCAGAGCAGAAGAGGCCAAACCGCCGTGCGCGGTGCGTACAACCGCCCAGCGGTTACAAGTGACTCTCCACTTTTGCCCAGACCAACGGGTGAAAGGGCGGGCAGCCGTGCAGGCGGCATGCAACCGCGCCAAGAGGGCGCACTTCTCCGACTCCCAACACGCCCGGCATGGAGGCCCAGGCCCACGCGTCTTGCAACCGGCGCGCCGGTTGCTACGTGTGAGTAACTGCACCGCCACCTGCGCCACCACCGCGCCTCCTCGACTGTGGAACCAATACCGCGACTCGAGGCCACCCAGCGTACGACCCAGCAGCTCCAGCCTGGCGCGACAGTCAATATGGCCGAAGACGGGCCGACAGTAATGGCGGTGGCAGGCGGGAAGGTGCAGCGGTCACGTCGTCAGCCAAGCTTACGTCCCATCCGGGGGCAGCGAGAGAACCCTCTCTCACGGCGTGAAGACAACGCGCCCGTGACCCGTTCCTCGAACGGCTCACACACGCGCAACGGCTACCCTGCGAACTACTCACCCCGTCGCATCAACTCCGCGGCGGGACACGCAGCGCCTCTGGCAGGAGAAGCGAGCGACGCTTCCCTTCGCCGTAACGACCGCGTCAAAAAAAGGTACGCCGCATCGTTCGATTTCGTATCCTTTTCCGTTTTTCCTCTTTCTCTCTCTTGCAACAGGGACCGGGAAAGGGGGATACCCCGAAAAGGATCCTTCCCCGAGAAGGAACCAGGCTCCGAGCCCCCCTACTGATCAGAGGTTCGAAGGCTGGCCCCCCGGAAGGGTTCGACAGCCGCCTCAGATCGCATGGGCCCTACACCCACTACTGGTCAGAGGTTCGAAGGCCGGCCCCTCGAAAGGGTTCCACGGCTGCCTCAGGCTACTCGGGCTCCGCGCCCATTACTGATCAGGGGTTCGAAGGCTGGCCCCCGAAGGGTTCACAGTCGCCTCAGACGCCGAGCGAGGGATGACCATGGGTACGTTCGATACATAACCAAGGCTCGAGCTGCGCTCCCGAGGTACCCTAGGACATTTCCGAGACTAGCGGGAACGATCTTGTAACAGAATCCCATCAAAGGGAGGCATCGAGCCCTCGGACCCCGTCACCAGGGGACCGGGTCTGGCAAATCACCCGCAGGTACTTTTGGGCGTGCCTCTGGGCCCCTAGCCGACCCCTAACGAACGGGGCACGAACGTCCACTCGGATTACCCGCTTGCAGCTCATCGGAGACACCATGTTCGGCGCCCATCGAGGGCAACATAGCGCTTTCCCCCCTCCTCCTTGTGGAAAGGCGACGCAGGGGCGTATGTAAAAAAGCCGAGTCTACCCCTGACCGCCCTCTCGCTCCGTGCAGAGGCTCGGGGCTGCTCTCGCAAACCCGGCCCCGGCCGAACCGTTGACAGCGTCAACATACCAGCCCGAGAACTTGGGACCCGACCGTATACCTGGGCTACGGCCAGCTCGCATGAGGGAACGACCACACCAGCCGAAGCACTACGCAAGGCATTAAGACCTCGAAGGAGTGAAACCACTCCTCCGAGGCCTCGGGGGCTACACCCGACGGGTGCGCTCGCGCGCACCCACCGGAACAAAACGCACCGAGAAAGGCTGGTCCCCTTGCAAAAAAGTGCGACGAAAGCCTCCAAGCGAGTGCAAGCACTCCCTTTGAGGCTCGGGGGCTACTGTCGGGGACCATAATTAGGGGTACCCTCAAGGCTCCTAATTCTCAGCTGGTAACCCCCATCAGCACAAAGCTGCAAAGGCCTGATGGGTGCAAATAAGTCAGGGATCGGTCCATTCGAGGGACCCAATCACGCCTCGCCCGAGCCTAGCCTCGGATAAGGGCAGCCGACCCCGGAGGATTTCCGTCTCGCCCGAGGCCCCCCTTCAGCGGCGAACATGTTTCCGGCTCGCCCGAGGCCCTGCCTTCGCCAAGAAGCAACCCTGACCAAATCGCCGCGCCGACCGACCAAATCGCAGGAGCATTTAATGCAAAGGTGGCCTGACACCTTTATCCTGACGCACGCCCCCCAGCCGGCAGAGCCGAAGTGACCGCCGTCACTTCGCCGCTCCACTAACCGGCCTGACAGGAGGATAGCGCCGCCTGCGCCACTCCGACTGCGGTGCCACTTGACAGAGTGAGATTGACAAGCAGTCAGGCCCGGCCAAAGGCACCATAGGAAGCTCCGCTCCGCCCGACCCAGGGCTTGGACTCGGGCTAAGTCCCGGAAGACGGCAAACTCCGCCCGACCCAGGGCTCAGACTCGGGCTAAGACCCGGAAGACGGCGAACTCCGCCCGACCTAGGGCTCGGACTCGGGCTAAGTCCCGGAAGACGACGAACTCCGCCTGACCTAGGGCTCGGACTCGGGCTAAGTCCCGGAAGACGACGAACTCCGCCCGACCCAGGGCTCGGACTCGGGCTAAGTCCCGGAAGGCGACGACCTTCGCCTCGCCCGACCCAGGGCTCGGACTAGAGCTAAGTCCCGGAAGGCGACGACCTCCGCCTCGCCCGACCTAGGGCTCGAACTCGGGCTAAGTCCCAGAAGACGACGATCTCCGCCTCGCCCGACCCAGGGCTCGGACTTGGGCTCGGCCCCAGAAGACGACGAACTCCGCTTCGCCCGACCCCAGGGTTCGGACTCCGCCCCGGCACCAGCCGGCGATCTCCGCCTCGCCCGAACCTGGGGCTCGGACCCGACCTCGGCCACGGAAGACAGACTCGACCTCGGCTTCGGAGGAGCTTCCACATCGCCCAACCTAGGGCGTAGACCAGCCACGTCAATAGGAGGCACCATCATCACCCTACCCCGAGCTGACTTGGGCCGCAGGAAACAAGACCGGCGTCCCATCTGGCTCGCCCCGCCAGATAGGCAATGATGGCACCCTGCATACTCTGTGACGACGGTGGCTCTCAGCCCCCTTATGGAAGCAAGAGGACGTCAGCAAGGATTCAACCGCTCCGACAGCTGTCCCTCCGCCAGGCTCCATCGCTCCTCCGACGGCCACGACATCACACCAGCTGGGTGCCAAAATCTCTCCGGCTGCCACAACGGCATGTACTTAGGGCGCTAGCTCTCCTCCGCTAGACACGTAGCACTCTGCTACACCCCCCATTGTACACCTGGATCCTCTCCTTACGCCTATAAAAGGAAGGACCAGGGCCCTCTTAGAGAGGGTTGGCCGCGCGGGGACGAGGACGAGACAGGCGCTCGCTGGAGGCCGCTCGCTCCCTCTCCCGCGTGGACGCTTGTAACCCCCTACTGCAAGCGCACCCGACCTGGGCGCGGGACGAACATGAAGGCCGCGGGATTCCCACCTCTCTCACGCCGGTCTCCGGCCGCCTCGCTCTCCCCCCTTCGCGCTCGCCCTCGCGCTCGACCCATCTGGGCTGGGGCACGCGGCAACATTCACTCGTCGGCTCAGGGACCCCCCGGTCTTGGAACGCCGACAAAGGTATACTTTAGATTAAAGTTGTCTTAGTTATTTCTTTAATATCTTTCTCGCATGATTTATAGAATCAACATAGAAACATAGTTTTCATAGTTAATCATCTAAACCTTCCGAAAAACCATATCTTCCCAACCGTAACTCCGATTTTAGTGGTTCTCGAACTAATGATCTTGCAATGCTACATAGAATATTTTTATGCAGTTTTGTTCTCGTGTTTTGGTGTAATGTTTCCATATCCATTATTTGTTTGTTTGTATGTATTGTTACGCATAGAAGCGAGGTGGCTAGGAATCGGAATCCCAACTTTTGGGGAAGCATTTGGACCACCTAGATTTGCAATTATAAGACAAGTTGTGTCCTTGATCACTTTATTTGACCTAATAATGATTCTATTAATCAATGTGGCACACTGAGATTAAGCTGATGGGACCTAATAGGTTATCTAGTTTTGTTTACACTACACCTTACAAACAAATGAATTATTGGGTAGTGTTGCTATTGCTGTGGGGGACAGATATCCCCCGGGTCCACTAGAAGGCAAGAAGGCCTCACGAAGGGCCCTAGGCCCATTATTTCGCAAGGCCATCCCTTCGTGGGCCAGGGGAAGAACTTTCGGCAGATTGGATCAACACGAGATCAGATCAACTCAAACCCATGCGGTTCGCTGAGTTCAAGCGCTATCCGTAGTAGTGATCCAATTCTCCCGCACAGCACCCTCAGACGTCGGAACTAATCAATGATAAGTCGACAGGATCATCGGAAGATAAGTTTAGTCGGTTCACTATTGCTTAGGCGCACGTTGTTATCATATCCGCATGTATCGCCCCGCGGTCGAGTATATAAGGCCTAGGGGGCACCCCATCAAAATTATCTTCATCTCATTCGTCAGCCATCCACCTAGCTCTCTAGCATCCCTCGTGCTAGAGAATTCCTTTGTAACCCACCCCATAAAAGATCCACACCAGAACATAGGGTGTTACGCGTCTCAAAACGGCCCGAACCTGTGCAAAATCGTCTACTGTCTCTCGTGCATCTAGCACGAACCATTGAGCTATAGTCAGTAACACCATCCTACTCCAAAAGCACCTCGAGGGGCAACCCCGGGTGTGCGGTCGGACCCTAAACACCGATAATTGGCGCGCCAAGTAGGGGGTGTGTCACTAATCCAAGCTAGCTCAATGGCCATCACTTTCTAGCACAAGATCATCCTCTGCCCTGGGTCCATGTTCTGCTTCGGAACCATTTCGTCCGTGGCAGACGAAGAAGGAACTCTACATCGCATCGCGGATCCACCGGAGAAAAAGCCTTCCTCAACAATCTCCAGGAAAGTCGGAGCAAAGAAGGAAAAAGCGCAACCTCCAGTGCTCCGAGTGAAGACTACCTCCTGCAAGCCGGGAACAGAGGATCCATCTACCCGGAGAACTCCGTTGTCCACCTCTTCTACAGAAAAATGGACACGGATCACAAGGAAAAAGGAAGCAAATGAGGTAAAGGCTTGTCAACCTGCTCTTCTGGTATCTCCGCCCTCAAAGGAGAACAGGAAGAAGCTTGTCACTACGACGTGTGGCAGAACCTCCAAGTTATTGGGCCCACATGCACCTGTCCTTGTCCCAAAGACCTCAGACGACCATGCATGTGCACCAGATAACTCAACAGGATCTGTCCGATTGCCCCAAGGACATCGGATAAACCACTTTCAACCAGAACCGCGGGATTAAGTAACACAAATCACACACACCAACATTTTTGCAGCGGAAATACTATTACCAAATTTTACAAGTTACAGAAATTTTATATTATTTTATCGGAGTGGTTACAAAAGTATAAGTTTGAAATATATGCTAGCTCAAATGACCATCCTCAATAAGAAGTATAGAAGGGTTACTTAGACTTATAAGAAGGCCAAGCCCACCGGCACTTAACACCATCACAGCAGCACAAGGTTAGAACCTAAAAAACAACAGGGAATAAAACCCTGAGTACGGAATTACTCAGCAAGACTTACCCGACTAAAGAAAAGACTCTCAAGGGTATGCTGGCTAGAGGGAGTCAAGGTATGGCTTATCAAGAATCAAAGACTCTGTTTTGCAGAAAAGCTTACTACGAGTGGATCCTTAAAATCCAATTTTATTGTCAAGTTAGGTAAAGTTACCTGCATCTAGAGTTCTTTCTAACCTAGTTCAATCACTTAACCTGCACTAGCCAATTTCTTAACAAACCTTTCATTCATCTTTACTGGAGTTCTACGTATAGGGCAGTGACCAAGTCTTCATAACCGCGAAGGTACGGCGATCCGAATCGATTATACTCAGCTGAGGATCTCCGATCACACGACATATGTAGCACTTAACCCTTGCATATGTCAACCCGCCACCGGGGTTCTTAAGACCAGATCAGGTTCACGCGAACCGAGAGCACAGATACACCACCGTCCAGCCTCTTGCCACGGAGGGTACATGCTACTCTCACCACCGCTCCACGTCCATTTCGTGTTATCTTATTCTGGCCTTAGTCTGACCGAGGCAAGGCTTACCCATGACGAGGCATGTGACCAGTTAAAGGGTCCTCGGTCAGCAAGCCTACATCGAGACAGTCCTTAATCGACTCAGACGGAGACACTACACCGAGACTCTCTTTCTCGTGCAAGTCACCCGCCCGGTCTCAGCTTAATCATTTTAAACCCAAAGTTTGGTACCTGGCAGAGGTACATCTTTTCCGATGTTGAACCCATCACGGCCATGATGGATCCACCATCAAGTTTTATTTTCGAAAACATCCCACCCACTTTTGCCACATCATATTTTGTAAAAACAAAACATTTTGTTTTTCTAAAGCAAGGCTAAGCATCAAAAATCTTTTGTAAAACGGGTGATCAAGGAGGGTAATCAAATTCAAGGAAGGTAATGCAGGAATTGTTTTAGCAATCAACTCCTATCACCTAATGCATCAATCAAGTGAGAAAGATTTTAAAAACATCAAGGAGGGTGGCAAATGCACCGGGGCTTGCCTGAGTAACACTAGGTTAGTGTTGTTAGATGACGTCCACTTGACGATAAGCCTTTATTCCGATACTCGCTCCATTGTCCATCAGCTTCATCCTGCGGATTAGCCCGCGCTTGGGGTCGACTTGGCTCTTCTTCCGCATCACGCGATTAATTAACGTACCTGAATGAAATGCATTATGCATATGAATGCATATAAGGAACAATAACACTAGACTTTACGATGCTACACAAAGAGAAATAACCTACTTAATGACGAGATATTGCGAACACTAGCTATCGATATATTGTTACCTACGACAATCATGCTCTTCTAACCTAGCTAAACAGTCGAGGTAGCAATCAACATCCATTCCAAGCATGAACTCGATCAACACATAAAATACCATACCTAGTCTAGAGAACACCCTAAACGGCTTATAATTTTAACTTCAAAATTCTCGGGCACCTAATACTTATAAAATTTAATAGAAGAACTTTCATTAACTTTCTAAACTAATTTACCGGTTAACCTGTGTATCATATATATTAATAACCCTTCATTTTTAATACCTATAGTTCCGCAATACTGAGACCTATTGAGACCTCTTTTATCCTACGGCATCGACCAATTTACCAAAGCGACTCAGACAATCTAATAAATATTTTACCTAGTCAAACCATCCATCAATCTGCTAATACGAATAACGAATTTGCTTTCCCTCACTAATTCGACGCGATAGTCGCAAGCACGACTACGGGTTCCAGTTGACGTCATCCAGGGGTCTTCTTTTCTTCGGTAATCAATTGCTGAAGATCTTTCCCCGATTGAATAATTTTGACGAATTGAACTTGAGTCGCGCAGGATATCCGAGCTTTTTGTCGCGCATCTGATGAATATCACGTTGCTGGCTCCGTCTTCACTTGACTCTTGAAATTTCTTGATGACGCGTGGGACGATGACGAGATTAAACATGAAGCAAGCTGGCGAGGACACGAATCTAGTGAGGGCTCTGGCGATGACGAAGTTACGAGCAAGGGAGGACGGGTTCAACAGCTCGACGACAAACGCGAGCACGCGTGAAGCCCGATGGACAAAGAGTGAGTGTGACACAGTGACAACGAACAGGCGCGCAAACGTTAACGCGAGCCAGCGGCGAGCACGAGTGCCGAGGTACAACCGACAACACTCGGCGAGCACGCATCGAGGCACACAACAGTGACGACAATCGAATCGGCAACATAGTGTTGGTGAACTTGACGAACACGACCACGGTCGTGTGCTAACGCGGATGGGACAACAGTGACTGACAAGCTCGCGATAGAAACGATAACGGCGTGGTACGACATACTGAAACAGGGACGCGGCAACATGGGACTTGACCTGGCGAGCAGCAAGCGCGGCGAGGACACACAGGCTTGCGACCCGGGCGAACTCGGCACGGAAACTTAACGCGCGCAGAGAAACAGCATGGCACAGTGGAGCACGGACCAAGCGCCAGCGAGGAAGGAAATTTCGCGCGCACAGGAGGAAGCACCAGAGAGACGCGGCTGCTGGCACCCACAGGAAAGATCGCGCGCGACGCAGGGATGACACAAGAGGACGCACGCGCAGGGGCGAGCTGGGGATGATTAAGCAGAGGACGCGCCGGCGAGGGAGAAGCAGGCACGGCTGGGCGCAGAGAGCAGAACGCGGCGAGCTGGAGTGTCGCGGCCATGGTCTGCGATTACAGGAAAGCTTCAGGGCGCGGCTGGCGTTGGGACTGGAGAGGAGCAAACACCAGGGAGCTCCGCCCGGCAGAGATGGAGGTGGACGCGGCACTGCGCAGAGGAGGGAGAAGGAGCGGTCTGCGTTGGATATGGGCGTTGGTGTTGAAGCCGAGCAGAGCTTGGAGGAGGCCACGGCCATGGCAAGCAGAAGATCTGGGAGTGGGAGGAAAGAAATCCGGGCACGCGGCGAGCTGAGCAGGGAGCCGGACGCGGCACCAAGGAGCACAGCGATTGAGTTGAGCGCGAGCTCGGGAACGCCAGGGAGGAGCAGCCAGCGAGCGCAGGGGAGCCAACGCGGATGGGGAGAGCGCCAGGAACTTCGTCCGCGAGCAGAGCAGAGGTGTGCGCGAGGGAGCAAAGAAACGCAGAGCTCGCACGGGAGCTGGAGGGAGATAAATACCACCGAATGGCGGCAGGATATTTCTGAAGCCGAGCGGCGGCAACCGGCGAGCTGCAACACCAGCGAGGGGAGATTTCTGCGTGGGGAATAATGACGTATAGAATATGGAGATCGTGTGATGCTTGAGATAAGGCAGAAATCTAAAGCGGTGGTGGTAGAGAAATATCACGTAGAGAGAGAAGGTGGTTAGGAGATAAGGATTGCCCGGGATAATCTCTATTTTTCAGATTTTTCCCTTTTTTTAACGGAAAATTTTAGAGATATTTTTGAATTCCAATTTTTGGCGCTGTACACAGGCAGACACGCTACACGAATATACATTTCCTTCTAATGATTTATCGAACTAAATCATTTACCAATTACTTGCGGTCAGCACTAATTACAGTAGTTTGGTTTGTTTCGGACAGGATGTTAATGGACCGAATTAAACGGACTTCGGCTTTGGTATTTTAATCTGTGTGATTCGACTAATATTAGCTGAACCATATCTGCTAATGCACACATAATTTCGTCACCAAATAGCGTGCTGAAGGATATATTAGGTCATATCCTCGCGGAAGATTTTTCTCGGATAGAGCGCAATTTAGATTATTTTGCTCCGAACATTTCTGTCGTCGAGTTCAACTTAATTTGTCCAGGATAAAAATCATCCGAGTGAGTCAGGCTTCTGAATTTGGATTCGCGTGAATGATGAATTTTAAATAATCACCGAACGTACCGATTTTCGGAACGACTATGTTCCGAACAATACGAAAATTTAGGAAGAGCCCGGATAGATAAAAATAAAAACGATGTCGCACTCGCGACAAACGAAACAGATGCGATATGAAAATCGCGATAGCGAAAATAATTAAAATTTAGCATCTGTCTTATCCACTGATATTACGTGCTTAAATCCGTACTCGTTGTCGAGCGGAATACAAACACCAGGGGTGTTACACGACGGTTCCATTCTACCCCGATGTCCTCTTTATCGGGGGAAGAGTGGAATCAACCCCCATCTCCGACGATGAATCAACCACGCCGGGAGAAAAACATCTGCAGCGGGAATCTCGCCGATGAAGGAACCGACGCCGAAATATTCGACGACATCACGAAGCCAGAGAGCGGGACCCGGCGCAGCCTATATCACGAGATGAGATCTCAGAGATGGGAGAAACCCCAGAAGAACAGGTCTTCAGGGAAAGAAGGAAATCCTGACGACGCGATCGTCGGCAAGCTCAAGAGCAGGCCGAACAGGAAGCGAGACAACGCCGAGAGAACCCTCTTCTCGGATGAAACCTGAACCCCGACTTCGCCCGAGCCATGAACACACCGAGCAAGGTCGGTGGAGTGTTGGTTCGGATAGCCGATGGCCTCCCCCGGACTCCAGACACCGAGGGCTATCGACGGCGACGGCTGCTCACTCGGGCAGCTAATCATCTTCTACCTCTCGCCCATCCACCGAGCGACCTACGACATGCCATCAATAGTCAGCGGGACGCACAGAGCTCCATCAACGCTTCGCGCGAACAACGACACAAGAACGAGATTCGGCGCCGAGAAGAGTATGACCGGGATCACGGCATCCCTGCGCGAAGTCAGGCCACCAGAGTTGAGTCGGCAATGGCTTCAACTAGCGGCACGACCCGAGGACGGTCGAGGCACCACGTCAACGACTCCCCTCCCCGGGACCAACATCAACATCGTCGACAGGAGGACACGTGCGGAGTATCGGTGCTCACTCCACGTCTCAGGGCCATTCAATGGCCCCCTAACTTCAAAGTCTCCAACATCGATAAGTACGAGCCTAAGCAGGACCCGGGAGGTTGGTTGGCTGTATACACCACCGTTGCCCGAGCCACTGGGGCAACTGAAGATGTGATGACCACGTACTTGCCCATCGTCCTCGGGCAGGATGCGCTGCAATGGCTACGACACCTACCCCGACACTGCATCGACGACTGGAGTGACTTCAGTCGGTGTTTCATCGCCAACTTCCAATCTCTCTCCAACAAACCGGCGTAGCCATGGGACCTCAAATCCATCAAGCGCCGAGGGGATGAGACTCTCCAGTCGTACCTCAAAAGATTCCAGACCATGAGAAATAGAATCCCCAAGGTTGCAGAAGCAGCGGTAATCGAAGACTTCTACCGGGGATCTAATGACTCGGCCTTCGTCCGAGCCATACTGCAAAAGGCATCGACTACCTCCGAGCAGCTATTCTAGGAAGCGGACCTCTACATCACTGCCAACGAACGAGCTCAGGACCTCATCGGAGGAGCGAAGCCTGCACCGACGGCACCACGGCGCGACACGAACCAACAACCCGACAAGTGTTGGGAGAAGAGGCCTCGTGAAGAAGTTCACGCCGCCGGACCACCTGCCTCTCGCGCCCGAGGAGCACCTCGGGGAGGCGAACGTACATTGGACGACATCCTCGACGCCCAGTGCCCGTACCACAAGGACATGCGCCACACCCTCCGGAATTGCAGGGACTTTAAGCACTCCGTTGGGAACGACCGACCCTTCCAACCTCTACCACCTCCCCCACCTCGAGGAGGACCCGGAGAACCTCGACTGCCTCAACAACAGGAAGGGGGAGGAGGCGGAGCATTCCCGTGCGTCGACAGAGAAGTCAACGTCATCTTCGGTGGACATGGGTCGCAAGAAAGCAAGAGGCAACAGAAGCTCAACGACCATCAGATACTGGTGGTGGCCACAGGTCCTCCCGCCCCGTATCGATGGTCTGAACACCCGATCACCTTCACTCGGGTAGATCAGTGGCTCAACTTCGATCACCTGGGTAAATACCCGCTCCTCGTCGATCCGGTGATCCGAGAGAGCAGGGTAAAGAAGGTGTTAGTGGACGGGGGAAGCAGCATCAACGTTACCTTCCCCCAGACGCTTCAAGGCTTGGGGGTCGCACTCAAAGAACTCCACGAGTCAGACACTCCTTTTTCGGCATCGTGGCGACTGAAGGAGAATATCCACTCGGACACATCTACATGCCGGTCACCTTTAGAACTCCTGAAAACTACAGAACCGAGTTCCTGAGGTTCGAGGTGGCAAGCTTCGACTGCGGATACAACACCATCATCGGCAGGCCTGGACTGGCGAAGTTCATGGCCATTCCGCATTATACATACATGATATTGAAGATGCCTGGACCATAAGGAATCATCACCGTGCGCGCTGACTTCCAAGGCACTGCAGAGTGCTTCCGAGTGGCCATTCAGGCGGCTCTCACCACCAAACTATCAACGACTTCTTCTGCACAGGCGAACTCAAAGCCTGAGGAGGACCTCACAGTACCTACAAATGAAGCTCAAGCCGTGACCTCTTTGCGGCTGACTGAGAAAACCAAGAGAATCAACCTCGGGTTCGCTGATGAACACAAGACTACCATCATCAGCTCCAGCCTGGATGACAAATAGGAAAGTGAGAGCACCTAGAGGGGGGTGAATAGGTGATCCTATAAAATTCAAATACTAATAGCCACAAAACTTGGTTAAGTGTTAGTACGGCTAAGTAGTGAGCTCTTGCGAACACACAAGTATCATAGAGAAACAATCACAAGAGACACGCGAGTTTATCCCGTGGTTCGGTCAAGTATAACACTTGCCTACCTCCACATTGTGGCGTCCCAATGGACGAGGGTTGCACTCAACCCCTTTCAAGTGATCCAATGATCAACTTGAATACCACAGCTTTTCATTGCTTATCTCTTTTTCCCGTTTGTGAGGAATCTCCACAAGTTGGAGTCTCTCGCCCTTACTACAAAGATCATAGTGAAAGCACAAGAGTAAGGGTGGGAAACAACACACACAAATCCTCAGCAATACACACGCACACAAGCCAAGATGGAGTGTGGAAGACTTAGAATGTTTGACTATGCTTGGGTCACTCCTCCATGCGCCTAGGGGTCCCTTTTATAGCCGCAAGGCAACTAGGAGCCGTTGGAGACCAACAAGGAAGGCTAAGATTGCCTTCTGTCGGGTGGCGCACCGGACAGTCCGGTGTGCCACCGGACAGCCACTATAGCTTGTCCGGTGCTGATCTCCTTCCTTTTCTGGCGCAGACGACCTTTGCACCTCGGCGTCGGTTGGCGCACCGGACACTGTCCGGTGCACACCGGACAATCCGGTGCCCCCTTCCGACCGTTGGTGCGGGCCACGTGTCGCCCTCCAATTTCGTTGCCGACCATTGCGCAGTCGACCGTTGGCTCACCGGACAGTCCGGTGCACCACCAGACAGTCCGATGAATTTTAGCAGTACGCCATTGAACTTTTCCCGAGAGCGATGACTTCGCTGCGGACGACTCACCAGATAGTCCGGTGCTCCACCGGACAGTCCAGTGAATTATAGCCGTACGCCGCCGTCGAGTCTCGAGAGTGGCCTGTTCACCGAGACTGGTCTGGTGCACCGGACCACCGGACAGTCCGGTGCACCACCGGACAGTCCGGTGCACTCAGACCGAGCAACAGTTGGCTGTACACAGCCAACTCTTTTCCAATCCATTTTCTCCTGTTTCTAGCACTTAGACACAATACATTAGTGTCGGGGACCATAATTAGGGGTACCCTCAAGGCTCCTAAATCTCAGCTGGTAACCCCCATCAGCACAAAGCTGCAAAGGCCTGATGGGTGCGATTAAGTTAAGGATCGGTCCATTCGAGGGACGCGATCACGCCTCACCCGAGCCCAGCCTCGGGCAAGGGCAGCCAACCCCGGAGGACCTACGTCTCGCCCGAGGCCCCCCTCCAGCAACGGACACACCTTCGGCTCGCCCGAGGCCCAGTCTTCACCAAGAAGCAACCTTGGCCAAATCGCCACACCGACCGACTAAATCGCAGGGGCATTTAATGCAAAGGTAGCCTGACACCTTTATCCTGACGCACGCCCTCCAGTCGACAGAGCCGAAGTCACCGCCGTCACTTCACCGCTCCACTGACCAGTCTGACAAGAAGACAGCGCCGCCTGCGTCGCTCCGACTGCTGAGCCACTCGACAGAGCGAGGCTGACAGCGGCCAAGTCTGGCCTTAGGCGTCGTAGGAAACTCCGCTTCGCCCGACCCAGGGCTCGGACTCGGGCTCAGCCCCGAAAGACGGTGAACTCCGCTCCGCTCGACCCCAAGGCTCGGACTCGGGCTCAGCCCCGGAAGATGGCGAACTCCGCTCCGCCCGACCCTAGGGCTCGGACTCGGGCTCAGCCCCGGAAGACGGCGAACTCCGCTCCGCCCGACCCCAGGGCTCGGACTCGGGCTCAGCCCCGGAAGACGGCGAACTCCGCCTCGCCCGACCCCAGGGCTCGGACTCGGGCTCGGCCCCGAAGGATGACGAACTCTGCTTCGCCCGACCCTAGGGCTCGGACTCAACCATGGCCTAAGCCGACGGTCTCTGCCTCATCCGACCCAGGGGCTCGGACTCGACCTCGACCTCGGAAGACAGTCTCGACCTTGACCTCGGAGGAGCCTCCACCTCGCTCAACCTAGGGCACGGACTGACCACGTCAACAGGAAGCGCCATCATTACCCTACCCCGAGCTGACTCAGGCTACGGGGAACAAGACCGGCGTCCCATCTGGCTCGCTCCACCATACGAGTAATGATGGCGCCCTGCATGCCCTATGACGACGGCGGCTCTCAGTCCCCTTACGGAAGCAAGAGGACGTCAGCAAGAACTCGACAGCCCCGACAGATGTCCTTCCGCCAGGCACCAGCGCTCCTCCGACGGCCACGACACCACGCGAACTGGGTGCCAAGGCCTCTCCGGCTGCCACAATGGCATGTACTTAGGGCGCTAGCTCTCCACCGCTAGACACGTTAGCACATTGCTACACTCCCCGTTGTACACCTGGATCCTCTCCTTACGCCTATAAAAGGGAGGACCAGGGCCCTCTTACAGAGGGTTGGCCGCGCGGGGAAGGACGGGATGGCGCTCGCGCAAGGCCGCTCGCTCCCTCCCGCGTGGACGCTTGTAACCCCCTACTGCAAGCGCACCCGACCTGGGCACAGGGCTAACACGAAGGTCGTGGGTTCCACTCTCCCACGCCTGCCTCCCTCCGGCTGCTTCCTTCCCCCCTTCGCGTTCCGCCTCGCGTCGACCCATCTGGGCTGGGGCACGCGGCGACAATTCACTCGTCGGTCCAGGGACCCCCCGGGTTTCGAAACACCGACAGTTGGCGTGCCAGGTAGGGTCCTGCTGCGTGTTGACGAACAGCTTCCCGTCAAGCTCCAGATGGGCAGTCTCCAACAACCTCTCCAGCCCGGGACGGTGCTCCGTTTCGGGAGTCTTGAGTTCATGTCCCTCGACGGCAGCTACGACATGATACTCCTTCCCCCGCCGCGTGACAGCGACAATGGTGGTCGACAACCCGCTCGCCGGTGGGGAAATCGACGACGCCTTCCCCACGTGGTGGAAGGACGACATTCGGGCTTGTCCCATCCTCTCCCCCGCCGACGGAGGAGGAGGCGGGGCAACCAAGGCCAAGCGGGAGGCGGCACCTCGTTGGCTGTCGAGCGAGTCGATGGCGCCGGCGCCCCAACGGAGGGCGCATCGGACATCGGCCTCGCGTCTGAGACGAAGACGAGCGCCATCTCCCCGCAACACGCCAATCTCAAGCAAACGGACGACGCCAGCACGCTCGCGAATGACTTGCTGGGTGTTGGAGGCTTGTTCTCAAATGCTAAGAATTAAGAACAAGGCAACATAGAAAATGTTAAGAGTTAAAGTCCTTCGTCCTCCAAGACTTTATATCCTTTCGGGATATAACAAATTTCGGACGAAGGTTACGAAGGACATACCTTCGTAAGCATAATAGCAAGGAACGAAGTGTTCATATAAATCATGAGGTACAAAATAAACATTTGAATGTTATCATAGAATTATTTCTACTTTTACTATCATGAATGAATATAAATGCTTTTAAATTACAAATGTACCTTCGGTCTTGAAGAAAGCAAGAATACAAGTGTGATGCGAAGGCAAATGACAGGTTCGCGTGAACAGTACAGAGGTACTGTTCATCTATTTATAGGCACAGGTCGCAGCCTGTGACAAATTACAATTATGCCCCTTACAGAAGTTTACAACATTGACTCAGACCTCTATGGATAAAAAGGTCATTCTATCTCTATGTCGGTTCGTAACGCCGAAGCTCCATGAAAAGGAACCTTCGGCCATCACTTGGAGACGACTTCAGCCGAAGCTGCTTCTTCGTGTAAGACCTTCGGCGCTCCGAAGCACGGCCCCAACAGTAGCCCCTTTCGCGGTGCTAGATCGTTTTTCGTAACGAGCTTGACCCGTGAAAAAAGCCTCTTCAGCTTCGGGAAGCCGAAGGTCCAAAAAACACCTTCTCTGAGCTCGTTGCGGAGAAACGATCCGGCTTCCGAGCGCGTGCCAGGCCCACCTTGCCGAGTTACTGTTTGATCTTTGCGGTCCACTGCACAGCGAGTACGAGTGACTGCCCGCTTGGTGTAAAAAATCCTGCCGCTTCGCCTTCTTACCTGCAGCACTATATAAACAGACGGGTAGGTGTGAAGTTACCACAGCATTCATTGCTATTTGCACTGTTTTGCTGCCAAAATTTTCCACCATAGCCGAAGCTTGACTCTCAGAATCGAGCGAAGGTCCATCTCGACGTCTGCTTCGTCAGAAAGAAGAGCTTCAGGAGGAAAGAAAAAAGAAAAAAGTATCTGACTTCCCCAAACTCAGAATCAAATGGTGAGAGTGCGATCTACTGCCAAAGTTGTACGTGAGGGAGACGAAGCCGAAGGTTCGAACACTGTGCCCATCTCCGAAGCGATGCAGCGTTCCGGTCTAGTGACTGCGGAAGAAATGCCTGCTGCTGAGGCAAACCCGACAACTGCCGAAGGAGAAGAAGAAAACATTGAAGGGACTGATCCCGAAGATGACTACCGCATTGCCATGCCCAGCAAGCCCAGTCACCTGGATTTTGGGAAATCAACTGTTTCAAAGGCTGATCTTTCGAAGATGGTGAAAGCAGGTTATTTCAATGAAGACCAGAAGAAGCTACTTCGCTTCGGGGGAGAAGAAACCACCCCGAAGCCCGGGAAGGACGAGATTGTTATCTTCAAGAGCTTTTTAAAGGCTGGGCTTAGATTCCCTCTTCACGAGATTATTGCGGATATACTGAAAAGGTTTGGCATCTACCTTCACCAGTTAACTCCCAACGCTATCGTTAGACTTAGCGTTTATATTTGGGCCCTCCGAAGCCAAGCAGTGGAGCCATTTGCCGACAGTTTCTGTCGAGTTCATGAGTTGCATTATCAAACCAAGGCCAGAAAAGATGGGCTACACGATAACTTCGGTTGTTACAATTTTGCCTACCGGAAAACGGCAAAGTTTCCTGTAATTAGCTACCGAAGCAAATGGCCGGCAGGCTGGAAATCGGAATGGTTCTATGTCAAAGTTGATGACAACAAGGAGAAGCTTGTGCAAAGTCCAATCGAGCTGATCTTCGGAGAAACCCGACCCCGCTGCAACATGACGCCAGAGGGTGAAACACAGCAGGCAATGGATGAATTCAGAATTATTGCAGAGCATATCGGTACCAGGGATCTGGTCCAAGAATTCTTGGCATTCAGAGTCTTCCCTACTCTGAAAGAATGGGAAATGCCAAAGTTAAAGGGGGAGAAGAAGGAGGGGGATCTTGTCCGGCTGCCCTATCACTTCAAATTCAAGAAATTCTTTAAGAAGCCATGCCAAGAGTGGCTGGACACAGTCGAGGTGATGTGCAATGAAATCCTGGGGAATTATTCCAAAAAAGAGGATCAACTAATGACAGCGGCCTTCGGCGCCCGACCGAAGCGAAGGCTGAACCGAGTGCTTGATGCCCTGGGCTTCGAGTACCCTGACTATGAGCAGTTGAACAAGAGTGCCGAGGGCCACAAAAGAAAAAGAGCGGCCGAAACTCTGAACAAGGATGAAGAAAGACCAGCAAAAGAGAAGAAAATTCCCAAGAAAAGAAAAATATCAACTCCGAAGCGAAAAATATCCGAAGAAGAGGGGACCCCCACACCACCTTCTACCAGCGACGTGGAGGAAATTTTAAAGGTAATGACTGAACCCATGCCCACGAAGCTAAGTCCATTAGGGCTCCAACTGACGAAGCTTTTTCGAAAGGTGGACGAGCCGGATCAAACGAAGATAACCAAACCCAAGCGGCAAAGAATTATTGCAGTAACTGAAGTTATCGACAAGACGCCGCCTAGGGCGTCAATTCAGAAAACACCAGCTGTCGAAGGCACCACAAACGTCGAAGTCGCACCTTCGGAGGTCGCGGCTACCGAAGCCGCTACAGCCGAAGATGTAAACTTAGAAACTACCATTGAGGACATTGACAAAATCTTGCAAGACATGGCTGCAGAAGAAGCTTGCCCTGCCGCTGAAAAAACCATGGCCACAGTGCCTGGGAAGGGGAAAGAAATAGCCGAGGACACTTCGGACGACGAAGCCTACACATTCCAAAATTTAATTGGGCAAAAACTGTCGAAGGCCGAAATGGAAGAACTTAAAGACTACGCCAAATCTTGCGGCTACAAGCCAGGAGCTCTCCTATTTGGAGGTGTGGACGATGAAAAATTAGGCTGCATTCGAGACCAAACTGGAGCTAAGGTAATCGGTACTCTATCAAAGAGTATCGGTTTTCCGAAGCTAGAGACAGACATCAGCCGCTACCGACGACAACATATCGTCGGCAGCTTATTTTACTCCAACTTCAAGGTAAACAACCTTTTCTCTGGTTTTTATTGCTGTTAATAATGAAAATGTTACTAACGTAAGTTATTTCTGTGTAGAGCATGCTACTGAGCAAAGCTCTGAAAATGCAGCAAGATTTGGAGGACAAAAAACACGAAGCTATAATTGAAAACTTAGAAAGCAAGATAAAAGAACAATCTGCTATCATTGAAAAGAAAGACTTCGAGCTCCAATCGACCGAAGGCTTGCTGGCAGAGACTGAGGCTAAAGTATCAGAGTTGAATTCGAAGCTTATCAGTGAATCAAAACAATTTGAACAGGAGAAGCTAGAGCTTAATTCGAAGCTTGAAGCCGAAGTCCAGGCCAACTCAGACTTGAAGAAATCATTGACAAGCCTTCAAGACAAATGCTTGAGATTTAGCAATAATTGTATTGAACGATTAAAAAAGATATTTTACTCTGTTGGAGCTAGCAGCGGGAAGTTTAACCCTTCAGCGGAAAATTTACCACAAGCGTTCGATCATATTGAAGCTGAGATCGAAGAACTTGACGAAGTTATAGCCGGGCACGGTGACTTCTGTGCCTGGGTAGCTTCTCGGGGTACCGCTGCAGCATTCCTGAAGGCCGGCTGCGAGCATGGAAAAATCGTCAACAGGCCCAACTTCACCTTGTCTCCATCAATCCTGGACGATATACCTGACCTCGCCCGAAGTATCTCAAATAGATTTATAAAAATGATATGGACAAAAGGCGGGCGGGAGAAGGCCGGAGACGAAGCTCGAAGTCATCTTGAACCAGTAAGAAATGATACTTCGTACTTACCTTCTCCTTTGCACTTGATTTTTACTCACGATACCTTGATTTATGTAGGATGACGAAGGTGAAGATGATGCTTAAGATATGTCGCCGAAGCTGTCGCCGAAGCTGAAGCTTAAAGAAGATCAGTAGAAGTATACTATAGGAAAAAACTCAGGATACTTTTGTAACAACTTTTGTAAATACAATTAAACTGTTCTCAAGGGACTTTGTACATACCCTGTAATATATTCTTACCCTTCTACTGAAGTGCTTTGATGTGGACGAAATCAGTATTTTGAGCCGAGGGCGAAAAAACACCTTCCCTTCTTTTCGTACACAACGAAGCATAAGAGATCACTTCTTCTTTTTGCCGAAGCTTTTCTTTTTTGTACACAAAACATAAGAGACCACTTCTTCTTTTGTAGTCAATAAAGCATAACGAATCATAAAAAACCACTTCTCCTTCTTGCCGAAGCAACCACTTTGGTGCATAAATGCTATGAATGAATGCTTATGCATGCAAATGCCATGATGTAATGTAATGTGCGAATGAATGTCCAAAACATATATCCGAAGCCACACTCTCAGCCATTATTTCTTTGGAACCAACCACACATCAGCTCTGCATTCCCTTAGGAACGACTTTGGAGCTTCTTCGCCTTTTACTTAGGCAGTATAAGCTCTGCATTCCCTTAGGAACGTCTTTGGAGCTTCTTCGCCTTTTACTTAGGCGGTATCAGCGTTGACTTTTCGCTGTAAGCTCTGCATCCCCTTAGGGACGTCTTTGGAGCTTCTTCGCCTTTTACTTTCGGCGGAATCAGAGCTCTGCATCCCCTTAGGGACGTCTTTGGAGCTTCTTCTCTTTTTTTTAGTTTCGGCACTCGATGGTGCGTTCTCAGCTTTTACATTTACATTCTTTGGGGGATTTTGCTCTTATAAAACTAAAAAGGAAATTACAGATGATGGCCCCATTAAAAACCTTTCTCCCCCTTTAGAAAGGAAAAGGGTGCCATGAAAAAGAAAAAGAAAAACATAAAAAGTTACATCAAGTTATACATAATATCTCCGAAGCTCATCTGAATTCCAAGACCTTGGAATTTCGTTGCCATCCATGTCCTTCAATCTGTAGGAACCAGGCCTTGACGAAGATGCTACTAAGAAAGGCCCTTCCCATTTCAATTGTAACTTGCCGACTGTATCTGGGTTGGCCACTCTCCGAAGCACCAAGTGTCCCGGCTCAATATTTTTTTAGCCGGACCTTTCTATCTCGCCATCTAACTGTTTCAGCCTGATATTTATTGATATTCTCCACGGCCTGAAGCCTGATCCCTTCTAAGGCATCTTTTTCCACAAGACAAGCATCTTCGGCACCTGATTCTGCCGAAGCTACCACTCTTATTGATCCAGCTTTAGCTTCTTCCGGAGTTATTGCTTCGTCACCGAATAATAACTTGAATGGGGTAAAGCCTGTAGACCTTGATGTTGTTGTATTGTGGCTCCACACCACTTTGGTCAACTGATCTGGCCACTTTCCCCTTGGTTGATTAAAGATTAGCTTCATTATTCCTGTCATTATGATGCTGTTGGCCCTTTCAACAAGCCCATTCGACTCCGGTTGCCTGACTGATGCAAAATGGATCTTCGTTCCAATTTGATCACAGAAATTTCTGAAATCTTCGGAGTCGAACTGCGTTCCATTATCTACAGTGATGGCCTTCGGTACTCCGAAACGACAGACAATGTTCTGCCACAAAAATTTTTGGACAGTGGCCGAAGTTATTGTGGCTAATGGCTTCGCCTCAATCCACTTGGAAAAATACTCCACAGCTACTATAACATATTTTAGATTCCCTTGAGCCGGTGGTAATGGACCCAGCAAGTCGAGGCCCCACCTTTGCAATGGCCAGACGGGCTGTATCAGCTGTGTCAAAGACGAAGGTTGCTTCTGATCTCTCGCACATTTCTGACAACCTTCGCACTTTTGAACCAACTCCGCAGCATCCGAAGCTGCCTTGGGCCAATAAAACCCTTGGCGGAAAACTTTTCCAAGTAACGGCCTAGATCCGATGTGGGATCCACACAGGCCTGCATGTATTTCTTTCATTAACTCTATACCTTCGGTTCTAGACAAGCACTTGAGCAGCGGGGCACAAACTCCATGCTTGTATAACTCCCCTTCTATCATGACATACGGACGAGCTCTTGCCTCTATCCTTTTATTATAAGCTTCGTCATCTGATAGAAAGTTACCCTGAAGGTAAGAGATTATTTCAGTTCTCCAATCTTCACTGTAAACAGGAGAAATGTTAAGGACTGCTCTTTCCAGTAGCTCCACTGAAGGTGCCTTTATTGTTTCGAAGAACACATCCGAAGGTAGCGGCAGCCCCTATGCTGCAGACTTGGCTAACAAATCAGCATGCTCATTTTGTCCTCGAGGGATATTCTTAACAGAAAATCCTTCGAAGGAAGCTTCGATCCTTCGAACCGTGTCTAGGTATTTTTCAAGCTTCGGGTCTTTAGCCTTGCAACTTTTGTCAATATGACCCGAAACAACCTGGGAATCAGTTTTAAGAATCGCCCTTCTGATTCCCATTGCCTTTAATTTCCGAAGACCCAGGAGCAGGACTTCGTATTCAGTTATATTATTTGTGCAGCTGAAGTCAAGTCTTGCTGCATAGCAAGTTTTAACCTTGGACGGTGAGACCAACACAGCAGCTGCACCTGCTCCGAAGGTTCCCCAAGAGCCATCACAAAACACTGTCCATACTTCGGCATCTTTATTTGCTTCTTCGTCCTGAGCCCCTGGCGTCCAGTCGGCAATGAAATCTGCCAATGCTTGAGACTGGATTGAGGATCTATGCACATAATCAATGTAAAATTCATTGAGCTCCGCAGCCCATTTTCCAATCCGGCCAGTAGCTTCTCTATTTCTCATGATATCCTTCAATGGCTGCGAAGAAGGAACAATAATGTTGTATGCCTGGAAATAATGCCGAAGCTTCCTGGATGCCATTAAAACGGCATACAATACCTTCTCCAGCTCTGTATAATTCTTCTTTGAGACACTAAGGACCTCAGATACAAAATATACTGGGACCTGCTTCTTGACTTGTCCATCAAACTTCTCCTGGACAAGTGCCGCACTTACTGCTGAGTGCGAAGCTGCCACATATAACAACAGAGGAGCCCCTGGCGTTGGTGGAGTTAATGTTGTTAGATCTATTAAGTATTGCTTCAGCTCTTCGAAGGCTTTTTGTTGACTTGGGCCCCATTGAAAGACTTCAGCTGACTTCAGCACCTCGAAGAATGGTAAGTTTCTTTCTGCTGATCTGGATATAAATCTGTTGAGAGATGCCAGCCTTCCTGTCAATCTTTGAGCCCCCTTTCTTGTGGTTGGTGGCTCCATTCGAAGTATAGCTTCGATTTTATTTGGATTAGCTTCGATTCCTTTTGTTGAAACCAAGCATCCAAGAAATTTACCCTTCTTCACTCCGAAGACACATTTTTCTGGGTTCAGCTTCAGACCAGCTTGTCTGAAGCTGGCGAAGGTCTCCTGCAGATCAGCAATATGATTCTCCTGCTTCGTGCTTTTTACAATAATGTCATCGACATAAGTCAACACATTTCTGCCTATCTGAGACTGGAGAACCTTCGCTGTCATTCGGCTGAAACTTCCTCCAGCATTTTTGAGCCCCTCAGGCATCCGAAGATAGCAATATGTACCACTTGGGGTTATGAAGCTAGTTTTTGGCTCATCTTCCTTCTTCATCCAAATTTGATGATAGCCTGAGTAGCAGTCTAGGAGACTCATGAGCTCTGAAGAAGCTGCTGCATCGACTAAAGAGTCTATCCTTGGCAGCGGGAATTCATCCTTCGGACAAGCCTTGTTGAGATCTGTGAAATCAATACACATTCTCCATTTGCCATTGGCCTTCTTCACCATAACAGTGTTAGCTAGCCACTCTGGATACTTCACTTCTCTGATAACTCCTGCACTGAGGAGTCTTTTTACTTCATTGCGAGCCCCTTCAGCCTTGTCATCAGACATTTTCTGAAGCCTCTGCTTTCGGGGTCTGAAGGAAGGGTCAACATTGAGCGAATGTTCAATAACATCCCGATTTACTCCACAGAGATCATTGGCTGACCATGCAAAAACATCTTTGTTGTTGAATAAAAACCTTATCAGGGTTTTCTCCTGGTCTTCAGATAATTGCGAGCCCAACAGCACCTTCTGCTCTGCTATGTCTTCACACAATAACATGGGCTTCGGCTGATCCGCTGAAGCTGCCTTCTCCCTCCTGAATTTGTACTGTTCACAAGCTTCAGCTCCATCTATGTTATGGATTGCCTTGGAGTCAGTCCAGCTTCCCTCGGCCCTTCTAGCAGCTTCCTGGCTTCCATGAATAGCAATAGGCCCTTGGTCCGAAGGTATTTTCATGCAGAGATAAGCTGGGTGAAGAATTGCTTCGAAGGCATTAAGAGTACCACGGCCAATGATGGCATTGTAAGGATACTCCATGTCAACAATATCAAACACAATTTGCTCAGTCCTTGTGTTGTTAACAAATCCGAAGGTTACCGGCATGGTAATCTTCCCAAGTGCTACAATCTGTCGCCCTCCGAAGCCACAAAGAGGGTGCGTAGCATTATGAATCTTGTCTTCGGGCTCTTGCATTTGTCTGAAGGCTTTAGCAAATATAATGTCAGCTGCACTGCCTGTGTCAACTAGGACATTGTGAACCAGAAATCCTTTGATCACGCAAGAGATAACCATGGCATCATTGTGAGGATAATCCTTAAGCTGAAGGTCTTCCTGAGAGAAAGTAATTGGAATGTGGGACCATTTTGACTTGATGAAGGGTCCCTGCACTCCAACATGCTGCACCCTTCTCTGAGCCTCCTTCTTCTGCTTCTTGTTAGCCGGCTCTGAGCAAGAACCGCCTGTTATCGGGAGCACCAGCTTCGAAGCCGAAGCAGCTCCAGCTTGATTGTTGAACGAAGCCATCAGCTCAGAAAAGTGGAAGTGAGTTCACCGGAGGTGGGCGCCAATGTTGGAGGCTTGTTCTCAAATGCTAAGAATTAAGAACAAGGCAACATAGAAAATGTTAAGAGTTAAAGTCCTTCGTCCTCCAAGACTTTATATCCTTTCGGGATATAACAAATTTCGGACGAAGGTTACGAAGGACATACCTTCGTAAGCATAATAGCAAGGAACGAAGTGTTCATATAAATCATGAGGTACAAAATAAACATTTGAATGTTATCATAGAATTATTTCTACTTTTACTATCATGAATGAATATAAATGCTTTTAAATTACAAATGTACCTTCGGTCTTGAAGAAAGCAAGAATACAAGTGTGATGCGAAGGCAAATGACAGGTTCGCGTGAACAGTACAGAGGTACTGTTCATCTATTTATAGGCACAGGTCGCAGCCTGTGACAAATTACAATTATGCCCCTTACAAAAGTTTACAACATTGACTCAGACCTCTATGGATAAAAAGGTCATTCTATCTCTATGTCGGTTCGTAACGCCGAAGCTCCATGAAAAGGAACCTTCGGCCATCACTTGGAGACGACTTCAGCCGAAGCTGCTTCTTCGTGTAAGACCTTCGGCGCTCCGAAGCACGGCCCTAACACTGGGCATCACCCTCGTACCTGAGACGACGGTGCAGTCAGTACCTGACGTGACTTCGTCACCGCCTGTCGACCGAAATGTACCGACCGATTCCCATCTCATGTCTTTTGGATTCGGCCTCGACCCGCCAAGCGACTCCGCTTCGGTGGACATTCTCATAGAGGCGAGTCCAAGCCCTCCGGGGTATCGTGTGTGGTCACCCTGGGACCGGCTGACGGCCGTCTCGTCCTACGGGCCCTCGGGGTCCGAGGAAGATGGCGAGCCCGACCTCTGTTGGGATTTCTCCGGACTTGGTAACCCCAGAGCCATGCGGGACTTCATGACCGCATGCGACTACTGCTTTTCCGACTGTTCCGACGGTAGCTGCAGCCTCGACGACGAGGACTGCGGCCCAAGTCGCGAATGTTTCCACGTCGATCTAAGGGGTCCCGGCGAAGGCAACTATCTTGGTATGTCGGAGAACGGTGATCCCCTAGGCCCGCACCTCGCGTTGACATCCTTCGGGAGCTAGCTATGGTCCCCGTCCCAGCGGGGGGTCCTGACCCACAGCTCAAGCAAATCCGCGAGAGGCAGGCCAGGCTTGACGAGGGAGCTGGAACGCTTGTGCCGATCCGTCGGGACATCGGGCAGGAATGGGCGGGCCAACCTTCGGCCAGAGAAGCACGTCATCTCCCCTAGGGCATCCAGCACTGCATCGCCGACGACGTCAGGGTAAGGCCACCACCGAATTCTAATGGAGTCGGCCAGAACCTGGCTACAGCGGCGATACTTCTCCACGCGATGCCGGAGCCATCAACCACCGAGGGGCAGCGTATCCAGGGAGAGCTCAAGAATCTCCTAGAGGACGCCGCGGTCCGACGAGCCGAGAGCTCCGCCTCCTGAAGGCAGGGGTACCCCTCAGATCATCACGCTGCGACTTCCCGATTCATGCGGGAAGCCTCGGTCCATACCGGGCGCACGCGCAATACAGCGCCTGTGGCCCCGGGTCGCCTCGGCAACGAGCACCATCATCACAGCCGTCGGGCCCACCTCGATGACAGGGTGCGCCGAGGCTACCACCCCAGGCGTGGGGGACGCTACGACAGCGGGGAGGATCGGAGTCCTTCGCCCGAACCACCCAGTCCGCAGGCTTTCAGCCGCGCCATACGACGGGCGCCGTTCCCAACCCGGTTTCGAACCCCGACTACTATCACGAAGTACTCGAGGGAGACGAGACCGGAACTATGGCTCGCGGACTATCGGCTAGCCTGCCAACTGGGTGGAACGGACGATGACAATCTCATCATCCGCAACCTCCCCCTGTTCCTCTCTGACACCGCTCGAGCCTGGCTGGAGCACCTGCCCCCGGGGCAGATCTCCAACTGGGACGACCTGGTCCAAGCCTTCACCGACAATTTCCAAGGCACGTACGTGCGCCCTAGAAACTCCTGGGATCTCCGAAGCTGCCGCCAACTGCCGGGAGAGTCTCTCCGGGACTACATCCGGCGATTCTTGAAGCAGCACACCGAGCTGCCCAACGTCACCGATTCGGATGTCATCGGCGCGTTCCTCGCTGGCACCACCTGCCGCGACCTGGTGAGCAAGCTGGGTCGCAAGACCCCCACCAGGGCGAGCGAGCTGATGGACATCGCCACCAAGTTCGCCTTTTGCCAGGAGGAGGTTGAGGCCATCTTCCGGAAGGACAAGCAGCCCCAGGGCCGCCCACCGGAAGATGCTCCCGAGGCGTCAACTCATTGCGGCACCAAGAAGAAGGGCAAGAAGAAGTCGCAAACGAAACGCGACGCCACCGACACGGACCTTGTCGCCGCCACCGAGTACAAGAACCCTCGGAAACCTCCGGGAGGTGCCAACCTCTTTGACAAGATGCTCAAGGAGCCGTGCCCTTATCATCAGGGGCCCGTCAAGCACACCCTTGAGGAGTGTGCCATGCTTCGACGACACTTCCACAAGGCCGAGCCACCCGCAGAGTGTGGCAAGGCTCTCGACGACGCAAAGAAGGAAGATCACAAGGCAGGAGAGTACCCCGAGGTCCGCGACTGCTTCATGATCTACGGCGGGCAAGTGGCGAACGCCTCTGCTCGTCACCGCAAGCAAGAGCGTCGGGAGGTCTTCTCGGTAAAGGTGGCGGCGCCAGTCTACCTAGACTGGTCCGACAAGCCCATCACCTTCGACCAGGCCAACCATCCCGACTACGTGCCAAGCCCGGGGAGATACCCACTCGTTGTCGACCCCATCATCGGCAACGTCAGGCTCACCAAGGTCCTCATGGACGGAGGCAGCAGCCTCAACATCATCTACGCCGAGACCCTCAGGCTCCTACCGATCGATCTGTCCTCGGTCCGGACGGGCGCTGCGCCTTTCCATGGGATCATCCCCGGGAGGCGCGTTCAGCCCCTCGGACAACTCGATCTACCCGTCTGCTTCGGGACGCCCTCCAACTTTCGAAGGGAGACCCTCGCATTCGAAGTGGTCGAGTTTCGAGGAACCTACCACGCAGTGTTGGGGAGGCCGTGCTACGCCAAGTTCATGGCCGTCCCCAACTACACCTACCTCAAGCTCAAGATGCCGGGCCCCAACGGGGTCATCACCGTCGGGCCCATGTACCGACACGCATACGAATGCGACGTGGAGTGCATGGAGTACGCTGAGGCCCTCGCCGAGTCTGAGACCCTCATCGCCGACCTGGAGAGCCTCTCTAGGGAGGCGCCCGACGTAAAGCGCCACGCCGGCAACTTCGAGCCAGTAGAGACAGTTAAGTCCATCCCTCTCGACCCCTGCAACGACGCCTCCAAGCAGATCCGAGTCGGCTCCGAGCTCGACCCCAAATAGGAAGCAGTGCTCGTCGACTTTCTCCGCGCAAACGCCGACGTTTTCGCGTGGAGTCCCTCGGACATGCCTGGCATACCGAGGGAAGTCGTCGAGCACTCGCTGGATATCCGAGCTGGAGCCCGACCCGTGAAGCAGCCTCTGCGCCGATTCGATGAAGAAAAGCGCAGAGCCATTGGCGAGGAGATCCACAAGCTAATGGCGGCAGGGTTCATCAAAAGAGGTATTCCATCCCGAATGGCTTGCCAACCCTGTGCTTGTGAGAAAGAAAGGGGGGAAATGGCGGATGTGTGTAGACTACACTGGTCTAAACAAAGCATGTCCAAAAGTTCCCTACCCTCTGACTCGCATCAATCAAATCGTGGATTCCACTGCTGGGTGCGAAACCCTGTCTTTTTTTAATGCCTACTCGGGGTATCACCAGATCAGGATGAAAGAGTCCGACCAGCTCGCGACTTCTTTCATCACACCCTTCGGCATGTACTGCTATGTTACCATGCCGTTTGGTTTGAGGAATGCGGGTGCGACGTACCAGCGATGCATGAACCATGTGTTCGGCGAACACATCGGCCGCACGGTCGAGGCCTACGTCGATGACATCGTAGTCAAGACGAGGAAGGCCTCCGACCTCCTTTCCGACCTTGAAGTGACATTCCGATGTCTCAAGGCGAAAGGCGTGAAGCTCAATCCCGAAAAGTGTGTCTTCGGGGTCCCCCGAGGCATGCTCTTGGGGTTCATCGTCTCCGAGCGGGGCATCGAGGCCAACCCGGAGAAGATCGCTGCCATCACTAGCATGGGGCCCATCAAGGACTTGAAAGGCGTACAGAGGGTCATGGGATGCCTCGCGGCTCTGAGCCGTTTCATCTCGCGCCTCGGCGAAAGAGGCCTGCCTCTGTACCGCCTCTTAAGGAAGGCCGAGTGCTTCGCTTGGACTCCTAAGGCCGAGGAAGCCCTCGGGAACCTGAAGGTGCTCCTCACGAACGTGCCCATCTTGGTGCCCCCCGCTGCCGGAGAAGCCCTCTTGATCTACGTCGCCGCGACCACTCAGGTGGTTAGCGCTGCGATTGTGGTCGAGAGACGAGAAGACGGGCATGCATTGCCCGTCCAGAGGCCAGTCTACTTCATCAGTGAGGTGCTGTCCGAAACCAAGATCCGCTACCCTCAAATTCAGAAGCTGCTGTACGCAGTGATCCTGACACGACGAAAGTTGCGACACTACTTTGAGTCTCATCCTGTGACTGTGGTGTCATCCTTCCCCCTGGGGGAGATCATCCAATCCCGAGAGGCCTCGGGTAGAATTGCAAAGTGGGCGGTGGAGATCATGGGCGAGACAATCTCGTTCGCCCCCCGGAAGGCCATCAAGTCTCAGGTCTTGGCGGACTTCGTGGCTGAATGGGTCGACACCCAGCTCCCGACAGCTCCGATCCAACCGGAGCTCTGGACCATGTTTTTCGACGGGTCGCTGATGAAGACGGGGGTCAGCGCGGGTCTGCTCTTCATCTCGCCCCTTGGGAAGCACCTACGCTACGTGCTACGCCTCCACTTCCCGGCGTCCAACAACGTGGCTGAGTACGAGGCTCTGGTAAACGGGTTGCGAATCGCCATCGAGCTAGGGGTCCGACGCCTCGACGCTCGCGGTGACTCGCAGCTCGTCATCGACCAAGTCATGAAGAACTCCCACTGCCACGACCTGAAGATGGAAGCTTACTGCGATGAGGTTCGGCGCCTGGAAGACAAGTTCTACGGGCTCGAGCTCAACCACATCGCCCGACGCTACAACGAGACTGCGTATGAGCTGGCTAAAATAGCCTCGGGGCGAACAACGGTTCCCCCGGACGTATTCTCCCGAGACCTGCATCAACCCTTCGTCAAGACCGACGACACGCCCGAGCCCGAGAAGGCCTCGACCCAGCCCGAGGCACCCTCGGCTCAGTCCGAGGTACCCTCGGCTCGGCCCGAGGTACCCTCGGCCCCCGAGGGTGAGGCACTGCGCGTCGAGGGGGAGCAGAGAGAGGTCACGCCTAATCAAAACTGGCAGACCCCGTACCTGCAATATCTCCACCGAGGAGAGCTGCCCCTCGACCAAGCCGAGGCTCGGCGGTTGGCGCGGCGCGCCAAGTCTTTCGTTTTGCTGGGAGATGGGAAGGAGCTCTACCACCACAGCCCCTCTGGCATCCTCCAGCGATGCATTTCCATCGCTGAAGGTCAGGAGCTCTTACAAGAGATACAGTCGGGGGCTTGCGGCCATCACGCAGCACCCCGAACCCTTGTTGGAAACACCTTCCGACAAGGTTTCTACTGGCCGACGGCGGTGGCCGACGCCACTAGAATTGTTCGCACCTGCGAAGGGTGTCAGTTCTACGCAAGGCAGACCCACCTGCCAGCTCAGGCTCTGCAGACCATACCCATCACCTGGCCGTTTGCTGTGTGGGGTCTGGACCTCGTCGACCCCTTGCCGAAGGCACCCGAGGGAACCTGCTGGTCGCCATCGACAAATTCTCCAAGTGGATCGAGGTCCGACCCCTAAACAGCATCAGGTCCGAACAGGCAGTGGCGTCCTTCACCAACATCATCCATCGCTTTGGGGTCCCGAACTCCATCATCACCGACAACGGCACCCAGTTCACCGACAGAAAGTTCCTGGACTTCTGCGAGGATCACCACATCCGGGTGGACTGGGCCGCCGTGGCTCACCCCATGACGAATGGGCAGGTAGAACGTGCCAATGGCATGATTCTGCAAGGACTCAAGCCTCGGATCTAAAACGACCTCAACAAGTTCGGCAAGCGGTGGATGAAGGAACTCCCCTCGGTAGTCTGGAGTCTGAGGACAACGCCGAGCCGAGCCATGGGCTTCACACCGTTCTTTCTAGTCTATGGGGCCGAGGCCATCTTGCCCACAAACTTAGAATACGGTTCCCCGAGGACGAAGGCCTACACCGACCAAAGCAATCGAGCCAATCGAGAAGACTCGCTGGACCAGCTGGAGGAGGCTCGGGATATGGCCTTACTACACTCGGCGCGGTACCAGCAGTCCCTGCGACGCTACCACGCCCGAGGGGTTCGGTCCCGAGACCTCCAGGTGGGCGACCTGGTGCTTCGGCTGCGACAAGACGCCCGAGGGCGGCATAAGCTCACGCCTCCCTGGGAAGGGCCGTTCGTCATCGCCAAAATTCTGAAGCCCGGAACATACAAGCTGGCCAACAGCCAAGGCGAGGTCTACAGCAACGCTTGGAACATCCAACAGCTACGTCGCTTCTACCCTTAAGATGCTTTCAAGTTGTTCGTATACTTCGTTCACACACAAAGTCTGGTCGTCAAGGAAGGGTCAGCCTTGCCTCGGCAAAGCCCGACCCTCCCTCAGGGGCTAGAAGGGGGGAACCCCCTCTGCGTCAAAATTTTCCTCGAAAAAAGAAAAAATCTTTTCTGCCAGAATGCCTTTCGTGCTTTTTGACTACTTCGAAAGTGGATCCGTAAAACGACGGAGTACACGTAAGCAGCCAAGGCTGACCGAGCCGAGGGACTCCTACGCCTTCGGGATACGGATACCTCACTCATCACCTTCTGCGATAAGTAACTCGCGCTCGGATAAGTGATTCCGCGGACCGAACAAGTCTTCACTCTCGAAAGCTCCTCTGCCGAAATGATTTTTCGGGCCTTCTCGACTGCGTCAGTGACATAACCCTATGGACAAGTAAGAGTGCACGTAAGCGGCAAGGCCGACCGAGCCGAGGGATTCCTACGCCTCCGGGATACGGATACCTCACTCATCACCTTCCGTGAAAAGCAACTCTCACCCGCACAAACAATTCAGAGAGCCAGGCACGCGGCGGCTGCCAACGCCACGAACGGAGAATGCCCTTCCTCCCGATCACTGAGGGAAGGAGCGGGCCGCCGCCCGCGTAGGGACCGACCCCAACTCGGCACACTCCCCTCCCCAGCACCGATGATGAAAATCCTCAAAGCTGAGGGAGGGGAAGAGGCCGCAGCCCGGTTCGCTTCTCCTCGCCATCGAGCTGGAGGTCACCGTCTTGGGCGATCACCGGCGAGGGGATGCAGCCGGGCTGCCTGATGAAAATCCTTGAAGCCGAACGATGGCTGAAAGGTACCAACTTCCTCGAAGTTGCGTCTCTCTGATGACAAGTTGGAAGGATTGCGGGCGTCCCCCCATCCGGGGGCTCGGAAGATGGAAAGACACGATGCATGAGGGGGGCACGAAGACATGGTCGTCTTTCAAGGGGATCACCCTCCTTTTAAAGGCAACTCTCCCCACTTGCGTCCTCAGCCGTTGCGGGCTGAGTCTTCTCCAACACGCTCCAAGGTCCTCCCCTTTACGGCGCGGGGGCTGGGTCCCACGCGTCATGCAAACCGGTCTAGGGCAGAAGGAGCCAAACCGCCGCGCGCAGGGCATGCAACTGCCCAGCGGTTACAAGCATTCCTCCACTTTCGCCCAGACCAGCGGGTGAAAGGGCGGGCAGCCATGCAGTCGGCATACAACCGCGCCAAGTGGGCGCGCCCCTTCGACTCCAACGCGCCAAGCATGGAGGCCCAGGCCCACACGTCATGCAACCGGCGCGCCGGTTGCTACGTGCGAGCAACTGCACCGCCACTCGCGCCACTACCGCGCCTCCTCGACTGCGGAGCCAATACCGTGACTCGAGGCAACCCTGCGTGTGACCCAGTAGTGCCAGCCAGGCGCGACGGTCAAATACGGTCAAAAATGGGCCGGCAGTAATGGCGGTGGTAGGCGGGCAGGAGCAGCGGTCACGTCGTCAGCCAAGCTTACGTCCCATCCAGGGGCAGCGAGAGAACCCTCTCTCACGGCGTGAAGACGGCGCGCCCGTGATCCGTTCCTCGAACAGCCCGCGCACGCGCAACAGTCGCCTCGCGATCCACTTGCCCCGTCGCGTTAACTTCACGGCGGGACAGGCAACGCCTCAGGCGGGAGAAGCAAGCGACGCTTCGCCCTTGCCATAATGACCGCATCGAAAAAGCAGTGTTCGCCTACTCGGCCTACACGGTCGTGTACACGGCGATTAAACGGTACACGGCTGGCTGGCGCACAGTGTAGCCCATAAACGCTCCACCAAACGGTACACGGTCATACACGGTCAAACACGGTGTTACACGTTCTAGTCGGTGTACACGACACGGTGGAAAAACATTTTTAGGCGGCGTGTATAGCGTGTACCATACCGTTTAGGCGATGGTGAAATTTTGGAACCTTGGCACGCGATGCAGTCTCCTGCCGCGTCTATTCCATTCACCAAAATTTTGCAACCTATACCAGATATAAGAGCCATTTGCTAGGGTTTTGATAGCTCCCCTGAGAACTGCTACTATCGCCGCCATCTCCCACTCTGCAGGCCACCAATCTCGCTCTGCCGGCCAACAATCCCACTCCGCCGGCCAACAATCTCGTTCCAACAGCTGCTCCCTACTCTGCTGCTTTCAATCCTAGTTTGGATCCAGCTGTTCCACGGGCCACGGCCAGCCACCAGCCCTTGCTGCCGTCGGCCACCAATCCATCCGCCAGCCTCAACTCCAGTTGTCCCACGAAGGCTTCAACGATAAATTCCAGGACACCGGTGGCCTGCAGCTGCAAGATCTAGACGCCTAAGCCTAGTGCGTGCTACTGCCAAGCATCAAGCAAGGTAGTGAGGTACTACCGTAGGTAACCGTACTAGTACTTTTTATTCCACTACTAGTCTATCACTTTATTGTTGCACATCGAGGTTCATGAATCATGAGCCTACTACCTACTTATGTAGTTCTGCTCTAATTTGTTGCCTATAAAATTATACAATGATTCTGACAATTTCTACCTTTGTCCTAGTGCTGCTGGTTTATTCTTGTACTAGTGTGTAATGCATCAGTAACTTAGTTACATCTGACATGTTGGCTATATAATAGTTTCCATATTGATTTTCGAATTATATATTGCTTTGTACCTAGTGAAGTGTTAACTACTAAAGTACTAATACTAACTAAGATCTGCTAGTGCACTGTTTTTGTATTTCTATTTTCATGGCTTACTAAAATTCCAGATAAGGGATTTTTCATGTTTTTGCAGGATGTCCTCATCTGCATCTGTTCCTTTAGACCATCTTAACACCACCAATAGTAAAAAGCGTAGTCTCAAGAGGAATTCTAGTGACATTGGGTGGGATTATGGTGTGCTAGTCGATCCAACTAACCTGAATGTCATCCAGTGCAAGTTATGTGGTCTCACTGTGAGGGCAGGGATATATAGGTTAAAACAACATATTGCTGGCATTCGTGGGGAAGTTCAGCCTTGTCCTGAATCAAAAGATGAAGACAAAGCAAAGTGCAAGCAAGTTATCAATGCCTCAAAGGAAGCAAAGAAGGCAAGGAACAAGGATAAGGAAGAAGCTAGGGATGTTGTAGTCCTTGATGATGGACTGGCTGATGAAGACACCACCATTGAAGAAGGGCTTGATGAGATTGGAGATTCGACATCACGAAAGTTGGGACCTCTAGATAAGTTTACAATGCCTATGGATCCTAGTAAATTGAGCAACACTAAGTTGGTAAGGCAACAAAAAATCACTGAGGCAATATGGAAAGAGAGAATACATAACTTGAAGAGATATGTTGCTAAGTGGGTGTATGTGCATGGTATTCACTAATCCTAAGAATTTTCCATGAAATCTTCCCACCCTAACTTGATTCTTTATTTCTAACATTGAATTATCAAATTTTCAGGAATACCTTTCAATGCCATCAATAATGAAGAGTTTGACCAGCTGTTAGAAGCTGCTGGCCGCTTTGGACCTGGTGGAAAGAAACCAAATCAGCATGAGCTCCGAGAGAAGCTACTGCACGAGGAAGTGGAGGATACAAAGAAGCTGCTGAAGGTGCAGGAAAAAGAGTGGGCCAAGAATGGGTGTTCCATTATGACTGATGCTTGGACAGACCAAAAAAGGAGAAGCATAATGAATCTATGTGTCAATTGCAGAGTTGGTACAAGTTTTCTTGAATCAAAGGAGACCTCAGCTGAGTCCCACACTGGAGAACTAATCTTTGAGTATGTGGATAGCTGTATTGAGAAAGTAGGCGTTGAAAAGGTGGTGCAAATAGTCACAGATAATGCTTCAAATAACATGGCAGCGAAAAAGTTGTTGTCTGTGAAGAGGCCAAACATATTTTGGAGCTCATGTGCAACTCACACTTTGAACTTAATGCTTGAAGGCATTGGAAAGCTGAAGAGGTTTAAGAGCACATTTGACCGTGCAAAGGCACTGACCATATTTATTTATGCACATCATAATACTTTGTCTTTGATGAGAAAGTACACAAAGAAGAGAGACATTGTTAGGCTAGGTGTGACCAGATTTGCTTCCTCTTTTCTCACCTTGCAAAGCTTATATGAGAAGAAGAATGAACTAAGGGCAATGTCTCAAAGTCATGAGTGGGAGAAAATTAGCCATGTTAAAAAGAGCCCCAAAGGTGTGCAAGCCACTGCTACTTTGACTAAACCTACATTCTGGGGTGGTGTTGCTCTTTGTTTGAGGGTATTTGAGCCATTGGTCAAAGTACTCCGTATGGTTGATGGGGATGTTAAGCCATCAATGGCTTTTCTTTATGGGGACATTCTGAAGGCCAAGAAAGAAATATTGACAGGCTTAGGAAATGTTGATAAGGCTGCCACTCAAAATCTCTACAAGAGTATCATAGAAATCATTGATAGTAAGATGAAAGGTAGGTTGGACACTCCTTTGCAATTGGCTGCATACTTCTTGAATCCGTCTTATGCCTACAATGATTCTTCTATCTTTGACAACGAGGAAGTAATGGATGGGTTAATATCTGCTGTTGAAACATTTTATCATGGTGATTATGATAAGCAAAATCAAGTGTTGAATGAGGAACTTCATAAATATAAAGATCAAGTTGGCCACTTTGGAAAAAATGTAGCTAAGGCTGGCTGCAAGAATTATGACTTTTGCCCAGGTATGCATGTTGAAATTGATGTCTATACTGTGCTTTTTTTGTATGCAGCCAACCTATATAGTTTTTTTTGTATTTTAATGGTATAAGCATTCAAACCTTTATACTTTATGCAGCCATGTGGTGGGGAAATTATGGAACACAAGTACCAGCTCTCCAAAAGATGGCTATAATGATTCTTTCACTCACTGCAAGTGCCTCGGGATGTGAAAGGAATTGGAGTTGCTTTGAAGGGGTAAGTTAAATTAGTTTTGAACTGTAATAGATTGGAAATCTAAATTTTGTACATTTGACATGCAATGACTAATTTGCAAAATAAATATATTGTTGCAGATTCATACCAAGAAGAGAAATAGGTTAACTTGTGAAAGAGTTGAAAATCTTGTCTTTGTGCGATTCAATTCACTTCATACAAAGAAAAAAGCTAAGGCCAACAATAACAACAAAGTAGATCCCCTGCTGGCAACTGATGCTGCTTCTGCTCAAGGGTGGATTGTTGAAGGTGGAGATGAAGAAAGCTCTGATGTCAACAATGTGACTGGACTAACATGGCAACAAATCGCAGATGCATGTGGGCCTGAGGAGGTCACAAAACTGCGGAAGAGTGCTAGATTGGCTCAGCCAAGAGACATCGAAGAAGAGCAACTCCCATCTGAAAATGAAGAAGAAGAACTCATAAATGAGGAAGAAATAGAATTCGAATCTGACCAGGATGAAGTGATCACAACTGGTTATGAGCTGCAGGAGCAAGAAATAGTCAATGATGACTGATTTTGATGCCTCGATCATCTACTTTTAATTATAATATTATTAGTCTAATATTATCCTATTAGTTATTGTCATGTTGGAGTGGTAACTCTAGTCTTTTCCATTTGAATATTGGCTTGCAAGCCTTAGACCTTGACTACCTGTGATTGTGAGAACTATTTCAGTATTTCTTTCACCTATGTGTTTGTGACAAATGCCACCCGTGTGTTACTATTTAAATTTTTTATTTACAAAAGTACAAAAACGAGTTGTCCGTGTAAAACTGTGTACACGGCGTGTACACGCTCTACACGCTACTTGGCACCACGACGACCGTTTACCGTGTACCGTTTAGGATAACACTGCGAAAAAGGTACGCCACGTCATTCGATTTCGTATCCTTTTCCTTTTTCCTCTTTCTCTCTCTTACAACAGGGACCGGGAAAGGGGGATACCCCGAAAAGGATCCTTCTCCGTGAAGGAAACAGGCCCCGAGCCACCCTACTGATCAGAGGTTCAAAGGCTGGCCCCTCGGAGGGGTTCAACGGCCGCCTCAGAGCGATTGGGTTCTGCGCCCACTACTGGTCAGAGGTTCGATGGCCGGCCCCTTGGAAGGGTTCAACGACCGCCTCAGGCCACTCGGGCTCCGCGCCCACTACTGATCAGGGGTTCGTAGGCTGGCCCCCGAAGGGTTCACAGTCGCCTCAGACACAGAGCGAGGGATGACCCTGGGTACGTTCGATACATAACCAAGGCTCGGGCTACGCTCCCGAGGTACCCTAGGACATTTCCAAGACCAGCGGGAGCGATCTTGTAACGGAATCCCATCAGAGGGAGGCATCGAGCCCTCGGACCCCGTCAAAGGGGACCGGGTCCGGCAGATCACCCGCAGGTACTTTTGGAGCGCGCCTCCGGGCCTCTAGCCGACCCCGAGCAAATGGGGCACGGGCGTCCGCTCGGATTACCCGCCAGCAGCTCACCAGAAACACCATGTTCGGCGCCCTCCGAGGGCAACATGGCGCTTCCCCCCTCCTCCTTGTGGAAAGGCGACACAGGGGCGTATGTAAAAAAGTCGAGTCTATCCTTGACCGTCCTCTCGCCCTGTACAGAGGCTCGGGGGCTGCTCTCGCAAACCCGGCTCTGGCCAACCCATTGACAGCGTCAGCATACCAGCCCGAGAACTTGGGACCCGACCGTGCACCCGGGCTACGGCCAGCTCGCATGAGGGAACGACTAGACCAGCCGAAGTATTGCGAAACGCACTAAGACCTCGAAGGAGTAAAACTACTCCTCCGAGGCCTCGGGGGCTACACCCGGCGGGTGCGCTCGCGCGCACCCACCGGAACAAAATGCAACCAAGAAAAGGCTGGTCCCCTTGCAAAAAAGTGCGACAAAAGCCTCCAAGCGAGTGTTAACACTCCCTTCGAGGCTCGGGGGCTACTATCGGGGACCATAATTAGGGGTACCCTCAAGGCTCCTAAATCTCAGCTGGTAACCCCCATCAGCACAAAGCTGCAAAGGCCTGATGGGTGCGATTAAGTCAAGGATCGGTCCATTCGAGGGACGCGATCACGCCTCGCCCGAGCCCAGCCTCGGGCAAGGGCAGCCGACCCCGGAGGACCTACGTCTCGTCCGAGGCCCCCTCCAGCAACGGACACACCTTCGGCTCGCCCGAGGCCCAGTCTTCACCAAGAAGCAACCTTGGCCAAATCGCCACACCGACCGACCAAATCGCAGGGGCATTTAATGCAAAGGTAGCCTGACACCTTTATCCTGACGCACGCCCTCCAGTCAATAGAGCCGAAGTGACCGCTGTCACTTCGCCGCTCCACTAACCAGTCTGACAAGAAGACAGCGTCGCCTGTGCCGCTCCGACTGCTGAGCCACTCGACAGAGCGAGGCTGACAGCGGCCAAGTCCGGCCTCAGGCGCCATAGGAAACTCCGCCTCACCCGACCCAGGGCTCGGACTCGGGCTCAGCCCCGGAAGACGGCGAATTCCGCTCCGCCCGACCCTAGGGCTCGGACTCGGGCTCAGCCCTGAAAGACGGCGAACTCCGCTTCGCACGACCCCAGGGCTCGGACTCGGGCTCGGCCCCGGAAGACGACGAACTCCGCTTCGCCCGATCCCAGGGCTCGGACTCGACCCTGACCTAAGCCGACGGTCTCCGCCTCGTCCGACCTGAGGGCTCGGACTCGACCTCGACCTCGGAAGACAGACTCGACCTCGACCTCGGAGGAGCCTCCACCTCGCTCAACCTAGGGCACAGACCGACCACGTCAACAGGAAGCGCCATCATTACCCTACCCCGAGCTAACTCAGGCTACGGGGAACAAGACCGGCGTCCCATCTGGCTCGCTCCACCATACGAGTAATGATGGCGCCCCGCATGCCCTGTGACGACGGCGGCTCTCAGCCCCCTTACGGAAGCAAGAGGACGTCAGCAAGAACTCGACAGCCCCGACAGCTGTCCTTCCGCCAGGCTCCAGCGCTCCTCCGATGGCCACGACACCACGCGAACTGGGTGCCAAGACCTCTCCGGCTGCCACGATGGCATGTACTTAGGGCACTAGCTCTCCACCGCTAGACACGTTAGCACATTGCTACACTCCCCGTTGTACACCTGGATCCTCTCCTTATGCCTATAAAAGGGAGGACCAGGGCCCTCTTACAAAAGGTTGGCCGCGCGGGGAAGGACGGGACGGCGCTCGCGCAAGGCCGCTCGCTCCCTCCCGCGTGGACGCTTGTAACCACCTACTGCAAGCGCACCCGACCTGGGCGCAGGGCTAACATGAAGGCCGCGGGTTCCACTCTCCCACGCCTGCCTCCCTCCAGTTGCTTCCTTCCCCCCTTCGTGTTCCGCCTCGCGTCGACCCATCTAGGCTGGGGCACGTGTCGACAATTCACTCGTCGGTCTAGGGACCCCCCGGGTTTCGAAACACCGACAGGTTCATAGGCTTGCCCCCTGAAGGGTTCACAGTCGCCTCAGACACAGAGCGAGGGATGACCCTGGGTACGTTCGATACATAACCAAGGCTCAGGCTACGCTCCCGAGGTACCCTAGGACATTTCCGAGACCAGCGGGAGCGATCTTGTAACGGAATCCCATCAGAGGGAGGCATCGAGCCCTCGGACCCCGTCAAAGGGGACCGGGTCCGGTAGATCACCCGCAGGTACTTTTGGAGCGCGCCTCCGGGCCTCTAGCCGACCCCTAGCAAATGGGGCACAGGCGTCCGCTCGGATTACCTGCCAGCAGCTCACTGGAAACACCATGTTCGGCGCCCTCCGAGGGCAACATGGCACTTTCCCCCCTCCTCCTTGCGGAAAGGCGACGCAGGGGCGTATGTAAAAAAGTCAAGTCTGTCCTTGACCGTCCTCTCGCCCTGTGCAGAGGCTCGGGGGCTGCTCTCGCAAACCCGGCTCCGGCCAACCCGTTGACAACGTCAGCATACCAGCCCGAGAACTTGGGACCCGACCGTGCACCCGGGCTACGACCAGCTCGCATGAGGGAACGACTAGACCAGCCGAAGTATTGCGAAACGCACTAAGACCTCGAAGGAGTAAAACTACTCCTCCGAGGCCTCGGGGGCTACACCCGGCGGGTGCGCTCGCGCGCACCCACCAGAACAAAATGCAACCAAGAAAAGGCTGGTCCCCTTGCAAAAAAGTGCGGCAAAAGCCTCCAAGCGAGTGTTAACACTCCCTTCGAGGCTCGGGGGCTACTGTCGGGGACCATAATTAGGGGTACCCTCAAGGCTCCTAAATCTCAGCTAGTAACCCCCATCAGCACAAAGCTGCAAAGGCCTGATGGGTGCGATTAAGTCAAGGATCGGTCCATTCGAGGGACGCGATCACGCCTCGCCCGAGCCTAGCCTCGGGCAAGGGCAGCCGACCCCGGAGGACCTACGTCTCGCCCGAGGCCCCCCTCCAGCAACGAACACACCTTTGGCTTGCCCGAGGCCCAGTCTTCACCAAGAAGCAACCTTGGCCAAATCGCCACACCGACCGACCAAATCGCAGGGGCATTTAATGCAAAGGTAGCCTGACACCTTTATCCTGACGCACGCCCTCCAGTCGATAGAGCCGAAGTGACCGCTGTCACTTCACCGCTCCACTAACCAGTCTGACAAGAAGACAGCGTCGCCTGTGCCACTCCGACTGCTGAGCCACTCGACAGAGCGAGGCTGACAGCGGCCAAGTCTGGCCTCAGGCGCCATAGGAAACTCCGCCTCACCCGACCCAGGGCTCGGACTCGGGCTCAGCCCCGGAAGACGGCGAACTCCGCTCCGCCCGACCCCAGGGCTCGGACTCGGGCTCAGCCCCGGAAGATGGCGAACTCCGCTCCGCCCGACCCCAGGGCTCGGACTCGGGCTCAGCCCCGGAAGACGGCGAACTCCGCTCTGCCCGACCCCAGGGCTCGGACTCGGGCTCAGCCCCGGAAGACAGCGAATTCCGCTCCGCCCGACCCCAGGGCTCGGACTCGGGCTCAGCCCTGAAAGACGGCGAACTCCGCTTCGCACGACCCCAGGGCTCGGACTCGGGCTCGGCCCCGGAAGACGACGAACTCCGCTTCGCCCGATCCCAGGGCTCGGACTCGACCCTGACCTAAGCCGACGGTCTCCGCCTCGTCCGACCCGAGGGCTCGGACTCGACCTCGACCTCGGAAGACAAACTCGACCTCGACCTCGGAGGAGCCTCCACCTCGCTCAACCTAGGGCACAGACCGACCACGTCAACAGGAAGCGGCATCATTACCCTACCCCGAGCTAACTCAGGCTACGGGGAACAAGACCGGCGTCCCATCTGGCTCGCTCCACCATATGAGTAATGATGGCGCCCCGCATGCCCTGTGACGACGGCGGCTCTCAGCCCCCTTACGGAAGCAAGAGGACGTCAGCAAGAACTCGATAGCCCCGACAGCTGTCCTTCCGCCAGGCTCCAGCGCTCCTCCGACGGCCACGACACCACGCGAACTGGGTGCCAAGACCTCTCCGGCTGCCACGATGGCATGTACTTAGGGCACTAGCTCTCCACCGCTAGACACGTTAGCACATTGCTACACTCCCCGTTGTACACCTGGATCCTCTCCTTATGCCTATAAAAGGGAGGACCAGGGCCCTCTTATAGAAGGTTGGCCGCGCGGGGAAGGACGGGACGGCGCTCGCGCAAGGCCGCTCGCTCCCTCCCGCGTGGACGCTTGTAACCACCTACTGCAAGCGCACCCGACCTGGGCGCAGGGCTAACATGAAGGCCGCGGGTTCCACTCTCCCACGCCTGCCTCCCTCCAGTTGCTTCCTTCCCCCCTTCGCGTTCCGCCTCGCGTCGACCCATCTAGGCTGGGGCACGTGGCGACAATTCACTCGTCGGTCCAGGGACCCCCCGGGTTTCGAAACACCGACAGGTTCATAGGCTTGCCCCCGAAGGGTTCACAGTCGCCTCAGACATAGAGCGAGGGATGACCCTGGGTACATTCGATACATAACCAAGGCTCGGGCTACGCTCCCGAGGTACCCTAGGACATTTCCGAGACCAGCGGGAGCGATCTTGTAACGGAATCCCATCAGAGGGAGGCATCGAGCCCTCGGACCCCGTCAAAGGGGACCGGGTCCGGTAGATCACCCGCAGGTACTTTTGGAGCGCGCCTCCGGGCCTCTAGCCGACCCCTAGCAAATGGGGCACATGTGTCCGCTCGGATTACCTGCCAGCAGCTCACTGGAAACACCATGTTCGGCGCCCTCCAAGGGCAACATGGCACTTTCCCCCCTCCTCCTTGCGGAAAGGCGACGCAGGGGCGTATGTAAAAAAGTCGAGTCTGTCCTTGACCGTCCTCTCGCCCTGTGCAGAGGCTCGGGGGCTGCTCTCGCAAACCCGGCTCCGGCCAACCCGTTGACAACGTCAGCATACCAGCCCGAGAACTTGGGACCCGACCGTGCACCCGGGCTACGACCAGCTCGCATGAGGGAACGACTAGACCAGCCGAAGTATTGCGAAACGCACTAAGACCTCGAAGGAGTAAAACTACTCCTCCGAGGCCTCGGGGGCTACACCCGGCGGGTGCGCTCGCGCGCACCCACCAGAACAAAATGCAACCAAGAAAAGGCTGGTCCCCTTGCAAAAAAGTGCAGCAAAAGCCTCCAAGCGAGTGTTAACACTCCCTTCGAGGCTCGGGGGCTACTGTCGGGGACCATAATTAGGGGTACCCTCAAGGCTCCTAAATCTCAGCTAGTAACCCCCATCAGCACAAAGCTGCAAAGGCCTGATGGGTGCGATTAAGTCAAGGATCAGTCCATTCGAGGGACGCGATCACGCCTCGCCCGAGCCTAGCCTCGGGCAAGGGCAGCCGACCCCGGAGGACCTACGTCTCGCCCGAGGCCCCCCTCCAGCAACGAACACACCTTTGGCTTGCCCGAGGCCCAGTCTTCACCAAGAAGCAACCTTGGCCAAATCGCCACACCGACCGACCAAATCGCAGGGGCATTTAATGCAAAGGTAGCCTGACACCTTTATCCTGACGCACGCCCTCCAGTCGACAGAGCCGAAGTGACCGCCGTCACTTCACCGCTCCACTTACCAGTCTGACAAGAAGACAGCGCCGCCTGCGCCGCTCCGACTGCTGAGCCACTCGACAGAGCGAGGCTAACAGCGGCCAAGTCCGGCCTCAGGCGTCACAGGAAACTCCGCTTCGCCCGACCCAGGGCTCGGACTCGGGCTCAGCCCCGGAAGACGGCGAACTCCGCTCCGCCCGACCCTAGGGCTCGGACTCGGGCTCAGCCCCGGAAGACGACGAAGTCCGCTCCACCCGACCCCAGGGCTCGGACTCGGGCTCAGCCCCGGAAGACGGCGAACTCCGCTCTGCCCGACCCCAGGGCTCAGACTCGGGCTCAGCCCCGGAAGACGGCGAACTCCGCCTCGCCCGACCCCAGGGCTCGGACTCGGGCTCGGCCCCGAAGGACGACGAACTCCGCTTCGCCCGACCCCAGGGCTCGGACTCAACCATGGCCTAAGCCGACGGTCTCCGCCTCGTCCGACCCAGGGGCTCGGACTCGACCTCGACCTCGGAAGACAGACTCGACCTCGACCTCGGAGGAGCCTCCACCTCGCTCAACCTAGGGCACGGACCGACCACGTCAACAGGAAGCGCCATCATTACCCTACCCTGAGCTGACTCAGGCTACGGGGAACAAGACCGGCGTCCCATCTGGCTCGCTCCACCATACGAGTAATGATGGCACCCCGCATGCCCTGTGACGACGGCGGCTCTCAGCCCCCTTACGGAAGCAAGAGGACGTCAGCAAGAACTCGACAGCCCCGACAGTTGTCCTTCCGCCAGGCTCCAGCGCTCCTCCGACGGCCACGACACCACGCGAACTGGGTGCCAAGACCTCTCCGGCTGCCACAATGGCATGTACTTAGGGCGCTAGCTCTCCACCGCTAGACACGTTAGCACATTGCTACACTCCCCGTTGTACACTTGTATCCTCTCCTTATGCCTATAAAAGGGAGGACCAGGGCCCTCTTACAGAGGGTGGGCCGCACGGGGAAGGACGGGACGACGCTTGCGCAAGGCCGCTCGCTCCCTCCCGCGTGGACGCTTGTAACCCCCTACTACAAGCGCACCCGACCTGGGCGCGGGGCTAACACGAAGGCCGCGGGTTCCACTCTCCCATGCCTGCCTCCCTCCGGCTGCTTCCTTCCCCCCTTCACGTTCTGCCTCGCGTCGACCCATCTAGGCTGGGGCACGCGGCGACAATTCACTCGTCGGTCCAGGGACCCCCCGGGTTTCGAAACACCGACAATTAGTACCCAAATCAATGTACTTAGTCTAGAAACTTACCTTGTTACATGATTTGCACTTCTTCAATCTTTGGCACAAATTAACACTTAGAGAATATGTGTTGGGCACTTAATCACCAAAACACTTTAGAAATGGCCCAAGAGCACATTTTCCTTTCAATCTCCCCCTTTTTGGTGACTTATGCCAACACATCCAAAAGCAACCAAAAGAAGTGCAATATCAATGCAAAAGAGAACCAAATTGTTTTTGACGCTAATTTGGCATATTTGGATCATACTTTGCCACCACTTGGTTTGTTTTCGAAAATCAAATTCATTTTCCTATCTCTACAACTCACTTGTTTGGGCACAAAGAGAGATAATCCAAGAGTAATAATGATTAAGAGCCAAAAACTCCCCCTTTTCCCATAGTCATAAATTCTCCCCACAATATGCTAAATTTTGCAATATGAGTGTTTTGGACAAATCAAAAAGTTCTAACTCTACTCATTTCAAAATTTCACAAGTGGTAGCTGATCCATTTGCTTTGGCCTTTAATTTCTCCCCCTTTGGCATTAAGCACCAAAACGGGATCATTCTTGGCCCTTTAACCCCATTGCCTCACCAAAATTGTCAATTAAGAGCAAAAAGGCAATAAGAGCATAGATATGAACTTGGAGTTAATACCGGAGTGCAGTGGAAGTCTTTGTATGGTCCAAGTTCACCTTTCCCTTTCAATTCACTTTTGAGACTAAATCAAGTAAACTCAAACACAAAGGTTAGTCTCAAAGGGTCAAGTTGTAGCATGTCTCCCCCTAAATAAGTGCATCACTTGCAAATGGACTTGTGAGGTCCAGGGACTATGTGTACAACTTGAGCACCCCAAATGAACAAAAATAGATTGAAATGCATAAATTAACATGATCAAAGGCATAAAACACATGTAAGCTATAGATCAATCCAAGTTACGTGAATCTAAGACATTTAGCTCACTACGCAACCTGCAAAACCTTTTCTCATCTAAAGGCTTGGTGAAGATATCGGCTAGCTGGTTCTCGGTATTAATATGGTACACCTCGATATCCCCCTTTTGCTGGTGGTCTCTCAGGAAGTGATGCCATATGTCTATGTGCTTAGTGCGGCTGTGTTCAACAGGATTATCCACCATGCGGATTGCACTCTCATTGTCACATAGGAGTGGGACTTTGCTCAGATTGTAGCCAAAGTCCCAGAGGGTTTGCCTCATCCAAAGTAGTTGCGCGCAACACTGTCCTGCGGCAACATGCTCGGTCTCAGCGGTGGATAGGGCAACAGAAGTTCGTTTCTTTGAGCTCCACGACACCAGGGACCTTCCTAGGAATTGGCACGTCCTTGATGTACTCTTCCTATCAACCTTGCACACGGCATAATCGGAGTCTGAATATCCAATTAAGTCAAAGGTATACCCCTTTGGATACCATATCCCGAAGCAAGGCGTAGCAACTAAATATCTAAGAATCCGCTTAACGACCACAAGGTGACATTCACTTAGGTCGGATTGATATCTAGCACACATGCATACGCTAAGCATAATATCCGGTCTACTAGCACATAAATAAAGCAAGGAACCTATCATAGACCGGTATGCCTTTTAATCAACGGACTTACCTCCTTTGTTGAGGTCGACATGTCCGTCGGTTCCCATTGTTGTCTTTGTGGGCTTGGCGTCCTTCATCCCGAACCGCTTGAGCAGGTCTTGCGTGTACTTCATTTGGGAGATGAAGTTGCCGTCCTTGAGTTGCTTCACTTGGAACCCAAGGAAGTAGTTCAACTCGCCCATCATCGACATCTCAAATTTCTGTGTCATCACCCTGCTAAACTTTTCACAAGACTTTTGGTTAGTAGAACCAAATATTATGTCATCGACATAAATTTGGCACACAAATAGGTCACCACCACAAGTCTTAGTGAAAAGAGTTAGATCGGCTTTCCCAACCTTGAAAGCATTAGCAATTAGGAAATCTCTAAGGCATTCATACCATGCTCTTGGGGCTTGCTTAAGTCCATAGAGCACCTTAGAGAGCTTACACACATGGTCGGGGTACCGTTCATCCTCAAAGCCAGGGGGTTGCTCCACGTACACCTCCTCCTTGATTGGCCCGTTGAGGAAAGCGCTCTTCACATCCATTTGGAACAACCTGAAAGAGTGGTGTAGACGTTTCGAGACCGGGGGGTCCCTAAGCCGACGAGTGAATGTCGCCGCGTGCCCCAGCCCAGATGGGTCGACGCGAGGCCGAGCGCGAAGGGGGGAAGTGAGGTGGCCGGAGATGGGTGTGAGAGAGGTGGAAATCCCGCGGCCTTCGTGTTCGTCCCGTGCCCAGGTCAGGTGCGCTTGCAGTAGGGGGTTACAAGCGTCCACGCGGGAGAGGGAAGTGAGCGGCCCCAAGAGAGCGCCTGTCCCGTCCTCGTCCCCGCGCGGCCAACCCTCTCTAAGAGGGCCCTGGTCCTTCCTTTTATAGGCATAAGGAGAGGATCCAGGTGTACAATGGGGGTGTAGCAGAGTGCTACGTGTCTAGCGGGGGAGAGCTAGCGCCCTAAGTACATGCCGATGTGGCAGCCGGAGAGATTTTGGCACCCATCTGGTGTGATGTCGTGGCCGTTGGAGGAGCGATGGAGCCTGGCGGAGGGACAGCTGTCGGAGCGGTTGAGTCCTTGCTGACGTCCTCCTGCTTCCGTAAGAGAGCTAAGAGCCGTCGTCGTCACAGAGCATGCGGGGCGCCATCATTGCCTATCCGGCGGAGCTAGCCAGATGGGACACCGGTCTTGTTCTCTGCGGCCCGAGTCAGCTCGGGGTAGGGTGATGATGGCGCTTCCTGTTGACGTGGCTGGCCTGCGCCCTTGGTTGGGCGACGCGGAGGCTCCTCCGAAGCCGAGGTCGAGTCTGTCTTCCATGGCCGAGGCCGAGTCCGAGCCCCTGGGTCGGGCGAGGCGGAGGTCGTTCGGTACAGGCCAGGGCGGAGTCCAAGCCCTAGGGTCGGGCGAAGTGGAGTTCGTCGTCTTCTGGGGCTGAGCCCGAGTCCGAGCTCTAGGGTCGGGCGAAGCGGAGTTCGTCGTCTTCCGGGACTTAGCCCGAGTCCGAGCCCTGGGTCGGGCGGAGCGGAGTTCGCCGTCTTCCGGGACTTAGCCCGAGTCCGAGCCCTGGGTCGGGCGGAGCGGAGTTCGCCGTCTTCCAGGACTTAGCCCGAGTCCGAGCCCTGGGTCGGGCGGAGCTTCCTATGGTGCCTTTGGCAGGGCCTGACAGCCTGTCAGTCTCACTCTGTCAAGTGGCACTGCGGTCGGAGTGGCGCAGGCGGCGCTGTCCTTCTGTCAGGCCGGTCAGTGGAGCGGTGAAGTGACGGCGGTCACTTCGGCTCTGCCGGGGGCACGCGTCAGGACAAAGGTGTCAGGTCACCTTTGCATTAAATGCTCCTGCGACTTGGTCGGTCGGTGCGGCGATTTAGTCAGGGTTGCTTCTTAGCGAAGGCAGGGCCTCGGGCGAGCCGGAAATATGTCCACCGTTGGAGGGGGGCCTTGGGCGAGACGGAAATCCTCCGGGGTCGGCTGCCCTTGCCCGAGGCTAGGCTCGGGCGAGGCGTGATCGAGTCGCTCGAATGGACTGATCCCTGACTTAATCGCACCCATCAGGCCTTAGCAGCTTTATGCTGATGGGGGTTACCAGCTGAGAATTAGGAGTCTTGAGGGTACCCCTAATTATGGTCCCCGGCAGTAGCCCCCGAGCCTCGAAGGGAGTGTTAGCACTCACTTGGAGGCTTTCGTCGCACTTTTTTGCAAGGGGACCAGCCTTTCTCGGTTGCATTTTGTTCCGGTGGGTGCGCGCGAGCGCACCCGCCGGGTGTAGCCCCCGAGGCCTCGGAGGAGTGGTTTCACTCCTTCGAGGTCTTAATGCCTCGCGTAATGCTTCGGCTGGTCTGGTTGTTCCCTCATGCGAACTGGCCGTAGCCCGGGTGTACGGTCGGGGCCCAAGCTCTCGGGCTGGTATGTTGACGCTGTCAACGGTTCGGCCGGAGCCGGGTTTGCGAGAGCAGCCCCCGAGCCTCCGCACAGGGCGAGAGGGCGATCAGGGACAGACTCGGCTTTTTTACATACGCCCCTGCGTCGCCTTTCCGCAAGGAGGAGGGGGGAAAGCGCCATGTTACCCTCGATGGGCGCCGAACATGGTGTCTCCGGTGAGCTGCAAGCGGGTAATCCGAGTGGACGTCCGTGCCCCGTTCGTTAGGGGTCGGCTAGGGGCCCAGAGGCACGCCCAAAAGTACCTGCGGGTGATCTGCCGGACCCGGTCCCCTGGCGACGGGGTCCAAGGGCTCGATACCTCCCTCTGATGGGATTCCGTTACAAGATCGCTCCTGCTGGTCTCGGAAATGTCCTAGGGTACCTCGGGAGCGCAGCCCGAGCCTTGGTTATGTATCGAACGTACCCCTGGTCATCCCTCGCTTGGCGTCTGAGGCGGCTGTGAACCCTTCGGGGGCTAGCCTTCGAACCCCTGATCAGTAATGGGCGCGGAGCCCGAGTAGCCTGAGGCGGCCGTGGAACCCTTCGGGGGGCCGGCCTTCGAACCTCTGACCAGTAGTGGGTGTAGGGCCCATGCGATCTGAGGCGGCTGTTGAAACCCTTCGGGGGGCCAGCCTTCGAACCTCTGATCAGTAAGGAGGCTCGGAGCCTGGTTCCTTCACGGGGAAGGATCCTTTTCGGGGTATCCCCCTTTCCCGGTCCCTGCTACAAGAGATAGAGAAAGAGGAAAAAAGGAAAAAGGATACGAAATCGAACGACGCGGCATACCTTTTTTTTTGTCGCAGTTATTACGGCGAAGGCGAAGCGTCGCCCACTGCTCCTGCCAGAAGCGCCGCCTGTCCTGCCGTGGAGTTAATGCGACGGGGCGAGCGGTTGGCGGGGTGGCCATTGCGCGTGCGTGAGCCGTTCGAGGAACGGATCACGGGCGTGTTGTCTTCACGCCGTGAGAGGGGGTTCTCTTGCTGCCCCCGGATGGGACGTGAGCTTGGCTGACGACGTGACCGCTGCTCTCGCCCGCCTGCCACCGTCATCACTGCCGGCCCACTTTTGGCCGCATTGACCGCCGCGTCAGGCTGGCACTGCTGGGTCGTGCGCCTGGTCACCTCGAGTCACGGTATTGGTTCCGCAATCGAGGAGGCGCGGTGGTGGCGCAAGTGGCGGTGCAGTTGCTTGCATGCAGCATCCGGCGCGCCGGTTGCGTGACGCGTGGGCCTGGGCCTCCATGCCGACGTGTCGGGAGTCAGAGAAGCGCGTCCACTTGGCGTGGTTGCATGCCGCCTGCATGGCTGCCCGCCTCTTTCGCCCGTTGGTCTGGGCAAAAGTGGAGGGTCACTTGTAACCGCTGGGCGGTTGTGTGCACCACGCGCGGCGGTTTGGCTTCTTCTGCTCTGAGCCGGTTTGCATGACATGCGGGACCCAGCCCCCGCGCCGCAGGGGAGGGCCTTGGAGCGTGTTGGAGAAGACTCAGCCCGTGACGGTTGGGGGCGCAAGTAGGGAGAGTTGCCTTTAAAAGGAGGGTGACCCCCTTCGGAAGGTGACCATGTCCTCTCGCTCCCTTATGCATTGCGTCTTTCCACCTTCCAAGCCCCCGGATGGGGGATACCCGCCGTCTTTTCGCCTCATCGTTGGAGGAACGCAACTCCGTAGGAGTTGGTACCTTTCAGCCATCGTTCGGCTTCAAGGATTTTCATCAGCCAGCTCGGCTGTACCCCCTCGCCGTCGGTCACCCGAGACGGTGACCACCAGCTCCTGGGTGGGGAGAAGCAAGCCGGGCTGCGATCTTGGTCCCACCCTCAGCTTCAAGGATGTTCATCATCCTTGCTGGGGTGGGTGCCGGGCTAAGCCGGCGCTATACCTCCCGCGCGGGTTCGTGGGTCACCCTCTCCCACGGCATTCGAGGGAGAGGGCGCTCACTGGCCCCGCGGGTGGCCCGGACTTCGACAACGCAGGGCTGGTCGACGGCAGGCGTCATCACCTCCAGCGTGTCGGGTTCGTCGGCTTGGCTCCCGACGGCCCCTTCTGCCGGAGGGCGGCTGTCGCGCCGTGTGCACGGGAGGACCACCCTAGATGCCGCGCGCTGCTAGGGCGGCGTTCGTGTTCTGGGGTGGTCCTGTCTTTGCATCGGTGTTGCATCTTCATGCGGAGGCCGGTGCCCCACTCGTCTGGGAGGATTTGAGTGGGGATCTGCCGGAGGGCTGATGGCCCCTGCCGTCGGTGCCGAGGCGGAGGCGGTTCGAGAAGTCCCCGTCGCCGACGGGACCACCGCCACCATCCGCGCCTCGGGCCTCCGGCTCTTTGTACTTGTCCTCGCCCCTCGAGCGTCGGTGTGGGCGAGGGCAAGATTGCGGCAGTGCCTACCCTGAGGCCTGCGCTGCTGCAGTTCGGCCACCCGGAGCGGGGGTCGTTGTCGTCGTAGTCAGAGCGGGCGGCCGCGAGCCGCTCGTCAGTCTTCTATTGTTCCGCAGGCCCTCCCCCATGGAGTGGGGTTGTTCGTACCTGTGGAGGGGGAACCAGAGTTCCGTTTGTAATGGCACTTCGAATGCCAGTGTTTTTGTTCATTGCGGCTGTCGAGGCCTGAACATGTATGTAATTTTGGCACGGAGCCGTGTTTTTTCCCTCATTTTCGAGCACTAAGACTCGCCTGTTGGTTGTCTGAACCGCTTCACCAAGCATGAGTCGCCCCGTGTCAAGGTGACGAGTGAGGTATCCGTATCCCGGAGGCGTAGGAGTCCCTCGGCTCGGTCAGCCTTGTTGTCTGAGGCTCCTCTAGCTCAGTTAAAGGGACCCCTTGGCCGCTCTTCGACGAGCCGAGGCCAGGGGTAGCGATATTAGCATGAACAGAGGCGGAGTTGGCTCGAAAATGAAACCTGGTTGGCCGGAGCCTAGTCGGGTTGTCCGTTAGCGGGACTGACGCCGGAGTCGATCAGCCGAGGCCTCGGGTCGGGCTGGCGCCCTTGGAAGATGGTTGGCCGAGGCCCCAGGGGTAACCGGCCGAGCCGCCTGCTCGGGCCGGATTCCCGGAGAAGTCACTGGCAGCGATTGTCCGGGCGTGACGATGACGTCGTCCTCTAGAGTGGGGATCCTTGGATCGCATCGCCGTCCGAGGCTAGGTCGGACCTTGCTGAAGGTGTCGTCGATGCCGAGGGTGTTACTGCCCCCTTCCAACGTCAAGACCCGAGCCTGCAGGATCAGAGTGTCTTGTAGCGTGTGCCTTCTGCGGCCGCTGAGGCCAGAATATGCACACCCTCGCTGTGTTGTAAAGCTGCGTCTCCTTTCCTCTTGTTTCGAGTATCTGGACTTTTTTGTCGGTAATAGGGATGTTTGTGCGAGCGAGAGTTGCTTCTCGCGGAAGGTGATGAGTGAGGTATCCGTATCCCGGAGGCGTGGGAGTCCCTCGGCTCGGTCGGCCTTGCCGCTTACGCGCACTTTCACCCGTCCATGAGGCCCTGTCACCGACTCAGTCGAGAAGGCTCGAAGGATCGCTTCTGCAGAAGAGCTTCCGAACGTGAAGACTTGTTCGGTCCGCGGAATCACTTTATCCGAACGCGAGTTACTTATCACAGAAGGTGATGAGTGAGGTATCCGTATCCCGGAAGCGTAGGAGTCCCTCGGCTCGGTCAGCCTTGGCTGCTTACGTGTACTCCGTCGTTTTCAGGATCCACTTTTCGAAGTAGTCAGAAAGCACGAAAGATATTCTGGCAGAAGAGATCTCTCTTTTTTCTTTTTTTTTCTTCGAGGAAAATTTCAACGCAGAGGGGGTTCCCCCCTTTTAGCCCCCGAGGGAGGGTCGGGCTTTGCCGAGGCAAGGCCGACCCTTCCTTGATGACTAAACTTTGCGCGGGTGCGAGGTATATGAACAACTTGAAAACATCTTAAGGGTAGAAGCGACGTAGCTGTTGGATGTTCCAGGCATTGCCGTAGACCTCGCCTTGAATGTTGGCCAGCTTGTACGTTCCGGGCTTCAGAACTTTGGCAATGACGAATGGCCCCTCCCAGGGGGGCGTGAGCTTGTGCCTCCCTCGGGCGTCTTGCCGCAGCCGAAGCACCAGGTCGCCCACCTGGAGGTCTCGGGGCCGGACCCCTCGGGCGTGGTAGCGTCGTAGGGACTGCTGGTACCGCGCCGAGTGTAGCAAGGCCTTGTCCCGAGCCTCTTCCAGCTGGTCCAGCGAGTCTTCTCGGCTAGCTTGGTTGCTTTGATCGCTGTAGGCCCTCGTCCTCGGGGAGCCGTACTCCAGGTCAGTGGGCAAGACGGCCTCGGCCCCGTAGACCAGGAAGAACGGCGTGAAACCCGTGGCCCGGCTCGGCGTTGTCCTCAGGCTCCAGACCACCGAGGGGAGTTCCTTCATCCATCGCTTGCCGAACTTGTTGAGGTCGTTGTAGATCCGAGGCTTGAGCCCTTGTAGAATCATGCCGTTGGCACGCTCTACTTGCCCATTCGACATGGGATGAGCCACGGCGGCCCAGTCCACCCGGATGTGGTGATCCTCGCAGAAGTCCAAGAATTTTCTGCCGGTGAACTGGGTACCGTTGTCGGTGATGATGGAGTTTGGGACCCCGAAGCGATGGGTGATGTTGGTGAAGAACGTCACCGCCTGCTCGGACCTGATGTAGTTCAGAGGTTGGACCTCGACCCACTTGGAGAATTTGTCGATGGCGACCAGCAGGTGCGTGTAGCCCCCGGGCGCCTTCTGCAAGGGGCCGACGAGGTCCAGCCCCCACACAGCAAAGGGCCAGGTGATGGGTATCGTCTACAGAGCCTGAGCGGGCAGGTGGGTTTGCTTCGCATAGAATTGACACCCTTCGCAGGTGCGGACAATTCTAGTGGCGTCAGCCACCGCCGTTGGCCAGTAGAAGCCTTGCCGAAAAGCATTCCCGACAAGGGCTCGAGGCGCTGCGTGATGGCCGCAAGCCCCCGAGTGTATCTCTTGCAGGAGTTCCTGACCTTCGGCGACGGAGATGCATCGCTGGAGGATGCCCGAGGGGCTGCGGTGGTAGAGCTCCTTCTCATCGCCCAGCAAGACGAACGACTTGGCGCGTCGCGCTACCCGCCGAGCCTTGGCTCGGTCGAGGGGTAGCTCTCCTTGGCGGAGATATTGCAGGTACGGGGTCTGCCAATTTCGATCAGGCGTGGCCCCGCTCCGCTCCTCCTCGATGCGCAGTGCCTCACCCTCGGAGGCCGAGGGTACCTCGGGTTGAACCGAGGCCGCCTCGGGCCGAGCTGAGGGTGCCTCCGGCTGTGCCGAGGGCACCTCGGGCTGGACCGAGGGCGCCTCAGACTCGAGCGCGTCGTCGATCTTGACGGAGGGTTGATGCAGATCCCGGGAGAAGACGTCCGGGGGAACCGTTGTTCGCCCCGAGGCTATTTTTGCTAGCTCGTCCGCAGTCTCGTTGTAGCGCCGAGCGATGTGGTTAAGCTCGAGCCCGTAGAACTTGTCTTCCAGGCGCCGAACCTCATCGCAGTAGGCCTCGCGGCAGTGGGAGTTCTTCATGACTTGGTCGATGACGAGCTACGAGTCACCACGAGCGTCGAGGCGCCTGACCCCTAGCTCGATGGCGATCCGCAACCCGTTGACCAGAGCCTCGTACTCAGCCACATTGTTGGACGCCGGGAAGTGGAGGCGTTGCACATAGCGTAGGTGTTTCCCGAGGGGCGAGATGAAGAGTAGGCCCGTGCCGGCTCCCATCTTCATCAGCGACCCATCGAAAAACATGGTCCAGAGCTCTGGTTGGATCGGAGCCGTCGGTAGCTGGGTGTCGACCCATTCGGCTACGAAGTCCGCCAAGACCTGGGACTTGATGGCCTTCCGAGGGGCGAACGAGATTGTCTCGCCCATGATTTCCACTTCCCACTTTGCAATCCTGCCCGAGGCCTCTCGGCACTGGATGATCTCCCCCTGGGGGAAGGATGACACCACAGTTACCGGATGAGACTCGAAGTAGTGTCGCAACTTCCGCCGCGTCAGGATCACTGCATACAGCAGCTTCTGAACTTGTGGGTAGCGGATCTTAGTTTTGGACAGTACCTCGCTGACGAAGTAAACTGGCCTCTGAACGGGCAATGCATGCCCCTCTTCTTGCCTCTCGACCACAATCGCGGCGCTAACCACCTGGGTGGTCGCGGCGACGTAGACCAAGAGGGCTTCTCCGTCAGCTGGGGGCACCAAGATAGGCACCTTTGTGAGGAGCGCCTTCAGGTTCCCGAGAGCTTCCTCGGCCTCAGGGGTCCAAGTGAAGCGCTCGGCCTTCCTTAAGAGGCGGTACAGAGGCAGGCCTCTTTCGCCGAGGCGTGAGATGAAGCGGCTCAGAGCCGCGAGACATCCCATGACCCTCTGTACGCCCTTTAAGTCCTTGATGGGACCCATGCTGGTGATGGCTGCGATCTTCTCGGGGTTGGCTTCGATGCCCCGCTCGGAGACGATGAACCCCAAGAGCATGCCCCGGGGCACCCCGAAGACACACTTCTCGGGATTGAGCTTGACGCCTTTCGCCTTGAGACATCGGAATGTCACTTCAAGGTCGGAGAGGAGGTCGGAAGCTTTCCTCGTCTTGACTACGATGTCATCGACGTAGGCTTCGACCGTGCGACCGATGTGTTCGCCGAACACATGGTTCATGCACCGCTGGTACGTCGCGCCCGCATTCCTCAAACCGAACGGCATGGTGACATAGCAGTACATGCCGAAGGGCGTGATGAAAGAAGTCGCGAGCTGGTCGGACTCTTTCATCCTGATTTGGTGATACCCTGAGTAGGCGTCGAGGAAAGACAGGGCTTCGCACCCAGCAGTGGAATCCATGATTTGATCGATGCGAGGCAGAGGGTAGGGAACCTTCGGACATGCTTTGTTGAGACCAGTGTAGTCTACACACATCCGCCATTTCCCCCCTTTCTTTCTCACAAGCACAGGGTTGGCAAGCCATTCGGGATGGAGTACCTCTTTGATGAACCCGGCTGCCATTAGCTTGTGGATCTCCTCGCCTATCGCTCTGCGCTTCTCCTCGTCGAATCGGCGCAGAGGCTGCTTGACGGGTCGGGCTCCGGTCCGAATATCCAGTGAGTGCTCGGCGACATCCCTCGGTATGCCGGGCATGTCCGAGGGACTCCACGCGAAGACGTCGGCGTTCGCGCGGAGAAAGTCGACGAGCACTGTTTCCTATTTGGGGTCGAGCCCAGAACCGATCCGGATCTGCTTGGAGGCGTCGCCACTGGGGTCGAGGGGGACGGCCTTAACCGTCTCCACTGGCTCGAAGTTGCCGGCATGACGCTTCACGTCTGGCACCTCTTTGGAGAGGCTTTCCAGGTCGGCGATGAGGGCCTCGGACTCGGCGAGGGCCTCGGCGTACTCCACGCACTCCACGTCGCATTCGAACGCGTGTTTGTACGTGGGGCCGACGGTGATGACCCCGTTGGGGCCCGGCATCTTGAGCTTCAGGTAGGTGTAGTTGGGGATGGCCATGAACTTCGCGTAGCATGGCCTCCCCAGTACCGTGTGGTAGGTTCCTCGGAACCCGACCACCTCGAACGTCAGAGTCTCCCTTCGGAAGTTGGAGGGCGTTCCGAAGCAGACGGGAAGGTCGAGTCGCCCGAGGGGCTGGACGCGCTTCCCGGGAATGATCCCGTGGAAGGGCGCAGCGCCCGCTCGGACGGAGGACAGATCGACGCGCAGGAGCCAGAGGGTCTCGGCGTAGATGATGTTGAGGCTGCTGCCCCCGTCCATAAGGACCTTGGTGAGCCTGACGTCGCCGATGACGGGGTCGACAACGAGCGGGTATTTCCCCGGGCTCGGCACGTGGTCGGGGTGATCGTCTTGGTCGAAGGTGATGGGCTTGTCGGACCAGTCTAGATAGACCGGCGCCGCCACCTTGACCGAGCAGACCTCCCGGCGCTCTTGCTTGCGGTGCCGAGCCGAGGCATTCGCCGCTTGCCCACCGTAGATCATGAAGCAGTCGCGGACCTCGGGGAACTCTCCTGCTTGGTGATCTTCCTTCTTGTCGTCGTCGCGGGCCCTGCCACCCTCCGCGGGTGGCCCGGCCCTGTGGAAGTGGCGCCGAAGCATGACGCACTCCTCAAGGGTGTGCTTGACGGGCCCCTGATGATAGGGGCACGGCTCCTTGAGCATCTTGTCAAAGAGGTTGGCACCTCCGGGGGGCTTCCGAGGGTTCTTGTGCTCGGCGGCGGCGACGAGGTCCGCGTCTGCGGCGTCGCGTTTCGCTTGCGACTTCTTCTTGCCTTTCTTCTTGGCGCCGCGCTGAGTAGACGCCTCAGGAGCATCTTCCGGTGGGCGGCCCTGGGGCTGCTTGTCCTTTCGGAAGATAGCCTCGACCGCCTCCTGGCCAGAGGCGAACTTGGTGGCGATGTCCATCAGCTCGCTCGCCCTGGTGGGGGTCTTGCGACCCAACTTGCTCACCAGGTCGTGGCAGGTGGTGCCGGCAAGGAACGCGCCGATGACATCCGAGTCGGTGATGTTGGGCAGCTCGGTGCGCTGCTTCGAGAATCGCCGGATGTAGTCCCGGAGAGACTCTCCTGGCTGCTGTCGGCAGCTTCGGAGGTCCCAGGAATTCCCGGGGCGCACATACGTGCCCTGGAAATTGCCAGCGAAGGCTTGGACCAAGTCATCCCAGTTGGAGATCTGCCCCGGAGGCAGGTGCTCCAACCAGGCGCGAGCGGTGTCGGAGAGGAACAGGGGGAGGTTGCGGATGATGAGGTTGTCGTCGTCCGTTCCACCTAGCTGGCAGGCCAGGCGGTAGTCCGCGAGCCACAATTCCGGTCTCGTTTCCCCCGAGTACTTTGTGATAGTAGTCGGGGGTCGGAATCGGGTCGGGAACGGTGCCCGTCGGATGGCCCGGCTGAAGGCCTGCGGACCGGGTGGTTCGGGCGAGGGACTCCGATCCTCCCCCGCTGTCGTAGCGTCCCCCACGCCTGGGGTGATAGCCTCGGCGCACCCTCTCGTCGAGGTGGGCCCGACGGTCGCGATGATGGTGCTCGTTGCCGAGGTGGCCCGGGGCCGCAGGCGCGGTGTTGCGCGTGCGCCCGGTGTAGACCGAGGTTTCCCGCATGAATCGGGAAGTCGCGGCATGAGGTTCCGAGGGGTATCCTTGCCTTCGGGAGGCAGAGCTCTCGGCCCGTCGGACCGCAGCGCCTTCCAGGAGATTCTTGAGCTCTCCTTGGATTCGCCGACCCTCGGTGGTTGATGGCTCCGGCATTGCACGGAGAAGCATCGCTGCTGCAGCTAGGTTCTGACCGACCCCACTGGATGCGGGTGGCGTCCTGACCCTGACGTCGTTGGCGACGCGGAGCTGGAGACCCTGGGGCAGGTGACGTATTTCTCCGGCCGGGGGTTGGCCCGCCCATGCCTGCCCGACGTCCCGGCGGATCGGCTCAAGCGCTCCTGCTCCCTCATCGAGCCTGGCCTGCGCCCCGCGGACTTGCTCGAGCTGTGGGTCATGACCCCCCGCCGGAACGGGGACCACAGCTAGCTCCCGTGGGATGTTAGCGCGGGGCATCGGCCTAGGGAGATCACCGTCCTCCGGCACGCCGAGATGATTGCCTTCGGAGGGACCCCCTAGATCGACGTGGAAACATTCGCGGCTTGGGCCGCAGTCCTCGTCGTCGAGGCTGCGGCTACCGTCGGAACAGTCGGAGAGGCAGTAGTCACATGCGGTCATGAAGTCCCGCATGGCACTAGGGTTGCCAAGTCTAGAGAAATCCCAACAGATGTTGGGGTCGTCGTCTTCCTCGGACCCGGAGGGCCCATAGGTCGAGACGTCCGTCAGCCGGTCCCAAGGCGACCGCGTGCGAAACCCCAGAGGGTTTGAACTCGCCTCTACGAGAGTGCCCGCCAAAGCAAGGTCGCTAGGCAGGTTGAGGCTGAATCTAAATGACGTAGGATGGGAATCGGTCGGTACCTTTTGGTCGACGAACGGCGATGAAGTCACGTCGGGGACTGACTGCACCGTCATCTCAGGTACGAGGGTGACACCTAGCAAGCCTTCCGCGAGCATGCTGGCGTCGTCCGCTTGCTCGGGATTGGCGTGTCGTGGGGAGACTGCGCTCGCCTTCGTCTCAAACGCGAGGTCGACGCCCGACGCGCCCCCCGTTGGGGCGCTAGGGACGTCGATTCGCTCGACAGCCGATGAGGCGCGGCCTCCCGCTTGGCCTTGGTTGCCCCACCTCCTCCTCCGTTGGCGGGGGAGAGGACGGGGCGAGCTCGAATGTTGTTCTTCCACCACGCGGGGAAGACGTCGTCGATTCCGCCGCCGGTGGGCGGGCTGTCGGCCGCCATTGTCGTCGTCGCGCGGCAGTGGAAGGAGTATCATGTCGTAGCTGCCGTCGAAGGACATGAACTCAAGACTCCCGAAACGGAGCACCGTCCCGGGTTGGAGAGGTTGCTGGAGACTGCCCATCTGGAGCTTGACGGGAAGCTGTTCGTCAACACGCAGCAGGTCCCTACCTGGCGCGTCAACTGTCGGCGTTTCGAGACCGGGGGGTCCCTAAGCCGACGAGTGAATGTCGCCGCGTGCCCCAGCCCAGATGGGTCGACGCGAGGCCGAGCGCGAAGGGGGGAAGTGAGGTGGCCGGAGATGGGCGTGAGAGAGGTGGAAATCCCGCGGCCTTCGTGTTCGTCCCGCGCCCAGGTCGGGTGTGCTTGCAGTAGGGGGTTACAAGCGTCCACGCGGGAGAGGGAAGCGAGCGGCCCCAAGAGAGCGCCTGTCCCGTCCTCGTCCCCGCGCGGCCAACCCTCTCTAAGAGGGCCCTGGTCCTTCCTTTTATAGGCGTAAGGAGAGGATCCAGGTGTACAATGGGGGTGTAGCAGAGTGCTACGTGTCTAGCGGGGGAGAGCTAGCGCCCTAAGTACATGCCGATGTGGTAGCCGGAGAGATTTTGGCACCCAGCTGGTGTGATGTCGTGGCCGTTGGAGGAGCGATGGAGCCTGGCGGAGGGACAGCTGTCGGAGCGGTTGAGTCCTTGCTGACGTCCTCCTGCTTCCGTAAGAGAGCTGAGAGCCGTCGTCGTCACAGAGCATGCGGGGCGCCATCATTGCCTATCCGGCGGAGCTAGCCAGATGGGACACCGGTCTTGTTCTCTGCGGCCCGAGTCAGCTCGGGGTAGGGTGATGATGGCGCTTCCTGTTGACGTGGCTGGCCTGCGCCCTAGGTTGGGCGACGCGGAGGCTCCTCCGAAGCCGAGGTCGAGTCTGTCTTCCATGGCCGAGGCCGAGTCCGAGCCCCTGGGTCGGGCGAGGCGGAAGTCGTTCGGCAGAGGCCAGGGCGGAGTCCGAGCCCTGGGGTCGGGCGAAGCGGAGTTCGTCGTCTTCTGGGGCTGAGCCCGAGTTCGAGCCCTGGGGTCGGGCGAAGCGGAGTTCGTCGTCTTCCGGGACTTAGCCCGAGTCCAAGCCCTGGGTCGGGCAGAGCGGAGTTCGCCGTCTTCCGGGACTTAGCCCGAGTCCGAGCCCTGGGTCGGGCGGAGCGGAGTTCGCCGTCTTCCGGGACTTAGCCCGAGTCCGAGCCCTGGGTCGGGTGGAGCTTCCTATGGTGCCTTTGGCAGGGCCTGACTGCCTGTCAGTCTCACTCTGTCAAGTGGCACTGCGGTCGGAGTGGCGCAGGCGGCGCTGTCCTTCTGTCAGGCCGGTCAGTGGAGCGGTGAAGTGACGGTGGTCACTTCGGCTCTGCCGGGGGGCGCGCGTCAGGACAAAGGTGTCAGGTCACCTTTGCATTAAATGCTCCTGCGACTTGGTCGGTCGGTGCGGCGATTTAGTCAGGGTTGCTTCTTAGCGAAGGCAGGGCCTCGGGCGAGCCGGAAATATGTCTGCAGTTGGAGGGGGGCCTCGGGCGAGACGGAAATCCTCCGGGGTCGGCTGCCCTTGCCTAAGGCTAGGCTCGGGCGAGGCGTGATCGAGTCACTCGAATGGACTGATCCCTGACTTAATCGCACCCATCAGGCCTTAGCAGCTTTATGCTGATGGGGGTTACCAGCTGAGAATTAGGAGTCTTGAGGGTACCCCTAATTATGGTCCCCGACAAGTGGTGAGCGGCATAGGCTAATAGAATGTGAATAGACTCTAGCCTAGCCACAAGAGGAAAAGTCTCCTCGAAATCCAAACCTGCGACTTGGGCATAACCTTTTGCCACAAGTCGAGCCTTGTTTCTTGTCACCACCTCGTGCTCGTCCTGTTTGTTGCGGAACACCCACTTGGTTCCCACAACATTTTGCTTGGGACATGGCATCATGCTCCAAACTTCATTCCTGTTGAAATTGTTGAGCTCTTCCTGCATGGCCAACATCCAGTCTGGATCTTGCAATGCCTCTTCTACCCTGAAAGGCTCAATAGAAGAGACAAATGAGTAATACTCACAAAAGTTAGCTAATCTTGAGCGAGTAGTTACTCCCTTGCTTATATCACCCAAAATCTGGTCGACGGGATGATTCCTTTGAATCGTCGCTTGGACTTGAGTTGGAGGGGCCCGTGGTGCTTCTTCCTCCAAAGTGAAAGGGAAATGTGCCCTTGGGCCATTTCTAAGTATTTTGGTGATTGAGTGCCAACACATGTGTTTAATTGTGAAGTTATATTCATGGATGAACAAGGTGCAAATCATGAAGTAAAGGTATGTTTCTAAGCCTTAGTACATTGGTTTTATGGACTAACATATTTGTCTAAGTGTTAGAAACAGAAAGAAGAAAAAGAGAAAAGGGGAGAGAATGACTTGGCTGTGTGCAGCCAAGTCTCAGTTCGGTCTGGAGCACCGGACTGTCCGGTGTGCACCGGACAGTGTCCGGTGCGCCAGGCTGCCTCGACTCGAACTGGCTGCTCTCGGGAATTCGCCGACGGCGTACGGCTAAAATTCACCGGACTGTCCGGTGTGCACCGGACTGTCCGGTGAGCCAACGGTCGGCCAGGGCCAACGGTCGGCCGCGCAATCCGCGCAGGACACGTGGCCGGGCCAACGGTCGGAAGACGGCACCGGACTGTCCGGTGTGCACCGGACATGTCCGGTGCGCCAACGGCGCCAGATCTGCCAACGGTCTGCAACGGTCGTCTTCGCCGTTTAAGGAAACAAATCGGGCACCGGACAGTGTCCGGTGTGCACCGGACTGTCCGGTGCCCCCGACGACAGAAGGCAAGGATGGCCTTCCAGATTTGTTCTCAACGGCTCCTAGCTGCCTTGGGGCTATAAAAGGGACCCCTAGGCGCATGGAGGAGGACACCAAGCATTCCTACAACACTTCTAAGCACCAAGACATTGATCTCACGCATTCGTTTCGTTGTGATAGCATATAGAGCTCTTTTGGAGTTGTGAACTCTTTGTGTTGCGTTGCGAGCTCTTATTGCGACTTGTGTGCGTGTTGTTGCTCTGATTTCCGAGTCTTGTGTGCGTTGCTCATTCCCACCTTACTCCGTACTTCTTTGTGAATCTTAAGTGTAAGGGCGAGAGGCTCCAAGTTGTGGAGATTCCTCGCAAACGGGATATTGAGGAGAAAAGCATAACACTGTGGTATTCAAGTTGATCATTGGATCACTTGAGAGGAGTTGAGTGCAACTCTCGTCCGTTGGGACGCCACAACGTGGAGTAGGCAAGTTTTGTACTTGGCCGAACCACGGGATAAATCACCGTGTCATCTCTGTGTTGAACTTCTTGTGATTACCATCTTCGCTCTAGCCACTTGGCATTAACTGTGCTAACACTTAATCAAAGTTTTGTGGCTTAAGTTTTTGAAGTTTACAGGATCACCTATTCACCCCCCCCCCCCTCTAGGTGCTCTCAATTGGTATCGGAGCCGTTCTATTCACAAAGGGACTAACCGCCCGAATAGATGGATCCTAAGGGGAAGGGTATAGTGATCAACGACAAAGAAAAGGAGACCTTCGTCAACGAGCCGAAGGACGACAAGCCTACCGACTCCGGCTCGGGCCATAGACGGAAGGAAGGGAGGAAGAAGAAGACAAGGCGCATCAAGGAGATCGTCTACTACGACAGCGATGAGTCTACTTCCTCCCAAAAGGACGACCACAGCGACTACGAGAGGAAGAAATCGGTTAATTCGAACTTTTCTTTTGACTACTCTCGTATTCCGCAAAGTTCACATTCACATTTGCTCTCCATTCCACTCGGCAAGCCCCCACACTTTGATGGAGAGGACTACGGATTTTGGAGCCACAAAATGCGTAGTCACCTATTCTCTCTCCATCCTAGTATTTGGGAGATTGTAGAGAGTGGAATGCATTTTGATAGTTCGGATAGTCCCATGTTCATTAATGAACAAATTCATAAGAATGCACAAGCTACTACTGTTCTTCTAGCTTCCTTGTGCAGGGATGAATACCATAAAGTGAGCGGCTTGGATAACGCCAAGCAAATCTGGGACACCCTCAAGATTTCTCATGAGGGGAACGACGTCACCTTGCTCACCAAGATGGAGTTGGTGGAGGGAGAGCTTGGACGGTTCGCGATGATAAGGGGCGAGGAGCCGACGCAAACATACAACCGGCTCAAGACCCTTATCAACAAGATAAGAAGCTACGGGAGCACGCGATGGACGGACCACGACGTCGTCCGCCTAATGCTCAGGTCATTTACCGTTCTTGATCCTCACTTGGTGAACAATATCCGTGAAAATCCCAGGTACACCAAGATGTCGCCCGAAGAAGTTCTTGGGAAATTCGTTAGCGGGCGAATGATGATCAAGGAGGCGAGGTATGTGGACGACGCCTTGAATGGTCCGATCAACGAGCCGCAACCCCTTGCTCTCAAGGCAACACGAAGCAAGGAGGCGCTACCTAGCAAGGTGGCACAGATTGAGGCGGCTGGCCTTAATAATGAAGAGATGGCTCTCATCATCAAAAGATTCAAGACGGTGCTTAAAGGTCACAAGGGACAACCAAGCAAGACCAAAGCCAAGGGGAAGCGCTCATGCTTCAAATGCGGTAAGCTTGGTCATTTCATTGCTAACTGTCCCGATAATGAAAGTGACCAGGAAAAGGGGAACAAAAGAGAGAAGAAGAAGCAATACAAGAAGGCAAAGGGCGAGGCGCATCTAGGAAAGGAGTGGGACTCGGATTGCTCCTCCTCTGACTCCGACAACGAAGGACTCGCCGCCACTGCCTTCAACAAATCGGCTCTCTTCCCCAACGAGCGTCTCACTTGCCTTATGGCAAGGGAGAAGAAGGTGAGTACTCAAGACTCCACTTATGCTTCTTCCAGTGATAGTGAGTCTAGTGATGATGATATAGATTATTCTTGCTTGTTCAAGGGCTTAGATAGATCTAAGATAGATAAAATCAATGAATTGATTGATGCTTTGAATGAAAAGGATAGGCTTTTAGAAAAGCAAGAGGATTTATTGTATGATGAACATGATAAGTTTGTAGAGGCACAAAAATCATATGCTTTAGAAGTGAAAAGAAATGAAGTGCTTTCTAGTGAAATATCTTCTTGTCATGAAACCATTGCTACTTTACAAAGTGTTAACCATGATTTAAATGCTAAATTAGAAGTAACAAATAAATCTAAGTCTTGTGTTGAAAATGTTACAATTTGCACTAGGTGTAAGGATTTTAATGTTAACACTTGTAGCAAACACTTAGTTTCAATTTCAAAACTAAAAGATGAAGTGGCTAGTCTTAATGCTCAACTTAAGACTAGCAAGAGTGAAGTTGAAAAGATAAAATTTGCAAGGGATGCCTATACAATTGGAAGACATCCCTCAATTAAGGATGGGCTTGGCTTCAAGAGGGAAGCCAAGAACTTAACAAGCCATAAGGCCCCCATCTTCGTCAAGGAGAAGGGGAAGGCTCCTATGGCTAGTAATGCTAAAAGGAATCATGCTTTTATGTATTATGATAGGAGACATGCTAGAAATGCTTATAATCATTTTGATTCACATGTTTATGATTCTCATGCCATGTTTGCTTCTAGTTCTTCTTATAAGCATGGTAGAGATATGTGTAGGAGAAATGTTGTACATATGCCTAGGAGAGATATTGCTCATGTACCTAGAAAGAATGTTATTCATGCTCCTAGGAAAGTAGTGAATGAACCTTCTACCATTTATTATGCTTGTAATGCTCCCTTTGCTATTTGTAGAAAGGGTAAGAAGGTAGTTGCTAGGAAATTAGGGGCTAGATGCAAGGGAGATAAATCTTGCATTTGGGTCCCTAAAGATATTTGTGCTAACCTTGCAGGACCCAACATGAGTTGGGTACCTAAGACCCAAGCCTAAATTTGCCTTGCAGGTTTATGCATCCGGGGGTTCAAGCTGGATTATCGACAGCGGATGCACAAACCATATGACGGGGGAGAAGAAGATGTTCACCTCCTACGTCAAGAATAAGGATTCCCAAGATTCAATTATATTCGGTGATGGGAATCAAGGCAAGGTAAAAGGGTTAGGTAAAATTGCAATTTCTAATGAGCATTCTATATCAAATGTATTCCTAGTGGAGAGTCTTGGATATAATTTGCTATCTGTTAGTCAACTATGTCAAATGGGATATAATTGCCTTTTTACTAATGTAGATGTGTCTGTCTTTAGAAGATGTGATGGTTCACTAGCTTTTAAGGGTGTACTAGACGGCAAGCTTTACTTGGTAGATTTTGCAAAAGAAGAGGCCGGTCTAGATGCATGCTTAATGGCTAAGACTTGCATGGGCTGGCTGTGGCATCGCCGCTTAGCACATGTGGGGATGAAGAACCTCCACAAGCTTCTAAAGGGAGAACACGTGATAGGTCTAACAAATGTTTATTTCGAAAAAGATAGACCTTGTGCAGCTTGTCAGGCAGGAAAACAAGTGGGAGGAGCACATCACAGCAAGAATGTGATGACCACGTCAAGACCTCTGGAGCTGCTGCATATGGACCTCTTCGGACCCGTCGCCTATCTAAGCATAGGAGGAAGTAAGTATGGTTTAGTTATTGTTGATGACTTTTCCCGCTTCACTTGGGTGTTCTTTTTGCAGGATAAGTCTGAAACCCAAGGGACCATCAAGCGCTTCCTCAGGAGAGCTCAAAATGAGTTTGAGCTCAAGGTGAAGAAGATAAGGAGCGACAACGGGTCCGAGTTCAAGAACCTTCAAGTGGAGGAGTTTCTTGAGGAGGAAGGGATCAAGCACGAGTTCTCCGCTCCCTACACACCACAACAAAATGGTGTGGTAGAGAGGAAGAACAGGACGCTAATCGATATGGCAAGGACGATGCTTGGAGAGTTCAAGACCCCCGAGTGCTTTTGGTCGGAAGCCGTGAACACGGCTTGCCACGCCATCAACAGGGTCTACCTTCACCGCCTCCTCAAGAAGACGTCATATGAGCTACTAACCGGTAACAAACCCAATGTATCTTACTTTCGTGTTTTTGGGAGCAAGTGCTACATTCTAGTGAAGAAGGGTAGAAATTCTAAGTTTGCTCCCAAAGCTGTAGAAGGGTTTTTATTAGGTTATGATTCAAATACAAAGGCGTATAGGGTCTTCAACAAATCATCGGGTTTGGTTGAAGTCTCTAGCGACGTTGTATTTGATGAGACTAATGGCTCTCCAAGAGAGCAAGTTGTTGATTGTGATGATGTAGATGAAGAAGATGTTCCAACGGCCGCTATACGAACCATGGCGATTGGAGACGTTCGGCCACAGGAACAAGATGAACGAGATCAACCTTCTTCCTCAACGACGGTGCATCCCCCAACTCAAAATGATGAACAGGTTCATCAAAAGGAGGCGTGTGATCAAGGGGGAGCACAAGATGATCATGTGATGGAGGAAGAAGCGCAACCGGCACCTCCAACCCAAGTTCGAGCGATGATCCAAAGGGATCATCCCGTCGACCAAATTCTGGGTGACATTAGCAAGGGAGTAACTACTCGGTCTCGATTAGTTAATTTTTGTGAACATTACTCTTTTGTCTCCTCTATTGAGCCTTTCAGGGTAGAGGAGGCCTTGCTAGATCCGGACTGGGTGTTGGCCATGCAGGAGGAACTTAACAACTTCAAGCGCAATGAAGTTTGGACGCTGGTGCCTCGTCCCAAGCAAAATGTTGTGGGAACCAAGTGGGTGTTCCGCAACAAACAAGACGAGCACGGAGTGGTGACAAGGAACAAGGCTCGACTTGTGGCAAAAGGTTATGCCCAAGTCGCAGGTTTGGACTTTGAGGAGACTTTTGCTCCTGTGGCTAGGCTAGAGTCCATTCGTATCTTGCTAGCATATGCCGCTCACCATTCTTTCAGGTTGTACCAAATGGATGTGAAGAGCGCTTTCCTCAACGGGCCAATAAAGGAGGAGGTGTACGTGGAGCAACCCCCTGGCTTCGAGGATGAGCGGTACCCCGACCATGTGTGTAAGCTCTCTAAGGCGCTCTATCGACTTAAACAAGCCCCAAGAGCATGGTATGAATGCCTTAGAGATTTCTTACTTGCTAATGCTTTCAAGGTTGGGAAAGCCGATCCAACTCTTTTTACAAAGACATGTGATGGTGATTTGTTTGTATGCCAAATTTATGTCGATGACATAATATTTGGTTCTACTAATCAAAAGTCTTGTGAAGAGTTTAGCAGGGTGATGACGCAGAAATTCGAGATGTCGATGATGGGCGAGTTGAACTACTTCCTTGGGTTCCAAGTGAAGCAACTCAAGGACGGCACCTTCATCTCCCAAACGAAGTACACGCAAGATCTGCTAAAGCGGTTTGGGATGAAGGACGCAAAGCCCGCAAAGACGCCGATGGGAACCGACGGACACACCGACCTCAACAAAGGAGGTAAGTCCGTTGATCAAAAAGCATACCGGTCAATGATAGGGTCTTTACTTTATTTATGTGCTAGTAGACCGGATATTATGCTTAGCGTATGCATGTGTGCTAGATTTCAATCCGATCCTAAGGAGTGTCACTTGGTGGCGGTGAAGCGAATTCTTAGATATTTAGTCGCTACGCCTTGCTTCGGGATCTGGTATCCAAAGGGGTCTAACTTTGACTTGATTGGGTACTCAGATTCCGACTATGCTGGATGTAAGGTCGATAGGAAGAGTACATCAGGGACGTGCCAATTCTTAGGAAGGTCCCTGGTGTCATGGAACTCTAAGAAACAAACCTCCGTTGCCCTATCCACCGCTGAGGCCGAGTACGTTGCCGCAGGACAGTGTTGCGCGCAACTACTTTGGATGAGGCAAACCCTCCGGGACTTTGGCTACAATCTGAGCAAAGTCCCACTCCTATGTGATAATGAGAGTGCTATCCGAATAGCGGAAAATCCTGTTGAGCACAGCCGCACAAAGCACATAGACATCCGGCATCACTTTTTGAGAGACCACCAGCAAAAGGGAGATATCGAAGTGTTTTATGTTAGCACCGAGAACCAGCTAGCCGATATCTTTACCAAGCCTTTAGATGAGAAGACCTTTTGCAGGCTGCATAGTGAGCTAAATGTCTTAGATTCGCGGAACTTGGATTGAATTGTAGCATACATGTATTTATGCCTTTGATCATGTTCATTCTGCAATTTCGTTGCTTATTATGGTGCTCAAGTTGTACAAACACTCCCTGGACCTCACAAGTCCGTTGCAAAGTGATGCACATGTTTAGGGGGAGACATGTTACAACTTGACCCTTTGAGACTAACCATATGCTTGAGTTTGTTTGATTTAGTCTCAAAGGAGAATTGAAAGGGAACAGGTGGACTTGGACCATGAAAGACTTCCACTGCACTCCGATGAGAGGGTAACTTATTCCAAGTCCATCTCATGAACTCTTATTGCCTATTTGCTCTTAATTGAAGATTTTGGTGAGGCAATGGGGTTAAAGGGCCAAGATTGATCCCGTTTTGGTGCTTGATGCCAAAGGGGGAGAAAATAAAGGCCAAAGCAATAAATGGATCAGCTACCACTTGAGAGATTTTGAAAATAATAGAATAGAGTTTTTGGTTTGTCAAAATTCTTATGTTGTCTCTCTTGTCAAAAGTTGGCTTCTTGTGGGGAGAAGTATTGTTTATGGGAAAAAGGGGGAGTTTTTGAAATCTTTGATCAATCTCTTTTGGAATGACTCTCTTTTTGCTTAAACATGTGTGTTTAACTTAGAGATAGAGATTTGAGTTTGATTTGCAAAAACAAACCAAGTGGTGGCAAAGGATGATCCATATATGCCAAAATTGAATAAAACTTAAATTTATTTGAAGTGAGTTTGCACTTGTTCTAGTTGCTTTATGTTGTGTTGGCATAAATCACCAAAAAGGGGGAGATTGAAAGGGAAATGTGCCCTTGGGCCATTTCTAAGTATTTTGGTGATTGAGTGCCAACACATGTGTTTAATTGTGAAGTTATATTCATGGATGAACAAGGTGCAAATCATGAAGTAAAGGTATGTTTCTAAGCCTTAGTACATTGGTTTTATGGACTAACATATTTGTCTAAGTGTTAGAAACAGAAAGAAGAAAAAGAGAAAAGGGGAGAGAATGACTTGGCTGTGTGCAGCCAAGTCTCAGTTCGGTCTGGAGCACCGGACTGTCCGGTGTGCACCGGACAGTGTCCGGTGCGCCAGGCTGCCTCGACTCGAACTGGCTGCTCTCGGGAATTCGCCAACGGCGTACGGCTAAAATTCACCGGACTGTCCGGTGTGCACCGGACTGTCCGGTGAGCCAACGGTCGGCCAGGGCCAACGGTCGGCCGCGCAATCCGCGCAGGACACGTGGCCGGGCCAACGGTCGGAAGACGGCACCGGACTGTCCGGTGTGCACCGGACATGTCCGGTGCGCCAACGGCGCCAGATCTGCCAACGGTCTGCAACGGTCGTCTTCGCCGTTTAAGGAAACAAATCGGGCACCGGACAGTGTCCGGTGTGCACCGGACTGTCCGGTGCCCCCGACGACAGAAGGCAAGGATGGCCTTCCAGATTTGTTCTCAACGGCTCCTAGCTGCCTTGGGGCTATAAAAGGGACCCCTAGGCGCATGGAGGAGGACACCAAGCATTCCTACAACACTTCTAAGCACCAAGACATTGATCTCACGCATTCGTTTCGTTGTGATAGCATATAGAGCTCTTTTGGAGTTGTGAACTCTTTGTGTTGCGTTGCGAGCTCTTATTGCGACTTGTGTGCGTGTTGTTGCTCTGATTTCCGAGTCTTGTGTGCGTTGCTCATTCCCACCTTACTCCGTACTTCTTTGTGAATCTTAAGTGTAAGGGCGAGAGGCTCCAAGTTGTGGAGATTCCTCGCAAACGGGATATTGAGGAGAAAAGCATAACACTGTGGTATTCAAGTTGATCATTGGATCACTTGAGAGGAGTTGAGTGCAACTCTCGTCCGTTGGGACGCCACAACGTGGAGTAGGCAAGTTTTGTACTTGGCCGAACCACGGGATAAATCACCGTGTCATCTCTGTGTTGAACTTCTTGTGATTACCATCTTCGCTCTAGCCACTTGGCATTAACTGTGCTAACACTTAATCAAAGTTTTGTGGCTTAAGTTTTTGAAGTTTACAGGATCACCTATTCACCCCCCCCTCTAGGTGCTCTCACAAAGCTAGTTCTTCCTGTGCTCCCCCTTGATCACGCGCCTCTTCTTGAGGAACCTGTTCATCATCTTGAGTTGGGGGATGCACCATCATTGAGGAAGAAGGTTGATCTTGCTCTTGGTGTTCCTTTGGTCGCACATCTCCAATCGCCATCGTGTGCATTTCGGTCGTTGGAACATCATCTTCATCTACATCATCAAGATCAACTTGCTCTCTTGGAGAGCCATTAGTTTCATCAAATACAACGTCGCTAGAGACTTCAACCAAACCCGATGATTTGTTGAAGACTCTATACGCCTCTGTATTTGAGTCATAACCTAGCAAAAACCCTTCTACAGCTTTGGGAGCAAATTTGGAATTTCTACCTTTCTTTACTAGAATATTACATTTACTCCCAAATACACGAAAGTATGAAACGTTGGGTTTATTACCGGTTAGAAGTTCATACGAGGTCTTCTGAGGAGGCGATGAAGGTAGACTCGGTTTATGGCGTGGCAAGCTATGTTCACAGCTTCCGACCAAAACCGCTCGGGTGTCTTGAATTCTCCAAGCATCGTCCTCGCCATGTCGATAAGCATCCTATTCTTCATCTCTACCACACTGTTTTGCTGTGGTGTGTAAGGAGCGGAGAACTCGTGCTTGATTCCTTCCTCGTCAAGGTACTCCTCCACTTGTAAGTTCTTGAACTTGGACCGGTGGTCGCTTCTTATCTTTTTCACCTTGAGCTCAAATTCGTTTTGAGCTCTCCTTAGAAAGCGCTTTAGGGTCCCTTGGGTTTCTAATTTATCCTGCAAAAAGAATACCCAAGTGATGTGGGAAAAATTATCATCAATAACAAGACATACTTACTTCCCCTGATGCTGAGGTAGGCGACGGGTCCGAAGAGGTCCATATGAAGTAGCTCCAGAGGTCTTGATGTGGTCATCACATTCTTGTTGTGATGAGTGCTTCCCACCTATTTACCTGCTTGACAAGCTGCACAAGGTCTATCTTTTTTGAAAAATACATTGGTTAGACCTAACACATGTTCTCCTTTAGAAGTTTATGAAGGTTCTTCATCCCAACATGTGCTAGACGGCAATGACACAGCCAACCCATGCTAGTCTTAGCAATTAAGCATGCATCTAGATCGGCCTCCTCTTTCGAAAAATCAACTAAGTAGAGTTTGCCGTCTAGTACACCCTTAAAAGCTAATGAACCATCACTCCTTCTAAAGACAAACACATCTACATTGGTAAATAGACAATTATAACCCATATTACACAGTTGACTGACAGATAATAAGTTGTACCCAAGCGATTCAACTAAGAACACATTGGATATGGAATGCTCGGATGAAATGGCTATCTTTCCTAGTCCTTTAACCTTGCCTTGGTTCCCATCTCCAAAAATGATCGAGTCCTGGGAATCCTTGCTCTTGACGTAGGAGGTGAACATCTTCTTCTCCCCTGTCATGTGGTTTGTGCATCCGCTGTCGATAATCTAGCTTGAGCCCCCGGATGCATAAACCTGCAAGGCAATTTACACTTGGGTTTTAGGTACCCAACTTTTGTTGGGTCCTACGAGGTTAGTTGCAATAGCCTTTGGGACCCAAATGCAAGTCTTGTCTCCCTTGCATTTGAACCCCAACTTTCTAGCAACCACTTTTTCATTTTTACATGAAAGTACAAACGTAGTGTTGCAAGCATGAAAGACAGTGGTAGGTTTATTACACATTTTCTTAGGAGCATGAGACACAAAATTTCTCCTAGGCCTACCATTAAAATTAGAACTTGAAGCAATCATAGCATGAGAATCAAAAGCATTATAACTCCTATTATAATGAGAATTTCTAGAAAATTTTCTATCATTATACATGAAAGCATGATTCTTTTGATTACTACTAGCCATATGGGCCTTCCCTTTCTCCTTGTTGGGAATGGGAGCCCTTTGGCTTGTTAAGTTCTTGGCTTCCTTTCGAAAGCCAAGTCTATCCTTAATTGAGGGATGTCTACCAACGGTGTAGGCATCCCTAGCAAATTTTAACTTATCAAAGTCATTTTTGCATGTCTTAAGTTGGGCATTAAGACTTGCCACTTCACCATTTAATTTTTGCATGTCTTCCGTCCATCTCATGCTTCCATAGCTCCTGATCTTGTTGACCAGGGTCTTGAGCCTGTTGTACGTTTGTGTTGGCTCCTCTCCCCTGATCATCGCGAACCTTCCCAGCTTGCCTTCCACCAACTCCATTTTGGTGATCATGGTGGCGTCGTTTCCCTCATATGATATTTTGAGGGTGTCCCAGATTTGCTTGGCGTTATCCAAGCCGCTCACCTTGTTGTACTCGTCCCTGCACAAGGATGCTAGCAAAACAGTGGTAGCTTGTGCATTTTTATGGATTTGCTCATTAATAAATACAGGGTTATCCGTACTATCAAATTGCATTCCATTCTCAACTATCTCCCAAATACTAGGATGGAGAGAGAAAAGGTGACTACGCATTTTGTGACTCCAAAAAGAGTAGTCTTCTCCATCAAAGTGTGGAGGTTTCCCAAGAGGGATAGATAGCAAATGAGCATTAGAGTTGAATGGAATGCGAGAATAATCAAATGAAAAATTTGAGTTAACCAGTTTCTTTTTCTCATCATCGTTGTCTCTTGGGGAAGAAGACTCGTCGCTGTCATAGTAGACGATCTTCTTGATGCGCCTCTTCTTCTTCCCGTCCTTCTTCTTGTGACTCGAGCCAGAGTCAGTGGGCTTGTCGTTCCTTGGCTCGTTGAAGATGGACTCCTCCTTATCGTTGACCACCATCCCCTTTCCCTTAGGATCCATCTCTTCGGGTGATTAGTCCCTTACGTGAAGAGAACGGCTCCGATACCAATTGAGAGCACCTAGAGGGGGGTGAATAGGTGATCCTGTAAAATTCAAATACTAATAGCCACAAAATTTGGTTAAGTGTTAGTACGGCTAAGTAGCGAGCTCTTGCGAACACACAAGTATCACAGAGAAACAATCACAAGAGACACGCGAGTTTATCCCGTGGTTCGGTCAAGTATAACACTTGCCTACCTCCATGTTGTGGCATCCCAATGGACGAGGGTTGCACTCAACCCCTTTCAAGTGATCCAATGATCAACTTGAATACCATGACTTTTCTTTGCTTATCTCTTTTTCCCGTTTGCGAGGAATCTCCACAAGTTGGAGTCTCTCGCCCTTACAACAAAGATCACAGTGAAAGCATAAGAGTAAGGGTGGGAAGCAACACACACAAATCCGCAGCAATACACATGCACACATGCCAAGACTTGAGCTCAAAATGAAGCACAACGAGTTCACAACTAGAACGGAGCTCAAATCACTAACACAGTCGATCAAGTGCGTGGAGACGGAGTGTGGAAGACTTAGAATGCTTAGAGTATGCTTGGGTCACTCCTCCATGCGCCTAGGGGTCCCTTTTATAGCCCCAAGGCAGCTAGGAGCCGTTGGAGACCAACAAGGAAGGCTAAGATTGCCTTCTGTCGGGTGGCGCACCGGACAGTCCGGTGTGCCACCGGACAGCCACTGTAGTTTGTCCGGTGCTGATCTCCTTCCTTTTCTGGCGCAGACGACCATTGCACCTCGGCGTCGGTTGGCGCACCGGACACTGTCCGGTGCACACTGGACAGTCCGGTGCCCCTTCTGATCATTGGTGCGGGCCACGTGTCGCCTGCCAATTTCGCTACCGACCGTTGCGCAGTCGACCGTTGGCTCACCGGACAGTCCGGTGCACCACTAGACAGTCCGATGAATTTTAGCCGTACGTCGTTGAACTTTTCCCGAGAGCGACGACTTCGCCGCGGACGACTCACCGGACAGTCCGGTGCTCCACCGGACAGTCCAGTGAATTATAGTCATAGGCCGTCGTCGAGTCCCGAGAGTGGCCTATTCACCGAGACTGGTCTGGCGCACCGGACACTGTCCGGTGCACTCAGACTGAGCAGTAGTTAGCTGTACACAACCAACTCTTTTCCAATCCATTTTCTCCTGTTTCTAGCACTTAGACACAATACATTAGTACCCAAATCAATGTACTAAGTCTAGAAACTTACCTTGTTACATGATTTGCACTTCTTCAATCTTTGGCACAAATTAACACTTAGAGAATATGTGTTGGGCACTTAATCACCAAAACACTTTAGAAATGGCCCAAGGGCACATTTCCCTTTCAATCTCCCCCTTTTTGGTGAATTATAGCCGTACGCCGCCGTCGAGTCCCGAGAGTGGCCTGTTCACCGAGACTGGTCTGGCACACCGGACAGTGGACACTGTCCGGTGCACCACCAGACAGTCCGGTGCACTCAGACCGAGCAGCAGTTGACTGTACACACCCAACTCTTTTCCAATCCATTTTCTCCTGTTTCTAGCACTTAGACACAATACATTAGTACCCAAATCAATGTACTAAGTCTAGAAACGCACCTTGTTACATGATTTGCACTTCTTCAATCTTTGGCACAAATTAACACTTAGAGAATATGTGTTGGGCACTTAATCACCAAAACACTTTAGAAATGGCCCAAGGGCACATTTCCCTTTCAGAAAGCGCGCTCGTCCAGTTCCTGCAAGATAACCGAGACGTATTCGCATGGCAACCTGTGGATATGCCAGGAGTCCCAAGAGAGCTGGCCGAGCACAAACTGAAGGTCTATCCCCAGGCGAGGCCGATCCGGCAAAAGTTACGTCGTTTCACGCCCGACAATAGAGAATCCATCCGTGCTAAGCTAGCTCGCCTAGTCGCAGCAGGATTCATTAGAGAAGTACTGCATCATGAGTGGTTAGCAAATCCTGTTCTTGTACTCAAAAAGAATAAAGTGGATTGGCGCATGTGCGTTGACTCTACAGATCTCAACAAGCACTGCCCGAAGGATCCCTTCGGACTTCCAAGGATAGACCAGGTGGTAGACTCGATCGCTGGGTGTTCTATGTTGTCCTTCTTGGATTGCTACTCCGAGTATCATCAGATCAGCCTGACAAAAGAAGACGAGGAAAAAACTACATTCATCACCCTATTTGGAGCTTTCTGCTATACCTCCATGTCGTTTGGCCTCAAAAACGCTGGAGCGACTTACCAAAGAGCCATTCAGACATGCTTAGCCAATCACTGGGGCAAGCGTGTAGAAGCTTATGTGGATGACGTGGTGATCAAGACAGAAAACTCAGAAAACTTCATTGAAGATTTGCAGTTGGTCTTCAATAGCCTGCGATGATATCGGTGGAAGCTTAATCCAAAAAAATGTGTCTTTGGAGTACTAGCAGAAAAATTGCTCAGATTCATTGTCAGCCACCGAGGAATTGAAGCTAACCCAGAAAAGATCAAGGCTATCATGAGGATGGAAGCACCACGGTCACAGAAGAAAGTGCAAAGACTTACTGGATGCATGGCAGCTCTAAGCAGGTTCATATCAAGGTTAGGAGAAAAAGGCCTACCATTCTACAAATTGCTCAAGAAGGTGGACAAGTTCCAGTGGACCTTAGAAGCTCAGGAAGCCCTTGATGCACTGAAGAAATTCCTGACAACACCGCCAATGTTAAAGCCACCACGCCGAGCTACGCCAAGTCAACCGCCAGAAGGTCTGTTGTTGTACATCTCTTGCACGACTCATGTGGTGAGCACCGCGTTGGTAGTCGAGCGAGCAGAGGAGGGACATGCATATACAGTACAACATCCCGTCTATTTCATCAGTGAAGTTCTGGGGCCCTCAAAGAAGAAATATCCTCAAGTTCAAAAGCTATTGTATGCAGTACTTCTAACTGCACGCAAGCTCTGTCACTACTTTGACGTCCACAAAGTCATAGTAGTCACTGGATTTCCAATAGGGGATATTCTCCACAACAAAGAAGCCATCGAAAGAATAGCCAAGTGGGCCTGCGAGCTGGGAGCTCATGACATCGAGTTTCGACCTCGCACCGCAATAAAGACTCAAGCTTTAGTTGACTTCGTATCAGAGTGTACCGAGCAACAAGTGCCAGATAACCCAGAGACTGTAGAAGTATGGCAGATGTATTTCGATGGCTCGTTGAAGCTGCAGGGGGCAGGCGCAGGGATCCTCTTCATTACACCTAGAGGTGAACAACTCAAATATGCTCTTCAGTTGTTATTCTCAGCATCCAACAATGCAGCAGAATATGAAACTTTGATTCACGGACTGAACATTGTCGTATCACTGGGCATTAAGAGACTGATGGTATACGACGATTCACTGGTGGTAATAAGTCAGATAAATAAGGAATGGGATTGCTCGAATGACTCTATGGGCAAGTACTACACAGCCGTCCGAAAGCTAGAAGACAAATTCGAAGGGCTGGAATTTCATCATGTGGAGAGAGATCGCAACGCGGCAGCAGACGCGTTGTCGAAACTAGGATCCAGTCGGACCCAGGTCCCACCTGGGGTTTTCGTCCAAGAAGTATCACGCCCGAGTATTTCCTTAGAACAGGCAGAAGAGTGCAATGTTCTGAGCCAGCCAAAGTCAGATTCTGATGACTGGAGGGAGCTAATCATTAGATATATAAAGAATGAAGAAGAGCCAGATGATAAAACTGCAGCAGAACGTATCGCAAGGCAGTCAACTCACTACACTCTCATTTGGGAAGCACTATACAGAAGGGGCGCAACAAGAGTCCTCATGAAGTGCATTATTTCGGCCACTGGGAAGCAACTACTAGATGAGATCCACGCCGGGCAATGCGGGATACACGCAGCATCCAAGACTCTAGTTGGGAAGGTCTTTAGGTCTAGTTTCTACTGGCCAACAGCAAAGAGTGATGCAGCCGAGTTAGTCCAGAGGTGTGAAGCTTGCCAATACTTATCAAAGCAGCAGCATTTACTAGCACAGCAACTGCAGACCATACCCGTAACATGGCCATTTGCATGCTGGGGACTGGACATGATTGGACCCTTCAAGAAAGCTCAGGGAGGATACACTCACGTGCTGGTTGCCATCGACAAATTCACTAAATGGATAGAGTATAAGCCCATCGCTTCTCTGACTTCAGCTAAGGCAGTGGAGTTCATGCAAGATATAATATTCAGGTTCGGAATACCGAATAACATCATAACTGACCTGGGATCCAATTTCACTAGCTCCGAATTCTTCGATTTCTGCGAACAAAGAAGCATCCAGATCAAATATGCATCAGTAGCACACCCGAGAGCCAACAGTCAGGTGGAAAGGGCCAATGGAATGATATTGGAAGCACTCAAGAAAAAAGTCTTCAACAAGAATGAAAAGTTCGCAGGAAAGTGGATCAGAGAATTGCCGTATGTGGTTTGGAGCCTAAGAACTCAACCTAGCCGAGCTTTGCATGGAAACATTCCCTTCTTCATGGTCTATGGTTTAGAGGCAGTGCTACCTGCCGATCTCAGGAGGAGACAGGAGCCAGCCACCCCATCCCCGCCGTCTATCTCAGATCGGACGGCACGGATTCAAATAACCCGAACCCAACCTCAACCGTCCGCCCAAGATCCAACGGCCCAGAGCCGTTTCCCCGCACCCCGCCTCTCTGCCAACTAGGCCCCACCTGTCAGCCGTTCACCCGCGCGCTCGCTCTGCCCGCCCGGTCCCGCCTGCCAGTCGCCTGCGCCCCGCGCTGCTCGCCCGGTCCCGCCTGTCAGCCGTTCGCCCCGCGCTGCCCGCCCGGTCCCGCCTGTCAGCCGCCCAGGCCACCGCGCGCCCGCCGCAGGATCTAATCCTGGCCGTTGATCTGAGATCTAACGGCTGTAAGCGCCCGATACCCCTTCGCCCGCGCGTTTTCTTAAAGAGACCCCCGGTTTTCTGGATTTTGCGCCCGCCGTCCCTGGTTTCTCGCAGTTAGGTCCTCGGACCTTTTATTTAATTCAAAATAGGTCCTTAGGGTATATTTTTAACCCCTAAACTTGTAAAATTCATAACTTTGCCATATGAACTCCAAATTAGGTGCTTCAAATTGCAAAATGTTCATAATATTATTATCTATCTGTTTATGCAATGTTTCCCTGCTGTTTCCATGTCCCAATTAATGGTTAATCATTAGGATAGGATTAAGGTTATTGGAACCTTATTTGAGATAAATAAAAGATAGTAGACTTTAATAAAAGTTGGAGCACTTAAGTTTATGGACTTAAACACCTAAGTTTAGGAACTTAAAACCAGATAATGATTTAATCCCACCACTGACTTAAACCTGATTAGTGGATAATGACTCACTTTGTATAGTCCTCTACCCCAGACCTAGAGAATACCAGAGTGCCTATCCCTTTTCTATTATGAACTTGTGATCTCTCTGCTGCATATGTTTGGTATATTGTTTTTGTTTGTTATCTCCCAAGTGCATAGTGTGAATGATTACTTTACGTAGACAACGAGCAGTCTGTGTTTCCCGAGGAAGTTGCAGAGGAAGTCCCTGATCAGCAGTTTGGTGAAGGCAAGTGTCCTCTGACCCATTATGTCCTATTCATTTATAACTTACTCCCCCGCATTACTTACTTGAAACCTAAGGATTGACTAGCTTTACACTTTACTTTATCCTTGATGACCTTATGGTTAGCATTCTGCTACTGCCTTAACTTAATCAATGAACATGATGTGAATATTTATGATACTGTTATCCCGATGATATTGATGATCTTGTGATACTCTAGGGGGCTCAGGCTGTTTCCTGAGTACCTCTCCGTAAGGACCTGTTCGTTGAGAGACCACCCGGGATAACAGTGCAACCATGAGGGTGAAATGGGACGCCCTTAGCTAATTAATTAGAGGAACTAGAGGTGTAGTTGCTTCGCCGTCGTGCCGTCAATGGGGTCCAGGCACAGTGCTTGCTCTGCCGAGGCTGAGTGCCGAGGTTCTTTCGTTTTGCTTTTGTTAGTCACTCTCCTGCGGGGAGGAGTACTGTGTTTATCAAACTGGAGAAACCTAACGGGCAGCTATGATCTCTAGGGAATCTTTGTAACAGCTACGTAGTGATACCCTGCCGGACCACCTAGGTAGTGGTCAATGGGGATTAGCTCTCCCCGGGCAGAAAGGGAATCATGACTCATGGGTAAAGTGTGCGACCTCTGCAGAGGGTAGTGAAACTGATATATCAGCCGTGCTCACGGTTAAGAGCAGCCTTGGGATCCTCTTTGATTAGAGATACAGATGGTTCGAGATACAAGGATTATGTTATGGTTATGGTTTTGGTTCGAATATGATTATGTTGTTCCTCGATGAGGAAATGGTTCATGGGTTGGTTAATGATAAAATCTGGCTTCTACTAATGATAAATACCTGACCAACTAAAAGCAACTGCTGGAGCCTAACCCCAAATAAAGCTAGTCCACTTCAGCCAAACGGGACATTTGCTGAGTATGTTGATGTGTACTCATCCTTGCTTTACCACCAAACACCAGGTTGTCCGCATTGTAATCACTGCTCAGGAGAAGGCGAAGCCGTGGAAGGAGACTTCCAGGAGTTTCAGGACTACGACGAATTCTAGGTGTGGGTTGGCGGCAACCCCCAGTCAGCTGCCTGTGAAGGCCTTATCTTTACTGCGTTTCGCTAGCACTTTGATTTAACTGTTAAGTCGATGACTATGTGGATGTCTATGACTCTGTGATGTAACAAGTTAATACTCTTTTATGTTATGATTCGAGCATTGTGCGATGATGTTCATTTATGTAATCGCTGTGTACGTGAGTTCTGATCCTGGCACGTACATAGTTCGCATTCGGTTTGCCTTCCAAAACCGGGTGTGACAGGCACCAAGGCTAATCTTCGAAAACATAGCCGAAGCAGAAGCTACTAGACTGGAGGATATCGATATATTGGAAGAAGAACGATTGAATACAGTAATTCAGTCAGCTAGATACTAGCAAACTCTGAGGCGCTATCATGATAAGGCCATACGACATCGATCCTTTGCAGTGGGAGACTTGGTCCTTCGCCGAATTCTAACAGGGGAAGGACGGCACAAATTGTCACCATTATGGGAAGGGCCATTTGTAGTAGCAGAAGTTACCAGACCAGGATCATACCGGCTTAATCAAATGGACGGCACAGAAATAGGGAATTCATGGAATATAGAGCATCTCAGGAAGTTTTACCCCTAGCTAGATTTCAAAAGCTATCGGGGCAGCATTATATTCTGTAATGGGAAAAGTACATCATCAATAAAAAGACTTCATTCTCAAAGGCACTCGAACTATTTATTATCAATCTGTGTACTTACTCGACTCAGGGTGACCACTATACCCTACTAACGGAGCAATCGGCTTAAGTCGGCAGTGACTTAAGACGGTGCAACATGCTCACGCTTGCTTAACTTAGGGTGACCACTATACCCTACTAACGGAGCAGTCGACTTAAGTCGACAGTGACTTAAGACGGTGCAACATGCTCACGCTTGCTTAACTTAGGGTGACCACTATACCCTACTAATGGAGCAATCGGCTTAAGTTGGCAGTAACTTAAGACGGTGCAACATGCTCACGCTTGCTTAACTTAGGGTGACCACTATACCCTACCAACGGAGCAATCGACTTAAGTCGGCAGTGACTTAAGACGATGCAACATGCTCACACTTACTTAACTTAGGGTGACCACTATACCCTACTAACGAAGCAATCGGCTTGAGTTGGCAATGACTTAAGGCGGTGCGACATGCTCATGACTACTCGATCTAGTATAAACATGCTTACAATCACTCATCTTAGGGCGGTCTCTATGCCTCACAAAATAGGAAGAAGTTTCGAAACCAACACACTGCATTTGCCTCTGCAACCGTAACAACTGTTGAATTCAAACAACAGAAAAAGCAAAAATAGCATTCAGTACCAAGAACACGTTGTAGCAAAGTATTCAGGCACATTGATCACATATACATCATGAATGTCTTCAGTATCTCTACTTGGTAATATCTTTCTCAGGAGCAACCAATGAAGAAGGGCGACTCAAGGAGTAAGGAGCAGCCTTGACATCGGCAAGTATATCATCAGGAACAACCACGCCCGGCCTCCTCATCAAGATCTGCCCCGCACAAATGGCTTTGTCCATGGTCTTATCACGCTGGGCCTTCAAAATGACGGAGTTATCTTCTATAGCTTTGGTGGCCAGTCGAGCGGCCTCTGGCTCCTGGGCGACTGACTTCTTGGAGGCACACAGATCCTTGATGATGGAATCTTTGCTCGACACCAATTGCCTAAGACGTAGGACCTCATCCTGAGAAGCTTGCAGCTCATGACGGTGGTGATCTAAATCTGCCATGGTAAAACGATGGCTCCTCTCCATGATAGTCAGAGAATTGCTGGCATCATGATACAACCTATCAAGATTATCGCGAGAAGCCGCAAGTACACATTTTTCTTCCTACAGACAAGAATCAGCTTTCAAACATCCAGTAAGCAGAAAAAACACAGCAGAGAAAGTCAAGCAAGCTTACCTCGTTAGCCGCCCTTTCAGAGTCAAGCTGAGCACTGAGAGAGGAATTCAATGAATTGGCATCATCTAAGGAAGCAGAAACCCGAGCAAGGTCAGTCTGACCTTGAGAATACTTCTCCTCGAGTTCAGAGTACCGCCGGGTCATATCTAACAAAAAACAGTTGAAGAAGGGCACACAGTTAAAAACAGACTAATCAAGAAGTCAAGGAAGAAAACAAAGACACTAACCAACATTTGCCATTTTCAAATCAGATATCTGTTTCTGAAGCAGCAACAGATTCCACTGCATCAGGGACAGAGCTCCTTCCGAGACAGAGGCACCTTGTGATCTCAATTGACCAGCCATCCCATCAACCAAAGCCTGATATTACAAACAAATGAGTACAAAGACAGTAATTTACCAGGAGTATTGCCAGAACAGGAAAAGCCAAATTACCTGAAGATTAGAGAAGAACGATGGAAATCCCAAGTCACGAGAAGCTAGATGATGGCTCGATAAAGGAACATCACCAGGGATCAATTCGACGCCACTAACAGGCATCAGAGCTTCAGCATCCAGTGCGCCGACCTCTAAGGCGACTCCTTCACTTGAAGCATGCACTGCTAGTACACCTCCAGAATGTGGTGGAGAGGATCCGACGTGGACATCCATGGAGGTATGAGAAGAGGAGCCCGCTCGGACACCCTCAGGGGCTAGGTTGCAGCCCGTACTACCCATCGGAGCCGGATCACCACCAACAACACCCTCGAGGGCTGGGTCGCAGCTTGCGCTACCCACCCGAGCCGGATCATTACCGGCAACACCCTCGGGGGCTGGGCAACGGCTGGCACCATCCTTGAGAACTAGGTTCTCTACAACAGCCAGCTCTAAGGCTGAAGGACTCTCAGTCACCTCCATGGGAATTGAACAACCTTGACCAACCTCTTGGCTCTGAAGACCGCCCTCCAAGGTCGACGATGCACGGGACGCTGCCCGGGATACCTCTAATCCCACATCTGGAATGTCAGAGCAGACAACCATCATATCACCATCAATGGGCTCGGATAGCAGATCTTCAGTGACAACATCCTCAAGATCTTGATCAAAATTGGCTATGGATAATTCTTGCAAACTAACAAGAGCAGACAGAGCCAGAGAAGGGATATCACTACTCCCCCACTGACTCTGTAGAGCCGACTATTCTTCCGAATTAGCGGGACTTCCTCTTCTTCCTCTTCGTCCTCGTCAACAATACGGGCAACAAACGGCATAGGGTCACAACCATTGGTTTCAGTTCTAGAAGGATCACACCCATTGGGATCAGCATCAGTAGGGTCACACCCATTAGGATCAGCATCAGTAGTGTCACACCCATTGGGATCAGCATCAGTAGGGTCACACCCATTGGGATCAGCTCCAGTAAAGAGTTCCACTGGTACTTCTTCAGCAGCAAGAGCAGAAGGGCCAGCATCATGATCCAAGCACGACACTCGCCGAAGCCGTCTCTTTTTCTTTTTCTTCCCCTCGGCAGGAGCAGTTGGATGACTGACTTGGCGAAGATGTTTCGGGCGAGTACCCTCAGGCCTTCGAGTATCCACGGTTTTCTCAGGCTCTAGGATAGTTGCAACAGCCACTGTTTCAATAGGGACCAAGTCAGAAGAATCCCCAGCCAACACGTCCAACATAGCACTTATCTCTGCATCACCCAGACTAATAGTCATCTCAAAGTGAACTTGCCTCTCATCATTGGGAAGATCTCCAAGCGAAGCAACCAGAACATCAAATTCTTCGAGAGAGGGTCGCACTCTAAGACCCAAACCACTGTCACTATCAGGAGGATTGGACACAAAATCGAAAAAGGACTTGAAAGAGGGAGATTCTAGGCAGAATATGCAACAGGAGCACCAACATTTGATACTTGCCCCTAAGAATCATTTCCAGTCGGCTCACCAAATCCACAGCAGGAATTCTCTTGTTGGTAACCCGGGTTGAGTCGGCGATACCACTGTATAAGTAAGCCGGGTATGCTCTGTCCTTCAGAGGTTGAATATTCTTAAACACAAAGTCTGCAACCACAGCTTCAGCGGTCAGACATCTCTCCTTCAGTAAACAAATTTCAGCAAGTAGAACCTTGGCCTCTGTTACTTCTAGGGCTGTGGGAGACTCAATCCAACTCGGAGTGTACACATCCGGTTGTCTCCCTGACCGAGGGGGAGGGAGTTACCATGATTTTCCACAATGAACCACCCTAAGCGCCAACCTTTAATACTGTCCTTAAGTGGGATATCGAGGTATTCCATTTTCCTCCCACGGTGCATCTCCAAGCTCGCACCGCCCACAAGCTGATGCTGCCCCCGAGCCATCCCAGGGCGACAATGATACAAGTATTTCCACAAACCAAAGTGAGGAAGAATTCCAAGGTAGGCCTCAGACATGTGAACAAAGATAGAAATTTGCAGAATAGAGTTGGGATTCAGGTGAGTCAGATTCAGATGGTAAAAGTCAAGGAGACCGCGAAAGAAGGGAGAAATGGGAAGGGCAAGACCACGAATAAGAAAAGGAACGTAAACAACGGACTTGTGGGTGTCCTCTGTTGGGACAGTAACCCCATGAGAAATCCTCCAAGAACAAAGCTCCTTAGGAGGAAGAATTCCGACATCGACAAGATGGAGAAGATCCAACTCGGAAACAACAGACATATGATTACCTGCGAAAGGCAATTGGCTATTGGGGTCGATAGGAGGAATGACTGCAGCAGCGGAATTCTAGTTCTTCTGCTTGGGCGCCATCACAATCTCGCCGGTGAATTGGGCGGAAGCGAAATCAAAGGAAAACAGAGGATGTTTGGAGGCAAAAAGCAAGGCTAAGGCTCAGGACGCGGAGGCGTGTGACGACGTGATGCAAATAGGGTTTTCCCGGGTCAGATACAGTTTCTAAAAGTGCTAAGTCATCACTCGGGGAAAAAGCAGGACTTCATGACTCGGTTGTTGCCTCTAAAACACTGATGTCACCAGAAACCACTCGGCTGTTACTTCTAAAACATCAACGTGGTCCAACATCACTCGGCTGTTACCTCTAAAACGCCGACTTCACTAGAAACCACCCGGTTGTTACTTCTAAAACACTGACGTGTTTAGCATGACTCGGATATTGCCTTTGAAGGCACCAACAACAACTCAGCCGTTTTTTCTCCACATAAAATGCAGGCAGAATTAAATACAACCCGACAGTAACAAGTCGTTACTCAAGAGTTACTTCTAAGAACAACGGCTGCGTCGGGCATAAGTACAAGTTGTTGATCGACTATAAAGGGGCATCAGAAAGGCAAAAGATTGCATAAGAGCCAACATTCTTCATTATATAAAGGGAGAAGTTCTTTCACAAATTCAAAGACCGACTCATTATGAGCCGGCCTTCCTCCCATTTTTCGATACATTACATTACTACATTACACTACTACACTACTTACACTACACTATACTACTAACTACTACTACATTATTCTACTAATACTAATACTACTTATCTATACTAATATTTTAAGCCAGTGGCGCTTTGCCACTGGCCCTGCTGCTGCCGCCGCCGCCCTTGCCGTCGTCGTCGCCGTCGCCCTTGCCGTCGCCTCCGTCGTCGCTGTCGCCCTCGTCGTCGCCGTCACCACCGCTCCCCTCCTCGGACGAGTCAGAGGAGTCCTCCTCGTCCGAGGAGACCTCTGACTCATCCGAGCCCTCGAGCCCGGAGCGCTCGACGGCTCGTATATATGTCCACACCTCGGCGGTGATCCCCTAGGAATCGTCCGAGTCTTCAGACGATGCCGAGGGCGAGGTGTAGACTGGCGATCCCTCGGACTCAGAGGAAAACTCCTCCTCCGAGTACTCGGAATCACCGAAGTCCTCCGAGGGAGGGGTCAGCTCACGCTTCTGCTTGTCACCAGAATGGTGCGACGAGCTTCCACCCTTTTTGCTCTTGCCCATGGTGGAGTAGAAGAGAAAAGAGGAGAGCAAGCAACAAGCGGCAGAGAGATGTGTGAAGACGCCAGAGAAGCAAGCGTTCTATTTATAGAGGAAGAAGGCAACCGCTCATCTCCTACCACGACCACTGAATAGTCGCAAGTATTCAATAAGCAATTCAAATCGCCTGGAAACAAGTCAGGCGGCTGACGTCGTTTCACGTAACACAACACCCATTGGGACTCAAGTCAACTGCATGGACGATATGATTACACCCGCAGTCACGTCAAGTTACTACTCAGGGACAGTTTGCTAAACGCTCAGCGCACCAAGCCGTCCCTTGCCTACACCCATTGGGGGGGACGTCCAGGAATTTTCAATAGATTTTCTCAAACAGTCACATCCATACAGTATACGCAGTGAATGTATCAAGACAAAAAAAAGATATCGATGGAGATTGAAGGAAAGCCACAAATAGCTGATGAAGTACAAGTCTAATCAACAGGATCATTGAAGCATGAAGCGAAAGGAAGACCAGCTAAGGGCCATCTACCGGATGTCCAATCAGTCACAGATCAAATAAATTTCAACAGGACATGGGTAGACCCTGTTGTTGATCTCAAAGGCAAAACTGTATGCTGATTTCTAAAGCATAAAGTTGATGATATCATGCTGAATTCTAAGGCATTCGGCGAGGATAAAATGCTGACTTCTAAAGCATGGAATGAAGACCTGTGAGGGGATTATTTCCAGTAATCCACTCAAAGCTCAGGGGCTACGCCCATTGGATGCACCTCCGGTGCACCCAATGAATCGTTAACTCCAAAAGACGAAATGCTGATCTCTAAAGCATGAACTAACGTTAAAATGCTGATTTCTAAGGCATGAGATGAAGATGAAAATGATTTTTGAAAAAGCCCGAGATGAAGACCTTCGAGCGGATTATTTTTAGTAATCCATTCGAAGCTCGGGGGCTACACCCAATGAATCCTGAAACCCCGAGAACAAAATGCTGATCTCTAAAGTATAGGCTGAGGGCAAAATGCTGATTTCTAAGACACGAGTACAAGTCAGAGACAATGATTTCTAAAAAAGCATGGGATGAAGACCTTTGAGTGGATTATTTTCAGTAATCCACTCAAAGCTCGGGGGCTACACCCATGAATCCTTAGCCCCTGAGAACAAAATGTTGATCTCCAAAGCATGAATAGAGCACCGATTCCTGAAGATGAAAGCAAAAGGCTGTGGAATGATGCCAAAAGAAGATGACAGAAGATCATTTTTACCAAGTCACTCAGAGTTAGAGGTAACGACTTAGCAGACATGTTTCAAAATCACAAGTTGGACTTATAATCTTTGGGCCGATTATTTCAAAATCAACACAAAGATTGGGGGCTTGTGGGGGACAGATATTCCCTGGGTCCACTAGAAGACAAGAAGGCCTCGCGAAGGGCCCCAGGCCCATTATTTCGCAAGGCCATCCCTTCGTAGGCCAGGGGAAGAACTTTCGACAGATTGGATCAACACAAGATCAGATCAACTCAATCCCATGCGGTTCGCTGAGTTCAAGCGCTATCCGCAGTGGTGATCCGATTCTCCCGCACAGCACCCTCAGACGTTGGAACTAATCAATGATAAGTCGGCAGGATCATAGGAAGATAAGTTTAGTCGGTTCATTATTGCTTAGGCGCACATTGTTATCATATCTGCATGTATCGCCCCACTGTCGAGTATATAAGGCATAGGGGGCACCCCATCAAAATTATCTTCATCTCATTCATCAGGCATCCACCTATCTCTCTAGCATCCCTCGTGCTAGAGAATTTCTCTGTAACCCACCCCATAAAAGATCCACACCAGGACGTAGGGTGTTACGTGTCTCAAAGCGGCCTGAACCTATGCAAAATCGTCTACTGTCTCTCGTGCATCTAGCACGAACCATTGAGTTACAGTCGGTAACACCGTCCTACTCCAAAAGCACCTCGAGGGGCAACACCGGGTGCGCGGTCGGACCCTAAACACCGACAACTGCTATACCTTGTTTTGGGATTGCAACCATTTCTTCAACATATATTTAACATTTTTACAACCATTTCTACAACTTGATCATCACAATGTTGTAACCTAAACGTCAAAAGGTTTTGCCCGTACCAACCCACGCCCTGATCACAGATGGAATTTACGCCGAAAAAAACGCGACATGGAGTCAAAGCGACAACATAACCCACATGTCAGGCCGGGAGGCCCAGCCCGTGACAACCGGACAAGCCTGTCCGGCCTAGAGATGTCAATGGGGACCCGATACCCGATAACCCGTAGGGAATTCTCCTATTAGGGTACGGGTATGGGACAAAAATTGTCCCCATGGGTATGGATATGGGACAAAATCTCCACTCATTGGGTAAACGGGTATGAGTTTGGGAAGCAATAATCCGAACCCGACTACCCATGGGTATTTCATACGCGTACACCTGTTCTGTTTGTATGAATGAGTTGAGTCCGAGTTGGCCATCAAACCCGGCAGACTCCATTTCTTATATTGGTCCCAAGTACTGATTTCTTTTCTGATGGATGGATGAATGGATAATGGTTCATGGATGAGTGCTTGCCGATGTGGTGATGTATGAAATCTGGATAGTTTGTGCTAGATGTTAGTACCTATTTATTCCTTAATTGGGGATGGGGACCCATTGGGGACCCGAAACCCGAATGGAGATGGGTATGAGATGAGTTTTGTACCCATGATGAGTATGAGTATGAGTATGAGGATGTATCAAACATGATGGGATGGGTCTGCGATTCTATAACCCGATAGGGAATTACCCATTGATATCTCTAGTCCGGCCGGTGGCTGCCGCGCGAGGATTCCGCATTGTTGCACAGCGAGCGGCAACCGACGTTTGAAAAAAAAAAATCCTCGGGGCTCGGTCGAATCATCCGCCGGTGGGGCACACGTGGGCGCCGTACCGCCGGGGGTGGCCTCCCTCCACATCCCCCGATCCAGTCACCAGTCCAACACACTCGGGCGATGCAGCCATGCGTCTGCAAAGGTGGCTTGCCTGGGCTGGGCCTGGGCCGTTCCGAGAGCCACGCGAACGGCCGTGGCCACAGGCGGCAGGCCGCCGCACGACCAAACGTGTGCGCTACGGCGTCGTCGGCTGAGGCACACGATTTTTCATTGCCTAAAGTGTCTGTGATCGGTTGACAACTGTCACGATTTTTTACTCTCTTTTTTTTGTTGCGATGCACTTAAAGTGAACAGCTGTTTCTTTTACCATATATATTCATGGAGTACTAACTATTATTAGTGCTGTACTACTCAGTTATTACCCTCGGATACACAAAATCCCATGCCATGCGTGACGCTCCACCTTCCGTTATTAAACGGCACGGCCAAGGAAACAACAAGAGGAAACCTTGGACGCAGACACGTCCCCATCCACTGCATGCAGCAGCAGTCCGCGGTCAGCAAGCAACTTGGCAGCACCGCGCCGCCGCAGCCCCTCCGCCACGCCAGCCATCACTGCGCGTCTGCCCCTCGCGCTCGCGGCCCGCCCGCACGGTCCCGCCGCCTATTTATCAACGCCGCCCCCACCCGCCACTCTCGCCCCTCTGTCCAAGAACGCGCCCCAGCCTCCCACCTAGAACTCCGCGCCCAGCGCTTTCCGTAACCACCACCCCCACAGCGGGCACAGTGACAGGTTGAGGAGACGGCCGCCATGGGAGAGGAGAAGAAGGCGGGCAAGGACGGCGACAAGAAGAAGGACGCCGGCGCTGGGGCCGCCCCGCAGCCCATCGTGTTGAAGGTCGACTTGCATTGCGCCGGCTGCGCCAGCAAGGTCCGCAAGGCCATCAAGCGCGCCCCAGGTGCGTACGGGTTGCCGGCGGTTACGCAGTCCTCTTCTTGCGGTGGGGTGGGGGGAGTTGTTTGTTCCTGACCGTTCGTTCGACTGCTCTGTGGCCGCGCGCGTGCAGGCGTGGAGTCGGTGACGCCGGACATGGCGGCGGGCAAGGTGGTCGTGACCGGTCCGGCGGACGCGGTGCAGCTCAAGGAGCGCATCGAGGCTAGGGCCAAGAAGCCCGTGCAGATTGTCTCCGCAGGCGCCGGTTCGCCCAAGAAGGACAAGGAGAAGAAAGCTGACGGCGGCGGCGGCGAGAAAAATGCGGCCAAAGAGAAGGGCGGCGGCGATGCAGAGAAGAAGAAGGCCGACAAGAAGAAGGGCGGCGGCGATGGAGGAGAGAAGAAAGCCGACAAGAAGAAGGGCGGCGGCGGCGATAAGAAGGCCGACAAGGAGAAGGGCACTGGCAAGCCCAAGGAGGAGGAGGAGGAGGAGGAGAAGCCCAAGGAACCCAAGGAGGTAAGTGACTTATACTTGCCGATTATTATTCAAGTCCCGTGCGGCGGTGATCCTCGTCGCCGTCTGCCTCCTTGTCCTTGGTCTGCAACTGGACGACATGCTCTGGTTTCTGTTCCAGGAGACGGTTACGCTCAAGATCCAACTGCACTGCGACGGCTGCATGGACCGCATCAAGCGCCGCATCTGCAAGATCAAAGGTGGGGATTCCGTTCCTTGGCGCCGCGGTTTTGTTCCCCCCATCGATCCCCCACGCGCATCGCCGCCAAAAGACAGCGTGCCTTTTCGTCGAGGTTTAGGGGAGTATTTAATTTAATACCAGGCCTGACAATTTTGTGCGTTGATATTCCATTCCAGGTGTGAAGGATGTGGCGTTCGACGCCGCCAAGGACCTGGTGAAGGTGACGGGCACCATGGACGCCGCCGTTCTGCCGGCGTACCTCAGGGAGAAGCTCAGCCGGGACGTCGAAGTCGTCGCGCCCGGCAAGAAGGACGGCGGCGGCGGCGACAAGAAGGGCAAGGGCGCAGGAGACGGGGCAGAGAAGAAGAACAAGAAGAAGGACGGCGGGGCCGAGGGGAAGACCGATAGAGCCGCGGCCGCCGCCGCCGCCTCGGTGGCGCCGATGCCCTTGGCCGACGCCGCCGGCATGTACCTGATGCCCCCGCACTACGGGTACATGCCGTACCCGCCGGCTCCCGGCGGCTACTACGGCGCCGCTCCACCGCCCAACCACGCCGGCTTCTACGCCAACGCCGGTGTCCATTACCCGCCCCCGACAGCCTACGGGTACGGCCCCGCCCACCTCCACGCGCCCCAGATGTTCAGCGACGAGAACCCCAACGCCTGCTCCGTCATGTGATCTCTCGTTCGCTCGCTCGCTCCGCCGGTTTGCCATCGGCGCCCCTTCTTCTGTCATTGTGTCAGACCAAGAATCGTGGCTTGGGTTTTAACAGTCGGTTTAATTAATTATCAGTTAGTGTTAGCCAGTTTAATCACTGCTCCGAGTTCATTACTGAGAGATTCTGATATTTGCCATCAGCAAGAAACAGGTTCGTAAAATTGACATCAGGCCCACATTTCATAGACCCAGCTGGACCCACAATTCATAGACACAGTGATAATTATAACAAAAAGACAACATTGTGAGTGATAAAAATCCAATTATCTCGTTCATTACCAGCAGACCTGTGTAAATGACAGCAGCGAGTCTCGCTCCGCCCCGTTGTAATGCAGCGTCATGTGTACTTTAGCCGGACCCGATAAAATTTTGCCCCTTTGTCATCGCGAATCGCCATTTGCGACGTCGCTGATGGTGCTCAGTTAACTGTTGAACTGAATGCGGTGTCGCGTCGCCGGCGAGGTCAGCGACGTCGGCAGTCCCCTGTCATTTCGCCCTCAGAAGTCAGGAGCAGTGTTTTAAATAGCGGGCTATGACATTTAGCGCTTGATCTCGTCGAACAGCTAATAGTGGGCTAAATAGGGCTATAGCGGGAGATAGCGGCTAAATTGTGCATAAAAGCAAATAACTATTTCCCCTCAAAACAGCTATAGCGGGAGATAGCGGTAGTTATAGCGGGAGATTTAAAACCTTGGTCAGGAGGGGCTTCGAGACGCCCGCCCGCTTTGGCCGCTCCTGCCGGCATTCAGAGTCCAGACCTGGGCGGTTATTGCTTCTGCATGCTACTAAATGGTAGATATTCTTGTGGTTTTGCAGTAGGTAAGGCCCTTCCAGATTTATTTTAGCCTTTTCTATTCAAACAGGTTCAGCTCCACGAACTTTGGCTTAAAAAATTGATATTAGACGCCAGTTTCATAAGGATGCTCTAAAAACACAGTTTTCGTATTTTCGTATCTCCACATGAAGTTGCACAAAAATAACCCATCATACTATTGGTTACATGATCTACATATTTATGTCTCTTTCTTTACCTGCTAATCATCAAGAGTAATTTAAAAAACTCGCACAAATTAATTATATTACAGAAGATGGAGTTTATGTGAATGACAAACACTCTTAAACTCTGTTACCATTATGTTGAAGTCGTTTCATGGTGAAGCTTAAAAATCGAAGCTGTTGAAGTCATTTCATAGTGAAGCTTCTAAGCCGCAATTCTTAAATAAAGTCCTACTAAATAGGACCTAAATGTATCACCGAATATTTGAATAATAATCGTCCTGTCTTTTTCTTTACGGGAAAAAGTAAAATCCGACTCCAACGCAAGGTCGATCTCATTTTTTTATTTTCGGTTGAACTTTCCAACCTACTTTGACTAAAATTAAAAGCGACCAAAGGATTCGCTCTCACCTAAAGTCGCATGAAAAAAACAGCTTTTGCCTGTTACAAATTTCACAACAGCCTTCTACTGTGGAGTTACAAAAGTTCACAAAAATTACGCATGTACCACTGATATCTCCAACATCGTAATCATCTTCATTTATCACTAGGTAAATATCCGTGCGCTGCTACAAAGAAACATATTATGATAAAATATATTAAAATTCACGGAATAAGACAAGCATCGAATTAATTGAGCCAATGCCAATTTGAGCATCCCACAGAATAAGATAAGCGTCATCGTCCACGCTACAAAATTCCTATGCACTTCATTCCCCAAAACAAAAAACAATATAGGGTATTAATATAAATAAAAATGAAAATAAGACATCTGTCAACATATACCATTATAGAGACGACCACTGACCCTAGTTTATTAACAATAACATCATTAAACAAATAGAGTATTTTAACAACGAACATCTAAAGATTGGAGTATATATCTGCTTACGTGTGTCCATTGTGTGTTCTATTTGGATAGAAAAGGCATTTAACACAAACATGGAACTAAACAAAAGGAATGCATGCACTAACTTCTCATGTTGCTCTCTACATGTCCGTCTCCAAGGAGAAGCCTTGCACCTTCGTCAAAATGAGATTGTCTCAACCTGCACAAAATACAAGCCCCATTATAGTTAAGTGCGAAAGAGAAATAACCAGAACCACACAGTGTGAATTTAGTCCTCTAACCTCCATGGTGAAGAAGAGCTTGACAAAATTCTGGGTGAGGAGCCCAAGGGACTTCTCCTTCACAGATGTCAGTTTTCTACAAAAATTCATATAAATGTGGGCCAAGCTTCTCACAGACCTGTTCATTCATTGAAATTTATTGATTGATTTGACCCCAATGTCTACTTGACAGGTTGGGGAAAATTCTCAAAATCATGCATTATACTTACAATACAAATATGGCTACGATAATCAAACCACTTCCGTATTTGAACACAACTGTAAAAACACATGAGCATGTAACTTCCCACCATTACAGCAGCAACATAGTTTTTTTATGAAATCCCACGATTTAATGCACATAACTTATTTCTTTGTTTTCATAATGGCAACAAGTAAATGTATATCTTATTGTTTGCCTGCAAAACTTAATCAGTTTAACCAATTACTAAGCTAATCAATCACGCACAAGTAGTCAAGCACAATTGTGCCAGAAGAGTGAACCTACAATGGACATTAACAATACAAGCATAAACAGCTTTGAAGGTAAAAACAACAGTAATTGTGCAAATGACATACTGGTACATGTATCCATTAAGTCCAAGATTATATCACACAAATACAAAGAGCAGTCTCAATTTGCTACCCAAAAGTTTGGAAAACCAGCAATAGTTATGCAAATTATCAAGCTAACATCAAGGGCACTGTTTACCTTGTTCTAAAATGTTGTTCTGGCCTGTTGCAATCAAACTACGTTCTTTTTATCAACTATTTATGTTCCTTGAACCAGATTTAGCTAGCTGGTATACAAGGACGTGGATTAATTAACCAACAGACTTCAGTTTTTCCATAATATATAATCAATTGTTGTTCATCTAGATTTACATATATTGGTGAAAAAATTCCATGAATAACACATGGAGATGTCTGATGGGTTAGGTCAGATTGTGTAGCTTTGAAAGATTTGGCAATTGGCACAACCCACAACAAAGTAAAAATTCACTTTCCAAAACCACTATATGCATCTGCAACAACTCGCAATGTAAGTTGAAGACCGAGAGAAAAGCTATATGACATTATTACTATAACCCTCAAGCAAGTGGCAATTTCATGAGATTGCACTATAGTCCCAAGCAGAAAACTCATGCTTTTATGGACAATTAATTGTTGGAGGCTAATAGTGATTAACGATCATCTAGGCCACTATAATAATGACCTACATTACAGGGCCACAAGTAATATATGGACTCATGAAGAATAATAACTGACAAACTTACTTGATTAAAAGCATCATGTGGAGTATCACACTCTGCTGCCACAAAAACAAACACCTAAAAGCATGCAATAAAAGCAAAGTTAAGCAATAATCTTTTAAAGTTTCGCTTGAACAACACAATAAAAAAGGTTCATAAGAGATTCAGTTGCACTGATGTATCAAGATAGACTAAATTTTCTAATGAAAAATCATTCTGCAAATTGAGAACACTCTAATACAGTTACCCAAAACTCAGGTTCAAATTCTCATTCGCTAAAAGACCCAAACATTAACGAGAGGTACTTCCTCTGCTCGGGGATTCCTTACTTTTCAGTGTTAACCTTGTACATAAAGATAAAATCATACTTTATTGTGCAGTAAAAATTAGTGGAAACCAGGAACGACGACCATGAAGGAAATGGTCTGAAGTGCCAGAAATACGTGTTTACCTGTTTTGTGTCCCACGTGAAAAGAGGTGAAAGGTCGGCCAAAATGTTCAGCGTCATGCTAACCTGAAGAACAATACGACAATTAATGGTTATGAATTCGAGGCACATATCTTAAACAAGTAGCCCGATTTAATTGTCCATGCAGTTTTGTGCCACACACAATGCTTTAGAAATCTGAATTGCAGATACATTATGCAAAGAATATTTCAGAAAAATTTACATGTATAGTTGTGCCCCCAAAGATGATACAATAGAAAAGTTTGAACCCTCTTCTATTCTTAAGCAACCCTTCATTCAGGAATGACAGGTCGAGCCCTTCAACATGAACAAACCTTTGATAGTTCATCACCAAATATACAAACTATTGTAGCACCATTCCAAATAACAGTTCATCACACTAAAAATGGATGATTTAGACAGTTCAAATTATAATCATGCTAAACTAACGGTTTTAGGAACATTGATGCCTTGTCCCTCTTCTGGAGTCTATATGCTAAACTAACGGGTTTAGACAGTTCAAATAAACCATACATGTTGTATAAACAAAACTAACTCATAGTATGTCTAAAATGGCATATGCATCTTGAATTCCGCACCTCACATAGTTAAAGTTGATGTGGTAAAGAAAAAAAGTAAACCGATAAGTTTCAAAAAAGTAGATACTCCCTCATGTTTTGCATATATGATGTTGGGACAAGTAGTTAGTTTAAAAACACATCATATAGTTGAAAATCAAGAGAGTAATAACAGAGAGAATGCAATTATTTTATTATTGACTCCATGATTATATGTAGTTATTGCGTGTTTGACAAAAGAGAGGTTGTAGTTATAATTGCTGGAATCATTTTTTTCATCTCCTCAAGCAATGAACATTACTTGAACCATTGAATTGAAATGGCTCATGTGTCACTCGTAGATCTGTTCCTCAATAGTTTTTAAGGTTTGAACTTTGGTTATGACATGAGCATAATTATCACTACGCAGTCATGTTGCAGAAATCTAAGATTTAAGAATGCATGTTTCTGATTTGTGGACTATGACAAATATCTATTGCACATGAAAATTGCTTGTGTTCTGAAATACCCAAAATGAACTGGTACATGCTGAAAAAGGACTCATGATCATGAGGAAATATACAGATAAACTTATTTTCATATCTGATTTCTTACAATAATAGATTTTAAGTTTGTTCTAGAGTAAATAAAGGACAAGTGTTTTCATACCTTTCTGTCACACCCGGTTTTTAGAAGGCAAACCGAATGCGAACCATGTACGTGCCAGGATCAGTTATTCACGTACACAGCAGTTACATAACATGGACATCATCACACAGTGCTCAAATAGTATTAAAAGGGGAAATAATAGTCGATTACATCATACGTCTGAGACGTCCATATAGTTCTTACAATAAATCAAAGTGCGGAAAAGAAACGTAGATAACGCGGCCTTCACAGGCAGCCGACTGGGGGTTGCCGCTAACCCACGCCTAGAACTCGTCGTAGTCTTGGAACTCCTGGAAGTCTCCTTCCACAACTTCATCTTCTCCTGAGCAGTGGTTGCAATGCTGACAACCTGGGGGGGGGTTGGTGTGTAGAGCAAGGGTGAGTACACATCAACATACTCAGCAAGTATCCTGTTTGGCTGTAGTGGACTAGCTTTATGTGGGGATAAGTCAAGCAGTTGCTTTTAGTTGGTCAGGTTATTACTTACTAGTAGAAAGCCAGGTTTTAACATTAACCCAAGTTATTAGCCCAATGTATCCTTTCCAAACGGAAAGAATATCACTTACCAGCACCATAATCATAATCAGAACCATCAATCTCATTGCCACCTGTACCAAAATGTCTCTGATCAAGTATCACTAATCTCTGGAGCTCCCTTGGCCGCTCATAACCGCGAGCACGGCTGATATATCAGTTTCATAACACTCTGCAGAGGTTGCGCACTTTACCCATAAGCCGTGATTCCCACTTGCCTCGGGCTGATCAAACCCTTAAACACTACCAAGGTGAGTAGGCAGGGTCTCACTACGTAGCCTTTACAAAGATTCCCCGGGGCTGTAGCCACCCGTTAGGTTTCCTAAATGTACCGCACTCCTCCCTAAGGGACAAATCAACCTTGGCAGAGCGAGCCGCATACACCGAGCCCCATTGACGACACAACGGCTAAGCGAACTACACCCCGGTTCCTCCAATTATTCAGCTAAGGGCGTCCCATTCCACCCTCATGGTTGCACTGTTTTCCCGGGCGGTCATCCATTGAACAGGTCCTTACGGAGAGGCACTCGAGAAACCGCTCGAGTCCCCTTAAATGCCACAAGTATGATCATAAATAAGAACGGGAAAACAGCGTATCGTAGATAATCACATCATGTTCATTGATTAGAGTTGAGCAATAGCATCAGACTAAGCAGTAATAATCCGACCCAAATAGGTAAACAAGGACATGGATAACAAAAGCTAGTCAATCCTTAGGTATAAATGTGTAATGCGGGAGGTGAATTAAAGAATGAATAGGACGGAGATAGGTCAAAGGACACTTGCCTCCACCAACCGACTGCTGCTCAGGGGCTTCTCCTGCAAATTCCTCGGGCTCTTCGACCGGATCGTTCTCTATGCGAGCGCAAACATACATACATCCACATATTTAATACAAAAGAACAGTACACCATACAAGGGAACAGGTAAAACGAATATGCATCAGGTATGACATTTGACATCGCATTTGTTATGGTTAGAAAGAAATGGGAAAGGTCTCGCAGGGGTTAAATCTTATGCACTAATGATTAGTCACAATTGATTCTTAACAAAAGAATTCTGTCATATATATGCTAATAGAAACCTAATCATTTTAAGTTGATCAACATTGCACGAGATAAACAATTAACTACGTGAATCAATAGCATAACGAAATTTTAAATTAACTTCCTATTTTCCATAGCATGAACAATGATCAATCTACTTAAAATACAGTAATTATGATCACAGAAAGTAAATAAAATAAAATAAAAAAAATTAAAAAAAACAGAGGGGGGGGCGGTTGAACCGGCCCTAGGGGCGGTTGAACCGGCCCGGGGGCAGGCGGCCGAGCTGGGGCCGGGGGCGGCTGAGCCGGGGCCGAGGCCGGCTGAACCGGCCCGGGACAGGGGCGCGGCCAGGAGCCAGGGCGGGCGGCCGGGCGCGGGCTGGGGGCGGCTGGCGGCCGGGCGGGGCGCGGCTGGGGGCGGCCAGCGGCCGGGCCAGGGCGGCCAGGGGAGCGGCCGGGGCGGGCCAGCGGCGGCCGGCCGGGGCGGCCAGGGGCCACGGCGGGGCTGGGGGCGGCGGCCGGCGCGGCCAGGGGGCGCGCGGGGGTGGGGAGAGGAGGGGAGAGGGAGGAGAGGGAGGAGAGGGAGGAGGGGGAGGGGGCTCACCGGCGGGGATGGCCGACGGCGAGGGCGCGGCCGGGGTTGGGGCGGCGGCGGCGGCTAGGGCAGGGGGCGGGTAGGGGGCGGCGGCTTGGGTGGGGAGGGAGAGAGGGAGAGAATGAGGGAGGGGAAGGGGGTTTTGGGAAAAAAAAGAGGGGGTGGGGGGGGGCGGCTGGGCCTGCTTTGGGCCCAAGAGGGGGCGCCAGGGACTTGGGCCGGCCGGGGTCGGCCCAGGGCGCGGGAGAGAGAGAGAAAGAGGAGAGAGAAAGAGAGAGAAAGAGAGAGAAAGATTATTTCCTGTTTTCGAAATCCGATCTTTCCACATGAATGCAATTGCACTTTCAAAGCAATCAAAAATGCAAGGTTCGGCATGGTGCATCAAATCATAAAGTATTTTAGAGTTCTTCTTTACACGGGAAATCCGAACCGGATCCCGCTAAAACTTTGGAAAAGGTCAAGGTTTAGCGAGGGAAAAAGAAAAGGAAAAGGTAACGCCCGAATTTTGGCGAGTAAAGAAAAGAAAAAATTCCACTGCAAAATTCGGGGCGTTACAAACCTATCCCCCTTAAAAGAATCTCGCCCTCGAGATTCAGGGCTGGCTAGCAAAGAGCTCTGGGTACTTGGCCATCAAATCATCTTCACGCTCCCAGGTTGCTTCTTCCTCAGAGTGGTGACTCCATCTGACTTTGCACATTCTGATGGTCTTCCTTCGGGTGACTCTATCTGCAACCTCAAGGATCTGAGCTGGCTTCTCAACATAGGTCAAGTCCTCCTGGACTTCCAGACCTTCCACTGGCAACTGCTCTTCTGGCACACGCAAGCACTTCTTCAACTGAGACACATGAAAGACATCATGCACAGCGGACAAATTCTCTGGCAGACTGAGCTGATAGGCCACTTCTCCACGCTTTGAGAGGATCTGGTACGGACCAATGTAGCGGGGTGCTAGCTTGCCTTTGATTCCGAACCTTCTGACTCCTCTGATCGGTGACACTTTCAGATAGACAAAGTCTCCGACTTCAAAACTCAGCTCTCTTCTTCTTGTGTCTGCATAGCTTCGCTGCCTCGATTGCGCTATCTTCAGATTCTCTCGGACCATCTTGATGTTCTCTTCAGCTTCAAGCAGAATGTCTGGTCCAAACACTTGCTTCTCTCCAGGCTGATCCCATTGCAACGGAGTTCTACAACTCCTTCCATAGAGCGCTTGAAATGGTGACATCTTCAAACTGGCCTGATAACTGTTGTTATAGGAAAACTCTGCATAAGGCAATCGCTTGTCCCATCCGGACTGATCTTGCAACGCACAGGCTCTCAACATGTCTTCAAGAATTTGATTGGTTCTTTCGGTCTGGCCATCTGTCTGCGGATGATAAGCTGAACTGAAATTCAGATGCGTGCCCAAGGCTTCATGCAACTGCTGCCAGAAATGAGAGGTGAACTGCGTTCCTCTGTCTGACACTATCTTCTTTGGCACACCATGAAGACAAACGATCCGAGACATATACAGCTCTGCCAATACTGCACTGCTGTAGGTGGTCTTGACAGGTATGAAGTGGGCTGACTTGGTCAAACGGTCCACTACTACCCAAATAGAATCGTAGCCGGCTCGAGTGCGAGGCAATCCGACTATGAAATCCATACCAATTTCATCCCATTTCCACTGAGGGATCTGCAACGGTTGCAACAATCCAGCAGGTCTCTGGTGCTCTGCCTTAATTCTTCGACAACTATCGCACATAGCCACATGCTCTGCGATTTCCCTCTTCATTCCGTACCACCAGAATTTCTTCTTCAGATCCTGATACATCTTCTCACTGCCAGGGTGAATCGAATAAGCTGTCTCATGGGCTTCCTTGAGAATCAACTCCCGAATAGACTGGACATTGGGAACACACAAGCGGTCTTTGAACCATATCACGCCTTCTGCATCTTCTCGAAAATCTTTGCCTCTGCCATCTAGAATCAGTCGCCGAATCTCACTGATCTTCTCATCATTCTTCTGCGCTTCTTTGATTTCGCGCTCCAAGGTAGGTTCCAATTCAATTGTGACTCCTCGCGAATTGTTCAGAAATCCGAGACTCAACCTGTCAAACTCCTTGGCCAACTCATAAGGCATCGGACGAGCGACCATCAGATTGACTTGACTCTTTCTGCTCAAAGCATCTGCCACTACGTTTGCTTTGCCTGGATGGTAATGGATCTCCAACTCATAGTCTTTGATCAACTCTAACCATCTTCGCTGCCTCATGTTCAATTCTGACTGAGTGAATATGTACTTCAGACTCTTGTGATCTGTGTAAACATCGCATTTTTGCCCATACAAATAGTGCCTCCATGTCTTCAGTGCGTGAACCACTGCTGCCAACTCTAGATCATGGATTGGGTAATTCTTCTCATGAACCTTCAGCTGTCGGGACGAGTAAGCCACAACTCTTCCCTCTTGCATCAACACGCATCCCAAACCTGTGTAACAAGCATCACAGTACACAGAGAAGGGCTTGTGCACATCAGGCAAGACTAGGACAGGCGCTGTTGTCAACTTCTCTTTCAGCGCTTCAAAGGCTTCTTGGCATTTCTGGGTCCACTTGAACTCAACCTTGTTGCCTAGCAACTCTGTCATTGGTTTCGCAATCTTCGAAAACCCTTCAATGAATCGCCGATAATATTCGGCCATTCCAATGAAGCTCTTGATTCCTCGAGCATCCGTTGGCGCTTTCCAGTTCAGAATGTCTGCCACTTTCTTCGGATCCACAGCCAATCCTTCCTTGTTGATTATGTGACCCAAGAACAGGACTTCACTGATCCAGAACTCACACTTGCTCAACTTTGCATACAACTGGTGCTCTCGCAATCTCTGCAATACCATCCTCAAATGATCTGCATGCTCTTCTTCACTTTGGGAATAAACCAGAATATCATCAATGAATACCACCACAAACTTATCAAGATAATCCATGAATACACTGTTCATCAAGTTCATAAAGAATGCTGGTGCATTGGTCAAACCAAAAGACATCACTGTGAACTCATACAACCCATACTTGGTAATGAATGCCGTCTTCGGTATGTCCGAAGGTCGGATCCTGAGCTGATGATAACCTGACCTCAGATCGATCTTGGAGAACACACTGGCTCCTCTCAACTGGTCAAACAGATCTTCTATTCTGGGCAAGGGATACTTGTTCTTGATCGTGACTTCATTCAAAGCTCGATAATCGATACACATCCTCTTGGTGCCATCTTTCTTTTCCACAAACAAGACAGGGGCGGCCCAAGGCGAGGTGCTTGGCCGGATGTAACCTTTCTCTGACAGCTCATCAATCTGCTTCTTAAGCTCAACCAACTCTGGTCCAGATATACTGTAAGCTCTCTTAAAGATAGGGGCGGTTCCAGGAAGAAGCTCTATGGCAAACTCAACTTTCCGCTCTGGTGGCATACCCGGTAAGTCCTTTGGAAACACATCTGGGAATTCAGACACAACCTTGATACTCTCAATTGGGTCTGCTTCACTGCTATCGACAGCCATCTGATAACAACTTCCTCTCTTCGGCTCAGGCGGGACTAACTCGGTCACCACTTCCTCTCCTAGTGGGGACACCAACTTGATTGTCCTTTTATCACAACTGATAACTGCCTGATACTTATCTAGCCAATTCATCCCTAGGATGACATCTATTCCCTGAGTACCCATTACTATAAGGTTGGCGGGAAACGCTATCCCCCTTATTTCCACACTTATATTCAAACAAATGCTATCAGCTCGAATTCTACCACCAGCTGAGTCAATTTGAATGGGGGTTGACATGGCAGTAATTGGAAGATTATGTGCTTCTACCCATGATGCAGTAATAAAAGAATGCGTTGCTCCAGTATCAAATAACACTTCTGCAATATGGGAATCGACTGGGAACATACCTACTGTCATGCCGGGAATCTCCTGAGCTGCTTCAGCCTCCAAGTGGTTCAGTCTTCCATGATTATAGCGCTGCTGAGGGCGGTTGCCTGCTCCAGACTGAGACGCATTCTGCTTTGCTGGGGCATTGGGGCCTGACTGCTGCTGGGCTGCCTTCTTCGGACATTGCATCACCCAGTGGCCTTGCTCTCCACAGTGGAAACACGCTCTGTTTCCAACCTGAGCTGGTGCTGCCTGATTGCTCTGCTGGCTTGCTGGGGCAGGAAGACGAGGTGTCTGCTGATTCTGCCTCTGGAACTGGCCTCCTCCTGACTGATTGCTCTGACGGTTCTGGTACTGATGCTGAGGGTACTGCCTTTGGAACTGCTGATACTGCTGACGCTGCTGATGCTGCTGAGGTGGACGCTGGTTCTGCCTGAACTGCTGAGGTTGATTGCCTGAAAAACGAGGACGGCTGCTGCTTCCAGGCTGGGGTCCACTGATCTTACGCTTACGATCTTCCATCTCCTTACGCTTCCTTTCTGTCATGATTGCTCTGTCAATCAGGTGCTGGAATGTCGGGAAGGTATGATTCATCAGTTGGTACTGCAGAGGGTCAACCAAGCCTCTCAGGAAACGGTACTGTCGCTTGGCGTCGGTGTTGACATCCTCAGGAGCGTAGCGAGACAACTGCAGAAACCTGTCTCGATACTCACTGACAGATGATGACCCTTGCTTAAGGGCCAGGAACTCCTCTTTCTTCACTGTCATCAGACCTGCAGGCACATGGTACTGACGAAAGCTACCTCTGAACTCTTCCCAGGTGATGGCATCGGGGTTGGCATGGGTGGCGAGGTAAGACTCCCACCATGATTGGGCTGCTCCTCTCAACAGACGGGGACCATACAAGACTTTCTCCCTGTCATCACACTGAGCGGTATGCAACTCCCGCTCCACAGTGCGCAGCCAATCTTCAGCATCCATGGGGTCAGAAGAGTGAGCGAACGTTGGTGGATGGCCTCTCATGAATTCAGCACGCTTGTCTCTAGGCATCTGAGGCATCTGAGGCTGGGGTGGTGCTTGCTGCTGTTGCTGCTGCTGCTGCTGCTGAATGGCGGCCAGAGTCTGACCGATGGCCTGAACTGCCTGAGTCTGCATCAGAAACATCTGCTCGATCGACATCGGGGGCGGGGGCGGCAGGTGCTGCTGCTGGGGCACCTCATCCTGCGGGGCGGCTTGCTCCTGCTGAGCACGCCTTCCTCCTCTGCGCCTGTTCTCTGACATCTGCAGAACGCAACCACACATCAGAACTGATCTGGCAAATCTTGCAGCATAAGAAAAGAGTATAGAATTCTCCAACAGCACTGAACAGATGAGCATCTTCACTGATCTCCAACACAGACCACACAGCTTCTCAGATAAAGAGGAAAGTAGAACAAAGGGTTTCCCAACTATATAACTAACTCCATTAACATAATATGTAAGCCAAAATGCAGGGGATACCCACACTCTGGTGACAATCATTACAAAGATCCAAACCAAACATAGTTCATCATGACAAACATAAATGCACAGGATATAGCAAACTACCCTGTCTAACTAAGACTAACTAAGACCGAGACTAACGCTAAGACTGAAGCTTCTATGTATATATATTTTGTATTAATTACAAGATCCAACTCTAACGATCTATGGTTCTAGATTTATCTTGGTCTTGCAGTCGGGATTGCCATAAGACTGGCGTCCACGCCGAGGTGAGCGGTACGGGTGCTGAGTCCCAACGGGAGCGGGGGAACCATCATCCAAGTGACGACGCTCCGCGCGCTCAGCCCGCAGCAGGGCGATCTCAGCACGAGCCCTACTCAGCTCGTCTAATGCATGGTCCAGCTCTGTGTTTAGCACGGCGGCTAGGTTGACTGTGCTGCTCAACCTAGGATTGTCCTCACCAGCAGGTGAAACAATCACGCCTCCTGTGCTGCCAGATGGACGGCGGGGGTAATACTTCAGGTCGAGGCCGTCAGCTACCCCACCGAGAACCGAGCAGTAGTGCGAAAGCGCACGCCGTGCAGCATCCTGCATGGCTGCCTCAGCTGAGTCCCGCTCAGAGATAGAATAGTGCTCTGAGCAAGCCTCCGCGCCCTGGAGACTGTTCTCCGGACGGCGCACCAAACAGGTCGCCTCCCAGCGGTCCGGGTAGACCCCGCGACTATGCTGGTAGACCACACAGCGATACTCGATAGACCAAGTACGCCGGTCGAGTGCCCGACGTAGCAGGGTGTCGAGCGCGTCGTGGAAGTGACACCCGCGAGCAGCGTCGCGAGTGATGGGTCGAGCAACCCATCCTTCCGGCTCATGGCTAGAGAGGTCGATGTCGGTGTCGTGGCTCGGGCTGTCGTCGCCACCTCCGTCGTCTGGGTCTCCTCCAGCAGCTACTCCAGAAGCTGGGACGCCCAGTGGTGGTGCAGGGGGCGCCTCCAGGGGAAGCACAGGGGAGCAGCTCCTCACAGACTCTATCTCCTGCTGGAGCGAGAAGGAAGAGCCCTGCTGCTCCTGTCGTCGACGTTCCTGCTCCTCATGCAGGCGGTGGTGCAGTCTCTCCAAGTGGCTGGACTGTCCGGCCACGGGACGGCGAAGCGGACGCTCAGCAAGGCGGGAGGGTAAGAAGGGGATGACGGACTTTCGTGCAGTGTGTCTAAGTCGAGCCATCTACAAAAGACATCGCAAGCAAAAGGGTGAGAACAGAATTAATATGACCAGCAAGTAATGAATCATAAATAAATGAAGGATCAGAATAATAATGAATCATAAATAAATGAAGGATCAGGATAAACAAAGTTTTCAGCAAGGTATAATATATAGTAGAACATAGGTTTGGTCAGTAGGACCAACTTTTGAAGGGATATCAAAGTCAAGGCAGGGACAGAGGTCTATAATCCTTAGAACGACCATTCTACTCTAGGTTAGCGGTCCTACAGTCAACACGGCTTTGATACCACTTATGTCACACCCGGTTTTTAGAAGGCAAACCGAATGCGAACCATGTACGTGCCAGGATCAGTTATTCACGTACACAGCAGTTACATAACATGGACATCATCACACAGTGCTCAAATAGTATTAAAAGGGGAAATAATAGTCGATTACATCATACGTCTGAGACGTCCATATAGTTCTTACAATAAATCAAAGTGCGGAAAAGAAACGTAGATAACGCGGCCTTCACAGGCAGCCGACTGGGGGTTGCCGCTAACCCACGCCTAGAACTCGTCGTAGTCTTGGAACTCCTGGAAGTCTCCTTCCACAACTTCATCTTCTCCTGAGCAGTGGTTGCAATGCTGACAACCTGGGGGGGGGTTGGTGTGTAGAGCAAGGGTGAGTACACATCAACATACTCAGCAAGTATCCTGTTTGGCTGTAGTGGACTAGCTTTATGTGGGGATAAGTCAAGCAGTTGCTTTTAGTTGGTCAGGTTATTACTTACTAGTAGAAAGCCAGGTTTTAACATTAACCCAAGTTATTAGCCCAATGTATCCTTTCCAAACGGAAAGAATATCACTTACCAGCACCATAATCATAATCAGAACCATCAATCTCATTGCCACCTGTACCAAAATGTCTCTGATCAAGTATCACTAATCTCTGGAGCTCCCTTGGCCGCTCATAACCGCGAGCACGGCTGATATATCAGTTTCATAACACTCTGCAGAGGTTGCGCACTTTACCCATAAGCCGTGATTCCCACTTGCCTCGGGCTGATCAAACCCTTAAACACTACCAAGGTGAGTAGGCAGGGTCTCACTACGTAGCCTTTACAAAGATTCCCCGGGGCTGTAGCCACCCGTTAGGTTTCCTAAATGTACCGCACTCCTCCCCAAGGGACAAATCAACCTTGGCAGAGCGAGCCGCATACACCGAGCCCCATTGACGGCACAACGGCTAAGCGAACTACACCCCGGTTCCTCCAATTATTCAGCTAAGGGCGTCCCATTCCACCCTCATGGTTGCACTGTTTTCCCGGGCGGTCATCCATTGAACAGGTCCTTACGGAGAGGCACTCGAGAAACCGCTCGAGTCCCCTTAAATGCCACAAGTATGATCATAAATAAGAACGGGAAAACAGCGTATCGTAGATAATCACATCATGTTCATTGATTAGAGTTGAGCAATAGCATCAGACTAAGCAGTAATAATCCGACCCAAATAGGTAAACAAGGACATGGATAACAAAAGCTAGTCAATCCTTAGGTATAAATGTGTAATGCGGGAGGTGAATTAAAGAATGAATAGGACGGAGATAGGTCAAAGGACACTTGCCTCCACCAACCGACTGCTGCTCAGGGGCTTCTCCTGCAAATTCCTCGGGCTCTTCGACCGGATCGTTCTCTATGCGAGCGCAAACATACATACATCCACATATTTAATACAAAAGAACAGTACACCATACAAGGGAACAGGTAAAACGAATATGCATCAGGTATGACATTTGACATCGCATTTGTTATGGTTAGAAAGAAATGGGAAAGGTCTCGCAGGGGTTAAATCTTATGCACTAATGATTAGTCACAATTGATTCTTAACAAAAGAATTCTGTCATATATATGCTAATAGAAACCTAATCATTTTAAGTTGATCAACATTGCACGAGATAAACAATTAACTACGTGAATCAATAGCATAACGAAATTTTAAATTAACTTCCTATTTTCCATAGCATGAACAATGATCAATCTACTTAAAATACAGTAATTATGATCACAGAAAGTAAATAAAATAAAATAAAAAAAATTAAAAAAAACAGAGGGGGGGGCGGTTGAACCGGCCCGGGGGCAGGCGGCCGAGCTGGGGCCGGGGGCGGCTGAGCCGGGGCCGAGGCCGGCTGAACCGGCCCGGGACAGGGGCGCGGCCAGGAGCCAGGGCGGGCGGCCGGGCGCGGGCTGGGGGCGGCTGGCGGCCGGGCGGGGCGCGGCTGGGGGCGGCCAGCGGCCGGGCCAGGGCGGCCAGGGGAGCGGCCGGGGCGGGCCAGCGGCGGCCGGGGCGCGGCTGCGGCCGGCCGGGGCGGCCAGGGGCCACGGCGGGGCTGGGGGCGGCGGCCGGCGCGGCCAGGGGGCGCGCGGGGGTGGGGAGAGGAGGGGAGAGGGAGGAGAGGGAGGAGAGGGAGGAGGGGGAGGGGGCTCACCGGCGGGGATGGCCGACGGCGAGGGCGCGGCCGGGGTTGGGGCGGCGGCGGCGGCTAGGGCAGGGGGCGGGTAGGGGGCGGCGGCTTGGGTGGGGAGGGAGAGAGGGAGAGAATGAGGGAGGGGAAGGGGGTTTTGGGAAAAAAAAGAGGGGGTGGGGGGGGGGCGGCTGGGCCTGCTTTGGGCCCAAGAGGGGGCGCCAGGGACTTGGGCCGGCCGGGGTCGGCCCAGGGCGCGGGAGAGAGAGAGAGAAAGAGGAGAGAGAAAGAGAGAGAAAGAGAGAGAAAGATTATTTCCTGTTTTCGAAATCCGATCTTTCCACATGAATGCAATTGCACTTTCAAAGCAATCAAAAATGCAAGGTTCGGCATGGTGCATCAAATCATAAAGTATTTTAGAGTTCTTCTTTACACGGGAAATCCGAACCGGATCCCGCTAAAACTTTGGAAAAGGTCAAGGTTTAGCGAGGGAAAAAGAAAAGGAAAAGGTAACGCCCGAATTTTGGCGAGTAAAGAAAAGAAAAAATTCCACTGCAAAATTCGGGGCGTTACACTTTCGACCGTCAAAACGTTCTATAAATTCACTTATGTGCCTTTTCAATGCTTGGAGCTCCAATGCTCGCTTGAAACAATCAGAGTCTATCCCAGTGGGAAACTAAAGATTTCAGCCAAGTGAATGAAAAGAATCATTAACTCATTTCACAGATATGTTTTGGATAACTCATAAATAATCAACATGAGAAAGAAACATGCATAAGGAATTATCAATGGAATGGAAATATGGTTACAATACAATTTAAATACGTGTCCAACATAGCCCTGTTTAATGAAAATGCAAAAAAAGTTTGATCAAATGTTTCTGGCTTTCCCAACGTTCCAACTTTCTTGAAGAGACAAAGCATTCCAAGTTTAACCAAATGTTTAACTTTCAAAATTTGGGATACCATTCCTCTGGTAAACAAGTTTATGCAAATTATTATTTTTTTTCTCGAAAGCGCAGGAGAACTGCGCGATATTATATTAAAGAAGAAGGACAATTACAGAAGAAAAAACAAAAGAGGCGCCTATGGCGGCCAGTAACAGGCATACAGAAACCCATCCATGTCTAAACAAGAAACTAACACAAATAACCACAATGCTAGCTAACTAGCAGGGATGCCCGGAATGGGGGCGGTGAGCAAAGACAACTTTTTTGCACCAGCCATCTCCCATAGGTGAACCTCCAACTCAACTCTTCTAATAGCATCAGCAATACTGGGGTTCTTATTGTCAAAAACACAGCCGTTGCGTTGCTTCCATAAGGTCCAAACTCCCAGAATGACTAGAGAATTGAGGCCGTCCCTTGCAATTCCAGAGACTTTGGTACATAACATTCTCCACCATTCAAGAAAAGCACTATCCTCAGATTGGGGGGCAAGAAACTGCAGGTTCACTTGAAGAAGCAATTTAAACCAGAATTCTCGAGCAAAGACACATCCGATCAACATATGGTCCAAGGTTTCTTGATCCTGGTCACATAGTGGACATCTCTCTGGATGGTCCATACCTCTTTTCTGCAGCCTGTCTGCTGTCCAAACCTTCCTGTGAGCGACCAACCACATAAAAAACTTGGTTTTTGGAGGAGCCCAAGATTTCCATATTCTATGAAAAGGCTCAAACTCAGAAGATCCCAAAAAGAAACCCCTATATGCTTCCTTAGAGGAGAACTTTCCGTTTGCAGCTAGACGGAAGAAATGTTTGTCTTCAACTTGAGGTCTTAAAACAATTGAGTCAATTAAATCCCACAAAATGAGAAATTCATTGATAATTCCAACCGAAAGAGCTCCTTGAATGTCAGAAATCCAGCTCTGATTAGAGATAGCATCCACCACTGTTCTCTTGCTAACCCGTCTCTTAGGGATGATCCCAAATAATCGAGGGACTAACTCTGCAATTCTGTGACCCGATAACCACCTATCAGTCCAGAAATAGGTTGTAGCCCCATTACCAAGTTCAGTTTGCATAGCCATGGAGAAGAAATCTTTTACCTTTTTTGGAACCTGGATAGCAAGAGAGGCCCACGGGCGAGATGGCTCAGTTTTAGCTAGCCAAAGCCATCTCATTCTAAGAGACCAAGCAAGTTCTTTCATGCTGGAAATGCCTAGACCACCCAATTCGCGAGGCCTACAAACAATTCCCCAAGCTTAGATCATAAATAATAACAAAATTATTCTCTTCGCACCAATAATTTAGTTCCCTACCTTCCTAAAATTTTGAGAGCATCACATGTGATTCTTAAAATCATATATAGATATATTCACAAATTGTCCACTTTTTAGCTTTCCCATGCACTCAACAAGTTGATCTGTATCGAATGCATCTGCAAGGCAAAGAATGAAACCTACTTTCAGCTAAGATAAACTAAATCCCAGAAACTAAAAGAAGAGCATATTTTCACATGATTGCATATCAAGTACCATGGTGGTCAAATTTATAGTTTTGCACATGCTCATACTGTTCCTCAGGTAAACCACGGTAGAATGAATCCTGCCAAAAGTTACAACCCAAAGTGAGTTGCACATGATTTCAAAAAAAAACAAGAGCAATCACTTAGGCCTTGCCTTATGGTCGAGTTTTTTGGAGGGACATACAATCCCATGTTTATTTTAATGGCACCTGATAACATTTGGTATATAGAACTTCCTATGTGACCTCCATGGATTCAACGGAAGCACCAGATATTAACATAGATCAAATCTCCACCAAATAACGATGTGAGGGAGAGCTGGATGGGGGCCCACAGGGTAGTGAGAGCGTTGGCGGGGGACTGAAACGGTAAGCTGGGCCAGTGCCAGATAAGTGCGGCGTGGTAGGCATGCTAGTGGGCCGTACCAAATAACACAGCCCACGTGGACTACCGTCGTTGTCACCGCTATGCAAATATTGTACCATATCGGCAGCTAAATATTGCAGTACCAGCTTATAAGCCTTCCTACTTTAGAGGAACCAATCGTGTTCATGAGCTCTCGCTAGTGTCATTCTGTGGTGTTTTTTTGCGCGAGCTAAGTCTGGCACGTGGGCCCTGCGTGGGAATGGAGAATGGGAATTGAAGAATGGGGCGATGGGAATGGGAGGATGGGAATTGAAATGGCGTGTGGAGTTTGCACGATGGGAGGAATGGGCAATGGGAATGTTGGTCGTGCAGTGTCGGGCTGAGCAGGCCATGCAATAGGGAATTGTTTCCACGATGGGAATGGAGGATGGGAATTGAAATGGCATAACAGGAATGGGAATGACAGAACAGGGAATGACAGCCTACCCCTTACTGCCTTAATAAGTAGTAGAGAATATATTGAAGGTGGCGCCTCACCTTACACTTTATGCTCATAAGGCAAGAATACATGTAACGTAGGACTACTGAGTGCCGACACTCTTTATATGTATCTTTGCCTATAGATGGTTGAGCATATGTCATACAGTTTAATTTCATTTTCCAGCTTGCCTAGGTTATATATATGGATGACTGGTATGCAGAACCATCAAGTGCTATTTGCTTCCAAAATGTCTAAAGCTTTAGTTTGTATTCCATCCATTGATACCACTTACAACTATAATTTAATTTTCTCTAGAAGAAAATATTTGAGAAGCATCAATTTTAATACTCATCTTGTTTGAACCGCAATAAAGATCATACAAAATAGATAGATATGTCATAATTTTGAGTGCTCAAGATAGAACTTGCATGGAACTTCACTAAACCATGAGGGGATGTGTGTTGCAACATGTAGAATCAATACAATAATATAGCATGTAATACAAAAAAAACTCCATACAAACTAAGGCCCTAACAAACTCTTACCTGGATGAATGTTGCAACATCCTCCTCAGCCATACCTCCAATTTCACCAATGAGAACAATGCCTGAAAGACATAGAATAGTATTGAACATTGGGAACAATACAAAATGGGATGGAGCTGTGTTAAATGAAAAAATCATATGAATGTAGCATTTGAAATAAAGAAAAATGCAGTTTAAGTATTCAAATACCAGAAATTCCTTTATTTTTATTCTGTAAATTCACCATCCTCTTCGCAGCTTCCCTCACAAGGGAAAGTAAAATCATTTTCAGACATCTGACTTTCTGTTTGTCTTCAGTTAAAAAGGCAATGAAGTGAAATTAAAAGTCTAAGTTCTATTTCACTTTAAATATGCATATCAAGTAAAGAACTACTAACTATTTCTTGAATCCTGGTGGTTTTATAAAAAATAGTGTTGAAGATAAATTCACTGCTGCACACATAATACTTGACATTCTTGCTATTGCAATGCAAAAAAGAATATGCTGAAAAAACCTGCGTGCATCTAGGAAAAAAGAATACGCTGACAACACCTAAGGCTAGTATGTTGCAGTGATTAGTTATTAACTACACATACAAGACAAAAAAATTACTTCTGCTTAAAACGTAAGTTAAAACAGAAGGCGATGAGTATGATCACTCAACCTAGAAACTCAGCATCAAAATCACCGTAATTTAAAGCAGTGTTAGGAACCTAAAAAAACTTGGAGTACAACAACCAAACAAGAATAAGCAAGGAATAACATGTACAGTCTTGCCAAGACCTATCCCATTAGCCAAAATGACCTGTACAACCTTGCCAAGATCCACTACAGGCCCACCTGCATAACCAACAAAATGAATGGTAAGATCTCCTACGACAGAACATAACTACATTGAAAGTAGATATTACATCACTGTAGTAAAGTAGGCACTAGTAATTTTCTGCCCTTTATAAGAGCAAAATTTCACTTTGCATCCCTCAACTCTATCATGGAAATATTTACAAAACATAAATGAATTGAGAAAACTCTCTATGAACCAATAAAACAAATCCATTAGATGTTTACAGATCCAACACAAAAGCGTGAGTGTACATCAAAAGTAAGAAGGTGTTCAAGCAGTATGTCTAGCACATATATGCACATCAGAAAAAAACAAGGACAGTTGCTGCTAGCCATGTCTCACCTGTTGCCGAGTTGCAGCTAGTTTCAAAAGCTCATCAGCCTCAAAGAAATTCGAGAACCAGCGAGATACATCTTAAGCTGATGACACCTACATCTCTTGCAACCAATAGCTACCCTCTTGCGCCCTAGAGAAAAAAACATTTTTGAAAAAAACAGGACCACGAGACTTACAGATCGAGGCGCTTGTAAGAGATGTAAAGGGTTATGGCTATCTAAAACTCTCCCCAGCCGATTCTAACAGCTCGAAAGGCGACTGCTCCATGACTCTCGTCAGATTCTGGAAACTCGGGTGGAGCTGAAACACCGCACACTTGACTATGATGCTCAGATCCTCATTGTTTGTCGAGGATGCCCGCGCCGTGGATGCAAGGTGGCGCAATGATGGAAGCAGATTGCGGAGAGCGTGGCGCGGACCATCACTGCATCCGAAAATGCATACAATGGATTTAAAACAAAAGTCAAACTGAGATGATTCATACCCCATTTTGAACTCCTTCAAGCCCATGCGTTTCGCTGCAAGGAATAAACATCAAACTCAATGCATTCGAAAATATGTCAACAAAGGTCAAAGGCTCAAAGAACATACTGATAGATCTTTTGTGCTGAATCTTTTTCTTCTGTTGTTCATACATATGTTTCTGTACAAAACCAATAAAAATGCATTCATCTAGCTCAGTGCCGACGAGTAGGCACTCTGCCTCGCCAGCGGGCCACACGAGCGGGGACACGCTCCAGGCAGGAGCGCGCGGGGGGCGTGCGGGACAGCGGGGGCGTGGGTGCAAGCGGGGGCGGGGATAGGCGATCGAGCGGGGGCTTGCGGGCTCGGCGTGCGGGGCGCAGGCAGGAGGCACGCGGGCGAACATGTGCGTGCGAACGCAGGCAGGGGCGGGGGCAGGCGAGGACGCTAGGGGTGTGGACGCCCTTGTTAGCACGTGGATGGTGTAGATGGCCCTTGCGCTGACGACGGAGAAGTGCGCGTTCTGAACCTCGTCGCTGACCTCCTCCACGGCGCGCACAGAGCAGTGGAACGACGCCCCCTCGCTCGGCGGTGCGCTGGTAATAACGTGGTAAGTGAAGAGATGTAGACGTACATAAGAAGTTGGAGCACACTCCTTTTACGATCTCTCCGGCATCGTTGGTGTAGATGAGCCTCTTGACACACAACGAGACCTGCAGGCAGAAATGCTCAAGAAAATGACAGAGAATGGTCGGTTCACACTCGAGAGATAGAAAGCAGGAGAGATTGGCTAGCTACTGACTGTCTTGGAGTCGCCGAAGTTGCCGATCGCGCTGCTGGCGATGGAGTAGAGCCTGACCTTGTGCGGCTTGCCGATGGACTGGCCCTCTCTGTATGTTGTTTATTATTTTCTGTATTCTAGCAACCTATGAATAAAAGTGAGCATAATGTAACAATCAATGGCATAGCTCCTGAACTAAAGAAAGTAGGCATGTTGGCAAAAACATTAACTACATCACTGTATAGAAAGGCATACAAAACATATTTTATTAGACAGTGGGCATCATATCTCCTTAACACAAGAAAGACAGTGGAATTCAAATTGAGGGTCATCATCCTTCCACTTATAAAAAGTTAGCTCATCTAGTAATTTTATGGCTGCACAATGCATATGAAGCCCTTGGTTTCTCCTCTGACAAAAAATTATAAAATCACTACTCGATATAGGAAATAATCAAACAAAACTCCCACCAGATACTCCGAGCTCACAAAAAAATTACTCAAAGATAAATTCTATCCCACCAAATCAACTCATTATTCTACTATATAACTGGAACTGAAGTCTCTACAGAGCTAAAAGTTGTAAGCAATAAAAAAATATAGAGAGCTAATAATGTAGACAATGAGTACAAAATTTCAAAAATTCTTCAATTTGCAGAACCTCCTCATTCATCAACTTATAAAAAAAAATCAAGGAACTTCATACATAGTTTCCATGTGTTAGAAAATTACCATACCATCATACCCCAAACTGAGAACAAGTATTCCATATCACTCTTTATAAATTAGGTCTAGTCGTCTAGGTCAGCACAACTTTCACCATATAACAATTTCCTTTGTCAAGTACAAATATATTTGAACATCGACCAATGGCCAAACAAAGGAGTTAGTGTTGATCATCTTATATCACAACTAACATTATGTCATTGATTTACAATCTGCGCATATATGTTGTACGCACTGCTCATGTAAACATAAGGGCAATTACCACCTAGCCATGATATACATAGCGACATGATTCATAAATGCTTAAACTTAACAAGGCATGATATACAGAGCGACATGATGATGGAAATTGATGTTTAAGGACTAACTTCTTTAATAGGATTGCCTGACAAAGGCATGAGAAATTCTGATGGAAGTGGGTAATCCACCATGGCCAGATAATCGAATGAATAGTCGTAACATGTAATTTGGCACACAAGTTAGAAGTAGCTTTATAACACAATGGTCAGTAATCAAATGAAGGCCAAAGAAAACATGTAGTACTATGCATTATATGAAAGTATAATAAGGGCAAACAGAGGGAGGGATCAACATATTTGATTGTGCAATACTTTCTTAGCCGCTACGATACTATAATCAGAATGCTTGTAGAATTCCTAGGTAGCTGGCTTCAACAAAATATTCATAGACCTTAATCCAACAGATCAAACAATAGGAAAATTCTGCATCAAATCTGTGTTTTCAATAACTTGCATACATGGAAGCTCTTGATATTCAAATGCAGCCACGAGAATGGAATAGGAACATATAAAATGTCTATTTAATATTTCAGATATATAAATGTCTATGTATTGAGTCAGTTTGAATCCAACTACGCACTACAGAAGCGAGAACGTCCAAGCAACGGCAACCAAGCTGAAACAGAATAAAACGCGCAGCTTTGACGAGAATAAATTTGAGACTGAGCTATCCCCTTACCTTGAGGTTCATGCGTATATCGATCTTCATGTGCTCGTATACAGGTGTGTAGATTTCCATCCAGCATCGCTTGAGCGGCGCGAATCGGTGCTGCGGCACGGCACTTTCCGGAACTGGGGCCTCCCGCCGCTCATCTCATTCGGCGTTAGAGCATCGAACCGCGGCTTCTCCACGGCGCCCGGCCCCGTCGCGTGGTCCACCGCCATCTCCAAGGAGGAAACCCCCGCCGCGGACGCCATCGAGTGCGTTTTCAGCAGGGGCGAATCTAGTAAAGGGACATCCGGACATGATACAGGCATCAAATTTGAGATTAGAGTTTGGGAACTCGGTATCGCACATCATACCTGAAAGGGAATTAGACTTACACCTAGTTCCTAAATAATTTTGGTGGTTGAATTGCCCAACACAAATAAATTGGACTAACTAGTTTGCTCTAGTGTACAAGTTATACAGGTGCCAAAGATTCACACTTAGCCAATAAAAAGACCAAGTATTGGGTTCAACAAAAGAGCAAAGGGACAATCGAAGGCACCTCTGGTCTGGCGCACTGGACTGTCCGGTATGCCACCGGACAGTGTCCGGTGCACCACCGGACATGTCCGGTGCACCAAAGGACTCCAACTCAAACTCGCCACCTTCGGGAAAATCCAGAGGCAACTCCACTATAATTCACCGGACTGTCCGGTGTACACCGGACAGTGTCCGGTGCTCCAAGGAAGAGCGGCCTCAGGAACTCGCCGGCTTCGGGAAACCGCAACAGTTGCTCCGCTATAATTCACCGGACATGTCCGGTGTACACCGGACTGTCCGGTGTAACTGCGGGGAAACGGCTACTTCGCGCCAACGGTCACCTGCAATAGCAATTAATGCGCGCCAGAGCGCGCAGAAGTCAGGCACGCGCGTAGTGGCGTACCGGACACGCTACAGTACATGTCCGGTGCGCCACCGGACATCCAGGCGGGCCCAGAAGTCAGAGCTCCAACGGTCAGAACCCAACGGCTTTGGTGACGTGGCTGGCGCACCGGACATGTCCGGTGTGCACCGGACTGTCCGGTGCACCATGCGACAGAAAGTCCCACCAAACGGCTAGTTTGGTGGTTGGGGCTATAAATACCCCCAACCACCCCACATTCAAGTCATCCAAGTTTTCCACTTCTCAACCACTTACAAGAGCTAGGCATTCAATTCTAGACACACCAAAGAGATCAAATCCTCTCCAATTCCATACAAGGCTTTAGTGATTAGCGAGAGAGATTTGCCGTGTTCTTTTGAGCTCTTGCGCTTGGATTGCTTCTTTTCTTTCTCACTTGTTCTTGTGATCAAAACTCCATTGTAATCAAGGCAAGAGGCACCAATTGTGTGGTGGCCCTTGCGGGGAAGTTTTGTTCCCGGTTTTGATTTGAGAAGAGAAGCTCACTCGGTTGGAGGGACCGTTTGAGAGAGGGAAAGGGTTGAAAAAGACCCGGTCTTTGTGACCACCTCAACGGGGAGTAGGTTTGCGAGAACCAAACCTTGGTAAAACAAATCCTTGTGTCACACTCCTTATTTGCTTGAGATTTGTTTTGCACCCTCTCTCGCGGACTCGGTTTTATTTCTAACGCTAACCCAGCTTGTAGTTGTGTTTATATTTGTAAATTTCAGTTTCGCCCTATTCACCCCCCCTCTAGGCGACTATCAATTGGTATCGGAGCCCGGTGCTTCATTAGAGCCTAATCGCTCGAAGTGATGTCGGGAGATCACGCCAAGAAGGAGATGGAGACCGGCGAAAAGCCCACTACAAGCCACGAGAAGACTTCATCGGAAGAGTCTCGCAACAAGAGGAAGGAGAAGAAAGACTCCTCCAAAGGGAAGGAGAAGAAGTCTTCTTCACACAACAAAGAGAAGAAGGAGAAATCCTCTTCCCACAAGCCGCATCGGAGTGGGGACAAGAAAAAGAGAATGAGGAAAGTGGTCTACTACGAGACCGATTCTACATCGACATCCACCTCCGGCTTCGACGCGGCATCCGTCACTTCTAAGCGCCAAGAGCGCAAGAAGTATAGTAAGATTCCCCTACGCTACCCTCGCATTTCTAAACATACACCTTTACTTTCCGTCCCATTAGGCAAACCACCAACTTTTGATGGTGAAGATTACGCTAGGTGGAGTGATTTAATGCGATTTCATTTAACCTTGCTCCACAAAAGTATATGGGATGTTGTTGAGTTTGGTGCACAGGTACCATCCGTAGGGGATGAAGATTATGATGAGGATGAAGTGGCCCAAATCGAGCACTTCAACTCCCAAGCCACAACCATACTTCTCGCCTCTCTAAGTAGAGAGGAATATAACAAGGTGCAAGGGTTGAAGAGTGCGAAGGAGATTTGGGACTTACTCAAGACCGCGCACGAGGGTGATGAACTCACCAAGATCACCAAGCGAGAAACGATCGAGGGGGAGTTCGGTCGCTTCCGTCTTCGCCAAGGGGAGGAGCCACAAGATATGTACAACCGGCTCAAAACCTTGGTGAATCAAGTGCGCACCCTCGGGAGCAAAAAGTGGGATGACCACGAGGTGGTTAAGGTTATTCTAAGATCTCTTATTTTCCTTAACCCTACTCAAGTTTAATTAATTCGTGGCAACCCAAGATATACACTAATGACTCTCGAGGAAGTAATTGGGAATTTTGTGAGCTTTGAATTTATGATCAAGGGCTCACGAAAGATCAACGAGCTTGACGGCCCCTCCACGTCCGAAGCACAACCGGTCGCATTCAAGGCAACGGAGGAGAAGAAGGAGGAGTCTACACCAAGTAGACAACCAATCGATGCCTCCAAACTCGACAACAAGGAGATGGCGCTTGTCATCAAAAGCTTTCGACAAATCCTCAAGCAAAGGAGGGGGAAGGATTACAAGCCCCGCTCCAAGAAGGTTTGCTACAAGTGTGGTAAGCCCGGTCACTTTATAGCTAAATGTCCTATTTCTAGTGACAGCGACAGGGGTGATGACAAGAAGGGGAGAAGAAAGGAGAAGAAGAGGTACTACAAGAAGAAGGGCGGCGATGCCCATGTTTGTCGGGAGTGGGACTCCGACGAAAGCTCTAGCGACTCCTCCGACGACAAGGACACCGCCAACATCGCCGTCACCAAAGGCCTTCTCTTCCCCAACGTCGGCCACAAGTGCCTCATGGCAAAGGACGGCAAAAAGAAGGTTAAATCTAAATCCTCCACTAGATATGAATCCTCTAGTGATGAAAATGCTAGTGATGAGGAAGATAACTTGCGTACTCTTTTTGCCAACTTAAACATGCAACAAAAAGAAAAGTTAAATGAATTAATTAGTGCCATCCATGAGAAGGATGACCTCTTGGACACCCAAGAGGACTTCCTAATCAAGGAAAACAAAAAGCATGTTAAGGTTAAAAATGCTTATGCTCTAGAAGTTGAAAAATGTGAAAAATTATCTAGTGAGCTAAGCACTTGCCATGAGACTATAGACAACCTTAGAAATGAGAATTCTAATTTGTTAGCTAAGGTTGATTCTATTGCTTGTAATGTTTCAATTCCCAATCTTAGGAATGATGATGATGATTTGCTTTCTAAGATTGAAAAATTGAACTTATCTCTTGTTAGCCTTAGGAATGAAAATGAAAAATTAATTGCTAAGGCTAAAGATTTTGATGTTTGCAATGCTACTATTTCCGACCTTAGAACTAAGAATAATATATTGCATGCTAAGGTTGTAGAATTAAAATCTTGCAAACCCTCTACATCTACCGTTGAGCACACTTCTATTTGTACTAGATGTAGAGATGTTGATGTTAATGCTATACATGATCACATGGCTTTAATTAAACAACAAAATGATCATATAGCAAAACTAGATGCTAAAATTACCGAGCATGAAGTTGAAAATGAAAAATTTAAATTTGCTCGTAGTATGCTTTATAGTGGGAGACGCCCTGGCATTAAGGATGGCATTGGCTTCCAACAGGGAGGCAATGTCAAAATTAATGTCCCTCCTAAGAAATTGTCTAATTTTGTTAAGGGCAAGGCTCCCATGCCTCAGGATAACGAGGGATACATTTTGTACCCTGCCGGTTATCCTGAGAGCAAAATTAGGAGAATTCACTCTAAGAAGTCTCACTCTGGTCCTAATCATGCTTTTATGTATAAGAGTAAGACATCTAGTTCTAGGCAACAATCCCATGTTAAGTTGCCTAAGAAGAAAACTCCTAATGCATCAAATGATCATGACATTTCATTCAAAACTTTTGATGCATCATATGTTTTAACTAACAAATCCGGCAAGGTAGTTGCCAAGTTTGTTGGGGGCAAACACAAGGGATCAAAGACTTGTGTTTGGGTACCCAAAGTTCTTGTTTCTAATGCCAAAGGACCCAAAACCGTTTGGGTACCTAAAGTCAAGAACTAAAATTGTTTTGTAGGTTTATGCATCCGGGGGCTCAAGTTGGATCACCGATAGCGGATGCACAAACCATATGATAGGGGAGAAGAAGATGTTCTCCTCCTATGAGAAAAACCAAGATCCTCAACGAGCTATCACATTCGGGGATGGAAATCAAGGTTTGGTCAAAGGGTTGGGTAAAATTGCTATATCTCCTGACCATTCCATTTCCAATGTTTTTCTTGTAGATTCATTAGATTACAATTTGCTTTCTGTATCTCAATTATGCAAAATGGGCTACAACTGTCTCTTTACTGATGTAGGTGTCACTGTCTTTAGAAGAAGTGATGATTCAATAGCATTTAAGGGTGTGTTAGAGGGTCAGCTATACCTAGTAGATTTTGATAGAGCTAAACTCGACACATGCTTAATTGCTAAGACTAACATGGGCTGGCTCTGGCATCGCCGACTAGCACATGTTGGGATGAAGAATCTTCATAAGCTTCTAAAGGGAGAGCACATTTTAGGATTAACCAATGTTCATTTGGAGAAAGACAGGGTTTGTAGCGCATGCCAGGCAGGAAAGCAAGTTGGAGCCCATCATCCACAAAAGAACATCATGACGACCGACAGGCCGCTTGAGCTACTCCACATGGATCTATTCGGCCCGATTGCTTACATAAGCATCGGCGGGAGTAAGTATTGTCTTGTAATAGTGGATGATTATTCTCGCTTCACTTGGGTATTCTTTTTGCAGGAAAAATCTCAAACCCAAGAGACCTTAAAGGGATTCTTGAGACGGGCTCAAAATGAGTTCGGCTTAAGGATCAAGAAAATTAGAAGCGACAACGGCACGGAGTTCAAGAACTCTCAAATCGAAGGCTTCCTTGAGGAGGAGGGCATCAAGCATGAGTTTTCTTCTCCCTACACCCCGCAACAAAATGGTGTAGTGGAGAGGAAGAATAGAACTCTATTGGACATGGCAAGGACCATGCTTGATGAGTACAAGACTTCGGATCGGTTTTGGGCCGAGGCGGTCAACACCGCCTGCTACGCCATCAACCGGTTATATCTACACCGAATCCTCAAGAAGACATCTTATGAACTCCTAACCGGTAAAAAGCCCAATATTTCATATTTTAGAGTCTTTGGTAGCAAATGTTTTATTCTTGTTAAAAGAGGAAGAAAATCTAAATTTGCTCCTAAGGCTGTAGAAGGCTTTTTACTAGGATATGATTCAAACACAAGGGCATATAGAGTCTTTAACAAGTCCACTGGACAAGTTGAAGTTTCTTGTGACGTTGTGTTTGATGAGACTAACGGCTCTCAAGTAGAGCAAGTTGATCTTGATGAGATAGGTAATGAAGAGGCTCCATGCATCTCACTAAGGAACATGTCCATTGGGGATGTGTGTCCCAAGGAATCCAAAGAGCATCCAAATGCACAAGATCAACCATCCTCCTCCACGCAAGCATTTCCACCGACTCAACACGATGATGAAGCTCAAGTTGATGAAATAGAAGATCAAGCAAATGAGCCACCTCAAGATGACGGCAATGATCAAGGGGGAGATGCAAATGATCAAGACAAGGAGGATGAAGAGCAAAGGCCGCCACACCCAAGAGTCCACCAAGCAATCCAACGAGATCACCCCGTCGACACCATCCTCGGCGACATTCATAAGGGGGTAACTACTAGATCTCGTGTTGCACATTTTTGTGAGCATTACTCTTTTGTTTCCTCTATTGAGCCACACAGGGTAGAGGAAGCACTCTAAGATTCGGATTGGGTGGTGGCTATGCAAGAGGAGCTCAACAACTTCACTAGGAATGAGGTATGGCATTTAGTTCCACGTCCTAATCAAAATGTTGTAGGAACCAAATGGGTCTTCCGCAACAAGCAAGACGAGCATGGTGTGGTGACAAGGAACAAAGCTCGACTTGTGGCCAAGGGTTACTCCCAAGTCGAAGGTTTGGATTTCGGTGAAACCTATGCACCCGTAGCTAGGCTTGAGTCAATTCGTATATTATTGGCCTATGCTACTTACCATGGCTTTAAGCTTTATCAAATGGACGTGAAAAGTGCCTTCCTCAATGGACCAATCAAGGAAGAGGTCTATGTTGAGCAACCTCCTGGCTTTGAAGATAGTGAGTTCCCTAACCACGTCTATAAACTCTCTAAGGCACTTTATGGACTCAAGCAAGCCCCAAGAGCATGGTATTAATGCCTTAGAGATTTCCTTATCGCTAATGGCTTCAAAGTCGGCAAGGCCGATCCTACTTTATTCACTAAAACTCTTGACAATGATTTGTTTGTATGCCAAATTTATGTTGATGATATTATATTTGGGTCTACTAACGAATCTACATGTGAAGAATTTAGTAGAATCATGACACAAAAATTCGAGATGTCTATGATGGGAGAGTTGAAGTACTTCTTGGGATTTCAAGTGAAGCAACTCCAATAGGGCACCTTCATTAGCCAAACGAAGTATACTCAAGACATTCTAAACAAGTTTGGGATGAAGGATGCCAAGCCCATCAAGACACCCATGGGAACCAATGGGCATCTCTGTTAGAAATATGCCCTAGAGATAATCATAGAGATGAGCATATTTCTTTGTATCCATGATATATATATTGCTTAATTGAATATCCATGGAAGGCACCTTGTATTGATTAGCAATTATGTGAATTGTTTGTGAGATTCTTTACTTATATGGTTATTCTAAATGATGTCCCTAGTCAGAGTCAATGACTAGCACATGTATTAGTTGATGACTACATTTCACAAGTCATGAACATGGAGATGTTAAACTAATAATGTGGGCGCATGTATGACATGAGGCTGGACCGACCCAACGTGAGATATTGTAATATAGTTCTCTTTTTGCAACATGAATATTGTATCCTTAGACCTGAGATTGTCGCATGTTCTCAAGATGTGAATTGACTTACTTAGGGACTATCAAACGCTATTCCATAACTGGGTAGTTATAAAGGTAGTTTTGGGTTTGTCAGGAAGCATGCTGTGAGGCATGGTCAGTCAAGATGGAATTTGTCCCTCTCTTTGTGAGAGAGATATCTCTGGGCCCCTCGAGTGATTGGACCAAGAAATGCATGGCCGTGCTAGGGTTAAGAGTTAACCATTGAAAGGATTCCAATTCACAGTATCAAGAAAGAGAGGTCAGCTTAGAGCCAGACCAAATATCGTGAGACAAAGGGAACATCATGTACGTAATGTTGCAATGGTTCGTCTGATATGATTTTTACGTGCGCATAGGAGTTGACATGTCTTGCTAGAGGCCGCTGTCAATTATTGGGCCAAGTAAGAGTACTCGGGCTATGTCTATTTGTATGTGAACCTATAGAGTCACACACTTAAGGGGAAGGAAGCCTAACTCGGATTAGATCCGAAATTAGACTGGGCTTTAGGGTTAATGATGGGCCTCGGTGTCAGAAGCCCACCATAACGCCTATATAATGAGGGGCGGGGGCGCGGTTAGGCTTAACCTAATTTGCCACCAGCAAACGAGCAGCCGCCGCTCACCTCTCGCCCTCGCCAAGCCGCCGTCGCGAACCTAGCAGTTCGGTACGCGGCGCTTCCTCCCTGTACGTGTGGATACCTCGGAGGTGCTGCATCTGGAGCACTAGGACGAACCGTGCGAGGTCGTGAAGGACGCCGACGACTGCACGGCACTGCTCGACGCGTTCGTCTACATCGAGACGTCTTCCGCTGCTCTGCGCGTCTAGTGGTAATTCCATGACCTATAGCCGCAGTAGTTCTTGGTATTATGGGGTTGAAAATTTTGTTTTGCGCTAGCGTAGCCTCCCCGTAATCCAACAGTGGTATCAGATGCAGGTTCTGCGTAGTTTTAGGTCTGGATGCACGGTTTGATTAGATCAATTGGTTATAAAGGGTTGAAGTAGATTACATCGGATATGACTGAAAAGATTAGTTCGTCCTTCTCTGTTATGTGCGCGACTTGCCCCTACCGGCTGGAATCACCATCGGGGCTAACTGCGTACACAACTAGCAGATTGACGTAACAGATTGACGTCATGAGTGTAATCTTCTTCGGGTCGAAAGTCTCGGATTTGGGTTGATTTGATCAACCGCATGAGATTTCCTGTGGCTATCTGCTATAGTGGCGAACATATAGAAACGTGTTTGTCTAACCTGTTTTTGCAGGGCATCTTGTGATCGGTATGGTTATTGTGTATATGATGCATATTAATGAATTATTCATGACCTGCGTGTCGTGACCTGGGCAATACGGCTGGAGCCATATGTATTGTCCAAATTTAATGTAATGACCTGTGTGTCAACATGTGATGATCCAAAGCGTATATGTAATTTGTTTACCAGCATACGTTAGATAGGTCTTGAAGGACTCATCACCTGAAGGATGACATACCTATATCATGGAGATGGAGATCATCGTGATGGACAGATTATTGGAGATGGGGATCACCATGTGACAGCAAGCCATACCGAATCACAACTGTTGTGTGAATGCCATTCTTAATGTTCTACTTGTTCATATTGCATATATGTCTTTGTGTGCGATGATATAAGTAGGACGATTCCTCATAAATGTTTAAGCTTAAATGCCTCTCCAAACCTTGCACTATCATAAGTCTTGTACAATTGGTGGTGGGTCTATGAAATTAGGGTGCCACCAGTTTTCCTTGACTAGATAGGTTTGTATCGGATACTGTAACGCCCCGAATTTTGCAGTTGAATTTTTTTTTCTTTTCTTTACTCGCCAAATTCGGGCGTTACCTTTTCTTTTTCTTTTTCCCCTCGCTAGACCTTGACCTTTTCCAAAGCTAGCGGGATTCGGTTTGGAATTCCCGTGTAAAGAAAAACCCTAAATTACTTTATGTTGTTTGATGCACCATGCCGAACTATGCATTCTTTGATTGCTTGAAAGTGCAAATGCATTCATCTAGGAAGATCGGATTTCGAAAATGAGAGAAACCTTTTCTTTCTTTTTCTTTTTCTTTTCCTTTCTCTCTCTCCTCCCTTTTCTCTCTCCCGCGCCGTGGGCCCCCTGGCCGGCCCAGCCGCCCCCCCCCCCCCGCGCGCCCCTCTCTTGGGCCTAGTCGGCCCAGCCGCCCCCCTCCCTTTTTCCCCCAACTCCCTCTCTCTCCCTCCCCTTTCTCCCATTCCCTCCCCACCCTAGCCGCCGCCGCCCCCTGGCCCTAGCTCGGCCGCCCCCTGCCGTCGGCCCAACCGCCGCCCCTCGCCGTCGCTCGCCCGTCCCCGGTGAGCCCCCCTCCCCTCCCTCTCCCCTCTCCCCTCCTCTCCCCCCAGCCCCCGCCCGCCCGCCCGGCCGCGCCCCAGCCGGCCCCGGCCGCGCCCCAGCCCCGCCCGGCCGCGCCCCAGCCCCGCCCGGCCGCGCCCCAGCCGGCCCCCGGCCACGCCCCAGCCCCGCCCGGCCGCGCCCTCGGCCGCCCGCCTGGCCGCCCTCGGCCGCCCGCCCCGGCTCAGCCGCCCCCCCCCCGCGCTCGGCCGCCCCTGCTCGGCCGGCCCAGCCGCCGGTTCAACCGCCCCCCCTTTTTTATTTATTTTTTTTATTTATTTTGTTTTACTTTCTGTTATCATAGCTATTTTATTTTAGGTAGGCTAATCATTGTTTATGTTATTGAAATAGGAAGCTTAATTTAGAATTTCGTTGCGCTAGTTGATTCATTTAGTTAGTTGTTTATCTCGTTCAATGTTGATCAACTTAAAATGACTAGGTTTCCATTAGTGTATATAACAGAATTCTTTTGTTAAGAACCAGTTGTAACTAATCATTAGTGCATAAGCTTTAACCCCCTGCGAGACCCTTTCCCGTTTCTTTCTAACCTTAATGAATGTGATATCGAATGTCATACTTGATGCATATTCGCTTTACTTGTTCCCTTGTATGGTGTACTGTTCTTTTGAATTAAATATGTGGGTGTATGTATGTTTGCGCTCGCATAGAGAACGATCCGGTCGGAGAACCTGAAGAACTCGCAGGAGAAGCCCCTGAGCAGCAGTCGGTTGGTGGAGGCAAGTGTCCTTTGACCTATTTCTGTCCTATTCATTCTTTAATTCACCTCCCGCATTACACATTTATACCTAAGGATTGACTAGTTTTTGTTATCCATGTCCTTGTTTACCTATTTGGGTCGGATTATTACTGCTTAGTCTGATGCTATTGCTCAACTCTAATCAATGAACATGATGTGATTATCTATGATACGCTGTTTTCCCTTCTTATTTATGATTATATTTGTGACCTTCAAGGGGACTCAAGCGGTTTCTCGAGTGCCTCTCCGTAAGGACCTGTTCTATGGATGACCGCCCGGGAAAACAGTGCAACCATGAGGGTGGAATGGGACGCCCTTAGCTGAATAATTAGAGGAACCGGGGTGTAGTTCGCTTAGCCGTTGTGCCGTCAATGGGGCTCGGTGTATGCGGCTCGCTCTGCCAAGGTTGATTTGTCCCTTGGGGAGGAGTGCGGTACATTTAGGAAACCTAACGGGTGGCTACAGCCCCGGGGAATCTTTGTAAAGGCTACGTAGTGAGACCCTGCCTATTCACCTTAGTAGTGTTTAAGGGTTTGATCGGCCCGAGGCAAGAGGGAATCACGGCTTGTGGGTAAAGTGCACAACCTCTGCAGAGTGTTATGAAACTGATATATCAGCCGTGCTCGCGGTTATGAGCGGCCAAGGGAGCTCCAGAGATTAGTGATACTTGATCAGAGACATTTTGGTACAGGTGGCAATGAGATTGATGGTTCTGATTATGATTATGGTGCTGGTAAGTGGTATTCTTTCCGTTTGGAAAGGATACATTGGGCTAATAACTTGGGTTAATGTTAAAACCTGGCTTTCTACTAGTAAGTAATAACCTGACCAACTAAAAGCAACTGCTTGACTTATCCCCACATAAAGCTAGTCCACTACAGCCAAATGGGATGCTTGCTGAGTATGTTGATGTGTACTCACCCTTGCTCTACACACCAATCCCCCCCCCCAGGTTGTCAGCATTGCAACCACTGCTCAGGAGAAGATGAAGCTGTGGAAGGAGACTTCCAGGAGTTCCAAGACTACGACGAGTTCTAGGCGTGGGTTAGCGGCAACCCCCAGTCGGCTGCCTGTGAAGGCCGCGTTATCTACGTTTCTTTTCCGCACTTTGATTTATTGTAAGAACTATATGGACGTCTCAGACGTATGATGTAATCGACTATTATTTCCCCTTTTAATACTATTTGAGCACTGTGTGATGATGTCCATGTTATGTAACTGCTGTGTACGTGAATAACTGATCCTGGCACGTACATGGTTCGCATTCGGTTTACCTTCTAAAAACCGGGTGTGACAGATACGAACTGCAGAAAGGGTTGGTTAACTTAAACAAAGTCAGCTTAATGGTTAAGGACTTTGAGGCATAAGCTTGGGAGCCGAGACATAGAGATGTCACCCAACAACAGGAGTCATATATATGATATGATTAGCAAGGAGTTGCTTACCGATCTACCTTGTCTTCTAGCGGTGATGCTAAAGCTCACTAGTAGACTTGTTAGTTGTGGGTTCTGAATCACTGAGTATCAATCGAGGGATATTGATTTTAGTGGGAGTAGACTATTAAATGTTTAATATGATTTACTCTGTCATGGATATTTTTGTCTTAGTATTTTGCATTATTTTGTTGTAGATAAATGGCACCTAGCACACCAACATTTACTTTGCGATCAATTCTTGAAAAGGATAAGTTAAATGGAACAAACTATACGGATTGGATCCGTAACCTGAGAATTGTTCTCAGGGCTGAAAAAAAGGAAGATGTTCTAGACACCTGTCGGCGTTCCGAGACCGGGGGGTCCCCGAGCCGACGAGTGAGAGTGCCGCGTGCCCCAGCCCAGATGGGTCGAGCGCGTGGGCGAGCGCGAAGGGGGGAGAGAGAGCGAGAGGTCGGTGGCCGGAGCCGGGTCGTGAGGGAGTCGGAGAATTCCCGCGGCCTTCGTGTTCGTCCCGCGCCCAGGTCGGGTGCGCTTGCAGTAGGGGGTTACAAGCGTCCGCGCGAGGTGAGGGGAGCGAGCGGCCCCGAGAGAGCGCCTGCCCCTGCCCTTCGTCCCCGCGAGGCCAACCTTCTCTAAGAAGGCCCTGGTCCTTCCTTTTATAGTCGTAAGGAGAGGATCCAGGTGTACAAAATGGGGGTGTAGCAAGGTGCTACGTGTCTAGCGAGGGAGAGCTAGCGCCCTAAGTACATGCCAAGGTGGCAGCCGGAGAGATCTTGGCACCCTGTTGGTGTGGCGTCGTGGCTGTTGGAGGAGTAACGGAGCCGGACGGAGGGACAGCTGTTGGAGTGGCTGGGCCCTTGCTGACGTCCTCCTGCTTTCGTAAGGGAGCTGAGAGCCGCCGTCGTCATGGTCTAGCGAGGCGCCATCATTGCCTATCTGGCGGAGCTGGCTAGATGGGACGCCGGTCTTGTTCTCTGCGACCCGAGTCGGCTCAGGGCAGGGTGATGATGACGCTTCCTGTTGACGTGGCGGCCTCGTATCCTAGGTCGGGCGTCGTGGAGGCTCCTCCGAAGTCGAGGTCGAGTCCGTCCTGCAAGACAGAGGCCGAGCCCGAACTCCTGGGTCGGGCGAGGCGGAGGTCGTTCGGCAGAGGTCGAGGCGGAGTCCGAGCCCTGGGTCGGGCGAGGCGGAGTTCGTCGTCTTCCGGGGCCTTAGCCCGAGTCCGAGCCCTGGGTCGGGCGGAGCGGAGTTCACCGTCTTCCGGGGCCTTAGCCCGAGTCCGAGCCCTGGGTCGGGCGGAGCGGAGTTCGCCGTCTTCCGGGGCCTTAGCCCGAGTCCGAGCCCTGGGTCGGGCGGAGCGGAGTTCGCCGTCTTCCGGGGCCTTAGCCCGAGTCCGAGCCCTGGGTCGGGCGGAGCGGAGTTCGCCGTCTTCCGGGGCCTTAGCCCGAGTCCGAGCCCTGGGTCGGGCGGAGCGGAGTTTGGTCGCCCGTCGGTCTTACCTTTTGCGTTAAACTCCCCGGTGACTCGGTCGGTTGGCGCGGTGATTTAGTCAGGGTTACTTCTTATCGAAGGCGGGGCCTCGGGCGAGCCGGTGATGCGTCTGCCGTGAAAGAGGAGACCTCAGGCGAGACGGAGTCATCTTAGGGTCGGCTGCCCTCGCCCGAGGCTAGGCTCGGGCGTGGCGTGATCGAGTCACTCGTATGGACTGATCCCTGACTTAATCAAACCCATCAGGCCTTTGCAGCTTTATGCTGATGGGGGTTACCAGCTGAGAATTAGGCGTCTTGAGGGTACCCCTAATTATGGTCCCCGACAGTAGCCCCCGAGCCTCGAAGAGAGTGTTAACACTCGCTTGGAGGCTTGCGTCACACTTTTTTGCAAGGGGACCAGCCTTTCTCGGTGGTACTTTGTTCCGGTGGGTGCGCGCGAGCGCACCCGCCGGGTGTAGCCCCCGAGGCCTCGGAGGAGTGGTTTCACTCCTTCGAGGTCTTAATGCCTTGCGTAATGCCTCGGCTGGTCTGGCGGTTCCCTCATGCGAGCAGGGCGTAGCCCAGGTGCACTGTCGGGGCCCAAGTTCTCGGGCTGGTATGTTGACGCTGTCAACGGTTCGGCCGGAGCCGGGTTTGCGAGAGCAGCCCCTGAGCCTCCGCACGGAGCGAGAGGACGATCAGGGACAGACTCGACTTTTTACATACACCCCTACGTCGCCTTTCCGCAAGGAGGAGGGGGGGAGAGCGCCATGTTACCCTCGATGGGCACCGAACATGGTGTCTCCGGTGAGCTGCGAACGGGTAATCCGAGTGGACGTCCGTGCCCCGTTCGTTGGGGGTCGGCTAGGGGCCCGGAGGCACGCCCAAAAGTACCTGCGGGTGATCTGCCGGACCCGGTCCCCTAGCGACGGGGTCCGAGGGCTTGTTGCCTCCCTCCGATGGGATTCCGTTACAGAGTCGTTCCCGCTGGTCTCGGAAATGTCCTAGGGTACCTCGGGAGCGTAGCCCGAGCCTTGGTTATGTATCGAACGTACCCCTGGTCATCCCTCGCTCGGCGTCTGAGGCGACTGTGAACCCTTCGACAGGCCAGCCTTCGAACCCCTGATCAGTAATGGGCGCGGAGCCCTAGTAGCCTGAGGCGGTCATGGAACCTTTCGGGAGGCCGACCTTCGAACCCCTGACCAGTAGTGGGTGTCGGGCCCACGCGATCTGAGGCGGCTGTTGAACCCCTCGGGGGGCCAGCCTTCGAACCCCTGATCAGTAGGGAGGCTCGGAGCCTAGTTCCTTCACGGGGAAGGATCCCTTTGGGGTTATCCCCCTTCTCGGTCCCTGTTGCAAGAGATAGAGAAAGAGGAAAAGGGAAAAAGGATGCGAAATTGAACGTCGTGGCGTACCTTTTTTGGTGTGGTCGTTTTGGCGAAGGCGAAACGTCGCCAGCCTGCTCCTGCCCGTAGCGCTGTCCGTCGAGCCGCGGAGTTAATGCGCCGGGGTGAGTAGTTGGCGAGGTTGCCGTTGCGCGTTGTGCGAGCCGTTCGAGGTACGGGTCACGGGCGCGTCGTCTTCGCACCGTGAGAGGGGGTTCACTTGCTGCCTCCGGATGGGACGTGAGCCTGGCTGATGGCGTGACCGCTGCTCTCGCGCGCCTGCCACCGTCATTACTGCCGGCCCATTTTTGACCGTGTTTGACCGCTGCGCCAGGCTGGCGCTGCTGGGTCGCGGGCTGGGTCGCCTCGAATCGCGGTATCAGTTCCGCAATCGAGGAGGTGCGGTGGTGGAGCGAGTGGCACAGCGGTTCGCATGCAGCACCCGGCGCGCCAGTTGCACGACGCGTGGGCTTGAGCCGTCGCGCTGGCCTGTCAGGAGTCGGAGAGGCGCGTCCACTTGGCGCAGTTGCATGCCGCCTGCATGACCGCCTGCCCCTTTCGCCCGCTGGTCTGGGCAAAAGTGGAGGGTTACTTGTAACCGTTGGGTGGTTGCGTGCGTCGTGCGCGGCGGTTCGGCTTCTTCTGCTTGGAGCCGGTCTGCATGACAGGCGGGCCCCAGCCCCCGCGCCGCAGGGGAGGACTTTGGAGGCGTGTTGGAGAAGACTCAGCCCGTGACGGTTGAGGGCGCAAGCAGGGGGAGTTGCCTTTAAAAGGAGGGCGATCCCCTTCGTAAGGTGACCATGTCTCCTTCCTCCCCTATGCATTGTGTCTCTCCATCTTCCGAGCCCCCGGATGGGGGGAACCGCCGTCTTTTCGCTCCATCGCTGGAGGAACGCAACTCCGTGGGAGTTGGTACCTTTCAGCCATCGTTCGGCTTCAAGGATTTTCATCATGCAGCCCGGCTGCACCACTCCACCGGCGGTCACCCAAGAGGGCGACCTCCGGCTTGATGGTGGGGGAAAGCGAGCCGGGCTGCGGCCTCTGCCCCTCCCTCAGCCTCAAGGATTTTCATCACTAGGCCAAGAGGGAGGACGAGGTGAGTCAGGGAGCTGTCTCCGTGTGGGTTGGTTGCCCTCTTCTTCCCCGTGCGCCTGGGGGAGAACGGCATCCTCCAGCTTCACGGAGACTTCCTCCTGCCATGTCGGAAGTGGCGGGTCCCGAGGCGTCGGCAGACGGAAGTGGCTTCTCTATCGACGAGATTGCCAACCCCGTCGGTAGCCCTAGGTCTCCGTCTCCCGGCCTGAATAGCTGGCTCTCGTCCTCGGGGGGCGAGAGTTTTTTCCGCTGCCCCGCAGGCCCGCCCCTATCGAGTGGGGTTGTTCGTACCTGCGGGGGGGGGGGGGGGAACCGGAGTTCCGTTTGTAATGGCACTCCGAGTGCCGGGTTTTTTGTCCATTTCGGCTTTCGGGGCCTGAACATGTATGTAATTCCGGCGCAGGGCCGCGTTTTTTTCCTCATTTCTGAGCACTAAGACTCGCCTGTTGTTTGCCTGAACCGCTTCACCAAGCGTGAGTCGCCCCGTGTCAAGGTGACGAGTGAGGTATCTGTATCCCGGAGGCGTAGGAATCCCTCGGCTCGGTCGGACCTGTTGTCCGAGGCTCCTCTAGCTTAGTTAAAGAGACCCCTCGGCCGCTCTTCGACGAGCCGAGGCCAGGGGTAGCGATATCAGCACGAGCAGAGGCGGAGTTGGCTCGAGAAATAAAACCTGGTTGGCCGGAGCCTAGCCGGGTTGTCCGTTGGCAGGATCGACGTCGGAGCTGATCAGCCGAGGCTTCGGACCGAGCTGGCGCCCTCGGAAGGAGGTCGGCCGAGGCCCCGGAGGTGGCTGGCCGAGCCGTCCGCTCGGGCCGGGTTCTCGGAGAAGTCCCTGGCAGAGATTGCTCGAGCGTGGTGATGACGTTGTCCTTCGGAGCGGAGGCCCTCGGACCGCGTCGCCGTCCGAGGCTAGGTCAGGCCTTGCCGAAGGTGCTGTCGATGCCGAGGGTGTCATCGCCCTCTTCCAGCGTCAAGATCCGAGCCTGCAGGGTCAAATCGTCTTGTAGCGTGGGCCTTGTGCGGCCGTCGAGGCCAGAACACACACCCTTGCTTCGTTATAAAGCTGCGTCTCTTTTCCTCTTGTTTCGAGTATCTGGACTCTTTGTCGGTAGCAGGGATGTTAGTGCGAGCGAGAGTTGCTTCTCGCGGAAGGTGATGAGTGAGGTATCCGTATCCCGGAGGCGTGGGAGTCCCTCGGCTCGGTCGGCCTTGCCGCTTACGCGTACTTTCACCCGTCCATGAGGCCCTGTCACCGACTCGGTCGAGAAGGCTCGAAGAATCGCTTCAACAGAAGAGCTTCCGTACGTAAAGACTCGTTCGATCCGCGGATTCACCTTATCCGAGCACGAGTTACTTATCGCAGAAGGTGATGAGTGAGGTATCCGTATCCCGGAGGCGTAGGAGTCCCTCGGCTCGGTCAGCCTTGACTGCTTACGTGTACCCCGTCGTTTCCAGGACCCACTTTTCGAAGTAGTCAAAAAGCACGAAAGATATTCTGGTAAAAGAGATTTTTTGTTCGAGGAAAATTTTGACGCAGAGGGGGCTTCCCCCCTTTTAGCCCCCGAGGGAGGGTCGGGCTTTGCCGAGGCGAGGCCCACCCTTCCTTGTTGACTAAACTTTGCGTGGGTGCGAGGTATATGAACAACTTGGAAACATCTTAAGGGTAGAAGCGACGTAGCTGTTGGATGTTCCAAGCGTTGCCGTAGACCTCTCCTTGACTGTTGGCCAGCTTGTACGTTCCGGGCTTCAGAACTTTGGTGATGATGAACGGCCCCTCCCAGGGGGGCGTGAGCTTGTGCCTCCCTCGGGCGTCTTGTCGCAACCGAAGCACCAGGTCGCCCACCTGGAGGTCTCGGGGTCGGACCCCTCGGGCGTGGTAGCGTCGCAAGGACTGCTGGTACCGCGCCGAGTGTAGCAAGGCCCTGTCCCGAGTCTCGTCCAGCTGGTCCAGCGAGTCTTCTCGGCTAGCTTGGTTGCTTTCGTCGTCGTAGGCCCTCGTCCTCGGGGAGCCGTATTCCAGGTCCGTGGGCAGAACGGCTTCGGCCCCATAGACCAGGAAGAAAGGCGTGAAACCCGTGGCTCGGCTCGGCGTCGTCCTCAGGCTCCAGACCACCGAGGGGAGTTCCTTCATCCACCGCTTGCCGAACTTGTTGAGACCGTTGTAAATCCGGGGCTTGAGCCCTTGTAGGATCATGCCATTGGCACGTTCCACTTGCCCATTCGACATGGGGTGAGCTACGGCAGCCCAGTCTACCCGGATGTTGTAATCCTCGCAAAAATCCAAGAATTTTTTGCCGGTGAACTGGGTGCCATTGTCGGTGATGATGGAGTTCGGGACCCCGAAGCGATGGATGATGTTGGTGAAGAACGCCACCGCCTGCTCGGACCTGATGCTGTTCAGGGGTCGGACCTCGATCCACTTGGAGAATTTGTCGATGGCGACCAGCAGGTGCGTGTAGCCCCCGGGCGCCTTCCGCAGAGGGCCGACGAGGTCCAGACCCCACACGGCGAAGGGCCAGGTGATGGGTATCGTCTGCAGAGCCTGAGCGGGCAGGTGGGTCTGCTTCGCATAGAATTGGCACCCTTCGCAGGCGCGGACAATTCTAGTGGCGTCAGCCACCGCCGTTGGCCAGTAGAAGCCTTGGCGGAAAGCGTTCCCGACGAGGGTTCGAGGTGCTGCATGATGACCGCAAGCCCCCGAGTGTATTTCCTGCAGGAGTTCCTGACCCTCGGCGATGGAGATGCATCGCTGGAGGATGCCCGAGGGGCTGCGGTGGTAGAGCTCCTGCTCATCGCCCAGCAAGACGAACGACTTTGCGCGTCGCGCTACCCGCCGAGCCTCGGCTCGGTCGAGGGGCAGTTCCCCTTGGCGGAGATATTGCAGGTACGGGGTTTGCCAATCTTGATCTGGCATGACCCCGCTCTGCTCCTCCTTGATGCGCAGCGCTTCGCCCTCGGGCTCCGAGGGTTCCTCGGGTTGAGCCGAGGATGGCTCGGGCTGGGCCGAGGTCACCTCGGACGAGGCCGAGGGTGTCTCGGGCTCGGGCGCGTCGCCTATCTTGACGGAGGGTTGGTGCAGATCCCGGGAGAAGACGTCCGGGGGAACCGTCGTTCGCCCCGAGGCTATCTTCGCCAGCTCGTCCGCGGTCTCGTTGTAGCGCCGGGCGATGTGGTTAAGCTCGAGCCCGTAGAACTTGTCTTCCAGGCATCGGACCTCCTCACAGTAGGCCTCCATCTTCGGGTCGCGGCAGAGGGAGTTCTTCATGACTTGGTCGATGACGAGCTGCGAGTCGCCGCGTGCATCGAGGCGTCGGACCCCTAGCTCGATGGCGATTCGCAATCCGTTGATCAGAGCCTCGTACTCAGCCACATTGTTGGACGCCGGGAAATGGAGGCGGAGCACGTAGCGCAGGTGTTTCCCGAGGGGCGAGACGAAGAGCAGGCCCGTGCCAGCTCCCGTCTTCATCAGCGACCCGCCGAAAAACATGGTCCAGAGCTCTGGTTGGATCGGAGCCGTTGGCAACTGGGTATCGACCCATTCGGCTACGAAATCCGCCAGTACCTGGGACTTGATGGCCTTCCAAGGGGCGAACGAGATTGCCTCGCCCATGATTTCCACCGCCCACTTTGCGATCCGTCCTGAGGCTTCTCGGCACTGGATGATCTCCCCCAGGGGGAAGGATGACACCACAGTCACCGGATGAGACTCGAAGTAATGTCGCAGCTTTCGCCTCGTCAGGATCACTGCATATAGCAGCTTCTGGACTTGTGGGTAGCGGATCTTGGTCTCGGACAGCACTTCGCTGACGAAGTAAACTGGCCTCTGAATGGGCAAAGCATGCCCCTCTTCCTGCCTTTCGACCACGATCGCGGCGCTGACCACCTGAGTGGTTGCGGCGACGTAGACCAGGAGGGCCTCTCCATCAGCTGGGGGTACCAAGATGGGCGCCTGGGTGAGGAGCGCCTTCAGGTTCCCGAGGGCTTCCTCGGCCTCGGGAGTCCAAGTGAAGCACTCAGCCTTCCTTAAGAGACGGTACAGGGGCAGGCCTCTTTCGCCGAGGCGCGAGATGAAACGGCTCAAGGCCGCGAGGCATCCCATGACCCTCTGTACGCCTTTTAAGTCCTTGATGGGCCCCATGTTTGTGATCGCTGCGATCTTCTCCGGGTTGGCTTCGATGCCCCGCTCGGAGACGATGAATCCCAAAAGCATGCCTCGGGGCACCCCGAAGACGCACTTCTCGGGATTAAGCTTGACGCCCTTCGCCTTGAGACATCGGAATGTCAGTTCGAGGTCGGAGAGAAGGTCGGAGGCTTTCCTCGTCTTGACTACGATGTCATCGACGTAGGCCTCGACCGTGCGACCGATATGTTCGCCGAACACATGGTTCATGCACCGCTGGTACGTTGCACCCGCGTTCCTCAAACCGAACGGCATTGTGACATAACAGTACATGCCGAAGGGCGTGATGAAAGAAGTCGCGAGCTGGTCGGACTCTTTCATCTTGATTTGATGATACCCTGAGTAGGCATCGAGGAAAGACAGGGTTTCGCACCCTGCCGTAGAGTCCACAATTTGGTCGATGCGAGGTAGAGGGTAGGGGACTTTTGGACATGCTTTGTTGAGACCAGTGTAGTCTACACACATCCGCCATTTCCCCCCTTTCTTCCTCACAAGTACAGGGTTGGCAAGCCACTCGGGGTGGAATACCTCTTTGATGAACCCTGCCGCCATCAGCTTGTGGATCTCCTCGCCTATCACCCTGCGCCTTTCCTCGTCGAATCGGCGCAGAGGCTGTCTGACCGGTTGGGCCCCGGCCCGAATATCCAGCGAGTGCTCGGCGACATCCCTCGGTATGCCGGGCATGTCCGAGGGACTCCACGCAAAGACGTCGGCGTTTGCGCGGAGAAAGTCGACGAGCACTGCTTCCTATTTGGGGTCGAGCCCGGAACCGATCCGGATCTGCTTGGAGGTGTCGCCACTGGGGTCGAGAGGGACGGCCTTAACCGTCTCCGCTGGCTCAAAGTTGCCGGCATGCCGCTTCACGTCCGGCACCTCTCGGGAGAGGCTTTCCAGGTCGGCAATGAGGGCCTCGGACTCGGCGAGGGCCTCGGCGTACTCCACGCACTCCACATCGCATTCGAATGCATGCTTGTATGTGGGGCCGACGGTGATGACCCCGTTGGGGCCCGGCATCTTGAGCTTCAGGTAGGTGTAGTTGGGGATGGCCATGAACTTCGCGTAGCATGGCCTGCCCAACACTGCGCGATAGGTTCCTCGGAACCCGACCACCTCGAACGTCAAGGTCTCCCTTCAGAAGTTGGAGGGTGTTCCGAAGCAGACAGGAAGGTCGAGCTGTCCGAGGGGCTGGACGCGCTTCCCGGGAATGATTCCGTGGAAGGGCGCAGCGCCTGCTCGGACGGATGACAGGTCGACGCGCAGGAGCCTGAGGGTCTCAGCGTAGATGATGTTGAGACAGCTGCCCCCATCCATCAAGACCTTGGTGAGCCTGACGTCGCCGATGATGGGATCGACGACGAGCGGGTACTTCCCCGGGCTCGGCACGTGGTCGGGGTGGTCGTCCCGGTCGAAGGTGATGGGCTTGTCGGACCAGTCTAGGTAGACTGGCGCCGCCACCTTCACCGTGCAGACCTCCCGACGCTCTTGCTTCCGATGCCGAGCCGAGGCATTCGCCGCATGCCCTCCGTAGATCATGAAGCAGTCGCGGACCTCGGGGAACTCTCCTGCTTGGCGATCCTCCCTTTTGTCGTCGTCGTGAGCCCTGCCACCCTCTGCGGGTGGCCCGGCCCGATGGAAGTGGCGCCGAAGCATGACGCACTCCTCGAGGGTGTGCTTGACGGGCCCCTGATGGTAGGGGCACGTCTCCTTGAGTGCCTTGTCGAAGAGGTTAGCACCTCCGGGGGGCTTCCGAGGGTTCTTGTGCTCGGCGGCGGCGACAAGGTCTGCATCGGGAACGTCGCGTTTCGCTTGCGACTTCCTCCTGCCTTTCTTCTTGGCGCCGCGCGCAGCAGACGCCTCGGGAGCATCTTCCGACGGGCGGCCCTGGGGCTGCTTGTCCTTTCGGAAGATGGCCTCTACCGCCTCCTGGCCGGAGGCGAACTTGGTGGCGATGTCCATCAGCTCGCTCGCCCTGGTGGGGGTCTTGCGACCCAACTTGCTCACCAGGTCACGGCAGGTGGTGCCGGCGAGGAACGCGTCGATGACATCGGAGTCGGTGATGTTGGGCAGCTCGGTGCGCTGCTTCGAGAATCGCCGGATGTAGTCCCGGAGAGACTCTCCCGGCAGTTGCCGACAGCTTCGGAGGTCCCAGGAATTCCCGGGGCGCACGTATGTGCCCTGGAAGTTGCCGGCGAAAGCCCAGACCAGATCTTCCCAGTTGGAAATCTGCCCCGGAGGCAGGTGCTCCAACCAGGCACGAGCAGTGTCGGAGAGGAACAGGGGGAGGTTGCGGATGATGAGGTTGTCGTCGTCCGTCCCACCCAGCTGACAGGCCAGGCGGTAGTCCGCGAGCCACAATTCCGGTCTCGTTTCCCCCGAGTACTTTGTGATAGTAGTCGGGGGTCGGAATCGGGGCGGAAACGGCGCCCGCCGAATGGCTCGGCTAAAGACCTGCGGACCGGGTGGTTCGGGCGAGGGACTCCGATCCTCCCCGCTGTCGTAGCGTCCCCCACGCCTGGGGTGGTAGCCTCGGCGCACCCTTTCGTCGAGGCGTGCCCGACGGTCACGATGAGGGTGCTCGTCGTCGAGGTGGCCCGGAGCCGCAGGCGCGGTGTTGCGCGTGCGTCCGGTGAAGACCGAGGCTTCCCGCGTGAGTCGGGAAGTCGCAGCACGAGGTTCCGAGGGGTATCCCTGCCTTCGGGAGGCAGAGCTCTCGGCCCGCCGGGCCGCGGCGCCTTCCAGGAGATGCTTGAGTTCTCCCTGGATTCGCCGACCCTCGGTGGTTGATGACTCCGGCATCGCGCGGAGGAGCATCGCTGCAGCGGCCAGGTCCTGACCGGTTCCGCCGGATGCGGGTGGCGGTCTGTCCCTAGCATCGTTGGCGATGCGGTGCTGGAGACCTTGGGGCAGGTGACGTATTCCTCCTGCCGGGGGCTGGCTCGCCTATACCTGCCCGATGTTCTGGCGGATTGCCTCGAGCGCTCCTGCTCCCTCATCGAGCCCGGCCTGCGCCCCGCGGACTTGCTCGAGCTGTGGGTCGTGACCCCCCGCCGGAACGGGGACCACAGCTAGCTCCCGCGGGATGTCGGCGCGAGGCGCTGGCCTAGGGGGATCACCGTCCTCCGGCATGCCGAGACAGCCGCCTCCGGAGGGATCCCCTAGCTCGACGTGGAAACATTCGCGGCTCGGGCCGCAGTCCTTGTCGCCAAGGCTGCGGCTGCCGTCGGAACAGTCGGAGAGGCAGTAGTCACATGCGGTCATGAAGTCCCGCATGGCACTAGGGTTGCCAGATCCGGAGAAATCCCAGCAGATGCTGGGGTCGTCATCTTCCTCGGACCCAGAGGGTCCGTAGGTCGAGACACCCGTCAATCGGTCCCAAGGCGACCGCACACGAAACCCCAGAGAGGTTGCACTCGCCTCAATGTGAGCACCCGCCAAAGCGAGGTCGCCAGGCGGGTTGAGGTCGAGTCGAAATGACGAAAGATGGGGAGCAGTCGGTACCTTTTTGTCGACGAGGAGCGATGAAGTCACGTCGGGGGCTGATCGCGCCGTCGTCTTGGGTACGAGGGCGACGTCCTGCAGGCCCTTCGCGAGCGCGCCGGCGTCGTCCACCTGCTCGGGGTCGACGTGTTGCGGGGGGATGCTGCTCGCCTTTGCCTCGAACGCGAGGGCGACGCTTGGCGTGTCCTCCATTGGGGCGCCGGGGATGTTGATTTGCTCGACAGCCGTCGGAGCGCGGCCTCCCGCTCGGCCCTGGTTGCCCCGCCTCCTCCTCCTCCGATGGCGAGGGAGAGGATGGGGCGAGCTCGAAAGTTGTCCTTCCCCCACGCGGGAAAGACGTCGTCGATTCCGCCGCCGGTGAGCGGGCTGTCCGCCACCATTGTCGCTGTCGCGCGGCGGTGGAAGGAGTATCATGTCGTAGCCGCTGTCGAGGGACATGAACTCGAGACTCCCGAAACGGAGCACCGATCCGGGTTGAAGAGGTCGTTGGAGACTGCCCATCTGGAGCTTGACGGGAATCTACTCGTCAACACGCAGCAGGCCCCTACCTGGCGCGCCAACTGTCGGCGTTCCGAGACCGGGGGGTCCCCGAGCCGACGAGTGAGAGTGCCGCGTGCCCCAGCCCAGATGGGTCGAGCGCGTGGGCGAGCGCGAAGGGGGGAGAGAGAGCGAGAGGTCGGTGGCCGGAGCCGGGTCGTGAGGGAGTCGGAGAATTCCCGCGGCCTTCGTGTTCGTCCCGCGCCCAGGTCGGGTGCGCTTGCAGTAGGGGGTTACAAGCGTCCGCGCGAGGTGAGGGGAGCGAGCGGCCCCGAGAGAGCGCCTGCCCCTGCCCTTCGTCCCCGCGAGGCCAACCTTCTCTAAGAAGGCCCTGGTCCTTCCTTTTATAGTCGTAAGGAGAGGATCCAGGTGTACAAAATGGGGGTGTAGCAAGGTGCTACGTGTCTAGCGAGGGAGAGCTAGCGCCCTAAGTACATGCCAAGGTGGCAGCCGGAGAGATCTTGGCACCCTGTTGGTGTGGCGTCGTGGCTGTTGGAGGAGTAACGGAGCCGGACGGAGGGACAGCTGTTGGAGTGGCTGGGCCCTTGCTGACGTCCTCCTGCTTTCGTAAGGGAGCTGAGAGCCGCCGTCGTCATGGTCTAGCGGGGCGCCATCATTGCCTATCTGGCGGAGCTGGCCAGATGGGACGCCGGTCTTGTTCTCTGCGACCCGAGTCGGCTCAGGGCAGGGTGATGATGACGCTTCCTGTTGACGTGGCGGCCTCGTGTCCTAGGTCGGGCGTCGTGGAGGCTCCTCCGAAGTCGAGGTCAAGTCCGTCCTGCAAGACAGAGGCCGAGCCCGAACTCCTGGGTCGGGCGAGGCGGAGGTCGTTCGGCAGAGGCCGAGGCGGAGTCCGAGCCCTGGGTCGGGCGAGGCGGAGTTCATCGTCTTCCGGGGCCTTAGCCCGAGTCCGAGCCCTGGGTCGGGCGGAGCGGAGTTCGCCGTCTTCCGGGGCCTTAGCCCGAGTCCGAGCCCTGGGTCGGGCGGAGCGGAGTTCGCCGTCTTCCGGGGCCTTAGCCCGAGTCCGAGCCCTGGGTCGGGCGGAGCGGAGTTCGCCGTCTTCCGGGGCCTTAGCCCGAGTCCGAGCCCTGGGTCGGGCGGAGCGGAGTTCGCCGTCTTCCGGGGCCTTAGCCTGAGTCCGAGCCCTGGGTCGGGCGGAGCGGAGTTCGCCGTCTTCCGGGGCCTTAGCCCGAGTCCGAGCCCTGGGTCGGGCGGAGCGGAGTTTGGTCGCCCGTCGGTCTTACCTTTTGCGTTAAACTCCCCGGTGACTCGGTCGGTTGGCGCGGTGATTTAGTCAGGGTTACTTCTTATCGAAGGCGGGGCCTCGGGCGAGCCGGTGATGCGTCTGCCGTGAAAGAGGAGACCTCAGGCGAGACGGAGTCATCTTAGGGTCGGCTGCCCTCGCCCGAGGCTAGGCTCGGGCGTGGCGTGATCGAGTCACTCGTATGGACTGATCCCTGACTTAATCAAACCCATCAGGCCTTTGCAGCTTTATGCTGATGGGGGTTACCAGCTGAGAATTAGGCGTCTTGAGGGTACCCCTAATTATGGTCCCCGACAACACCCCACTACCAGAGGATCCTGGTGAAAATGCAACTGCTGCAGCTAAAACCGCTTACAAGAAAGCAATGGATACTAATCTTGAAGTGAGTTGCCTAATGCTTGCTTGCATGGAGCCTGAGCTGCAGATGCAATTTGAGACAAACCATGAGGTGCACGATATGATCGTGGCGCTTAAGGATATGTTCCAGACTCAAGCTAGGACTGAAAGGTTCAATGTGTCCAAAGCCTTTCTAGAATGCAAGCTAGCAGAAGGCGCAGCAGTTGGGCCACACGTAATCAAAATGGTTGGTTACAGTCAGAGGTTGGAGAAGCTTGGCTTCCCAATAAGCCAAGAGTTGGCCACTGACTTCATTTTGGCATCTCTTCCGCCCAGCTATGGAAACTTCATCACGAACTACCATATGCATGGGGCGGAGAGGGGCCTCAATGAACTATGTGGCATGCTGAAAACTGCAGAGGGGGACATAAAGAAAAGCGCTGGCAGCAGCGGCCATGTGATGGAGGTCCAAAACAAACCCAACTTTAAGAAGAAGGGTAAATCTCAAAAGAAGAAGGGCAAGGCAAAGGATACAGTATCCAAGCCAAATCAAAAGCCCAAGGCTGGACCAGCTGCAGATGCAGAGTGCTTTTATTGCAAAGAACTTGGTCACTGGAAAAGGAATTGCAAGCAGTACTTGGCCTCTATTAAGGATCGCGGCGGTAAGGGTACAGCCGTAGCAGGTACACTTGCTATTCACATTACAGAAATTTTTCTTGCTGATTCTTATATTAATTCTTGGGTATTTGATACCGGATCGGTTGCCCATATTTGCAATTCGATGCAGGGAATGATAAGAAGTAGAAGCGTGAAAAGAGGAGAAGTTGATTTCTGGGTAGGCAATAATGCAAGAGTTGCTGCGTTGACCGTCGGGACGATGCAACTCCACCTCCCATCAGGATTTATTTTGGAGTTAAATAATTGTTATCTAGTTCCTAGTATGAGTCGAAACATTATGTCTCCTTCATGTTTGATGAAGGATGGTTATTCATTTGCGAGTGAAAACAATGGTTGTGTGATCTCTAAGAATGGCATGTTTGTGGCTTTTGCATCCATTATGAATGGGTTATTCATTTTAAATCTTGATGATGCACCTATCTGTAATATTAGTGCTAAAAGGCCTCGGCCTAATGATTTAAGTCCTACCTACATGTGGCACTGTCGTTTGGGTCATATAAGTGAGAATCGCATGAAGAAGCTTCATTCTGATGGGCTTTTAACTTCGTTTGATTTTGAATCATACGAGACATGTGAAGCTTGCTTACTTGGTAAGATGACCAAGGCGCCCTTCACGGGTTTACCGGAGAGGACGTTAGATTTATTGGAACTCATACATACTGATGTGTGCGGACCAATGAGTACGACAGCTAGGGGAGGATTCCAATACTTCATAACCTTCACTGATGATTTTAGTAGATATGGGTATGTCTACTTAATGAAACACAAGTCTGAATCCTTAGAAAAGTTCAAAGAGTTTCAGAATGAAGTAGAAAATCAGCGTGGCACGAAAATTAAAGCACTGCGATCAGATCGTGGAGGTGAATATTTGAGTCATGAGTTTAGCAATCATCTAAAGAGTTGTGGAATTGTTCCACAGCTTATGCCACCTGGAACGCCTCAGAGGAATGGCGTGTCTGAGCGACGTAATCGGACTTTATTGGATATGGTTCGATCAATGATGAGCCAGTCGGACCTACCTTTGTCGTTTTGGGGATACGCTCTAGAAACAGCAGCTTTCACACTAAATAGGGTACCGTCTAAGTCCGTAGTTAAGACACCATATGAGATGTGGACTGGGAAGACTCCCAGTTTGTCTTTTCTGAAGATTTGGGGTTGTGAGGTTTACGTCAAGCAACTTCAGTCAGATAAACTCACTCCAAAATCGGACAAGTGCATGTTCGTGGGATATCCAAAGGAAACTTTAGGATATTACTTTTACCACCGGTCAGTGGGCAAAGTGTTTGTCGCCCGGAACGGTGTGTTCTTAGAGAAAGAATTTCTCAAAAGAGAGAAAAGTAAACAAAAGGTGTATCTTGAAGAAGTTCAGGATGAGCCAGTGGGACAAGATTCAACAAGTGATGCTAATGTAGCAGAACAAGTTGAGACGTCTATGGCAAGAGAATCACCACCACAACCACGAAGGTCAGCAAGGCTTCGCGAGGCACGAGGAGAAGTGCTTTTGTTGGGCAATGGGGAAGTGTTGTTGTTAGACAACGACGAACCTGCAACATATTCAGAAGCGATGATGGACCCAGATTCCGAGAAATGGCATGTCGCCATGAGATCCGAGATAGATTCCATGGGAGAAAATCAAGTTTGGAACTTGGTTGACCTGCCTGATGGTGTTAGACCTATAGAATGCAAATGGATCTATAAGAAGAAGAAAGACATGGATGGAAATGTTCACATCTATAAGGCTCGACTTGTTGCAAAGGGTTTTCGACAAGTTCAAGGAGTTGACTATGACGAGACATTCTCGCCAGTAGCGATGCTTAAATCTATTCGGATCATTCTAGCTATTGCTGCATATTTCGATTATGAGATTTGGCAGATGGATGTCAAAACAGATTTCCTTAATGGAAACCTAGATGAGGACGTGTATATGATACAGCCCGAGGGTTTTATCGATCCGATCAATGCTAGAAAGATATGCAAACTTCAGAAATCCATTTATGGGTTGAAGCAAGCATCTCGGAGTTGGAACATTCATTTTGATGAAGTGATCAAAGGGCTTGGTTTTCATCAGAATGAAGAAGAAGCTTGTGTTTACAAGAAGGAAAGTGGGAGCGCTGTTGTATTTCTGATCTTGTATGTGGATGACATATTATTGATTGGGAATGACATTCCTATGCTGGAGTCCGTCAAGGCTTCACTGAAAAAGAGTTTTTCTATGAAGGACTTAGGGGAAGCAGCATATATTTTGGGCATAAGGATCTATAGAGATAGGTCGAAGAGGCTTATAGGATTAAGTCAAGATACGTACATTGGCAAGGTTTTGAAACGGTTCAACATGGAACAGTCCAAGAAAGGGTTCATACCTATGTCACATGGTAAACACCTTAGCCAGATGCAATGTCCTGCGACGGGTAATGAGCGGGAGCGCATGAGTAAGGTACCATACGCCTCAGCAATTGGATCAATCATGTATGCCATGATAAGTACACGCCCAGATGTTTCATACGCTATAAGTGCTACGAGTAGGTACCAGGCTGATCCAGGTGAGGATCACTGGACAGCGGTAAAATGCATTCTTAAGTACTTAAGAAGGACTAAAGATATGTTCCTGGTATATGGGGGTAAGGAGGAGCTCGTTGTAACTGGTTACACCGATGCTAGCTTCCAAACTGACCCAGACGAGTTAAAATCGCAATCAGGTTTTGTGTTCACAATAAATGGTGGTGCTGTTAGTTGGAAGAGTTCCAAACAGGAGACTGTGACTGATTCTACAACAGAAGCTGAGTACATTGCAGCTTCTGAATCTGCGAAGGAAGGTGTTTGGATAAGGAAGTTCCTCATCGAGCTTGGTGTGTTTCCTAATGCTTCTAGTCCATTGAACCTCTACTGTGACAACAATGGGGCTATTGCGCAAGCTAAGGAGCCAAGGAACCACCAGAAAAACAAACACGTACTGCGGAAGTTTCACCTCATACGGGAATTCATTAGGCGGGGTGAGATAAAGATATGCAAAATACATACGGATTTGAATGTTGCTGATCCTTTGAAAAAACCTCTTCCACAACCTAAGCATGAGGCACACATGAGATCTATGGGTATTAGATATCTTCTAGATTAACTCTAGTGCAAGTGGGAGACTGTTAGAAATATGCCCTAGAGATAATCATAGAGATGAGCATATTTCTTTGTATCCATGATATATATATATTGCTTAATTGAATATCCATGGAAGGCACCTTGTATTGATTAGCAATTATGTGAATTGTTTGTGAGATTCTTTACTTATATGGTTATTCTAAATGATGTCCCTAGTCAGAGTCGATGACTAGCACATGTATTAGTTGATGACTACATTTCACAAGTCATGAACATGGAAATGTTAAACTAATAATGTGGGCGCATGTATGACATGAGGCTAGACCGACCCAACGTGAGATATTGTAATATAGTTCTCTTTTTGCAACATGAATATTGTATCCTTAGACCTGAGATTGTCGCATGTTCTCAAGATGTGAATTGACTTACTTAGGGACTATCAAACGCTATTCCATAACTGGGTAGTTATAAAGGTAGTTTTGGGTTTGTCAGGAAGCATGCTGTGAGGCATGGTCAGTCAAGATGGAATTTGTCTCTCTCTTTGTGAGAGAGATATCTCTGGGCCCCTCGAGTGATTGGGCCAAGAAATGCATGGCCGTGCTAGGGTTAAGAGTTAACCATTGAAAGGATTCCAATTCACAGTATCGAGAAAGAGAGGTCAGCTTAGAGCCAGACCAAATATCGTGAGACAAAGGGAACAACATGTACGTAATGTTGCAATGGTTCGTCTGATATGATCTTTACGTGCGCATAGGAGTTGACATGTCTTGCTAGAGGCCGCTGTCAATTATTGGGCCAAGTAAGAGTACTCGGGCTATGTCTATTTGTACGTGAACCTATAGGGTCACACACTTAAGGGGAAGGAAGCCTAACTCGGATTAGATCCGAAATTAGACTGGGCTTTAGGGTTAATGATGGGCCTCGGTGTCAGAAGCCCACCATAACGCCTATATAATGAGGGGCGGGGGCGCAGTTAGGCTTAACCTAATTTGCCACCAGCAAACGAGCAGCCGCCGCTCACCTCTCGCCCTCGCCAAGCCGCCGTCGCGAACCTAGCAGTTCGGTACGCGGCGCTTCCTCCCTGTACGTGTGGATACCTCGGAGGTGCTGCATCTGGAGCACTAGGACGTGCGAGGTCGTGAAGGACGCCGACAACTGCACGGCACTGCTCGACGCGTTCGTCTACATCGAGACGTCTTCCGCTGCTCTGCGCGTCTAGTTGTAATTCCATGACCTATAACCGCAGTAGTTCTTGGTATTATGGGGTTGAAAATTTTGTTTTGCGCTAGCGTAGCCTCCCCGTAATCCAACAATCTCGACCTCGACACGGGAGGTAAGTCCGTGGATCAAAAGGAATATCGGTCGATGATAGGTTCATTACTCTATTTATGTGCATCTCGACCGGACATTATGCTTTCCATTTGCATGTGTGCAAGATTCCAAGTCGACCCTAAGGAAGCTCACCTTACGGCCGTAAAACGAATCTTGAGATATTTGGCTTACACTCCTAAGTTTGGGCTTTGGTATCCCAGGGGATCCACTTTTAATTTGATTGGTTATTCGGATGCCGATTGGGCGGGGTGGAAAATTAATAGGAAGAGCACATCGGGGACTTGTCAGTTCTTGGGAAGATCCTTGGTGTCTTGGGCTTCAAAGAAGCAAAATTCGGTCGCTCTTTCCACCGCCAAAGCCGAGTACATTGCCGCAGGCCATTGTTGCGCGCAATTGCTTTGGATGAGGCAAACCCTGCGGGACTACGGTTACAAATTAACCAAAGTCCCTTTGCTATGTGATAATGAGAGTGCAATCAAGATGGCGGATAATCCCGTCGAGCATAGCCACACTAAACACATAGCCATTCGGTATCATTTTCTTAGGGATCACCAACAAAAGGGAGATATCGAGATTTCTTACATTAACACTAAAGATCAATTAGCCGATATCTTTACCAAGCCTCTTGATGAACAAACTTTTAACAAACTTAGGCATGAGCTCAATATTCTTGATTCGCGCAATTTCTTTTGCTAAATTGCACACATAGCTCATTTGTATACCTTTGATCATGTCTCTTTCATATGCTATGACTAATGTGTTTTTCAAGTCTATTTCAAACCAAGTCATAGGTGTATTGAAAGGGAATTGGAATCTTCGGCGAAGACAAAGGCTTCCACTCCGTAACTCATCCTTCGCCGTCGCTCCGCGCATCTCTCCATCTTTTGGGGGAGAGTCAAAAGCAAAAGGACTCCATCTTTGGTATAATCTTCACTCATTTATTTATGTCCAAAGGGGGAGAAAGTCCTAATAAGGGCTCTAATGATTCCGTTTTTGGCGATTCATGCCAAAGGGGGAGAGAGAGTATGAGCCCAAAGCAAAAGGACCGCACCACCACCTAATTTTAAAATTGGAGATTTTCAATTGGTAAATTTCAAATTGGTATCTTATTGTGTTCAAAAGGGGGAGAAAGTAGTATTTCAAAAATGATATATCAAAACCCTCTTGAACACTAAGAGGAGAATCTCATTTAGGGGGAGTTTTGTGTAGTCAAAGGAAAAGCATTTGAAACAGGGGGAGAAAATTTCAAATCTTGAAAGTGCTTTGCAAAATCTTATTCACTTACCTTTGACTATTTGCAAAAGAACTTTGAAAAGGATTTACAAAAGAGTTTGCAAAAACAAAACATGTGGTGCAAGCGTGGTCCAAAATGTTAAAAATAAAGAAACAATCCATGCATATCTTGTAAGTATTTATATTGGCTCAATTCCAAGCAATCTTTGCACTTACATTATGCAAACTAGTTCAATTATACACTTCTATATTTGCTTTGGTTTGTGTTGGCATCAATCACCAAAAAGGGGGAGATTGAAAGGGAATTAGGCTTACACCTAGTTCCTAAATAATTTTGGTGGTTGAATTGCCCAACACAAATAAATTGGACTAACTAGTTTGCTCTAGTGTACAAGTTATACAGGTGCCAAAGATTCACACTTAGCCAATAAAAAGACCAAGTATTGGGTTCAACAAAAGAGCAAAGGGACAACCGAAGGCACCTCTGGTCTGGCGCACCGGACTGTCCGGTATGCCACCGGACAGTGTCCGGTGCACCACCGGACATGTCCGGTGCACCAAAGGACTCCAACTCAAACTCGCTACCTTCGGGAAAATCCAGAGGCAACTCCACTATAATTCACCGGACTGTCCGGTGTACACCGGACAGTGTCCGGTGCTCCAAGGAAGAGCGGCCTCAGGAACTCGCCGGCTTCGGGAAACTGCAACAGTTGCTCCGCTATAATTCACCGGACATGTCCGGTGTACACCGGACTGTCCGGTGTAACTGCGGGGCAACGGCTACTTCGCGCCAACGGTCACCTGCAACAGCAATTAATGCGCGCCAGAGCGCGCAGAAGTCAGGCACGCGCGTAGTGGCGCACCGGACACGCTACAGTACATGTCCGGTGCGCCACCGGACATCCAGGCGGGCCCAGAAGTCAGAGCTCCAACGGTCAGAACCTAACGGCTTTGGTGACGTGGCTGGCGCACCGGACTGTCCGGTGCACCATGCGACAGACAGCCCCACCAAACGGCTAGTTTGGTGGTTGGGGCTATAAATACCCCCAACCACCCCACATTCAAGTCTTCCAAGTTTTCCACTTCTCAACCACTTACAAGAGCTAGGCATTCAATTCTAGACACACCAAAGAGATCAAATCCTCTCCAATTCCACACAAGGTTTTAGTGATTAGCGAGAGAGATTTGTCGTGTTCTTTTGAGCTCTTGCGCTTGGATTGCTTCTTTTCTTTCTCACTTGTTCTTGTGATCAAAACTCCATTGTAATCAAGGCAAGAGGCACCAATTGTGTGGTGGCCCTTGCGGGGAAGTTTTGTTCCCGGTTTTGATTTGAGAAGAGAAGCTCACTCGGTCGGAAGGACCGTTTGAGAGAGGGAAATGGTTGAAAGAGACCCGGTCTTTGTGACCACCTCAACGGGGAGTAGGTTTGCGAGAACCGAACCTCGGTAAAACAAATCCTTGTGTCACACTCCTTATTTGCTTGAGATTTGTTTTGCACCCTCTCTCGCGGACTCGTTTTTATTTCTAACACTAACCCAGCTTGTAGTTGTGTTTATATTTGTAAATTTCAGTTTCGCCCTATTCATCCCCCCTCTAGGCGACTATCAATACATGCTCTGCTGCCTGGTGTAGAGTGTTCCGGAGAATACCGCAACAACACAGTTCCACTTGCTTCCCTCTCCTCTCTCCCTTGGCCCCATGGACTGCCGGAACCGGGCGGCAACTACGTACCCCTCACTGACTCCGGCGGCGAGCTCCTGGTCTCGCGGAGGAAGGGCCGCCGTCGCGCCGGAGAGCGTGCTGATGAGATCCTCGGAATGGAGTGGAGGTAAACGATCCGCGGGAGAGCGGCGGACTGGAGGGGGAGGCGGGGCGGCGGCGGCTCACGCGGGGTGGGAGAGGAGGAGGCGGGGGGACGAACGTGGGCGTGGGCGGGCGGACGGTGTAGATTTACGGAAGCGATCGGACGGTGTAGATTCACCGAAGGCAGAACCAGGGGAGGCAGCCTACCCTTGCAGCCTTAATAGTAGTATAGATTTTAAATTTCACCCTTCTTCATTTCTTATTTTAAATTTCACCCTATAAAAATAGGGTCTACAGTTCAACTCGGTGTATGAGCGAGCCGACTCCACCTTCTTATGAGCTCAATGTAGAGGTTCAGCTCGGTCCAATCCTATCTTGCGAGCCACCTTGAGTTGGCTCACGAGCCGACTTGTTTTGCACTAGATTCTAGACAAGATAACTAATATATGCATCACAAAAATAATAGAGCATATGCTAGGTAAAATCAATTGTTCAAAGAGTGTAGATAATATATAATTGAAAAATTCTTGGGCTCAACTCGTGAGGCAGCTCACAAGCTTGAGCGAGCAAGCTTGTCTCAGCTTGACTGCAGGGATGGAAACATGTACTGATTTGGATACCAATTCTTTAGTCTTTTTTCTTTGAATGCGAATAAATAGAATATAAAATATGCTATGTAAATTTATATTCTTATTTTTAGCAATGAGTTTGTAAAGTTTCATAAAAAGTAAACCTTAATATTATCATATATCTTCTCAAACGATAGATATAAAATTCGGGTACATTCGGATATATATACAAATATTTTTCACGTTTTTGTCGTAGAGAGCAAATAATGTATAAAACTAATTAAGGTGCTTGATGACACAAGAAAAAGATTAACATAAAATTTTATACATATCTATTTTAAAATATTAAATTTGTCATAGCAGTTCAGGTATCCATTTTCATCCCTATTTGACTGCATACGAGCCAAAGAAACTAGCTCGTCCTAGGCCCGTGAGCCGAACCGAGTTGCTTCGAGCTCGAGTTAGCTCACGAGCCTCGAACTTTTTCCCCAAACCCTAGTTTAGCCTCGGCATGGAACAGGTTGCCTCAGAGGCAGTGCAACTAGTTTGGTGTAGCCATGATGACAGCGTGACTAGCATCACAACGTGGCTAGCTCTAGAGAAGACTTCAACCCATTAATGTTACGAGAACATGAGGCACCTACAAGGCGCCCTTTTGAACGACGCAAAATTTAATGTTGGTGCAAACGAAGGTTGCAATTTCCCTATCCCCTTTACTAAATTTATTGATATTTTTTAACAGGAACTACAAGGAATTATACTAACTTTTCTGAAATGAGATAACAATCGGCGGTAGAGTCGACCACCTGATCTATTCTAGGGAGCCCGAAGGGATCATTCGGGTAGTGTTTGTTGTGATCGGTATAGTCGACGCATATGTACCAATCAACTTTATTCTTTTGAGTACAAGAACAGGATTCGCAAGCCACTCGGGTGTGTTACTTATCTAATGAAACCCGATGCTACTAGGCGAGCTAACTCAAACCATTAGGCACGAAGCGACGCAGCTTCTGCCGGATCGGCTTTGCTTGAGGATACACCTTGAGTTGGTGCTCGGCCAGCTCTCTAGAGACTCCGGACATGTCCGCGTGTTGCCACTCAAATACATTCTGGTTGTCTTGCAGAAACTAGACAAGTGTGCCTTCCTATTTGGCGGTGAGGCTGTAGCTGATGATCGACGTCTTGTGTTCGTCAGAGAAATCAAGGTTGGCTCTCTTAGTTTCTTCGGTTGGCCGCATGGTGGTAGCGGCAGATGCTTCATTTGTGGGGATTGTGAGGTCATCCCCTTACGATGCATCGTCGTTCGTCGCTAGAAGTGCTATCGAGGGCTTGGCGGTGAGGGCCGTCTGGATAGCCCCTGAAAGCACACCACATCTCCCTGGAAGTCGGCCCGGACAATGATGATGCCTTGAGGTCTGGGCATCTTGAGTATCATGTATGGGTAGTGCAGGATGGCCATGAATTTGGCTAGCCCTGGTCTCCCGATGATGGCGTTGTACCCACACTCGAACCCAGCTACCTCGAAGCACAGGAACTCAGTCCAGTAGTTGTCTGTAGCACCGAAGGTGACTGACATGAAGAGATGCCCTAGCGGGTACTCTCCTTCAATCGATACGATGCTGGAGAATGGGGTATCCGATTCATGAGGTCGGCAATCGGGATCCCCAAGGACTGGAGTGTTCTGGGGAAGGTGACGTTAATGCCGCTGCCACCATCCACTAGAACCTTCTTGACCCGGCTCTCTTGGATCACAAGGTCGATGAGTAGAGGGTACTTGCCAAGGTGATCAAAGTTGAGCCACTGGTCAACTCAGCTAAACGTGATGGAGTGTTTCAACTATCGATACAGGCAGCGTCGGACACTGTGGGTTGCCACCAGGATCTGTCGATCGATAAGCTTCTGTTGCCTTTTGTTCTCCTAGGACCCATGACCCCTGTTGTTCACTTGTTCTCAAATCCTGTGAATCAAGAACAAGGCAACACAATTATTAAAGGTCAAGTACCTTCGTCCTCTAAAGCATTATCTCCTCTTAGATATAATGATCTTGATACGAAGGTCATGAAGGACATGACTTCATCATTCATAGTAATAAGGGTACATAGAGATAGTGAACGTAGTCCTTCAGTTCATTCACATATGTATTTCATAATGTACACGTGAACATTACCAAAATTTACATTACACTGATACCTTTGGCTTGCTCGAAGGTGCTGATGCAAGAGCGATTACAATCCAGCGTGGACAGTACGGTGGTACTGTTCACCTATTTATAGGTAGGAGACGCAGCCCGGGTAAAAGTACATTTATAACCTTAACATTTTTTCATTACTGTAACATAAATCGTTAGGGACTAGCTAGTCTTTTCCTCTTTGGCTCGGCTCTATATTTGATCTTCGACATTGCTTTAAGCCGAAGTTGTTTCCCTTTGGCTATAGCTTCGGTCGTTCATTGTCGTCACCTTCGGGCTATGCCTTTGTCTCGAAGTCCTTCGGTGAAGGAGAACACTCCCCTCATGAATCGAAGATCCCTATGATAATCATCATTATACTGAAAGTACATTATTAGTCATGTTTTTTAGGACCTTCGGAAGAGGAAGGCCTCCAACAACCCCCGAAGATGACATTGACCTCGTCAATGCACAGGAAGGCGCCACCACCACCCCCATTCTATTGTTGCGTTTGTTCTTGTATGGCTGGTTCTCCTCATGGTGGGGGCGGCAGTAGCGGTTTATATGGTCGACCGTGGCCGACTAATTTCTTGAAGTCCCTGCAATTACACAGGGTATGGTGCATCTCCTTGTGGTACGAGCACTGAGCGTCGAGGATCTCATCCAGTGTTCATACATTGCCTCGTGGCACACAGTGGGACCAAGTCATCGGGGGCCTAGTGACATGCACTTTGTCTCTTGGCCTCTTGTCTCAGCGCTTGTCCAGCTGTTGGTTCCCTTCCTTCTTCAGTGCCTAAGGCACTAGCTTCGCGTGGTCGATGAGGTCCTAGGCCCGTTCATCGACGGTGATGTAGATGTCCGCCTCTTGGAACAGTTGTTCCGATGTGACTAGAGCTTTCTAGAGGATGGCTCGAATGAAAGCCGAGTCGTTAGACCCAGTCCTCGATCACGGCAATCTCCGTGACGTGGGAGATGCGATTCCTCATAGTTTGAAAATGATTTAGGAATGAGTAGAGGGTCTCGTCTCTTTGGCGCTTGATGGATTTGAGGTCCCAAGGCTGCACCGATTTGTCGGAAAGGGATTGGAAATTCACGACAAACCGGCAACAAAATCGTCCCAGTCGTCGATGCAATGGCGAGGAAGATTTCGGAGCCGTTGCACGCATCTTACCTGAGGACGATGGGCAAGTACGCTGTCATGACGTCCTCCGTTGCTCCGGCGGCCCAGGCGGCGGTCGTGTACATGGCCAACCAGCCGCCCGGATACTGTTTGGGCTCGTTCTTGTCGACATTCGAGACCTTGAAGTTAGGCGACCATTGAATTGCCCGGAGCCGGGGGGAAAGGGCTGAGACCCCGCACGTCCCCCGGTGCTCCCGGCGATCTTCTCGAGCATGGTCGCTATGGCGGTCCCTGGGAGGCGAGTGATACCGTGCGTCATGTCACCTGTCTCGGGCTGACCGGCCTGGTGCCGGGCTATTCGTAGAGGCTACTGCTGACTCTATCCTGGTGGCACGGCTGCGCGCCGGTGCACCATGATCTCGGTCGTACTCTTCCCACCGCCTCATCACCTCTTTGTGCCGGCAATTGCATGAAGCATTGATGTTGCTCCGTGCGTCTCGCTGACAGTTGATGACACAACACATGTTTAGTGCCAGATGGGTGGGGAAAGAAGATGGTTCACAGTCTAGGTGAGGATTTGTCTGTAGCCTTCTATGCCCGGGGTGTGCGATAGGCTGTTGGTGTCCGGGGTGCTCGGCTTGTTCAGTGCTCGAGCGAAGTCGGGTAGCAGGTTCCGAAGGAGAAGTGGGTTCTCGCATCGGAGCCTAGCATCATGCTCAACTTGTTCCCGCTCGTGCTCCTGGGCGTGGAGGTGATCACGGCGTCGGGAATTGCTCGCCCTCACACAACGCTCTGTCGTCATGAGTCTCTCTGCTTCATATGCCTCGTCCCGGGAGACAGGTTGAGTAGGATCCCATTCCTTCGCTTCGTGGTGACGCCGAATGTTACGACGCCTGTTCCGAAATCGATGTGCCTCACGCTGCGGGGGCTCCTCCACCAGTCAGTGGGATCATCGTCGGAGATGGGTGCGTCCTCTACTCTTCCCTAGATAAAGAGGATATCTGGGAAGAAAGAGCTTGGAGCGGTGTCTTGGGCATCGACCGTCTCCCATGAGAGCGGAGCGGTCGGAACAGTCGCTAGTCTTGTTCCCACGCTACGCCAGTGCCGGGGTTACCCGCTTTTTCCCTAGTGATCCGAGTCCACACCCGAGTGGGTGACGTTGACAAAGGGGTCCGTCGCGATAGAGGTGCAGCCTCAGTCGGCCGAGCCACAAGTGCCTCAATGGTCCTAGGCCCACCCGACGTAGTTGCAATTCTGCGTGGGGCAGAAGCTGGTTGAGATCCTCATGCCTTACAGTTCGTCGGCGCAGTTCTCACTGGAGTTAGGCGATACGAGCCCACCCCCACATTTGGCGCCTTCGGAGAAGATCTCTTTCCGGACGGGTCTGCAATGCGGTGCAGGATGCCTTCCTGGTCTGCAATGTCAGAGAGGGATACAAAACAAAAGATCACCCAGTATTGAAGGTGACCGGGATGTTGAAGAAGATAGCCATGGAGTCGTTTTGGATCAACGTTGCACCCCCTACCTGGCGCACCGACTGTCGGTGTTTATACCTAACTGCGCACCACGGGGTTACCCACATGATGCTTTTAAGTAGGACGGCGTCGTTGACTGTGACTCGATGGTACGTGTGGAAACACGTCGGACTTTCACAAGGATTTATACAGGTTCGGGCCGCTAGAATGGGTAACACCCTACTTCCTATTGAGGTTGTGTATTGCAGGTGCTCTGGAGTATATGGATTACAAATGAGCTGCGGTGGTCCTAAGGTGTGGTTGATGAGGGATGGTGTATGATGAGATGAGATGTATTCGTAGGGGTGCCCTCTCGGTCTTATACAGGTGACCAAATGGTTATACCTTTACAAGTTGTGATCAATATCTATTCTACCTATTTCCTTTATCGCGGCATGTAGTCCTGCTTATCCGGAGTTCAATCACTTCCTCAGTCGAGTTAACGCCGAGTGTTTAGCCCTCCGAGTGTGTGCAACCTCTCTGTTTGAGATATCGACGCTTCGGTCTGCGCATAACCCGGACCCCCAATCTTCGTCTTCTTGGATCGAGCTCACCCAACCTAGTTGTGGCCTGATGACACGTCCCGCAAGGCGAACCATCGGGAGGCCCATCAGGCGGCCGATGATAGGTTTCTGTGTTCGTGAGGATCTTGAGAATATCTAACCCCCACAGGATGATGTCAATTTTATTGGTTTATTTTTCTATATTTGAGCTATCAAAATTATGTATTTTTTATTTTATTTGTTTGTTGGACGGTTGAACAACTAATATTATTAGGACAAAATATCCGAAAATACTGATAATTTATCCGAGAGAAATAGATATGAGTAAGATGACGCTATATCCGAACGTATCTTTTTCACTCCTACGAATCGACACCGGAAGCCGCAGCCCCCATTCTGATTTTTTTTTTCTTTTTTGTTGTCGAGATTCCCCGCTCCGGCCAACCATGAAAGACAAGCGGAAGAAGCTGAGCTCGAGTTCCAACCGCGAATCACCCGTTTTTGGTAACTGAACTCGTAGTCACGTCTCTGCGCTTTCTGTGACGCGCAGGCAGCGTGCCGTACCACCGACATCTTATTTGATAATCCATCTTATTAAAAAAAAGTTGGATAGATATAATTTAGTTTATCATGAGAAATGTTTTAAAAAAACCTATTTATCCTATTGTCTAAAGACTATATTTAATAAAACATATTTATTCATCAAATAGGGAAAGCTGTAATCGGAGGGGTGTGTGTGTGTATGCTGATTCGCGAGCTAGCTATAGCTACCCCACCCTTTCATTTTTCACTAGTAATTGACGCGCGCCTTGCGCGCGTATATAATAAAAAAATGTGTGTGTGAGGTGGGAGTGAGACTCAGATAGTTAAGGTAAGTCAGCATCTGCTGTTGTTCAATGACAATCTCAGCAGGCTAGCACATCATAATATGCTGGTACACGCTGATTTGGTAAGTCCGTACGTAAGTGTTTACAATTATTTCCAGCTCTTGTTTCCATACATATTCTCACTCTAGAGATGATCATTTGCTTCTGCATCTCAACAAAAAATCAAAGAAATAACAATAAGTGTTATTACACCAATCATCCATTCAAGAAACTCTTTTCTATAAAGGAAACATGAATATTTCCAGAACATGACTGTTGTCTTATGTCTGGTTGCAATATGTACGTACATATGGATGCTATTTAGATCAGAGTGAAGTGCTATTGTGTTCCGCAGCCCCGAAAACCATAGTAAGCAACTTGCATTCAAAGCAATGGTAGTACAGGTACAATCCATTAAGCAAGCAGAATCACACACTCATGTTTGAAACTTCCTATTTCAAACGTGAAAGCTTGTAGAGATATCTACGGATGCCATCTATTGGATAAAGTTTCACTTCCCCATTTTCACATTTTATAGTCATTTATCGAACAATCAGCAACAATCCATTCTTCTGTCAATACTGAATTAAAACCAACACGACACACATAAGAGACTGACCATGTGCAAAGACGGTAAGGTCCACAATATTAATAAAAAACACAAACTTTCTAGGGCTGACAACAAAATAGAATCATAATCCCCTTGCTTATAGAATCTAATAAAACCAGATTCATGTAAACATATGTATGTATATGTGTCAATGAATATTAGCTCATACTTTCCATCTTCGAGAATATGCAACGAAACCAAGAGGCTATGTCGGTCTGGCACACGTCGCACTCTTGGGGAGGCATTTCGTCGAACGCCTTAGGCCCGTCCAACGTGCCTGGCTCGTCTGACGTCAACCAGGCTGCACACGCTCGTGTCTGGGCATCACCAATGGCACCAGCTTCAATCATCGCTGGAACGTGAACGAAGCGTGTCTGGGCATCACCAATGGCACCAGCTTCAACCATCGCTGGAACGTGAACGAAGCATCTCACTCGCCCATCCCTCCTGCTTGCTTTTTCTCTACTATCATACTGGCCTGTGGCCTAGGCAGGAGGGAACAGGCTTAGTTGACAATTTGGTGAGGGCTAGCTCGCTCTGTTCCTTTTTCGGTGGCCATTTCTTAGTTATCTGGGATTCCATTCGGCTATTTGAGGTGGACGCTGAAATGTGGGGAGACATAGGATCATGAGAGCGACGAAGATTTATCTGGAACGATCCCGTCGTGCTGCTGTTGAGAGACCTGCTTCGGAGCGATGAAGATTTCTCTGGAACTTTCCTGTCGTGCTGCTGAGGGATCTGTCCGCTTTAACTGGCCGTTTGATAAAGATCGTACGATTGCAGTTAAAAGAAATGGCGTGGCCACCTCGGCTGAGCTTCTATGCTCCCGCGGTTAATATAGTAAATTCATGCATTGGCGCGGCGCCTCCTCACCTCATCTAATCTAAGCACCGCTGCCGAAAACAAAAGTCATGCCCCTTAGCATGCAGGCACGCACGGAGGAAAGAGACGACGCAGCTTTTCCATGCATCCATGGCCGCCGATCATTGCTGGCCATCATTCGCCAACGCAGCGCCACTCCGGCCTCTTAGCTTCCTCCTTTCCCTTTACATATTCACGTGCCCAGCGAGGGAGGGATGAAAGTCCGTGACCTGCACCGGTCTCCTGGTGTGGGTGGAGCTAGCAGTAGCAGGAATGTCATGGGGAGCAACGAAGTGGTGTGTGGTGGAGCTGTTGGGCAATGCAAGCTCTCTGCTCTGATCCATTGTTTAGTCAAGCGTACTTAGTTAGTAGCACGTGATTTATTTTGTGTTACTCACGTACACGTAGGTTGCCCGGACACGTCAGCTCGTGTGGTCATGCACCACTCTGTAATTTAAGAGGAAACAAAGAAGAAGATTACTCTCAATTATTGTTAGGAAAACTACCGTTCTTTTTTTTTTACAGAAATAATACAGCTGCACGCGCGTGTTGGTTTTATTAATTTCTGCAAACAATAACTTCATTTCCCTTTCAAGGTGCCTGCAAAAAAAAAAAATCCAGGCTTTTGGACGAGATCACACTTCACCTCCTTTCTCTTGGAGCTGCAGCACACGCACGCACTCTAATAGTACGTACTGTAGTAGCTTTATGCGTTGAAAAGGGGCGGCAGAGCAGCAGGCACATGAACGTGTATGTACGTACCCGTGCTGATGAGCTTGCATCGAGTACGTACGTACCTACGTTACGCCATGACGAGGACGTTGACAATCGTAAAGAAAAAAAGAACTTTAGTGCTTTTTAAATATCTGATGATGACTAACGATAGTAATGATAACGAGGACAAATGATCGGAGATATCTTTAGAGATTTCCTGTGTTGGCGCACCGCGCCCGCAGCTGGGTGATATAGCTCAAGGTTATGTAGTAGTAGTATTCTTATGAGTGTGATCCATCATGACGGTAATCTGATCAATTTATATCGGTCGGAGATCCACGAAAAGTAGACATTGCACGTAAAAAATTAGGTATTTTTCATCAGTATCTAGGTCTTTAAAATTAAACCACGAAAATTAGCTAGTTTTTTTTGAACGGCTCTCATCTTGCGGAGAAGATCATATCCCTGGCTACCACCAAAACACATATCCTTTGACTACCACCAAAGGTCCCGATAGCTAGACTCATCTATTGGGACCACCATCTCCTTCGGGCCAATGCCTTGGGGATTTTCCTAGATCTCAGCCCAAGGAGATTGGCACTCCATAAATGGATATAGAGCATCCAAAAAGGTAAATGCACCATTAAGTTTTATAAAGAGACACTAAGAGACACAAACTCTACCAGGCCCGAGAAGTTGTTACGACTAAGGCCCCTGGTATCCTGGGATGTTCCATGCTAGAATAATCTAAGTCCTTAAGGCCCTTTATAACCTAGTGCACTAATGAACAATTCAAAGCCCCTGGGGACCCTCATATCCCAGGTCGCTGACGTGTCTATGTTTCCATGGTCCCTTAGGTCCTAGGGCGCTATGAAGTATACTGGTGCTGAGGGCAGTTCGGCCCTGAGAGCATTCAATAGCATTTAGACGTTAGGAGCCTTTTGTTGGCTAGGGGTCCTTAAGGTACTCAACCTTACATTATGAGAGCCATTGAGCCTCGAACCTGTTGGTGCCATTTTGGGCACCAATCGCTGCGTGAGAACCGGCGACGGTGCTATCTGCACAGGCACGGACGGTCCGCGGCCAGGGGCCGAACAGTTCGCGACCTGGGGCAGGGCTAGGGTTTCCTGCCTGACGGGCCGAACGGTCCGCGCGTGCGCAGGGGCGGCGAAGGTCGCCGGTGGCGCCTGGATCTCGCTCCCGGGAGGGACCCCGTTGGGGAGGAGAGATCCTAGGTGTTGTCTAGGCTCGGCATGCCGACCTAGACTTCTCTAATCGACGTAGAGTCGAAGAGAAGCGGAGAATTTGGGGATCGGAAGGCTAAACTAGAACTAGACTAGAACTACTCCTAAATGTACAAGAAATAAATGCGAGACAAATTGATTATTCATTCGATTGTTCATTCTTAATTGGCTGTATTACTCTGTATTATAGAGGAGGGGGCTAGACCCGTTACAAACAGATTTCCTGAGCTAATTCCGCGAATCTAGCCAACAACTTGTCGGGGACCATAATTAGGGGTACCCCCAAGACTTCTAAATCTTAGCTGGTAACCCCCATCAGCACAAAGCTACAAAGGCCTGATGAGTGCGATTAAGGTCAAGGCTCAGTCCACTCAAGGGACACGATCTCGCCTCGCCCGAGTCCAGCCTCGGGCAAAGGCAGCCGACCCCGGAGGATTCACGTCTCGCCCGAGGGCCCCCTCAATCAACGAACACACCTTCGGCTCGTCCGAGGCCCAGTCTTCGCCGAGAAGCAACCTTGGCCAGATTGCCACGCCAACCGACCGTATCGCAGGAGCATTTAATGCAAGGATCGCCTGACACCTTATCCTGACGAGCGCTCTTCAGTCGACAGAGCCGAAGTGACCGCAGTCACTTCGCCGCTCCACTGACCGACCTGACAAGAAGACAGCGCCGCCTGTGTCGCTCCGACTGCTGTGCCACTCGACAGAGTGAGGCTGACAGCAGCCAAGTCCGGCCTTGGGCGCCATAGGAAGCTCCGCCTCGCCCGACCCCAGGGCTCGGCCCCCGTCTCAGCCTCGGCTACGAAAGACGACGAACTCCGCCTCGCCCGACCCCAGGGCTCGGACTCAGCCTTGGCCTCGGACGACGGTCTCCGCCTTGCCCGACCCTAGGGCTCGGACTCAGCCTCGGCTCCGGAAGACGACGAACTCCGCCTCGCCCGACCCCAGGGCTCGGACTCAGCCTCGGCTCCAGAAGACGACGAACTTCGCCTTGCCCGACCCCAGGGCTCGGACTCAGCCTTGGCCTCGGACGACGGTCTCCGCCTCGCCCGACCCGGGGCTCGGACTCGACCTCGACCTCGGAGGAGCCTTCGCCTCGCCCGACCCAGGGCTCGAACCGACCACGTCACAGGAGGGGCCATCATTACCCTATCCCTAGCTCGCTCAGGCTACGGGGGACAAGACCGGCGTCCCATCTGGCTCGCCCCGGTAAACAAATAATGATGGCGCCCCGCGTGCTCTATGACGACGGCGGCTCTCAGCCCCTTACAGAAGCAAGGAGACGTCAGCAAGGACTCGACAGCCCCGACAGCTGTCCTTCCGCAAGGCTCCAGCGCTCCTCCGACGGCCACGACATCACATGAACAGGGTGCCAAAACCTCTCCGGCTGCCACGACGGCATGTACTTAGGGCTCTAGCTCCTCTCTGCTAGACACGTTAGCACACTGCTACATCCCCCATTGTACACCTGGGCCCTCTCCTTACGCCTATAAAAGGAAGGTCCAGGGCTCTCATACGAGAAGGTTGGTCGCGTGGGAGGACGGGCCGGCGCGTAGGGCTCTCTCTCTCTCCCACGCGGACGCTTGTAACCCCCTACTGCAAGCGCACCCGACCTGGGCACAGGGCAACACGAAGGCCGCGTGATTCCCCTTTGTCTGTTCTCTTCCCCCCTCCGTGCTCTGTCTCGCGCCGACCCATCTGGGCTGGGACACGCGGCGACAATTTACTCATCGGTCCAGGGACCCCCCGGGGTCGAAACGTAGACAGTTGGCGTGCCAGGTAGGGGCCTGCTGCGTGTTGACGAACAGCTTCCCGTCAAGCTCCAGATGGGTAGTCTCCAGCAACCTTTCTAACCCAGGAGATTCTCCGTTTCGGGAGTCTTGAGTTCATGTCCCTCGACGACGGCTACGACGTGATACTCCTTCCTCCGCCGCGCGACAGCGACAATGGCGGCCGACAGCCCGCCCGCCGACGGCGGAATCAACGACGTCTTTCCCACGTGGCGGAAGAACAACATTCGGGTTTGTCCCGTCGCCTCCCCCGCCGATGGAGGAGGAGGCGGGGCAACCATGGCCAAGCAGGAGGCGGCACCTCGTCGGCTGTCGAGCGAATCGACGGCGCCGGCGCCCCAACAGGGGACACGTCGGGCGACGACCTCGCGTCTGAGACAAAGACGAGCGCTGTTTCCCCGCAACACGCCAACTCTAAGCGAACGAACGACGCCAGCACGCTCACGAGGGACTTGTTGGGTGTCACTCTCGTACCTGAGACGACGGTGCAGTCCGCCCCTGACGCGACTTCGTCACCACCTGTCGACCAAGAGGTACCGACCGGTTCCCATCTCGTGCCTTTTAGATCCAGCTGCGACCCACCGAGCGACCCCGCTTTGGTGGACGCTTTTATAAAGGCATGTTCAAACCCTCCGGGGTATCATATGCGGTCACCCTGGGACCGGCTAATGGTCGTCTCGACCTACGGACCTTCGGGTTCCGAGGAAGATGGCGAGCCCGACTTTTGTTGGGATTTCTCCAGGCTCGGTAACCCCAGTGCCATGCGGGACTTCATGACCGCATGCGCCTACTGCCTCTCCGATTGTTCCGACGGTAGCCACAGCTTCAGCGACGAGGACTGCGGCCCAAGTCGTGAATGTTTCCACGTCGATCTAGGGGGTCTCGGCGAAGGCAACCATCTTGGTATGCCGGAAAACGGTGATCCCCCTAGGCCTACGCCTCGCGTTGACATCCTTCGGGAGCTAGCTGTGGTCCCAGTCCCTACGGGGGGTCAGGACGCACAGCTCGAGCAAATCCGCGAGGTGCAGGCCAGGCTCGACGAGGGAGCAGGAACACTTGAGCCGTTTCGGCGGAACATCGGACAGGAATGGGCAGACCGAGCTTCGGCCGGAGAAGCGTGTCATCTACCCCAGGGCATCCAGCTCCGCATCGCCGACGACGTCAGGGCAAGGCCGCCACCGGCTTCCAGTGGGGTCGGCCAGAACCTGGCTGCGGCAGCACTACTTCTCCACGCGATGCCGGAACCATCGACCACCGAAGGGCGACGTATCCAGAGAGAGCTCAAGAATCTCCTGGAGGATGCCGCGGTCCGACGGGCCGAAAGCTCTGCCTCCCGAAGGCAGGGGTACCCCTCGGAGCATCACGTCGTGACTTCCCGATTCATGCGGGAAGCCTTGGTCCACACCGGGCGCACGCGCAACACGCCGCCTGCGGCCCCGGGTCGCCTCGGCAACGAGCACCACCACCGCAACCATCGAGCCCACCTCAACGGGAGGGTGCGTCGAGGCTACCACCCAAGGCGTGGGGGACGCTACGACAGCGGGGAGGATCGGAGTCCCTCGCCCGAACCACCCGGTCCGCAGGCTTTCAGCCGGGCCATACGACGGGCGCCGTTCCCGACCCGGTTCCGAACCCCGACTACCATCACAAAGTACTCGAGGGAGACGAGGCCGGAACTATGGCTCACGGACTACCGACTGGCCTGCCAGCTGGGTGGAACGGACGATGACAACCTCATCATCCGCAACCTCCCCCTGTTCCTCTCCGACACCGCTCGAGCCTGGCTGGAGCATCTGCCTCCGGGGCAGATCTCCAACTGGGACGACCTGGTCCAAGCCTTCGCCGGCAACTTCCAGGGCACGTACGTGCGCCCTGGAAACTCCTGGGATCTCCGAAGCTGCCGCCAGCAGCCGGGAGAGTCTCTCCGGGACTACATCCGGCGATTCTCGAAGCAGCGCACCGAGCTGCCCAACGTCACCGACTCGGATGTCATCGGCGCGTTCCTCGCCGGCACCACCTGTCGCGACCTGGTGAGCAAGCTGGGTCGCAAGACCCCCACCAAGGCGAGCGAGCTGATAGACATCGCCACCAAGTTCGCCTCTGGCCAGGAGGCGGTTGAGGCCATCATCCGGAAGGACAGGCAGCCCCAGGGCCGGCAGCCGGAAGATGTCCCCGAGGCGTCCACTTAGTGCGGCACCAAGAAGAAAGGCAAGAAGAAGTCGCAAGCGAAACGCAACGCCGCCGACGCGGACCTTTTCGCCGCCGCTGAGTACAAGAACCCTCGGAAACCTATCGGAGGTGCCAATCTCTTTGACAAGATGCTCAAGGAGCCATGCCCCTATCACCAGGGGCCCGTCAAGCACACCCTCGAGGAGTGCGTCATGCTTCGGCGCCACTTTCACAAGGCCGGGCCACCTGCGGAAGGTGGCAGGGCCCACAACAACGACAAGAAGGAGGATCACAAGGCAGAGGAGTTCCCCGAGGTCCACGACTGCTTCATGATCTATGGTGGGCAAGTGGCGAACGCCTCGGCTCGGCACCGTAAGCAAGAGCGTCGGGAGGTCTGCTCGGTAAAGGTGGCGGCGCCAGTCTACCTAGACTGGTCCGACAAGCCCATCACCTTCGACTAGGGCGACCACCCCGACCGTGTGCCGAGCCCAGGGAAATATCTGCTCGTTGTCGACCCCGTCATCGGCAACGTCAGGCTCACTAAGGTCCTCATGGACGGAGGTAGCAGCCTCAACATCATCTACGCCGAGACCCTCGGGCTCCTGCGGATCGATCTGTCCTCGATCCGGGCCGGCGCGGCACCTTTTCACGGGATCATCCCCGGGAAACGCGTCTAGCCCCTCGGACAACTCGATCTGCCCGTCTGCTTCGGGACTCCCTCCAACTTCCGAAGGGAAACCCTCACGTTCGAGGTGGTCGGGTTCCGAGGAACCTACCACGCAGTGCTGGGGAGGCCATGCTACGCCAAGTTCATGGCCGTCCCCAACTACACCTACCTCAAGCTCAAGATGTCGGGCCCCAACGGGGTCATCACCATCGGCCCCACGTACCGACATGCGTACGAATGCGACGTGGAGTGCGTGGAGTATGCCGAGGCCCTCGCCGAATCCGAGGCCCTCATCGCCGACCTGGAGAGCCTCTCCAAGGAGGCGCCAGACGTGAAGCGCCATGCCGGCAACTTCGAGCCAGCAGAGACGGTTAAGTCCGTCCCTCTCGACCCCAGCAACGACGCCTCCAAGCAGATCCGGATCGGCTCTGAGCTCGACCCCAAATAGGAAGCAGTGCTCATCGACTTTCTCCGCGCAAATGCCGAAGTCTTTGCGTGGAGTCCCTCGGACATGCCTGGCATACCGAGGGATGTCGCCGAGCACTCATTGGATATCTGAGCTGGAGCCCGACCCGTGAAGCAGCCTCTGCACCGATTCGACAAAGAAAAGCGCAGAGCCATAGGCGAGGAGATCCACAAGCTGATGGCTGCAGGGTTCATCAAAGAGGTATTCCATCCCGAATGGCTTGCCAACCCTGTGCTTGTGAGAAAGAAAGGAGGGAAATGGCGGATGTGTGTAGACTACACTGGTCTAAACAAAGCATGTCCGAAGGTTCCCTACCCTCTGCCTCGCATCGATCAAATTGTGGATTCCACTGCTGGATGTGAAACCCTGTCTTTCCTTGATGCCTACTCAGGGTATCACCAAATCAGGATGAAAGAGTCCGACCAGCTCGCGACTTCTTTCATCACACCTTTTGGCATGTACTGCTACGTTACTATGCCATTTGGTTTGAGGAATGCGGGTGCGACATACCAAAGGTGCATGAACCACGTGTTCGACGAACACATTGGTCGAACGGTCGAGGCTTACGTCGATGACATCGTAGTCAAGACGAAGAAAGCCTTCGACCTCCTCTTCGACCTTGAAACGACATTCCGGTGTCTCAAGGCGAAGGGCGTAAAACTCAATCCTGAGAAGTGTGTCTTCGGAGTCCCCCGAGGCATGCTCTTGGTGTTCATCGTCTCCGAGCGGGGGATCGAGGCCAACCCGGAGAAAATTGCGGCCATCACCAACATGGGGCCCATCAAGGACTTGAAAGGCGTACAGAGGGTCATGGGATGCCTTGCGGCTCTGAGCCGCTTCATCTCGCGCCTCTGCAAAAGAGGCCTACCTCTGTACCGCCTCTTAAGAAAGGCCGAGTGCTTCACTTGGACCCCTGAGGCCAAGGAAGCCCTCGGGAACCTGAAGGCGCTCCTCACGAACGTGCCCATCTTGGTGCCCCCCGCTACCGGAGAAGCCCTCTTGATCTACGTCGCCGCTACCACTCAGGTGGTCAGCACCGCGATCGTGGATTGAGAGACAAGAAGAAGGGAATGCATTGCCCGTCCACAGGCCGGTCTACTTCATCAGTGAGGTACTGTCCGAGACCAAGATCCGCTACCCACAAATTCAGAAGCTGCTATACACGGTGATTCTGACGCGGCGGAAGTTGCGACACTACTTTGAGTCTCATCCGGTGACTGTGGTGTCATCCTTCCCCCTGGGGGAGATCATCTAGTGCCGAGAGGCCTCGGGTAGGATTGCAAAGTGGGCGGTGGAGATCATGGGCGAGACAATCTCGTTCGCCCCTCGGAAAGCCATCAAGTCCCAAGTCTTGGCGGACTTTGTGGCTGAATGGGTCGACACCCAGCTTCCAGCAGCTCCGATCCAACCGGAACTCTGGACCATGTTTTTCGACAGGTCGCTGATGAAAACAGGGGCGGGCGCGGGCCTGCTCTTAATCTCGCCCCTCGGGAAGCACTTCCGCTATGTACTGCGCCTCCATTTCCTGGCGTCCAATAACGTGGCTGAGTATGAGGCTCTGGTCAACGGGTTGTGCATCGCCATTGAGCTAGGGGTCCGACGCCTCGACGCTCGCGGTGACTCGCAGCTTGTCATCGACCAAGTCATGAAGAACTCCCACTGCCGCGACCCGAAGATGTGTAACACCCGAATTTTAGGGATCCAAAACCCGGGGTTAACATAAACACCAGGTATGCTGGGACCAAGTCTCAAACATATGATGTATAGTGGCACAGGATCGAATGTCACATCTTTACATATAACAGGAGTTCTATACAAAATAAATAATTACATTATAAGGAGACAACGGTCCAGCAACCCAAAGTTGACTGGGAGACGACGACCTAGACCTCTCACGAACTCATCGCAGCATCCTCCAAGCGCCTCATCCTGTGGTACCTGTTCTTGACCTGTGGTGTGTGTGAGACAGCAAGAGTGAGCTCACATACGTTCATCGCTCAACAAGTTGTGGGGAATAATGTGCATGAACTCGCCAAAGGTGGGAGCTCACGTGAAGTGTAAGGCTTACCAAAGAAGATGGTTAGAGCTGAGCATTGCTTTTAGAGTTGGTCAAAATTTTATTAGCAGTTACTAAGTATAAGTAAATACCAACCCAATTAAGTAATAGAACAAAAGTAACAACTTCACCTGCGATGCAATGCATATGACAAATTGAGTTTAATTCCATAAATTAATCATGTGAGGGTCCGAGCTGCTCATGACCGTGAGCACGGCTAGTATACCAGTTTTACACTCTGCAGAGGTTGCGCATCTTTACCCACAAGTCGTGTATCCCATGTCGCCAGGGTTTGCAAGGCCCTTAGACACTTCCGAGGTGAATGGCTAGGGATCCACTACGAGGCCTTTACAAAGTTCCACTAGCTTCCAAAAACCCGCTACAGTTTATAGGAAGATCCAGTGCAGGAATCCCTTGCAGGACCGCCATCGCAGCAAAATCCTCCCGAGGGCCTCCCTACACTGACCTCTCCCCTACTGCCCTTGCCCCTTTCGGGTAAGGTAGTCTTCCACTAGCTTTCCTAATTAATCAGCCAAGGGCATCCCATACTACCCTTGTGGTAGCACTGTTTTCCCGGGTGGTCGCTCCATGTTCCAATTAACATAATGATCTTAACATGAACAATAAATAACAACTGATAACAAAAAGTGTAATCATGAATAATGTATCTCCATACCCAAAACCACATATAGCACTAGCAAGTACTACCCAGAAAGATCAGTGGTAAACAAGGTATAAAGATAGACAAACTAGGGTAACCTATTGGGTCCCATCAAAATTAACCTATGCAGATCATTATAATTAATCAGAACATGGCTGGGTAAAAAGAAGTGATCAAGGGCACAACTTGCCTGGGCCTTGAGATTCCAGGTACCAGGATGATCTTCAGATGACTCGTGACCTCACTGCTAGTCGTAGTAATTCAAACAAACATGGTATAGGCAAAATTAACATTACACCAAACATGTATGCCAAAATACATATTAATAATCTACACATTAAAATAAAACCATAGGAACTGGAATCACTAAATTTGGAGTTATAGATTTTAAGTTATGGATTTCTGAAGTTATTAGGTACTTAGAATAGGTTATTCTCAAATGAACATTTTTAGTTCAAGTTTCATGGCTAAATAGAGGCACTAGGTGATAAACAACATTATAACAAAATTATTGCAACTGGAATGACTCAATTTGGAGTTAAAATGGATTTAATATGAACTTCACAAGTTTTGGCATTTATTTCTACTTTAAAAATCATTTTCTATTTATTTTTACTGGGTTTTATAAATCCTTGGACTGGGCGCACGATAACCAGGGAACTCGGGGTTTAAATTGCAAAATCGCCCAGACACAACCTTAACCCGCGGTGGACGGCGGGTTGATTCTGTGAAAGTGCAGGGTCTCTTTTACAAAACGGAATCAACGAAGGGGTATCTAGCCATGTGAGCCGTCCGATTAGCCTTGGACGGTCACGATTTAATCCTATCTCTGCCGAACCGGTACGCCACAGGAACCGTTGGATTATCAATCAACGCCCAGGATTTAAATAGCCAAGAGAAGATCCCATACATCCGATCAGATCCAACGGTCGGTCTTTGACACATGAAGGGGTACGCGATGGCGCGATCACATCCGTCCATAGTCGAGTCAACGGTCCATAGCTATCTCCCCCCAGATCTAATCCTAACCGTAACTCTACCATCCAAGGGCCAAGTGCCCTCTTCCTTCTCCCGACGCCAGAACAGCGGCGCCGCCGCCCAACACGGCGGAACATCGCCGGACTACCGTCGATTCCACGCCTCGGAGCTCTAATCCCCAAATTCAACTACCCTACACCTCGACCAGCGAAAAGCGAAGAAGATGGTACTCCGATTACCTCGATTCGCGGCGAGGAATTCCCTGGCCACGCGATGGCGCAGTCCCGCGGCGGAGGCCCAACGACGGTGAGGAATTCCCAGTCCTCCGATGCGCAAGGCACCCCGGCAGTGAGGGTAAAACCTTCCCGGACGCCCCTCTCTTCTCCAGGAAGGTTTCACAAGGCCAAGTCGGCGGTGTGTGCCCGAGTCGACTGCGGCGGCAAACCTCCCCGGCTCCCGAGCTCCCTCGGTCGATTGCCGAAGCGATGCTTGGATGAAACGTCGAGGTGATGAGGTCTGGATTATATAGGGAGACATGCCGGCCCCCCCCCAACGGTCCGCGGCGACCCGCGAGTCCGCATCCCAGGGTGAGGTGCGAGCGCGAGCGGTAAATCCGCGCGGTTGTTACGAAGAAGACGTAGCTGACACCCCGGGTCCACGACACAGAGAGACTTGTAAGTGGGATCCGTCCGTCGGTGTGAGAGCCGGTAGCGCGCGACCAAGAGGCTGCACGTGGGACCCATTTGTCAGCCGCACGTGAGAGCGGGCGCGGAAGAGCTGGGCAGAGGGCCCCACCTGTAGGTGACTTGGTGCGGGGCGAGCGGCGGTGAGTGGCTGAACGGTGGGCCAGGGGTGTCGGCGCGTGCGGGAGAGGCTGGGCCGCGCGGGATATGGGCCGAATTGTGGAGTGTTGGCCCAGTTAGGGTTTTTACCTTTTTCCTTTTTATTTTCTATTTCTTTTCTTCATTTTCAAATCCAATTTGAATTCAAACTCAGATTCAAATCTCTATGGCTTATCATTTCAATTTATTTTTGTAAAGTTAGGGATATTAATTCTGAATATACTTGTTTATATATATATTATTTATATTTTTGTTTTATATCCCTTCTCTTTCTCTTATTCTCTATTTTCTATTCCAAATTCAAATTTATACTTCTATTTTAGTTTTTCAGATTTTTCAAATGTATCAATTGAAATCCAAGGGTGAATATAAACCATATTATTTTAATATTACTAATTTAAGTTTTATTCTCCTTGTTATCTATTTCATGGGATGTATAAATGGTTTCCTTTAAAAGAAAAATCCCTTTTTCATCTTTTTCTTATTTCCTTATCTATTTTCAAATTCTAGATTTCAAAGTAGTTTTAAATTCCCAATTTCATTATTATGTTTTTTTATTATAAATGCACATACAATTAAAACTCCATCATGAGTGCCAATTATGGTCCTATTTATTATTTTATTCACTTAAGCAAATACTTTTAAATAGGGAGATGAGTCTTCCAATGTTATGAGAGTTCTAAAAAGAAAAATTCTAATGCAAGACCTTTGAAAAATTTTTACTATATTCTCAAAATGAGATTTAGGCTGTTACAAATCCTACCCCCCTTAAAAATAATCTCGCCCTCGAGATTTGTAAGAAAGAGGATATAGGAAGAGTGATTTGAAATCTAGCTTTTAGTTTCTAATTAGTTCAAAATCAAGAGTCTCTCTTTTTATTATTAGTAAGTGATAGGAGAGCATGGGGATTATATGTATGTCCACTATATTATGTAGGATAGAAGATGTCTTTAGGGCATATATAGGTTTGGGTAAGAAAGAGTAGGATAAGAAAAGACTTCATCCAAGATTGTGGATCTTGACTCATCTTGGTGATTCAACTTGATCTTTGAAGTCTTGAGTTGATGCTTATCCTTCTTTGACGTGGTTGGTCTCCTTTGGCCTTTCTTCTTGGAGTCGCCATCCGAGTTAAGGACATATGGTTAAGATATATGTGGTAAGATAGACTACATGATATAGGTCAAAATCTGGTTTGATGTCAGGTGGTGGTTAATAGATTATGCAATCCATTAAGACTCTATTGATTGGGTAAGTTATGTAACTTGTTATATAGATCGAGTTGTTGTGTATGGCCATGTTGATATAAGTCTCCAAATTAGGCTTAAGTGATTTAGGAGTATGGCCCTCTCTTGTGTACCAGCATTAAGTAACTCACACTAGATTAGACTAGTTTAAGTTAGATAGGTTTATCAGGGTAAGATATATCTTGTTAGGATATGTTAGAATCTTTTGAGATAGGATGGGGTATATGGTGTAGGTAGGTCAGAAGCTCTATTAGGTTAATCACAGAGGGATTATGCAACTATCGGATGGGTAAGGTAGTTGCATATGTATATGGTCAAGTTAATCTAGGGCATCAATTTAGCTTAAATCATTTTTATAGGAGTGAGGTCTAATCCATTTCACTAGTACTAACTAATTTATTAAATATCTCACTTTAGATTGGATCATATTAGATTAGATGGGATCTAGATTAGACCGGTATGACTAGTTTGACTAGATAAGATATAATTAATTTGCATTAGATCATGGTTGTTTAAACTAGGGTGAATAAGTATGCTTATTAGGATAAGATGGATCCATAAAGATAAGATAGAATCTTTTGAGATCAGTTAGATCTATTAGGATGAGATAGGATCTTTTCAAGATAGGATGAGTATCTTTTAAGATGAGATGGATCTATTAAGGTAAGGGGGAATCTTTTAAGATAAGATGAATTGGCTAGAATGAGATCTTTTAGGATAAGATAAATCTCTTAAGCTAGATATGTTCCAATGGGGATAATCCAGGTTGTCGAGTTATTTTATAAATATATTTTTATACCTATGTGTATATGCAGATGCAATTGTGGACATTATTCCACAACTCATCACACTCAATCAAAGATTCAAATCAAACAAGTGTCATAAGAACAAACATTCAAATACATAGACACTTATAAAAATAGTTTTGTTTTTATTCCTGAGAGTAGGTCTCCTATTCCTAAAGGTCACTTTAGGCACAGGATTTCAAAGTGTGAAGTCCACATTTGTCTTTAGAAAGAAAAAAAAAAGTAAGAATAATCAGAGTAAAGCGGAAATAGATGAGAAAAGATTAAGATAAGCTTAGAAAAGAATCAGAGTAGCAGAGGTAAGTAGACAAGGGTTGTCCAGTTCTATCTAGGTTTCGTCCTACAGTCAACATTGCTCTGATACCACTTCTGTAACACCCGAATTTTAGGGATCCAAAACCCGGGGTTAACATAAACACCAGGTATGCTGGGACCAAGTCTCAAACATATGATGTATAGTGGCACAGGATCGAATGTCACATCTTTACATATAACAGGAGTTCTATACAAAATAAATAATTACATTATAAGGAGACAACGGTCCAGCAACCCAAAGTTGACTGGGAGACGACGACCTAGACCTCTCACGAACTCATCGCAGCATCCTCCAAGCGCCTCATCCTGTGGTACCTGTTCTTGACCTGTGGTGTGTGTGAGACAGCAAGAGTGAGCTCACATACGTTCATCGCTCAACAAGTTGTGGGGAATAATGTGCATGAACTCGCCAAAGGTGGGAGCTCACGTGAAGTGTAAGGCTTACCAAAGAAGATGGTTAGAGCTGAGCATTGCTTTTAGAGTTGGTCAAAATTTTATTAGCAGTTACTAAGTATAAGTAAATACCAACCCAATTAAGTAATAGAACAAAAGTAACAACTTCACCTGCGATGCAATGCATATGACAAATTGAGTTTAATTCCATAAATTAATCATGTGAGGGTCCGAGCTGCTCATGACCGTGAGCACGGCTAGTATACCAGTTTTACACTCTGCAGAGGTTGCGCATCTTTACCCACAAGTCGTGTATCCCATGTCGCCAGGGTTTGCAAGGCCCTTAGACACTTCCGAGGTGAATGGCTAGGGATCCACTACGAGGCCTTTACAAAGTTCCACTAGCTTCCAAAAACCCGCTACAGTTTATAGGAAGATCCAGTGCAGGAATCCCTTGCAGGACCGCCATCGCAGCAAAATCCTCCCGAGGGCCTCCCTACACTGACCTCTCCCCTACTGCCCTTGCCCCTTTCGGGTAAGGTAGTCTTCCACTAGCTTTCCTAATTAATCAGCCAAGGGCATCCCATACTACCCTTGTGGTAGCACTGTTTTCCCGGGTGGTCGCTCCATGTTCCAATTAACATAATGATCTTAACATGAACAATAAATAACAACTGATAACAAAAAGTGTAATCATGAATAATGTATCTCCATACCCAAAACCACATATAGCACTAGCAAGTACTACCCAGAAAGATCAGTGGTAAACAAGGTATAAAGATAGACAAACTAGGGTAACCTATTGGGTCCCATCAAAATTAACCTATGCAGATCATTATAATTAATCAGAACATGGCTGGGTAAAAAGAAGTGATCAAGGGCACAACTTGCCTGGGCCTTGAGATTCCAGGTACCAGGATGATCTTCAGATGACTCGTGACCTCACTGCTAGTCGTAGTAATTCAAATAAACATGGTATAGGCAAAATTAACATTACACCAAACATGTATGCCAAAATACATATTAATAATCTACACATTAAAATAAAACCATAGGAACTGGAATCACTAAATTTGGAGTTATAGATTTTAAGTTATGGATTTCTGAAGTTATTAGGTACTTAGAATAGGTTATTCTCAAATGAACATTTTTAGTTCAAGTTTCATGGCTAAATAGAGGCACTAGGTGATAAACAACATTATAACAAAATTATTGCAACTGGAATGACTCAATTTGGAGTTAAAATGGATTTAATATGAACTTCACAAGTTTTGGCATTTATTTCTACTTTAAAAATCATTTTCTATTTATTTTTACTGGGTTTTATAAATCCTTGGACTGGGCGCACGATAACCAGGGAACTCGGGGTTTAAATTGCAAAATCGCCCAGACACAACCTTAACCCGCGGTGGACGGCGGGTTGATTCTGTGAAAGTGCAGGGTCTCTTTTACAAAACGGAATCAACGAAGGGGTATCTAGCCATGTGAGCCGTCCGATTAGCCTTGGACGGTCACGATTTAATCCTATCTCTGCCGAACCGGTACGCCACAGGAACCGTTGGATTATCAATCAACGCCCAGGATTTAAATAGCCAAGAGAAGATCCCATACATCCGATCAGATCCAACGGTCGGTCTTTGACACATGAAGGGGTACGCGATGGCGCGATCACATCCGTCCATAGTCGAGTCAACGGTCCATAGCTATCTCCCCCCAGATCTAATCCTAACCGTAACTCTACCATCCAAGGGCCAAGTGCCCTCTTCCTTCTCCCGACGCCAGAACAGCGGCGCCGCCGCCCAACACGGCGGAACATCGCCGGACTACCGTCGATTCCACGCCTCGGAGCTCTAATCCCCAAATTCAACTACCCTACACCTCGACCAGCGAAAAGCGAAGAAGATGGTACTCCGATTACCTCGATTCGCGGCGAGGAATTCCCTGGCCACGCGATGGCGCAGTCCCGCGGCGGAGGCCCAACGACGGTGAGGAATTCCCAGTCCTCCGATGCGCAAGGCACCCCGGCAGTGAGGGTAAAACCTTCCCGGACGCCCCTCTCTTCTCCAGGAAGGTTTCACAAGGCCAAGTCGGCGGTGTGTGCCCGAGTCGACTGCGGCGGCAAACCTCCCCGGCTCCCGAGCTCCCTCGGTCGATTGCCGAAGCGATGCTTGGATGAAACGTCGAGGTGATGAGGTCTGGATTATATAGGGAGACACGCCGGCCCCCCCCCAACGGTCCGCGGCGACTCGCGAGTCCGCATCCCAGGGTGAGGTGCGAGCGCGAGCGGTAAATCCGCGCGGTTGTTACGAAGAAGACGTAGCTGACACCCCGGGTCCACGACACAGAGAGACTTGTAAGTGGGATCCGTCCGTCGGTGTGAGAGCCGGTAGCGCGCGACCAAGAGGCTGCACGTGGGACCCATTTGTCAGCCGCACGTGAGAGCGGGCGCGGAAGAGCTGGGCAGAGGGCCCCACCTGTAGGTGACTTGGTGCGGGGCGAGCGGCGGTGAGTGGCTGAACGGTGGGCCAGGGGTGTCGGCGCGTGCGGGAGAGGCTGGGCCGCGCGGGATATGGGCCGAATTGTGGAGTGTTGGCCCAGTTAGGGTTTTTACCTTTTTCCTTTTTATTTTCTATTTCTTTTCTTCATTTTCAAATCCAATTTGAATTCAAACTCAGATTCAAATCTCTATGGCTTATCATTTCAATTTATTTTTGTAAAGTTAGGGATATTAATTCTGAATATACTTGTTTATATATATATTATTTATATTTTTGTTTTATATCCCTTCTCTTTCTCTTATTCTCTATTTTCTATTCCAAATTCAAATTTATACTTCTATTTTAGTTTTTCAGATTTTTCAAATGTATCAATTGAAATCCAAGGGTGAATATAAACCATATTATTTTAATATTACTAATTTAAGTTTTATTCTCCTTGTTATCTATTTCATGGGATGTATAAATGGTTTCCTTTAAAAGAAAAATCCCTTTTTCATCTTTTTCTTATTTCCTTATCTATTTTCAAATTCTAGATTTCAAAGTAGTTTTAAATTCCCAATTTCATTATTATGTTTTTTTATTATAAATGCACATACAATTAAAACTCCATCATGAGTGCCAATTATGGTCCTATTTATTATTTTATTCACTTAAGCAAATACTTTTAAATAGGGAGATGAGTCTTCCAATGTTATGAGAGTTCTAAAAAGAAAAATTCTAATGCAAGACCTTTGAAAAATTTTTACTATATTCTCAAAATGAGATTTAGGCTGTTACAAGATGGAAGCCTACTGCGATGACGTTCGGCGCCTGAAGGACAAGTTCTACGGGCTCGAGCTCAACCACATTGCCCGACGATACAACGAGACTGCGGACGAGCTGGCTAAGATAGCCTCGGGGCGAACAACGGTTCCCCCGGGCGTCTTCTCCCGAGACCTACATCAACCCTTAGTCAAGACCGACGACACGCCCGAGCCCGACACTACAGGAAACACATAAAATTTCGTGGGCCCGGATATTTTCGTCGGCCGGCCCACGAAAATAAGGAAGGTATTTTCGTCGGCCTCGTCACCGACGAAAATACAGAGTATTTTCGTGGGCCGGGAGCTATATTCGTCGGTAGGCCCACGAAAATACTGAATATATTTCCGTCGGCCTCGTAACCGACGACAATCTGTGTTATTTACGTGGGCTGGTGCCATGCCGACGAAAATACGTCAACCATTTTTGTCGGCCCCATGGTGGCCGACGAAAATACCACAACTATTTTCGTCGGCCCCAATGCGGCCGACGAAAATAAAAAGCCTAAATCGCCCGCGCGCCCGCACCTTCTCTCTCGCTCGCGCGTTTCTCTCGCTCGGTCGTTTTCGCCGCGCCGCCGCACGCCGCGCCGCCGCCGCCACCGCACGCCGTGCGCCCGGTCCTCCGCGCTCGCACGCCGCGCCGCCGCCGCACGCCGCGCGCCCGGCCGTCCCCTCGCGCGCTCGCACGCCGCGCGCCCGGCCCGCCACCGCACGCTGCGCCGCGCGCCGCCACCGCACGCCGCACGCCCGGCCCTCCCCTCGCGCGCTCGCACGCCGCGCCGCCGCCACCACTCGGTATATCCGCCTCCGCCTCCTCTGCTCCGCCCTGCCGCCGCAAGGATCCAACATCCGTACGTCGCCTTCTCCGCCACCTTTCTTCAAACATTGTAGAGTTCATATGTTGACAATGACAAAGTAGTGGACTATTATGGTGTTCTTCAAAACATTGTAGAGTTGATTTTCGATGGCCCCAAAGAACTTAAAGTCGTGTTTTTCGAGTGCGACTGGTTTGATGCTCATAGTGGGACTCGTGTCGACAAGTATGGTAATGTCGAGGTGAAGCATAGCTCTAGGATTCCGAGCAGTATGAGCGATGTTGTCCTTGAAAATCAGGCAAAACAGGTGTACTACCTGCCATATCCTCACCCAAGCCTTAGGGCTTGGTGGGTTGCAATCAAAGTCAACCCACAAGTCGTCGCTCCAGAGAGTGCTAACTACGTGAGTACGAGCAGAGACAACGATGATGCTGTTTTTCAACCAGAAGCGGCGTCGAATCAAGACATAACTCACCGATTCCATGTGACCAATGGAGAAGGCCTTGAAAATCTCTATTGCAATTCAAGCGACTTAATTGAAGAACCTAGGTCAAAGCGCAAATGACCTGTCGTCGTTAGAAGATCAGTAAGGATCCAACGAAATCAAGAGTGTATGAATAAACAATGAGCCGAAGAAGCATCATCGGATGCGGATGACTTTTGATTAGTATGTTTCTTTTAGTTAATCAATTAAGCTATGTATTCCAATTTTCACATTATTAATTTTCATATTAATTGTTTCATATACTGTGGTTTGACATTAATTTATCTACAGTTGAACATGTTCAAGCATAGGAGATCGAGGAGGAGTGGGGGCAGCGCGGCCAGCGAGGACAGCTCGGGCAGTTGGCTTTTTCAGGGCACCTCATAGAGCCGACAGAGGCAGCAGCAACTTCTCGACTGTCTAGACGAAGTGCAGGGTGAGGAGGGTGAGCAGGAGGCTCCTCAGCAGGATGCTCATGTGTAGGGTGACGAGGGTGAGCAAGATGAGGAGGTTGACCCTATGGGGGCAGGCAGCGCGGGCGACGCGTCAGATGGTTCTACGTCCTTCAGGTATTATTATGCATATTAGTTTAATTGATATTAGTTTTTAATCATTTCATCATATTGAATTTACTTGTATACTTAGGTATAAAAAGAGCAATGCGCTTGGTCCGAGACCTGCCGAGAGGAGGCTCATCCGGCCGCATGGAGAATGGTGGGGCTTATTTCTGTTGTGTTAATTTTTTAATGTGAACGTGATTGCACTGGTTTACTTGTTTTATTAATGTTTGTAGGTCATGGGAAGACTTGAATTGGGACGGTATAGGCAGACGTCCCAAGGTGAACGCGATGTTGGGTAGCCTCTGTCGCTTCTACTACCCTGGCATGGTGGAGCTCAATGGCGAGAGGTTCGCGGCTATGCAGTGGGCCGACTGGGGTCTAAAGGACTATGTCCAGCCAGGGGAGCTAGGGGAAAGCAGTAGCGGAGGGGGAAGTTCGGAACAAAAACGAAGGACTTGTCAGGTGGCTGTGTGGGACGAGTTCTGGGTGAGTTTACTTTCGTATATAAGCAATTCACTGAATTATTGCTTCTCCTAATATTACTTTAACTTAACTTCTCCATTGATATGTAGGGGAGGTTCCAATTGCCGAATGAGATCGAGGAGGATCAGGCTCAGTGGGCACGTGTGAAGAGGCACTTTCGGAAGTGCGCTGATAAGGTAATCAAGGATGCCATGTACAATGCTCGCATCGCGGCCGACAACTACTACTACAAGAAGATAAAGGGGCAGAAAATGAGCAAAGAATTAGGGGCCAATGAGATCTACCTCACAGAGGAGCAGTACCTGGAGAGCGTTGTGGATTGGCTGGCGAAGGACATGGAAGCCTGGAGGTGGTTGGCTAAGAGATGGGCGTCGCCAGAGTGGATTGCAGAGTCCCAGAAGCACCGTACCAACCGTGGCACTGAAGGACCGGGGCACAGGTACGACGCCGATGGACACCTTGGTACCGCACGCCGCATGGTAAGTATATAAATCAAACTTGTATGTTACATCTATGAAAATTCTATGGTTTAACTCTTCTTTTTCATGCAGGAAGCTGAAAGTGGAGTTGCTCCAAGTTTTATGGAGGTTTACGTTCGTGGTCATCGTGGCCCTGATCCGGCTAACCCTGATGTGCTATGCAGCGAGGCGGCAAGGGAGAAAATGGTAAACAAGTTTGTATTTACGAATTAAATTGCATATTTTGTGTCTAACTCCAACTCTAACTTTCTTTGCAGAATGCATATGGGGAGGAAATGACTCAACGCCATGGGCTTGACTTCGACTGGATGCATTCAGACTTAGATGCCTCGGTGTTGTACCACAGTGGTGGGGGTAGAAAGCATGGCAGGTGAGGTGTTTGTGTTTGATTCGACAATTTCATTAACAAGAATGTGTCCACTTAATGGCTCAACTATGTGTATCATGCAGGTTTGCCTTTGGCACCGGCGTTGTGGAGTATAACAGGACAATAGGTCAAGGGAAGGCATCGTCTTCGGGAGGGAGTTCTCGCTCCTCCAGGTCTGCTCGAGAGGCTCAGCTGGAGGAGACTCGGGCAGCACAGGAGCAGGTTGGGCAGCTGACGCAATATATGGCTTCTTATTTTCAGGTAATTCGTCTATCTCATCACGTGTCGTCATTGAATTCAAAGTATAATGTTGCGATTCTAACGTTGCATCCATTTGCAGGAAATGACTACTAGACTCGGCCCTGATATGAACTTGCCCGCTTTTCGCCCTCCCCAGGTAACACTATCTGAACACTTCAATTCCATAGCAACTCTTTTTTATTATCAAAAATGGCTCGCAGGCACAAGGATGGGGACAGTGGCCAGGACAAGCTCCAACGTCGCAACCACAGTGGACCGGTGTTGGGTGGACGCAGGCACCTCTAGGCACTTGGACGCCTCCACCACCCCAAGGATCACAGCCAGTCCCGGGATGGGTGCCACCGGTCTCCCAGCCACCGGCGGGCTCTCAGCCATTTCAAGCGTGGATGGCACCACCACCGACGGGGTGGGTGCCACCACCTCTGTGGTGGCCAGCACAACAGTACCCGTGGATGCATGCATAGCCTCCTCCTCACCATGGATCACAGGTGACGTTCCATGTTTAGTTTTATGCAAATATTGACCAAACACAACAATGTATAGGTATAGGGATAGCAAAATACAGCCTTATTTGAATGATTGATGAATTGCAGGGTTCAGCGTCACATGCTCATGGATCGGAGAGTGCTGTCAACGTCCAAGACTTCCTCGTCCATGGTTCTGGAGGGAGTGGCCACCTTCCTGGTGGCGGAGGAGGGAGTGGCCAAAACTCCCACAGCCCGCCGGAGTGAGGAGTGAGTAGTGAGTAGTGAGTAGTGAGTGTGTTTTGTGAATTGTGTATTTGAATGGACAATGGACTTATGGACTCTGGACTTATTTGAATGGACTATGGACTATTTATGTATATGTGAATGTGTTTTGTGAATTATGTATTTTGCTTGTGAATCTGTATATGTGAATTGTGATATTGTGTATTTTGCTGTGAATTATTAATAGGTGCAGAAAAATCTGTTTGGGGGGGGGGGGGGACCATCAATTTTCGTCGGCCTCGGTGGTGGCCGACGAAAATATCCTGGGAACATATTTTCGTCGGCCATCAGCGGGCCGACGAAAATATCGGGCACGTATTTTCGTCGGCCCCACCTGGCCGACAAAAATAGCCTGAGCACGTATTTTCGTCGGGCACCACCGGGCCGACGAAAATAGTCAGTCGACCAACTATTTTCGTCGGCCTTGAGAAAGCCGACGAAAATATGTATTTTTCGTCGGTACCGACGGAAATAGGTGCCTATTTTCGTCGAACTTATTTCCGGCGGCTATTTTCGTCGATTTAGACTTATTTTTGTGGGTTTTTGGCCCACGAAAATTTAGGCGTTTCCTGTAGTGCGAGAAGGCCTCGGCCCTGCCCGAGGCACCCTCGGCCCCCGAGGGTGAGGCACTGCGCATCGAGGAAGAGCGGAACGGGGTTCCGCCTAATCGAGACTGGCAGACCCCGTACCTGTAATATCTCCACCGAGGAGAGCTGCCCCTCGACTGAGCCGAAGCTCGGCGATTAGCACGGCGCGCCAAGTCGTTCGTCTTGCTGGGTGGCGGGAAGGAGCTCTACCACCGCAGCCCCTCAGGCATCCTCCAGCGATGCATATCCATCGCCGAAGGCCAGGAGCTCTTACAAGAAATACACTCGGGGGCTTGCGGTCATCACGCAGCGCCTCGAGCCCTTGTTGGAAACGCTTTCCGACAAGGTTTCTACTGGCCAACCGCGGTGGCCGACGCCACTAGAATTGTCCGCACCTGCCAAGGGTGTCAATTCTACGTAAGGCAGACCCACCTGCCCGCTCAGGCTCTGCAAACAATACCCATCACCTGGTCGTTTGCTGTGTGGGGTCTGGACCTCGTCGGTCCCTTGCAGAAGGCACCCGGGGGCTACACGCACCTGTTGGTCGCCATCGACAAATTCTCTAAGTGGATCGAGGTCCGACCCCTAAACAGCATCAGGTCCGAACAGGCGGTGGCATTCTTCACCAACATCATCCATCGCTTTGGGGTTCCGAACTCCATCATCACCGACAACGGCACCCAGTTCACCGACAGAAAGTTCCTAGACTTCTGCGAGGATCACCACATCCGGATGGACTGGGCCGCCGTGGCTCACCCCATGACGAATGGGCAGGTACAACGTGCCAACGGCATGATTCTGCAAGGACTCAAGCCGAGGATCTACAACGACCTCAACAAGTTCGGCAAGCGATGGATGAAGGAACTCCCCTTGGTGGTCTGGAGTCTGAGGACAACACCGAGCCGAGCCACGCGCTTCACACCGTTCTTTCTAGTCTATGGTGCCGAGGCCATCTTGCCCACGGACTTAGAATACGGTTCCCCGAGGACAAGGGCCTACGACAACCAAAGCAATCGAACCAACCGAGAAGACTCACTGGACCAGCTGGAAGAGGCTCGGGACATGGCCTTACTACACTCGGCGCGGTATCAGCAGTCCCTGCGACGCTACCACGCCCGAGGGGTTCGGTCCCGAGACCTCCAGGTGGGCGACTTGGTGCTTCGGCTGCGACAAGATGCCCAAGGGCGGCACAAGCTCACGCCTCCCTGGGAAGGGCCATTTGTCATCGCCAAGGTTCTGAAGCCCGGGACATACAAGCTGGCCAACAGTCAAGGCGAGGTCTACAACAACGCTTGGAACATCCGACAGCTACGTCGCTTCTACCCTTAAGATGCTTTCAAGTCGTTCGTACACCTCGTTCACATACAAAGTCTAACCATCAAGGAAGTGTTAGCCTTGCCTCGGCAAAGCCCGACCCTCCCTCGGGGGCTAGAAGGGGGGAACCCCCTCTGCGTCAAAATTTTCCTCAAAAATGGTCTTTCTGCCAGAACGTCTTTCGCGCTTTTCGACTACTTCGAAAGTGGGATCCTGAAAACGACGGAGTACACGTAAGCAGCCAAGGCTGACCGAGCCAAGGGACTCCTACGCCTCCGGGATACGGATACCTCACTCATCACCTTCTGCGATAAGTAACTCACGCTCGGATAAGCGATTCCGCGGACCGAACAAGTCTTAACGCTCGAAAACTCTTCTGCAAAAACGATTTTTCGTGCCTTCTCGACTATATCGATAGCAGAATCCTACGGACGAGTAAGAGTACACGTAAGCGGCAAGGCCGACCGAGCCGAGGGACTCCTACGCCTCCGGGATACGGATACCTCACTCATCACCTTCCGTGAAAAGTAACTCTCGCTCGGACAAACAATTCTGTTACCGACAAATAAGTCCAGATACTCGAAACGAGGGGAAAAGAAACACAGCTTTACAACACAACGACAGTATGTTTGGGCCTCGGCAGCCGTAGAAAACACACGCACGCTATAAGATGAACCGATCCTGCAGGCTCGGACGTCGATAGAGGGGGAGCAGCAGCACCCTCGGCGTCAACTCCACCTTCGGCGAAGTCCGACCCAGCCTCGGACGGCAACACGGGCGAAGGATCTCTGCCCCGAAGGACGACGTCAGCGCCACGCCCGGGCTATCGCCGCCAGGGTCTCCTCCAGGAATCCGGCCCGAGCAGACGGCTCGGCCGGTCGCCCCGAAGCCTCAGCCAGCTGTCCCCCGAGGACATCAGCCCGGCTCATGGCCTCGGCAACCCGACCCCGACGCTGGTCCCGCCAGTGGACGGCCCGGCCAGGCTCCGGCCGACAAAGTCTTCTTTTTGAGCCAACTCCGCCTTTGTCCATGCTGACACCGCTGCCTCTGGCTCCGGCTCATCGAAGAGCGGCCGAGGGTTCCTTTAACTGAGCAAGTGAAGCCTCGGGCGGCAAGGCCGATCGAGCCGAGGGACTCCTACACCTCCGGGATACGGATACCTCACTCGTCACCTTCGCACGAGGCAACTCACACTTGGTTAAGCGGTTTAGATAGCCGACAGGCGAGTCCTAGTGCTCGAAATGAGGAAAAACACGGCTCCGTGCCAAAAATACATACATGTTCAGGCCCCGGCAGCCACAATGAACAAACACCGGCACTCAAGGTGCCATTACAAACGGAACTCCGGTTCCACCTCCGCAGGTACGAACAACCCCCCATGTTGGAGAGCCTGCGGAACAACAGAACACTGACGGATGGCTCGCTGACGCCCGCTCCGGCAGCAGCGACAATGACTTTCGCTCCGGGCGGCCAAACAGCAGCAGCCATGACCTCAGGGCAGACGCTGCTGCGACAAGGCCCTCGCCCGCATCCCCGCCCAAGGGGCGAGGACATGCAGAAGGCCGTAGAGTTGGAGGTCAGTCCGCGGGTGGCATCGACTATCTCGTCGGCGGAGAAACCTCTTCCGGCTGCCTCGGTGGGAGGTGACACCGGAAGCAGCGCCGAAGCCGCTCAGGCCGGAGAGCCAGACACGCGGCAGCTGCCAGCGCCACGAACGGTGAATGCCCTCCCCCCCGATCACTGAGGGAAGGAGCGGGCCACTGCCCGCGCGGAGACTGGCCCCAACTCGGTGCACTCCCCTCCCCAGCACTGATGATGAACATCCTTGAAGCTGAGGGAGGGGCAGAGGCCACAGCCCGACTTGCTTCTCTCCACCCTGGGACTGGTGGTCACCGTCTTGGGTGACCACCGGCGAGGGGATGCGGCCGGGCTGCCTGATGAAAATCCTTGAAGCCGAACGATGGCTGAAAGGTACCAACTTCCGCAAAGTTGCGTTCCTCCAACGACGACAAGGCGGAAGGACCGCGGGCGCTCCCCATCCGGAGGCTCGGAAGGTGGAAGGACGCGAGGCATGAAGGGAGTGCGAAGACATGGTTGCCTTCCAAGGGGGTCACCCTCCTTTTAAAGGCGATTCTCCCCACTTGCGTCCTCAGCCGGCGCGAACCGAGTCTTCTCCAACACGCTCCAAGGTCCTCCCCCTACGACACGGGGGCTGGGCCCCACGTGTCATGCAAGCTGGCCCAAGGCGGAAGAAGCCAAACCGCCGCGCGCGGTGCGCGTAACTGCCCAGCGGTTACAAGCAATCCTCCACTTTCATCCAGACCAGCGGGTGAAAGAGCGGACCGCCATGCAGGTGGCATGCAACCGCACCAAGGGGGCATACCCTTTCGACTTCGACGCGTCCAGCATGGAGGCCCAGGCCCACTCGTCATGTAACCGGCGCGCCGGTTACTACGTGCGAGAAACTGCACCGCCACCCGCGCCAGTACCGCGCCTCCTCGACTGCGGAACCAGTGCCGCGACTCAAGGCAACCCTGCGCATGACCCGACAGTGCCAACCGAGCACATCGGTCATGGGTCGGTCAGTCGCGAGAGAAGGTGCGACGGTCGATACGACCAGAAATGGGTTGGCAGTAATGGAGGTGGCAGGCGGGCGGAAGCAGCAGTCAAGTCATCAGCAAGCTCACGTCCCCTCATGGGACAGCGAGAGAACCCTCTCCCACTGCATGAAGACGACGCGCCCGTGTTCCATTCCACGAACGGCTCACGCACGCACAACGACTGCCCCGCGAACCACTCGTCCCGTCGCATTAACTTTGCGGCAGGACAGGCGACACCTTTGGCAGGCGAAGCAGGCGACGCTTCACCTCCGCCATAATGACCGCGTCAAAAAAGGTGCGCCACGTCATACGATTTCGTACCCTTTTCCACTTCCTCTTTCTCTCTCTTGCCACAGGGACCGGGAAAGGGGATACTCTAAAAGGGATCCTTCTCCGCGAAGGAAGCGGGCCCCGAGCCCCCCTACTGATCAGAGGTTCGAAGGCTGGCCCCTCGAAAGGGTTCAACAGCCGCCTCAGAGCACTCGGGCTTCGCGCCCACTACTGGTCAGAGGTTCGAAGGCCGGCCCCTCGGAAGGGTTCAATGGCCGCCTCAGGCCACTCGGGCTCCGCGCCCACTACTGATCAGGGGTTCGTAGGCTGGCCCCCGAAGGGTTCTGACAGCCGCCTCAGAGCACGCAGAGCAAGGGATGACCTTGGGTACATTTGATACATAACCAAGGCTCGGGCTACGCTCCTGAGGTACCCTAGGACATTTCCGAGACCCACGGGAACGATTTTGTAACGGAATCCCACCAGAAAGAGGCATCGAGCCCTCGGACCCCGTCAAAAGGGGACCGGGTCTGGCAAATCACCCGCATGTACTTTTGGAGCGCGCCTCCGGGCCACTAGCCGACCCCTAACGAATGGGGCACGGGCGTCCACTCGGATTACCCGTTAGCAACTCACTGGAGACACCATGTTCGGCGCCCTCCGAGGGCAACATGGCGCTTTCCTCCCCTCCTCCGTGCGGAAAGGCGACGCAGGGGCGTATGTAAAAAAGCCAAGTCTGTCCTTGACCGTCCTCTCGCTCTGTGCGGAGGCTCGGGGGCTGCTCTCGCAAACCCGGCTCTGGCCAAACCGTTGACAGCGTCAACATACCAGCCCGAGAACTTGGGACTCGACTGTGCACCCGGGCTACGGCCAGTTCGCATGAGGGAACAACCAGACCAGCCGAAGCATCACGAAACGCGCTAAGACCTTGAAGGAGTCAAATCACTCCTCCGAGGCCTCGGGGGCTACACCCGGCGGGTGCGCTCGCGCGCACCCACCGGAACGAAACGCAACCGAGAAAGGCCGGTCCCCTTGCAAAAAAGTGCGACAAAAGCCTCCATGCGAGTATCAACACTCCCTTCGAGGCTCGAGGGCTACTGTCGGGGACCATAATTAGGGGTACCCCCAAGACTCCTAAATCTCAGCTGGTAACCCCCATCAGCACAAAGCTGCAAAGGCCTGATGGGTGCGATTAAGGTCTAGGCTCAGCCCACTCAAGGGACACGATCTCGCCTCGCCCGAGCCCAGCCTCGGGCAAAGGCAGCCGACCCCGGAGGATTCACGTCTCGCCCGAGGGCCCCCTCAAGCAACGAACACACCTTCGGCTCGCCCGAGGCCCAGTCTTCGCCGAGAAGCAACCTTGGCCAGATCGCCACGCCGACCGACCGTATCGCAGGAGCGTTTAATGCAAGGATCGCCTGACACCTTATCCTGACGAGCGCTCTTCAGTCGGCAGAGCCGAAGTGACCGCAGTCACTTCGACGCTCCACTGACCGACCTGACAAGAAGACAGCGCCGCCTGCGTCGCTCCGCCTGCTGTGCCACTCGACGGAGTGAGACTGACAGCAGCCAAGTCTAGCCTCGGGCGCCATAGGAAGCTCCGCCTCACCCGACCCCAGGGCTCGGCCCCCGTCTCAGCCTTGGCTCCAGAAGACGACGAACTCCGCCTCGCCCGACCCCAGGGCTCGGACTCAGCCTTGGCCTCGGACGACGGTCTCCGCCTCGCCCGACCCCAAGGCTCGGACTCAGCCTTGGCTCTAGAAGACGACGAACTCCGCCTCGCTCGACCCCAGGGCTCGGACTCAGCCTCGGCTCCAGAAGACGACAAACTCTGCCTCGCCCGACCCCAGGGCTCGGACTCAGCCTTGGCCTCGGACGACGGTCTCCGCCTCGCCCGACCCGGGGCTCGGACTCGACCTCGACCTCGGAAGACAGACTCGACCTCGACCTCGGAGGAGCCTCCGCCTCGCCCGACCCAGGGCTCGGACCGACCACGTCACAGGAGGGGCCATCATTACCCTATCCCTAGCTCGCTCAGGCTACGGGAGACAAGACCGGCGTCCCATCTGGCTCACCCCGGTAAAGAAATAATGATGGCGCCCCGCTTGCTCCATGACGACGGCGGCTCTCTGCCCCTTACGGAAGCAAGGAGACGTCAGCAAGGACTCAATAGCCCCGACAGCTGTCCTTCCGCAAGGCTCCAGCGCTCCTCCGACGGCCACGACATCACATGAACAGGGTGCCAAAACCTCTCCGGCTGCCACGACGGCATGTACTTAGGGCTCTAGCTCCTCTCTTCTAGACACGTTAGCACACTGCTACATCCCCCATTGTACACCTAGGCCCTCTCCTTACGCCTATAAAAGGAAGGTCCAGGGCTCTCATACGAGAAGGTTGGCCGCGCGGGAGGACGGGCCGGCGCGTAGGGCTCTCTCTCTCCCACGCGGACGCTTGTAACCCCCTACTGCAAGCGCACCCGACCTGGGCGTAGGGCAACACGAAGGCCGCGGGATTCCCCTTTGTCTGTTCTCTTCCCCCCTCCATGCTCCGTCTCGCGCCGACCCATCTAGGCTGGGACACGCGGCGACAATTTACTCGTCGGTCCAAGGACCCCCCGGGGTCGAAACGCCGACACAACTGTAGCAAGAAACTTGGAACCCTAACTAGTTCTACGCGCGCGGACCGTCCGGCCTCTCAATTTGGTGCTCAACATATGCCCCCTGCCTTTTGGTGGAGCTAAGCGAATCAAAAGCAACTAACTCTGAAAGTCGCCTAGAGGGGGGTGAATAGGTGAAACCTAAAATTTATAAACTTAAACATGCACTAAGGTCGGTGGTTAGCGTTAGAGTTAAATTCAAATCGTAAAGAGAGGGAAAACAAATCAACCAAGAAATAAGACGAGTCAACACGGTGATTTGTTTTACCGAGGTTCGGTTCCAAAGAACCTAGTCCCCATTGAGAAGGTCACAAAGACTGGGTCTATTCCAACCCTTTCCCTCTCTCAAACGGTCACTTAGACCGAGTGAGCCTTCTTCCTTAATCTCACGGGTCACTAAGACCCCGCAAGGACCACCACACAATTGGTGTCTCTTGCTTCGCTTATAAAGCACTTGAGAATAAGAGAAAGAAAAGAATTAAGGCAATCCAAGAAGCAAGAGCTCAAAAGAACACAAAATCTCTCTCTCAGAAGTCACTAAGTGTTTGAGATGAATTTGGGACTTGGAGAGGCTTTGATCTTTTGAGTTGTGTCTAGGAGTGAATGCTAGAGATTTTGTATTGAATGTGATGTTCAGAAATCTTGGATGCTTGGAGTTGTGGTGGTTGGGGGTATTTATAGCCCTCAACCACCAAGGTAGCCGTTGGGAGGCTGTTGCCGATGGGCGCACCGGACAGTCCGGTGCGCCACCGGACACTCACTGTTCAGTGTCCGGTGTGCCGCCACATCACCCAACCGTTAGGGTTTTAGAGCAGTTGAAAGTAGCCTAGAGGGGGGTGAATAGGCTAATCTGAAAATTTTCACAACAAACTTCGAAAGATTGTTAAATACACAGTTCGACTGGTGCAGGCCGGTTCAACAGCTACGTGCGCAAGTTGAACCACTCTGAACCAATCCAACTGTTTTATAAACTTTAGACTAAAATCTACTCGAAAAAGTATTTCGCGAGTTCTTGAGAGAAGTAAGATATAGCTAAGTGAGGAAGAAAAGATGAATATGTAAAGGCTATTTTACTTCTAGATAAACTCTACGGAAAAATGTTTATGTCAATCTTGCAAGTAAAAATATCTCAAGTTAAAACAAGCAAGAACACAAGACACAAGATTTAATCCGAGGTTCGGCCACACCACAAAGGTGTCCTACTCCCCGTTGAGGAGCCCACAAAGGGCCGGGTCTTTTTCAACCCTAATCCTCCAAAAGCCGACCACAAAGGTCAAGGCAATCTCTTCTTATCTTAGCTCAAAGAGAAGGTGATACAAACTTCTTGGGGTCGTCCACAAATTTGGAGACTCCCAAGCAACCTCAAAAGATCTTGAAACCTAGGGTTTCAAGAACACCAAGAAAGCACAAGAGGGGTTTGCACAAGCTCAAGTCTTTGTAAAAGAGATGGGAGAGGAAAACCAAATCGTGAGCACAAGCACAAACCTCACACCCAAGAGCTCCTCCAACAAGGTTGAATCTTGAGGAAGATTTAAGTGTGAGAGAGATGGAGAGATGAGTGCTTTGTCTCAAGTTAGGTGAGCAATAAATGAGTGAGTGTTCAGCCATATTGAAGAAGAGAGAGAGGGGTCTATTTATAGTCACGACTCAAAAACTAGCCGTTTGACCAAAAACCCCGCTGAAAACCGGTTGAACCGCCCCCTGACAGGTCAGCAGACTGTGTGCCAGTCTGACTGCCAGACTGACTGGCAGACTGACCTGCAGGCGGGTCAGACAGGCCAGGACCGGTTGAACCGCCCCCTAACACCCCTGGCGACCTGACTGTCAGTCTGACTGGTAGACTACATATCAGAAGTCAGAGGGTCAGAGACCAGTTGAGTTGCCCCCCAGGACCAGTTCAGCAGGTCTAGACCAGAGAGTTTTGGAGAGAAAACCCCAGCTCAGCTGCCCAGGGGCAAGTTCAGCTAGGTATGGTCAAAGAGGTCCACAGCTGAAGTTGAAGTTCAGCTGGAGTTGAAAGTTCAACTCAGCTGAAGTCCAGCTCAGCTGAAAAGCTCAGCTGCAGCTGAAGAAGCTCATCACAGCTGAAGTTAAGTTCAGCTGGAAAGCTCAGCTCAGTTGAAGAAGTTCAGCTGCTTTTCAGCAAGAACACTCTAGGTTTCTCAACCCTAACCATGGTTAACCAAATAATGTTAAAGTGATATTTGGTTTTCAAAAATAGCTTTTGAATTAGAGGACTTGAGCTATAGCAAACACCTATACCTGTGCGGAAAAGAACAAGGAAGAATTACATCATGCAACACAAGATTTTACATAAATTTTTATACGTCCGTTGCATGAAGTCCTTGGTGCTTCCTTAAGTTCATGTTTCCTTCTAATCATACACTGAGAACAAAAACTGTTAGTACCCTTATTTGTTTTGTCATTAAATCACCAAAACCCTCACTTGGGGTTGATTGCACTTACAATCTCCCCCTTTTTGGTGATTGATGCCAAAACAATTAAGGTCAAGAAGATATACATTTGCAATATAAAATTTCTTTTGAATGATTGTATGTAGATGGCTCCCCCTAAATGTGTGCACGATTGTGAATCCAACGTTTTGACATAATATGTCATGTGAGCAACACATTTAGAGATAGTGACAAAAACCATACTAAATACAATCATCCGAGGGGTGCAAGAATGTCATAACAGGAGTTGTGATGCACATGACTATCTCTAAATACACATCATTTTTACTTCATAGCAGAGTAGTCATTACAAACTGATAGGACAAAAGATGATGGCCAGAAGACCATCATATTACTTTGAATAACAACCCAACAGTTTTATTTCATACAATGGTAAAAGGATACAAGCCACAACAGTGGCCAAAACAAAAATAATCCAAAAGAAAACCGAAAGAACCACAAACTAGAGGTAGGATTTTCTCCCCCTTTTTTGGCAACAAGTACCAAAAACGGAGAGAGACAAGGATACATGAATCAATATCCCCCAGGAGGAGGATATGACGGAGGATATGATGGAGGGTATGAAGTGTAGTCAGGGAAGAGGGTCCTCATCACGTCCTCCTCAAATGTGGAGTCCCGAGGTGGCTCATTAGCCGCAGAAAAAATAGATGCCGAAGATGTACGATGATCAGGAGGAGGTGGAGGGTGGTGATGGTAACCAGAGCCGGAGGGCCTAGGGTCACCATGAATGGGTCCCGGACCCGGGTAGGGAGGCGGAGGGTGAGAGGATGATTGACCCGGATCCCCATGGTAGGGAGGCGGGGCAAACTCCTCGCGATCATCAACATAGGCTTCTTCTTCTTCATCGTCTGCAGACATAAATGGCACCCCGTAGGCCTGCTGGTGCCACTCATTGATCTCCGGGGGAGGAGGATGGAGAGGCACGTCAGGCGAGCGAGCGACAAAAGGCATGCCAATGGTGGAAGCTTGACGACGAAGATTGTCGTCAGTCTCCCGCTGATGCCGTGCCACCTCATGGACATCAGCAGAAATGTTGCGACACATGGAGAAGAATGCCGAAAACCCATGGACCAAGCGAGCACCCATCCCTCGGCTACGACCTCGACCACAGCCACGAGCACGTGGCATGGGAGATCCGCGGCCAGGAGAGGGACGCGAGGCAGCAGCGGGGCGAGAGGAAGATGGATGTTGGGGAGGCTGGGGAGGTGGCTCAGTGGAGGAGGCAGGGCCTCCAGACCCTGAGGGAGCCCGCTTCGTACGAGCAGCTGGGTTGGAGGAATCAACCCAATATGGTACGTAGCGGGAGTGTTTGACGGGTTTTTCGAAGTGGGTCTGGGTGACCACTTCGATCATCTTCATGATAAAGGGTGCATGAAGACACCCTCTGAGAGGAGACCAGGAAGCACGGACGATCTCTTCCCAAATCATGTCAAACACATTGATGCGGGTGAGACTGTTTGGAGCAAGGAGGAGGAGGAAGACTCGACTCTCGCCAAGGACGTTCATTTGATTTCCGCCCTTCGTGAGAACGGTCATCCTGGACAAAGAATTAAGGTACCTGTAGTACCTATGCATGTTAGCGGTCGTCCAGAACTCCCGCTCATTAGAGACATGAATAAATTCCGTCTCTTCCCGCATGGGCAGCCGAATGTTATGCACTCGCATGTTGCTGCCTTGAATATCTGCATCAGAGAAGCCCAGAATATGGGCAAAACGACGATAACTGACTTTGTGCCAGTTACCCTGGATGAAGAAATACATGACTGGGTAATCATACCCATCAGCTTCCTCATCTACTTTCTTTATCCAGAGGGTGGCATAAAACTGAGCTACCACCTCGTCGTTCCAGGGGTATTCCATGGTCATAATGTTTCGTAACCCCTTTCTCTCTAAGTTTTGGAGAGCTGACGTCATGTCAGAATCTCCCATATTCTCACAACCCTCCCAGTCTATAAACCTATGTCTGACGACTGGGTGTTTCTTGGAAAGAATGACAGAATTGTAGAAGTCAGCCTGGAAAAGATTCCAGAACCGAGGGTCCTGGACACCAGGATGACGAGGAGTGAGAGTAGGGTTGGTGAACCTCAGGCGCTGAAGGGTGTCTATTCCCTTCAGAGAGAAGTCGACGGGAGGTTCATGCGGACCGCGAGTGACGTTCGTCGGATGCATGTGCAGTCCGGTGACGTAGAGAGCATCTGGCGCCGGAAGGTCGACGAAGTCGTCGAAAGCCCCATCCTCCTCCTGGCAGGGAGCATACCCAGAGGAAGACGTGCTACGACGAGGACGAGAGGCGCCAACCTTTTGGCGTCTCCCGCGAGTCGGCTGCAAGGGCATGGAAGAACCCTCTCCATCCATCCTACCAGAGCCACGTCCTCTCTTAGAGAGGGAGCGACGAGGTGGAGGAGAGGGGATGGGAGATTCCTCCTGAATCTCGTCCGAGTCGCTGCTAAACTCAATCATGGAAGGATTGCGACGACGCACCATGATTGAAAAGGTTTTGAAACTGTGAACCGGTTGAGGTGTGTGAGAGAGAAGGCTCTAAATGTTGTGAAGCGACTAAGGCGAGAGTGGAAGGAGTGGGAGAAGAGAAGTGGAGTGTCAAATATATATAGGCAGTTGAGCTGGTCCTCACGACCGGTTCAACCGCCCCCATGGGCCAGTTCAACTGGTTCTGACCAGTGTGGTCAGAGAGCCAGAAACAGCAGAGGGAAGACGCCAAAAAATCAAATTTCTGACGCAGGATTCCGAAAAAGTGTACTGCAGAGATTCCATGCGTCACACAAGTCAAAAAGTTCTGCGCAGATGAGACCGGACGGCAAAAGAAAAAAGTTGCGCGGCCAAAAAAAATAATTTTGTGCGAGCAGACTGCTGCGCGGAGGCGACCGGACAGCCAAAAAAGGTTTGCTGCGTAGCGACGATGCGACCGGACAGCAAAAGAAGGTTTGCTGCGCAGCGACCGAAAAAGCTGCGCAAAAGAAAATTTCTGTGCGCCCTGCACTTGATCGTGGTTGTGGCAAAAAAAAGATTCTGCATGGCGCCCTGACACGCTTGCTCGGCTGTGACCGGGAAAAAAAATTTTTCTGGCGCGCGGGCTGACAAAGCTGTGCAGAAGCGACTGGTTAAAAAAATTGCTGCGCGAGCTGTCAAAACTGACCATACAGCGACCGGACAGGTCACTACGCGTCTGACGCTGCTGAGCGGCAGCAAGCGGACACCCAAAAAAAATAATATGCGCGCCCTGCAGAGTGGAAGCGACCGGTCAAAAAGAAAAAGATTCTGCGCGCCCTGCAGAGTGGATGCGACCGGTCCAAAAAAATATATATCGCGCGCCTGACGCTGCTGCTCGGCTGTGACCAGACAGCCCCAAAATAAAATTTGCGCGCCCTGGAGGATGCGACCGGTCAAAAAGAAAAAGATTCTGCATGGCATGCTACGCGGAAAAACAAAGAAAAATACTGCGCGGCTGAAAAAGCTGCAGCTCATTGACCTGCGCGGACAGGCCTGCACGGACAGAACTGCACTGACCGGTCAGAGACCGGTTCAACCGGTCTACAATGCCGGTTCAACCGGTTTTGACCAGGATGGTCCTGGTAAAATCTGGTTAAAAGCAGCTGAGCTAAAGTTCAGCTCCGAAGTTTAGCTGGCCTCCTCCAGCTGAACTAGAAAGTTCAGCTGGCTAAGCCAGTTGAGCTTCAAGTAAAAAGTTTTAAAAAATCTTAGGACTAAAATTCATTCGAATTTTAACATTTCCACGAAGTTTTGAAAGATTATCACAAAGCTTTAAAACTATTAATAAAAAATGGTGAATCAAACAATCTGTGTGTCCGTTTTCAAGTTAAGTTACGAGAATCCAAGATATTTAATTCACTCCTAAGAAAGCAAAACCTAGTCTCATCGAGAGGTTTTGTGAAGATATTGGCTAGTTGATTTTCGGTGCTCACATGAAACAATTCGATATCTCCTTTGGCTTCGTGGTCTCTCAAGAAATGGTGTCTGATGTCAATATGTTTAGTTCTAGAGTGTTGCACTGGATTGTTTGCAAGTTTTATGGCACTCTCATTGTCACACAAAAGTGGAATTTTATTAAACTCACAACCAAAATCTCTAAGGGTTTGCTTCATCCATAACAACTGTGCACAACATGCCCCAGCTGCTATGTACTCAGCTTCTGCAGTGGAAAGTGCAACACAATTTTGTTTCTTGGAACTCCATGATACTAAGGATCGCCCAAGGAATTGGCAAGTCCCAGTAGTGCTTTTTCGATCTACTTTGCAACCGGCATAATCTGAGTCAGAATAGCCAAGTAAATCGAAAAGGGAGCCTTTGGGATACCATAATCCTAGGTTTTGGGTGTGAACTAAGTATCTTAGAATTCTCTTAACTGCTACAAGATGGCAATCTTTAGGGTTTGCTTGAAAACGTGCACACATGCAAACACTCAACATTATATCAGGTCTAGATGCACATAAGTAAAGCAGTGATCCTATCATTGATCTATATAATTTTTGATCTACAAGTTTACCTTCCTCATTTAGGTCGAGATGTCCATTTGATGACATTGGAGTCTTGGCGTGTTTTGCTTTTTCCATGCCAAACTTCTTGAGCATATCTTGTGTATATTTGGTTTGGCATAGAAAAGTACCTTCCTTGAGCTGTTTGACTTGAAATCCCAGGAAGTATTTAAGCTCGCCCATCATAGACATCTCAAACCTGTTTGTCATTACTTTGCTAAACTCTTCACAAAAATTTTCATTAGTACTACCAAATATAATGTCATCAACATATATTTGGCACACAAATAATTCATTGTCAACTTTGCGAGTAAATAATGTAGAGTCAGCTTTTCCTATTGTAAACCCATTCTTAATTAAAAAATCTTTAAGACAGTCATACCAAGCTCTAGGGGCTTGTTTAAGCCCGTAGAGTGCCTTGTGAAGTAGATAAACATGATTTGGCTTCTTTGGATCTTCAAAACCCGGTGGTTGCTCCACATATACCCTCTCTTGTAGTGGTCCATTTAGAAATGCGCTCTTGACATCCATTTGATATAGCTTGAAATCATGGTTAGTAGCATAGGCAATTAATATTCTAATTGATTCTAACCTTGCTACCGGCGCATATGTTTCACCAAAATCAAGTCCTTCCACTTGAGTGTAGCCTTGGGCAACCAACCGTGCTTTATTTCTTGTAACCACGCCATGTTCATCTTGTTTGTTCCTAAAGACCCATTTAGTCCCAATCACATTTTGTTTGGGTCTTTGGACTAAGGACCAGACTTCATTCCGGGTGAAGTTGTTCAACTCCTCTTGCATGGCAATTATCCAATCCGGATCACCCAATGCTTCTTCAACCTTAAGTGGCTCAAGAGAGGAAACAAACGAGTAAAATTCACAAAAATTAGCTAAACGAGATCGAGTTGTTACCCCTCTCCTGATGCTACCCAGGATGTTGTCCACCGGATGATCCCTTTGAATTGTATGATGGACTCTAGGATGAGGCGCTGATGGTTGTCTTTGTATTTGCTCCTCCTCATCATTCACTTGATCAAGAGGCACTTCACCATCCACACTTTCGTGTTCATCTTCTACCATAGTTGGCATCCTTTGGAATTGATGATTTTCTTCAAGACTTGGATGACTTGAGGTTGATGGGTTTGCTTGGGTGGAAGATTTGTCACCCACCACCTTTGCACTCACATCAAAAACCTCATTGGTCATCCACAAAGTTCCTTCCTCATCATCCTTTTCTTGAGGTCTCACTTCACCTATTGCAAGTTTCTTTATGGCCTCACAAGGTAGTTCTTCATTTCCTGCAGTGTCATTAGAAACACGCCCTTGCGAGCCATTAGACTCATCAAATGTCACGTCTATCGCTATTTCAACAAGACCAGTGGTATTGTTGAAAACACGATATCCATGCGCATTTGATGCATAACCAAGCAAGAAGCCCTCGTCCACTCTAGGAGCAAACTTTGAGCTCTTGACTTTCTTGTTAAGAATAAAACACTTACAACCAAATACTCTAAAATAATCAACTTTAGGTTTGTTACCAGTGAGAAGCTCATAAGCAGTCTTTTTGTAGATCTTGTGAAGATAGAGACGGTTGATTGCATGACAGGCGGTGTTGATCGCCTCTGCCCAAAAGTTGTCAGGTGTCTTGTACTCATCCAACATGGTTCTAGCTGCTTCGATTAAAGTTCGGTTCTTTCTTTCCACAACACCATTTTGTTGTGGAGTGTAAGGAACCGAGAACTCATGTTTGATTCCTTCTTCGCCTAAGAATCCTTCGACACCTGTGTTCTTGAATTCCGTCCCATTATCACTTCTCACTTTCTTGATTTTGAGCTCAAACTCATTTTGAGCTCTTCTCATGAATTTCTTCAATATTTCTTGAGTTTCACCTTTATCACTCAAAAAGAAAACCCAGGTGAATCGAGAAAAATCATCAACAATGACTAAACCATACTTACTACCACCAATGCTAATGTAAGCCACAGGTCCGAAGAGGTCCATGTGAAGGAGCTCCAATGGCCTCTTTGTTGTGACCACATTCTTTGATTGATGTGGGACTCCATGTTGCTTTCCTGCTTGGCATGCGCCACAAACCCTATCTTTCTCAAATACAACATTTGTTAGTCCAATGATGTGATTATCCTTTTGAAGTTTGGCCAAATTCCTCATACCGACATGGGCTAGCCGGCGATGCCATAGCCAACCCTTGTCGGACTTTGCCACTAAACAAGTCTCAGGCGTTACTTTACTTGTTGTGAAATCAACAAGATAAAGTTTGCCCTTCAAGCGACCCATAAAGGCAACTGAGGAGTCCTCCCTTCTAAGGATCTTCACATCCACATCAGAGAATAAACAATTATAACCCATTCCACAAAGTTGTGAAACGGACAACAAATTATAGCTTAAAGAATCTACCAATAAAACATTTGAAAGTGATTGTTGGTCAGAGATAGGAATTTTACCAATACCAATCACTTTACTCTTGCCACTATCTCCAAACACAATTTCTTGTGCTTCTTGAGTTAGTTGCAATGAATGAAACATGTCTTCCTCCCCGGTCATGTGATTTGTACATCCACTGTCAAGCACCCAACTTGATCCACCAGAGGAGTAGACCTGCAAAACAAGTTTAGGCTATGCTTTTAGGTATCCAAATTGAATTGGGTCCTACAGTGTTAGTTATAGCCTTGGGTACCCACACACTTTTTTTCATGACTTTTCTTTTAGTGTAGGCACCCACATATTTGACAACCAATTTCCCTAAATCCCAAGTCAACATATAATCACAAAGATAAGAGTGAGAAATGGGAGCATTAAATTGTTGTCCACTTGAGGATCCCACTTCCTTCATCTTACTCTTTGTGGAACTCAAGTTTACCTTTACTTGAGGTGACTTGTCATTTGAGGAGTGAATCCTCCCTAAGGCATCATATAGGGTGGTTCCCTCTATGAACTTGGGGGATCTCTACCCCTTATGCACTGTGCTAGGGTTTTCCTTGGATGAGTTGAACCCAAGCCCCCTTCTTCCATTGTTGGGCTTTAGGGACTTGAACTTGGGTTCAACTTTCTTTAACCCATCATTGCTAGAGCATCTTTTCAAAATTCCTTTGACCTTCACCTGTGGGCTATTCTTCCTTGCATGGTTAGTTAGACAACAAGAAGCATGATATTTGGCACAATGTTTGCAAAAATTATCATTTAAGGAGCTAGACTTAGATTCAATCACTAAAGATGAGGCATTGATGTTATTGCAATTTTCAAGTTGCACTTGAAGTTCTTGATTTTGAACATTCAAGCTTAACATGCTTGTTTCAAGTGCATTCTTTTCATTTGCAAGATTAGCTATAGAGGTTTTCATATTAATTACTTCTTTATCTTTATTCTCTATAGTTATCTTGACTAAAGATACTTCCTTAGTCAAGACATCTAGCATTTCATCTTTATTGTGAAGCAATTCTTGAAGCTCTAGGTTTCTTTCCTTTTCAAGGATAAGCAAGTCTTCTTGAGCATCAAGAGTTGCTTTTCTTTTATCTAGCTTCTCCATTAATTTGGTGATAACATTGTATCCATTCAAGCCAAATTCTTTAATCATTTTATTTTTCATGGCAATTTGTTCATCATCATCATCATTTGGAAAATCATTACTAAATAAGGTTACCTTATCTCCTTTTGCCATGAGGCAAGTTGGAGTGTAGGAGTCGTCTTGTAGGTTGGTGAAGAGTTGCACGCTTGACGTAGATTGGATGGCCACGTTTGCCACCACTTCCTCTTCCTCGGAGCTAGAACTCTCTTCATCGGAGTCCCATTCTTCACCAATATGGGCTTGACCATATTTCTTCTTCTTGAAGTATCCCTTGGTCTTGCCTCCCTTTTTAAACTTGTCCTTCTTGTATTCCTTCTTGGCTTCTTGTTCCTTCTTGTTAGGACAATCCGCTATGAAATGACCGGTTTGGCCACATTCATAGCATGCCCTCTTTTTTCCTTTCCTTTGGAACTTGTCATTCTTCCTTACAAATTTCTTGAATGTTTTGATGAACATAGCTGTGTCTTCATCACTTGAGCTATCTTCATCACTTGAGGTCTCGACCACTTTCTTTGCTTTGTGGTCTTTGTTCTTCTTGGGGTTGTCTTGTTCATTTGTGATCAAGGCATGAGAGTCTCTTGTCTTGATGGGGCTTCTTCGGACTCGTGTTGTTGAATTTTTGCAAATAATTGATGAGGCGTCATATCCTCATAGTCATCACGATCCCTTATCATCCTTGCAAGACTCTTATCCTTTTCTTTATATGCTCTCATGAATAATCTTGTGACCTTGGAGTCACTCCAATCTTCACTTCCAAGTACTCTTATTTTGTTGACCAACACCATCAACCGATCAAAGAGTGATTGAAGCGACTCACCCTTTGTCCAATCATATCTTGCAAGCTCACTTTCCAAAGCTTCAACTCTATGTCTCTTAGCTTTGGGATCTCCTTCATGTGACATTTTAAGAATATTCCAAATGTCACGGGCATCTTCTCTTCCTTGAACTTTTTGGTATTCTTCCGGACAAAGACTTCCTTTAATTATGCTCACTGCTTGAGCATTGCGATGAACCTCTTGCATCATTTCCGGAGTCATCTCTTCTCCTTGGGCGGGCTTATACATACCTACATTAACAATCTCCCAAAGACTAGGATGCACACCGATTAAATGCGACTTCATCTTGTCGGCCCACTCGTCATAGTTCAACTCACTAAGAGTTGGTAACTTTCCAAGTGGGGCGGAAGAGAAGTTGGGAATATAATTTCTAGAGTAATCGAATTGAACTTTGCTAAATTCGTTACCTTTGCTTTTGGTAGATGATCCTTCGGTGTTGAGACTTACCTAGCTCAATACCTTAGACACCAAAAGATCCACTAGATCGTCATTGTAATCAAATGTTCCCTTACCTTTATCTTCTTCGGCCTTTCTTCTTGATTCTTCTTCTTCGGCCTTTTTCTTAGCATCTTCCTCTTTCATTTTGAGGAACATTCTCTCGGCAATCTTCATGGCGAGGTCGAGGACCTTGGGGTCCACTTCCTCACCGGAAGATGTGATGGGGATTTCCTCGAGGAGAGGATCCACATGGTCCCGTTGAGTAGACATGATCGTTTCCTCACGCGGTTAAGCGTAAAACGAGGTACGGAGCTTTGATACCAATTGAAAGTAGCCTAGAGGGGGATGAATAGGCTAATCTGAAAATTTTCACAACAAACTTCGAAAGATTGTTAAATACATAGTTCGACTGGTGCAGGCCGGTTCAACAGCTACGTGCGCAAGTTGAACCACTCTGAACCAATCCAACTGTTTTATAAACTTTAGACTAAAATCTACTCGAAAAAGTATTTCGCGAGTTCTTGAGAGAAGTAAGATATAACTAAGTGAGGAAGAAAAGATGAATATGTAAAGGCTATTTTACTTCTAGATAAACTCTACGAAAAAATCTTTATGTCAATCTTGCAAGTAAAAATATCTCAAGTTAAAACAAGCAAGAACACAAGACACAAGGTTTAATCCGAGGTTCGGCCACACCACAAAGGTGTCCTACTCCCCTTTGAAGAGCCCATAAAGGGCCGAGTCTTTTTCAACCCTAATCCTCCAAAAGCTGACCACAAAGGTCAAGGCAATCTCTTCTTATCTTAGCTCAAAGAGCAGGTGATACAAACTTCTTGGGGTCGTCCACAAATTTGGAGACTCCCAAGCAACCTCAAAAGATCTTGAAACCTAGGGTTTCAAGAACACCAAGAAAGCACAAGAGGGGTTTGCACAAGCTCAAGTCTTTGTAAAAGAGATGGGAGAGGAAAACCAAATCGTGAGCACAAGCACAAATCTCACACCCAAGAGCTCCTCCAACAAGGTTGAATCTTGAGGAAGATTTAAGTGTGAGAGAGATGGAGAGATGAGTGCTTTGTCTCAAGTTAGGTGAGCAATAAATGAGTGAGTGTTCAGCCGTATTGAAGAAGAGAGAGAGAGAGAGGGGTCTATTTATAGTCACGGCTTAAAAACTAGCCGTTTGACCAAAAACCCCGCTGAAAACCGGTTGAACCGCCCCCAAGGGCGGTTGAACCGCCCCCTGACAGGTCAGCAGACTGTCTACCAGTATGACTGCCAGACTGACTGGCAGACTGACCTGCAGGCGGGTCAGACAGGCCAGGACCGGTTGAACCGCCCCCTGACACCCCTGGCGACCTGACTGCCAGTCTGACTGGCAGATTGCAGATCAGAAGTCAGAGGGTCAGAGACCAGTTGAGTTGCCCCCCAGGACTAGTTCAGCTGGTCTAGACCAGAGAGTTTTGGAGAGAAAACCCCAGCTCAGCTGCCCGGGGGCAAGTTCAGCTGGGTATGGTCAAAGAGGTCCACAGCTGAAGTTGAAGTTCAGCTGGAGTTAAAAGTTCAACTCAGCTGAAGTCCAGCTCAGCTGAAAAGCTCAGCTGCAGCTGAAGAAGCTCATCATAGCTGAAGTTAAGTTCAGCTGGAAAGCTCAGCTGCAGTTGAAGAAGTTCAGCTGCTTTTCAGCAAGAACACTCTAGGTTTCTCAACCCTAACCATGGTCAACCAAATAATGTTAAAGTGATTTTTGGTTTTCAAAAATAGATTTTGAATTAGAGGACTTGAGCTATAGCAAACACCTATACCTGTGCGGAAAAGAACAAGGAAGAATTACATCATGCAACACAAGATTTTACATAAATTTTTATACGTCTGTTGCATGAAGTCCTTGGTGCTTCCTTAAGTTCCTGTTTCCTTCTAATCATACACTAAGAACAAAAACTGTTAGTACCCTTATTTTTTTGTCATTAAATCACCAAAACCCTCACTTGGGGTTGATTGCACTTACAGCAGTTGACTGTTGGCGCCTTTGTCTTGTTGTGGCACGGACAGTCTGGTGGTGCACCGGACAGTCAGGTGCCCCTCTGACTTGCTGCTCTGACTTCTGCCGCAACACTATAGCGCTGTCAGAGTCGACCGTTGCGCGCAGGTAGCCGTTACCCCCGCTGGCTCACCAGACAGTCCGGTGAATTATAGCGGAGCGCGCCTGCGTTTCCCCGAGAGTGGCTGGTTGGCCCCTGTACGGTCCTGGTGCACCAGACACTGTCCGGTGCGCCAGACCACAACACACTCAGTTCTTTGCTCCGATTCAATTTAGTCCCTAACTTGAATCTTTTATTGGTTTGTGTTGAACCTTATGCACCTGTAATACATGAGTTCAAGAGCATACTGGTTGGTCCATATGTTTGTGTTGGACATTCAACCACCAAAATAAATTGTACGAAAAGGTTAACCCTATTTCCCTTTCAAACTCGATGTGATCACATCGGTTTTCTTAAACATCTTGCCACATACTAGGATGGTACTGCTTGAGGAAACGCCCATTCAAAGCCTTGGGCAAATCTTTGCCTTGCAATGTTTGCAGTAGATAGGCGTTACCAGATATTACTTATGTTACTTTGTATGGACCCTCCTAGCTTGGCGACCACTTCCCAAACTTCCGGTCTTTGTTTCTTAGAGGCAAGATGGTATTCCACACCAGATCCCCTACCTGAAATGACTTAGCTTTGACCTTCTTGTTGTAGGCCTTGGCTACAATGATCTTGTCCTTTTCTATTCCTCCTAAGGCTGCCACTCTTTTATCGGTCACCTTATCAATACTGTCCATCATCAAATTATAATAATCACCGACAGTTAAGCCATTTTGCCTAGCGATCCTGACAGCATTTAAATTTATCTCCACGGGTAAAACTGCTTCTTGCCCATAGACAAGCTTAAATGGAGAAACTTTAGTAGCACAGTGTTTAGATATTCTGTTAGCCCACAAAGCTTCGGACAAAATCTTATGCCAATACTTAGGATTATCAGATATCTTCTTTTTATCAATGTTCTATTACTAGACTCAGCCTGTCCATTGGCCTGAGCACAATACAGAGACGAATTGAGCAATTTAATTCTATATGATTCAGCAAACTCACCTACCTCCTTTGACATAAAAGAAGCCCCTTGATCTGTAGTAAAGGTCTGGGGAATGCCGAATCTATGAATAATATGTTCAGTTATGAACTCAATTACCTCCCTGTGTGTCATGTTCTTCAGAGCAACGACTTTGGTCCATTTGGTAAAGTAGTCAGTGGCAACTAACACGAACCGATGCCCCTTTAATGATGAAGGATGAATCTCTCCTATAAAGTCCAATCCCCATCCTCTGAAAGGCCAAGGCTTGATGATAGGATGTAGTTCGGCTGTAGAGACCAACTGTAAGTCGTCGAATTTTTGACATACTTGGCATCCTTTGTAGTACTTAAAATAATCAGCTATCATGTTAGGCCAATAGAAGCCAGACCTTCGCAACAACCACTTCATCTTTGGAGCCGTTTGATGGGTACCTCAAATCCCTTCATGTACTTTGGCCATGGCTAATATAGCATCACCTGGGCCCAAGCACTTAAGCAGGACGTCGTTGACTCTTCGGCGGTAGAGTTCATCACTCATTAAAACATACTTGAAAGATATACGCCTAATGTTCTTATTCGTCCTAACACTGGGATTTTGTAGATAATTAATTATGGTGTCTTCCAGTCACTTGTATCGGCTTCCTTACCAGCCGAATCAATTAGGAGAACTATCCTGGTAACTCCGGACGGTCCGGAGCCTTTACTCGGATAGTCCGCGACCTGGGGAATTGGCCCTGTACCGGTTATCATATTTTCGGTGTTGCAAAATTTCCCTCGCTTTATCCGATAACCTGATGCATCTTGTGCCAAATTGTTAGCCCTGTGATTCTCAACTCTAGAGATGTGTCGAATGCTGAATTCGTCAAAAGAATGAATTATTCCCCAACACTTTTTAAGGTAACTATTTAGAGTACCATCAAAATATTGATATTCTTCTAATACCTGTTGGACAACCAGCTGAGAATCATCAAATGCCTTCACATGTTTTACTCCCATACAATTTAAAAGTTCCATGCCGAACAAAAAGGCCTCATATTCAGCGCCATGCAATAGGAATTGGGCTGGCGTTCAGGTGGGTTTGTTGGGCTGGCTTGTGAAGCTCGGCCAAACAATGTAGGTTTGATTCTTTTTTCTTTTTCTTTTATATTTCTTTTCCTAATTTCAGTTTTCAAATTTTAATTAAAATTTGTGTTTAAATTTCAAAATACACTAAATGCACATCCAAAAGCCCAACATAATCCATAGCTAAATTTTATTTTTTAATTATTTATTATCTTGTTTTATCCATTAAATACATATATACATCAAAGATACTATTCTTAACAAAACATTTCCCATACATCATATTAAATATTCTAATGAATATTCCTAAATAATCTTGTTTTGTACAAGGATTTTTGGTTTATTTCCTACTAAGAGAAGGTTCCTAGTAACATAATCTATAATGAATAGTTTCACGAACTAAACAATTAAAAATTCTTTTTTTGTTTTCTCTTTTAATCCAAATTCTAGTTCAAATTTTTAACTCTACCTTTTGAACTATCAAAATTTTAATACTCCTATTTCTTTTCTTTAGACAAATATACTTTATAAAGAAATGAATCTATTTATTAAAGTATATTTTAACTCAAATCCTTTGGAGAAACTATTTATACACCCAAAGTTGGATTTTCGGTGCTACAGGGTCTCCCTCTGCCTCACGAAGTATTCTTCGAAATATTAAAGGCACCTTCAGTGAAATTAATGGAAATCGCCATCTTAACAGTCTCCCTCACACAGCGAGGATTGGAGGACAAAAATCATAACTTTTCTTCAAAGGAATCATCCAATTGATGACGAAGTATATGCCAAATGGATGCAAGCTAGAACAAGACCATACAAGATGATTGAAGGAGAGCTATACAAGGGGGTGTTTGCTCGTATCTACTCAAGTGTATCTCTAGAGACGAAGGTCAAGAACTGATAAAAGAAACCCACTCTAGTATCTGTGGATCACATATCGACCCTAGAGCTCTGTTGAGGAAATTATTTCGTCAAGGTTTCTATTGGCCGAAGGCAGCTTCGGACACAATAGAACTTGTACAAAAATGTGACAACTACCAAAGATGTGCAAGAGACCAAGAGCAACCTTCATCGTTAACTCGGCTAATCCAGCCAACATGGCCTCTACAAAGATGGGGAATGGATATAATTGGTCCAATGCCAGCAACACAAGGAAACTTGAAGTATGTTGTAGTAGATGTTGAGTACTTCTCCAAGTGGATTGAGGCAAAAGTTTTAGCTATGATAACTTCGACAACAATCAAAAAATTCTTTAGCAAAATATCATTTGCCGCTTTGGAGTCCTGAAGTCCCTTACTATGGACAATGGCACTCAGTTCGACCCCAAAGCATTTAGAAGGTTCTACAATCAAGTGGGAACTCATGCACGTTGTTTCGGTTAGACACCTAGAATCCAATGGATTGGTTGAAAGAGTGAATGTCATAATCCTCTTGGGAATCACAAAGTCCTTGGTCGGACTTCCGAAGGGGAAGTGGACATAAGAGCTCATCAAGGTGGTATGGAATCATAACAATTTGGTATCAAGGTCTACAGGTATGGAATCATAACACTTTGGTATCAAAGTCTGGAGATGATGATAATTAAAATATTTGAAAAGATACAATAGAGGAATCAAGGCTCGAAGCCATTGAACCAGAAGCAGGGGGATGGGGCGGGCGGGTGGCGGCTCATGGAAGGGAGTGGTGGCGATTAAGCGGGAACGATGAGAGGAGGATTACAGGAGTCGAGGCCAGGGTTAAGGGGATGGAGTCGGGCGACGGTGGATGAGCGAGAGGCAAGGTTCACCAGAACCGAGGAGGAGAGCCTTAGAGGACTGGCTTGGGGGATGGAGGCGAGCCATGGGCGTGTAGCGGTCGACGCAGGGACCGAGGAGTCGAGGCCCGAGGGTGTTACGTGAGGATTAGGGTTCGGTAGGGTGGTATTTGTATTAGGCTAGATTTTAGGGGGCTTCAACGGGCCTTAATTAAATGTGGCGTGATATGCGAGCATGTGTGCTTGAATCAAGACCTAGACTCGATCCACATGTCGTGTCGAGCCGGTCCGTCCCTAGAAATATCCCTAGCCATGTCAAATCTTGGTCATGTCTGCAATTTTATGTGATGGGTGGGCTTAGTTGGCACAACCAGACGTACGGTACAAGTATAGATTCACCTTCGGATGGATCCTCTGCGAGAGCAACTAAGCAAGAAACTATTGGCCTTCAGTAGTAGCATTGATTGCCCGGAAAGATTTCTGGCAGCCCGCAATAGAACAATCAGGGTTAGAAATTTCAAACGAAATTCGCCGAATTTCAGTGTTTTTTTCGTTTTCAGACCCCTACGGAAATAGGTTTCGGTACATATTTCGAAAAACTCGGTTTACTATTCAAAAATTCAAAAAACGAAAAAAATGTTTTCCGGTTGGATTTCGGTGCTTTTTAACCAAATTTCGGTGGTTTTCCCCGAATTCTATCAAAATTTTCAATTTTGGCGAATTTCGCTCGGAATTTCGTTTTTGGTCTATTACTGGATTTCCAATCTTGTTGAAATTGTTAACCTTGGAGCAGATACAAGTATACACTTCAGCCAAAGGGGCCAAAGGTAGACATCACATCAACCCTGCACAACAATAATGCCCACCGTACACGGCATACACGCTTCGATCAAGATTGAAGACAGTTTTTTATGTGACGCACACGATACAAGGCGTACATCGCACACGTATTCTGGGGCTACCTCAGCTGTCGTCCTCGAGCTTTCGGATCAGCGGCCTCCGCACCGGCGCTTCAGCTCCTCGACGAACTCGTCGAAGTTGCGCCGCGACGAACCACCGGACGCCACGGCAGCCTCGAGTGTGCCCCTGAGCTTCTTCACCTGCTCCCTGAGCTTGAGGCCGTCTTCCCCGCCCATGACCGCTTCAATCCGCGCCCTCACCTCGTCGGCGCGCACCGCGCCGCGGTCTCCGACGGACACGCCGGCACGCCACTCCCGCGCGACGAGGCGGCGGTTGGTGAGCTGGTCCGTGAGCAGCGGGAAGCACAGCATGGGCACGCCCGCCCAAACGCTCTCGAGGACGGAGTTCCAGCCGCAGTGCGTGAGGAAGGCGCCGACGGCGGCGTGGGAGAGCACCTCCACCTGGCAGCACCACTGGACCACCAGGCCGCGCCCCGCCGCGGCCTCGGCGAACCCCTCGGGCAGCGGGTCCGGGTCGTCGGAGCTCACGATGTCCGGGCGCATCACCCACAGGAACCGGGCGCCGCTGGCCAGCACGCCGCCCGCGATCTCGCGCAGCTCCTGCTTGGTCACGTGCGCGTAGCTGCCGAAGGAGATGTAGAGCACGGACCCGACCGGCTCCGCGTCCAGCCACCGGGAGCAGTCGGACTCCGCCCACATGGACGTGGCCACGGCGCTGCGCGCGAAGCCCGCCGGGAGGATGGGCCCCACGGCGTAGAAGGGCCTGTAGGCGCGCAGCGCCGCGATGGTCGACGGCTCCAGCTCCTCCACGGTGTTGCAGAGCACGTAGTCGGCGCCGCGGGCCTCGTCGAACGCCTTGAAGATGATGCGGTGGACGATGGAGGTGGTGTCCGTCTCCTGCAGGTACGACATGAGCTCGCTCGGCTCGATGGCCGCCACGCCCGGGATGTAGGTGATCGTGTCCTTGCGAGGCTCTGCACATCGATGGTGCATGGAATTGGGACGGACATCAGCGAAACAAACATGGCCTGTTTTGCCACGATCGACCAAGATGGCATATGCACGACGCTGTTTGTGTGTGTGTGTGGGGTTACCGTTGCATCTAAAGTGTCCGTTCTGGGTGAGCAAGTCGATGTGGTAGTAGAGGTTGAAGATGAGCGCCGGCTCGGTCCAGAAGGACACGTACGCGATGCCGAGGCGCCTGGCCAGAGTTGCGGGCCACACGAAGAAGGTGTCGGCGACCAGGAACGTGGCTCTGGGTTCGACGACGACGCGGCGGAGCAGCTGCTCGACGTGCGCGGGCAGCGCGTGGAACAGCGCGCCCATGAAGTCGTCGTGGTTGAGCGACCGATCGAAGCCCACGGGGAGGCCGTCGCTCACCAGCGCGTACGACACGTCGCCCAGCGGCGGCGGCGGCCCCTCCTCCTGCGCCCGAGCGCGCGCGGCCGCGAAGGGGTCGTACCCGTCCGGGTCCACGCCCAGCGCGCGCGCCGTCTGGTCGTGCACGGCCTCCGTGCTAACGAAGGTGACGGCGAAGCCCCTCGCCGCGAGCCGCAGCGCCAGGTGCACCACGGGGATGACGTGGCCCTGCAGCGGGTACGCCACCACCACCGCGTGCGGCTTGCCGCCATGCCTCCTCGTGTCTACTACGCCGGCGGCCCCTTGCGCCATTTCCTCGTCGTCGTCCTAGCGTAGCGAGCACGCTCTGGTGGTCAGGCGCGACGCGATGCTCAATTTCAGTGCAGCAGGTGGTTCACTAGTGGACATCAGCTCTCACCTCAAGAGACCACCCGGCCCGGTGGTCGTCAAGTCAACAGCGGCATCCATCACTGTCGCGTTAGCCACCGGCCGGCGCCCGGCGGCCTTGCGGTTGGTTCTCCATGTTCATTATTACCCCTATACCATTTCCTTCAGGGCAGTACAAGTTCTTAATAGATTGTTAAAGATGGACATCATGCACGTGCTACCAGCTGATACGGGAGTAGATAATAATTATTAGACATTAGTTATAGAGTAGCTAGACGATGGATGGCCTAAACTTTACGCCACAAAGCATAGTGGAAAGGTAGTAGATGATAAATACCGACGTGTATACATCAGCTTTTATAGTACTACTACACCATCGCCTGAAAGAGAGATGTGGTATACATGACAGCATTTAATGTTGGAAAGTGTCCAAATTACACTTCCCTCAAATTTAGACAAGGATGTTTGGTTAGTTTTGCTCCGTCCAACTAATATTATATAGTGTTTGACTGTTTGGTTCCTAAGAAAGTTGGGATAGAGCAGCTGTGTACTGTACCATAGAGTAGGTCCGTCCAGAATAGTTTGAGGAGACCGATTGTTCAGTATTTGAGTATAATATTTTTTAGAGTTGTCCTAGGCCAACCCAAATAATAACAACAAATTAAGAACAGAGTGGCTCCATCCCACTATATACTACAGAACCAAACACTACCTTAGTTTGTTCCATCAACAAGATTTTTTTTTATTTCTCCATGTACGGGTCAAGTTTTAAATTTTAAAATTTGTGAGGTGATAATGAACATCACAATTTATATTAAAAACATCTTTAGTTTTCATTAGTATCTTTACACACTATGACATTGGATTAAAAAATAAGTACTAAAATACAAAATCATACAAAAAATGATGAAAAATTCATAATGTGTTTGTTGAGCACTAGATTTGGCACCTAAACGTCCGAACGGTCCGGCCGTTTGGCTCGAACGATACGCGAGAGTAGCCCAAACCGTCAGCAATCAAATTAGTTCAGACTGGAATCCTTATCCCGTGTGTGATTATCCTAACATATCCACGAAATGTATTGTATCTCGCCAAGGAACGGTCTAGCACTACAGGAATCCTGAAGACTCCCGTCGGCCAGAGAAAAGGCCGACGGGAATTAGTTAACTCCCGTCGTCTACCTACCAGCCGACGGGCACGTAATTTAACAACGTCTTCCAACTATGGCTTATGGGCAGGTACCTTCGGACTCAGGATAAAAGCATACACGACGAGAGGAGCATGGTCATGACGAAGGTTGCCGCTGCTCCGAAGCTACGCTCAAGGGAGCTTCGGCTCAATCGCAGAAAAAGGAACCGACTTAAAGGGGAAAATGCTATCCAGTCCTCATAGATTTTTCTATAAGCCAATAATAAATGTAAAGGGCATGAATGTAATTTATTACAGGCTGCGTCCTGTGCCTATAAATAGATGAATAGTACACTCGTACTGTTCACGCTGACTGATATTCACTCGTGCGTCACGCTTGTACTTTTTGCCTTCTGTCAAGTCGAAGGTACATATGTAATTCAATATTGTCTTTATTTTTCCATGTTAATATAATGAGGATGAATTGATAATGTTATTTGATCGTTCATGTTGTTTCATATATTTCATATACTTCTTCTTTTATTAATATATACCATGATGAAGAAGGTATGTCTTCCATGACCTTCGTCTGAAGATCATTATATCCTAAGGGAGATAATGCTTCGAAGGACGAAGGGCATTAACATTTAACATTCTGTGTTGCCTTGTTCTTAATTCATAGCATTTGAGAACAAGTCCCCAACATTGGCACCCACCTCTGGTGAACCCTTTTTCGACCACCTTCAGCAAACACTGACCTTCGTCATGCCGCCGAAGAAAACTTCAGTGCCAGGGGCTGCCGCACTACAGCCACTGGACCTAAATCAGGAGACCCTTTCTCTTCGAGAGGCCCGAAGCCAAAAGAGGAAGGCCACTAGTCCAACACTCCAGGAAGAAGAGTTGGATCAAGAAATTAGAAACATGGAGATAATCCATCAGCAAGTACAAAGGAAGAAGGAGAAGATGGCCCGACTGGCTGATCTTCAAAGGCAGATTGACGAAGCCACTGAAGAAGTATGCCATCTTGCTCAAGACGAACAACATCGAAGGCCCCAACACAGGGAGCTTCATCAAGAAGGCTTGTTCAACGAGGATGGATGGTATGATGATTTTAATCATGATGCCTTTACTTTTGATGATGCTTCTCCCTTGGCAGCAGAACTGCAGGCTATCCCATGGCCCCCATCATACAAGCCACCTCAGCTCCCTATGTACGATGGGCATTTAGATCCGAAGCAGTTTTTGATGAGTTATGAAGCAACTATATCTTCATATGGAGGCAATGCAGCGGTCATGGCCAAGTCCTTCGACATGGCAGTTCGGAATGTGGCTCAAACATGATATTCTTCTCTTCGGCCAGGGACTATTACTTCGTGGCAGAAACTCAAGGATATGCTAGTGACAAGTTTCCAAGGCTTTTAGACGAAGCCAGTCACAGCTTAGGCCTTATTTCAATGCGCGCAAGACCATGAGGAGTATCCCCAAGCGTATGTCCGAAGGTTCTTGCGTTTGAGAGCACAAGCGCCTATAGTGCCCAATAAAATTGTCATTGAGGCCATGATTAAGGGGCTTCGTCCAGGGCCTACTGCCTAATACTTCGCTAGAAAGCCTCCACAGACTCTGGAGAAGCTGCTTCAAAAAATGGATGAGTACATCAGGGCTGACAATGACTTTCTCCAAAAAAGGGAGGAAGCTTACAGGTTCTCTGAGATGACCAGGGGCTTCGGAGGAAGAATCCACCCGAGGCATGTCAGGTCAATTCACAGCTCCACTCAGAGTGATGATAGAGGAAATCAGCTGCAGAGGCCACAGTATACTTCACAATCTTCGGGGCAGCAACAAAGCTCTTTTCGGCCGCCAGCTCCAAGAGGCAGAGGCGCCAGGGGCTTCGGAGGAAGATATGGGGACCAGCCCAGGAAGATCTACTGCCTATTTTGTGGTGAAGACAAGGGCCATACTACAAGAATGTGCCAAATCACCATCCAAAAGCAGAAGTAGATTGCAGAAGCCGAAGCCCGGCAAAGTCAACCGAAGCAGGTCATGTACACTGCTTCATGTCACTCACCGTACATACCAGAATATGTGGGTAATCATCCTGCAACTTCTGTTGCTTCGGCTAGTCAGCCACAGGCTTCTTGGCCACAGCTTCCACCTCCGCCGCCACTACAACCTGCCTATTCACGAGGTCAACAGCCAGAAGGGAGCCATCAGACTCATCAGCAGCGAGATCTCAGGGAGGAATCCGAAGCTCGCACAGTCAATAGTACTGTGCTAGAATCAAAACACATCTATTGAGATATATCCTACCTCTGAAGCATTTTTACATTCATTGTCATTTTCTTTTTAATAAGGAACAATCAATTTAAATCTAGTCTTTTTGTCATTTTTAATTTCTTGTAATAGCTTCGTTCTTGTCATAGTGAAATATATCTTTCCCACAGACTCACGAAGCTCAAAAGTCGTTCCTAAGGGAATGCAGAGCTAAAAATCGCATTGCAAGTTTTCCCGAAGCTACAAAAAGTCGTTCCTAAGGAGCGCAGCGTAAGTTTGTCGAAGCTACAAAAAGTCGTTCCCAAGGGAGCACAGTGTAAGTTTTCTGCTCAAAAGTCGTTCCAAAGGGAATGCAGAGCCAAATACCGACGAAATATAAGACGAAGCGCGAAAAGTCAATGCGAATACCGCCGAAATAGAAGACGAAGAATTTCAAAAGGCGTTCCTAAGGGGATGCAGAACTTACACCGAAAAATAAGCGGTGAAGCCAAAAAATAAACAGCAAAGTGATTTTGATGGTTCCTAAGGGGACACAGAGATTGTGTTTCAGTGTGGGTATGTGTCTTCGACATTAGCATCATTCTTCGCATCATATCATCGCATCATATCGCATAACATCACATCATACATCATATCACATCAACGACATCAATTGGAAATGAAGCCGATCTTCGGAGAATGCTTTATAAAAAATGAAAAGATGTCAATGCACAAATTAAGCTGAGAATTACAGCTTCATCGGTTCTGATGTGGAAGAAGGGATCTATTGTTTATGAAGCATTGATGTTTTTACAAAGTGTGGATGATTCTTACGAGGCATAAAACTCTTCTTTACGAAGCATGAAAAGAAGGAAAGGTGTTTTTTCGCCGAAGGCTCAAAAATGGTACGTACATAAAGTTTCATGCATCACAAAGAACTGAATTACAAACAATTCATATATTGCATTCAAATTTATAAACACCAAATATTACACACATAGTTCAGCAAATGTTACATTAATATCCTAGAAATGTTTTTACAATAGCTACTCTTCTTCCTTCAGAACTTTTTCTGCAGCTTCGTTAAGCAGTTTGGTAACAACTTCATCGACAATAGCTTCGGCCATATTAATGATTTCTATCGCTTTCTTTGTTTCCGGGTCAGCTAGGGGGTCGAACGGCTCTGGTGGAGGAGGTAGCTCAGCTGCGACAGAAAAAATCAATCAGTTCGAAGCCTCAAAAACAAATAACAAAGCTACAAGCCATTAAACAATACCTATTCGTCTCTCAAGTTCTGCGGCTTTCTCAGCTTTCTTTACTGCTTCTCGAGAATCGTGAATATCTTTTTCGCTCTTCTTCATTATTTCATGAGCCATTTCTCGGCCGCCATTGTCCCAAATATCAGTGAAAAATTTGCCGCCCAACAAATTTGCTTCGGCCGAGGGGTCCTTCATGTCGTCAACAGAGAAGGCAGCTTTTCAGCCTGGGCCAAGGTTTTAACATGTTCGCAACCCGCCTTCTCTAGGATGGCTGCAACTCCTCTCGCGCCAGAGAAGGCGCAGACGTCCCCACGATCACTTAAGATTTCTTCAAAAGCTTCGGCTTCACCACTGATCCACTCGATAACGCCCTCAGGGTCGCCTAGTATAAAGTTGTCTTCATTTGAGTAGGTGCCCACGTTGGCGAATCTAGTCTTCATCTTTTTCACGCACCCCACAGATTTTTCAAAACACTTTTCCTTCGATGCGCGAAGCTCTGCAACTGTCTTTTCAAAATAATTTTTCTAGTATTCGCTGGCATCTCGATCAGCTTTAGCAACAGCGCATTTTACTTTGGCCTCAGCTAATTGTCTCTGAAGATCTTCAATTTCACTCTTCTGGGCCTCTGCTTGAGCTTTGGAACTGGTTTCGTCTTCTTTTATTTTGTTTACCAATGAAATTAATATTTTATCCTTTTCAAGGCCTTCGTTCCTTAGTTCAATTACCTCTGACCGAAGGTTGTTCAGAGCTATTGTACACCCTTCATCTTCGATATTTTTCTGTGCCCTGAGGGCATTGCTAAGGATCAAGCCCTGCAAGAGGAGTATAGTATTAAGCATAAATAAATAATCCATTTTCAAATACAAAAATTGATTTTCATACCTTTATGCTATTATATGCTAAACTGTTAGCTAATTCATCCTTCGACAATACTGAGAGGCCATCTTCTAACTTCGGGAATCCGAAGCTTCTTCCTATCTCCCGGCTGACGGATATCTCTTTGTTATCCGGGAGACAGTATAAAAAAATCTTCTTCTCCGCTGCCATTAAACACCAGTGCCCCCTTCGGGTATTTCAGTTTTTGGGCATAATGGTGAGCTTCTCGTTTTTCTTTCGAAGAAAGCATCTTTCTTGAAGCATGGTGGATGATATAATCAATGCTCTCTTCCAAAGCTTCGGGAGCAGGAGTAGCAACCTTTTCAGGCGAAGTTTGCTCTGAGGTTTTTTCTACTGTTGCTTTCTCTTCAATTTCTGAAGGTTTTTTCTGGGCAAGCTCTGAAGGCCTAGCTTCGGCACTAGCTTGGCTTGCTGCAGCTTCAATTTCGGTCGGCTTTGTTTCAGCTTCGGTTTGCATTTTTGAAGCCTCAGCAATCTTCCTTGAAGGAGTAGAGCTTAAAGCCTTTACTGTTTCTAGCACGTCTAGTACATTTTCCATCCTTCTTCTTTTCGGAGTTGTCGCAAGACTTTTTTGTGCCTTCGGCACTGTTACTTCCGCCGAAGGGCTTAAAATTTCTAACATTTTTGTTCCTTCAGTTTTTGGCTCTTCGGCCTTATCTTTACCAGTCTTTGACTCAGCTTGCTCGGCTGAGGGCGCCTTCGGCATGGTAGGCGGTTCTTCAGCCTTCTGTGTAGGAGGAATGGGCTCCTTTGGTTCAGTAGCTGAAGAAGTCTCCCCGCCAAACTCAGGTACCACGGCTGACTCAATATAACGTGGCCGGTGGGTAAGGACTTTCAACTTTTTGCTCTTCGGCGCAGGCTCATCTGGAGTGGCCGAAGCAGCAACTTTCCTCTTCTTTCCCCGTCCCCGCAGCGGGTAGCAGTAGTCGGGGTAAACAAAACCAATGGCATCAAAAACTCTGTTTAATCTCTTTTTTCCCCGGCTCCCGAAGGATGTGGATAAGGCATTATCTTCTGCTTTGGAATACGACCCAAGCAGTCATCACTTGTAGCTTCGATACATTTCAGCCAGTCATCATTCGGTTCATTAAATTTATCTCCGTATCTGAAGGTGTATTTCAGTCGAACTAGCTCACCTTCGCTAGACTTGGTGACAGTCTCCTTAGGCATTTCCCAGCTCTCTACAAGTGGCCATACTCTGAAGGCTATATGCTCCTGAATTAAATCTCTTGTACCAATAAAAAAGCAAACAGTATCGAAAGCCTTTTGGCATGCTTCGGCAGCTTCGTCAATCTCAACCTTTGGCCTTCGAAGGCCGAAGCGGGACCAAATGGGGCGCATAATAACTTCTTTAATATCTTCCCTTGACTTCAAGTCATTCTTCACGTAAAACCATTCCTCCACCCATGCTCTAGGCCACCTTTTTCTGTATGTTGGCACCGGATAGCTTGCGTTGGGGCAGGCAGTAAATCCATAATAGCCAAAGTTATTGTGATATTGTTCCTTGCCCATGGCCTTCGTCTCATATGCAAGTTCATGCATACTGCAGAAACATTTCGCGCTTGGCTCCACTCCCTGGCTTCTCACAGCCCAGACAAAAATTCCCATTCTAATAATAGCTTCGGGGGTTATCTGATGAAGGAAGATCTGATAAATTTTCAACACTTCGACCACAAACCTGCTCAATGGAAACCGAAGCCCAGCTTTGAAGAAGCTTTGGTAAATCACAACCTCGTCTTCCTCAAGGGCAGGGACGGTGTTGTATCCACCAACTCTCACAATATACATATCTCGAAAGTATCTTCCTCTCATGCTCTCAAGGTGATTTTGTTTGATGGTCGATTTTCCGAAAATCGAATGACTTGGCCTCCAGGGCCGGTCCTCAGAATCTTCACCCCCACTTTCAGCATCATAACTATCACTGTCACCAGTATCTTCAGACAGGCCCTCCAATATCTCTTTTGTAATCTTCTCTGTATTTGATTTTGCCATCGATTCTAAAAACCCAGCTATATAAGGATTCACAGCCTTCTTCTGCTCAAAGAGCTTCTCCTCTTCGGTTAGCTTCGTCTCAGCAGCGACTTTCTTGTCTTGAGACATCTTTTCTTCGGAAATGGCGAAAATGTGTCCTTCAAACCGAAGCTTAGAAAGCTTGAGAAACTAAGCAAGCGTTGGTGAGCAAGAGCTATAAAATTGAGCAAACAAAGCAAGTGGCACAAATAGTGTACCAAATGTGGTCAGGGTGAGTTCTTATTTATATGCTCGGCGCATCCCTAGTTGGAGGGTCCCGTCTGTCATTGACTGTTGCTATTCTAGCAAAAGGAAGGTGTTTTTCGGACCTTCGGCTTAAGGCCTTCGTCCATGTCACAGTCTGAATTCGTTATCTTAAACAAATTAATACTATGAGGGGCTACTATTGGGGGCCTTCGTCCTCCGAAGGTCCTAAAAACGTAATTTAACAACATCTTCCAAGTATGGCTTATGGACAAGTACCTTCGGACTCAGGATAAAAGCATACACGATGGGAGGAGCATGGTCATGACGAAGGTTGCCGTTGCTCCGAAGCTACGCTCAAGGGAGCTTCGTCTCAATCGCAGAAAAAGGAATCGACTTAAAGGGGAAAAGGCTATCCAGTCCTCATAGATTTTTCTATAAGTCAATAATAAATGTAAAGGGCATGAATGTAATTTCTCACAGGCTGCGTCCTGTGCCTATAAATAGATAAACAGTACCCCCGTACTGTTCACGCTGACTGATATTCACTCGTGCGTCACGCTTGTACTTTTTTTCCTTCTGTCAAGTCAAAGGTACATATGTAATTCAATATTGTCTTTATTTTTCCATGTTAATATAATGAGGATGAATTGATAATGTTATTTGATCGTTCATGTTGTTTCATATATTTCATATACTTCTTCTTTTATTAATATATACCACGATGAAGAAGGTATGTCTTCCATGACCTTCTTCTGAAGATCATTATATCCTAAGGGAGATAATGCTTCGAAGGACGAAGGGCATTAACATTTAACATTCTGTGTTGCCTTGTTCTTGATTCATAGCATTTGAGAACAAGTCCCCAATAGTTAACTCCTGTCGGCCCTGACACAGGCCGACAAGAATAAGTTAACTCCCGTCGGTCCTGACACAGGCCGCGTGGATTAGCTTATTCCCATCGGTCTTTGCTCTGGCCGACGGGGAATACTGTTTTAAGAGCGCAGCGGAGAGCCCGCGCGGGCTCATTTCTCTGCTCTTGCATTTCAAACCTCCGCCAGGAGCCCGACCGCCGCCGGCCGCCCCCCCACCGCCACCGCCGGCCCCCACCGTCCCTCACGACGGCCACCGCCCCCACCAGCAAACACCGCCGCTGTCGCCCTCGAACACCTCCCGGAGCGCCGTTGCCGCCCCCGACCGCCTCCCCGAGCGTCGCCGCCCACGTCGTTGAGGTATATACATGCGTGTAAATATGTGTAGATGTAAATGCGAGTGTGATTGTTAAATATGTGTGTAGATGTTTATATTCGTTGGTTTTTATGGACGACGGGAGTTAACTTTTATGTGATTAGAGTTAGTTTAATATCACATGTGATTAGAGTGTGATTAGAGTTAGTTTAATATCACATGTGTGGCTTGATGTTAGGTAAGTATTAATTCTATTATTATAGTATATTTAACTTATGCTATTGAATTGTTGAATTTGATGTTATTTATTGATTTGATTTAACTTATAATATTAGGATGTATGAAGGGGTTTCGATACTGATAAATTTGATGTTATTTATGTATATATATAGTTTTACTACTTACCTATAGATGTATGTGTGACGTGTAGAAACATGATTGTCTCACACACACTCTTTAATCGTACACACAACCGCAATAATGGGTGATAGACATGATTGGATGTATGAAGGTTTCAAGAAGGGTGGGTGTCACACAAGTGAATGGTTTGCCAAGACGCAAATGTTTCTGGACCATGCAACTGCTTTGTCACAAATAGATAATATTAGGTGTCCATGCAATAAATGTAGAAATATGACGAGCCACACCAAGAGGCAAGTCACACTACACCTGTTCTCACATGGTTTCGTGCCTGTTGGGGGCTTGTTCTCAAATGCTTCGGATTAAGAACAAGGCAACATGAAAGGTGTTAAACGTTAAGGCCCTTCGTCCTATCGAACATCACTCCCCATCGGGAATAATGAGTTCCGGACGAAGGTCACAAGAAACATACCTTCGTAAATTCAGCATGTAATAACGAAGGACTCATAAAAAACATGGAATGTAAATCATGGAATCATTTCTATTTTATTAATACAAAGGAATAGAAATGATTATGAATTACAAATGTACCTTCGGTCCTGAGAGAAGGTAAAAAGTACAAGCGTGACGCAAAATGCCAAGTCAGCGTGAACAGTACGGGAGTACTGTTCATCTATTTATAGATGCGGGACGCAGCCCACATGAAATTACATCCATGTCCATTACATTTGTTAATAGCCTACGGAAATCAGTCAAGGTCCACGCAGTCTTTTCATCTTTAAGTCGGTTCCCCCCTCAGCAATTGCGCCGAAGCTCTCCTGCGCACAGCTTCGCCTGCGCTCGTCCTTCGTCTGGTTCAAGCTTCGTCCCGACCGTGCTTCATATTCATAGTTCTGAGCCCGAAAACACCTGCTCACATAATCCACTTGGAAAACATTGTCAAACCATGTTTTTGAGGACCTTCGGAGGACGAAGGCCCCCAACAGTAGCCCCTCGCAATATTAATTTGTTTGACAATAAATTCAGATTGCGATATGGACGAAGGCCTTAAGCCGAAGGTCCGAAAAAACACCTTCCCTTTGCTAGAATAGCAATATTCACTGACAAGCGGGGTCATTTAATTTTCAACGCCCTGGGCGTATAAATAAGAGCACACCGCCAACTCATTTGGTACGCATACTTGCCTTTTGCTTCGGCCCACTAAAATTTTTAGCGCTTGTTCATTAGGATTTGCTGTTCTTTTTGATTTCGAAGCTTCGGCCTCGGGAACAATTTTTATCGTTCTCGAAGATGTCTGAAGGCAAGAAAACCCCTGCTGAGATGAAACTGAAGATCCCTGCTGATACGAAGCTGAGTCTCGAGGAGGAGAAGAATCTGGGGTTCCTGATAGCGATGGCAGAGACCAATACAGAGAAAATCACGAAGGAGATTCTCGAAGGTTTGTCCGAGGATACTGATGACAGCGACAGCTTTGATGTGGAAAGTGGTGGGGAAGAGACCGAAGATCGACCGTGGCGACCAAGTCACTCAGTTTTTGGGAAGACGACCATCAAGCAGAGTCACATTGATAATATGAGGGGGCGATATTTCCGAGACATATCTATTGTGAGAGCTGATGCCGGGGAAAAGACTTCTCCCACCCCCGAAGAGAATGAAGTTGTGATTTTCCGAAGCTTCCTCAGGGCTGGGCTTCGATTCCCCCTGAGCAATTTTGTTGTTGAGGTACTGAAAACATTCCAAGTCTACCTTCATCAACTCACTCCCGAAGCTATTATAAGAATGGGGATTTTTGTCTGGGCTGTACGAAGTCAAGGTTTGGAACCGAATGCTAAAAGCTTCTGTAACATTCATGAGTTATTATACGAGACGAAGCCCTGGGGAAAGGAGCAATACCACAACAACTTCGGGTGCTACAGCTTCGGTGCCCGCTCCGGGTCAAGCTGCCCTGTGCCAACCTTTCGGAAGAGGTGGCCCGGAGCCTGGATGACTGAATGGTTTTATGTAAAAAATGATCTAACAGCTCAAGAGAATGTGAAGAGTATTATTATGCACCCGATCTGGCAACGCTTCGGCCTTCGAAGGCCGAAGGTCGAAATGGACGAAGCCGCCGAAGAATGTCAAAGAGCCTTCGGGGTAGTCTGCTCGTTTATTGGGACAAGGGACTTGGTCCAAGAACACATTGCCTTCAGGGTATGGCCACTTGCAGAAAAGTGGGAAATGCCGAAGGAAACCATCAAAGAGTCCGACGAAGGCGGACTAGTCAGATTAAAGTATACATTCAAATATGCAGATAAATTTATTGAACCTGATGATGACTGGCTGAAAAGTATTGAAACATTAAGTGATGAATTACTTGGGGCATATTCGAAGGCTGAAAATACTGCTCTATCAGCAGCCTTCGGAGGCCGAAAAAAGAAGAGACTGAACCGAGTGTTTGATGCAGTCGGGTTCTTCTACCCTGATTATTGCTATCCCATCCGAAGGCAAAAAAGGAAAAACATAACCTCTGAAAAAGAAGAAGCTGGAACCGCTCCTAGCGAGCCAGAACCAAAAGGAAAAAGGTTGAAGGTCCTCACACACCGACCACGCTATATTGAACCAGCTTCGGTGCCTGAGTTTACTGGAGAAGCCTCTTCGGCCGCCGAAGCTGAACAGCCAACCTTGCTGCCAGAAATTGCAGAAATGGCCGAAGCACCATTGACAGAGAAAATGAAGGAAGCGAAAAATCTGACTAAGGAAAAAACATCAGAAATTTTTAGTCCTGTAGTAAATGTCGAAGCAGCAAAAAGCCAAAAGGGTCCAATGGTAACCCCAAAAAGGAAGAGAATGGTAAATGTACTAGATGTCTTGGAGACAATTAAATCTTCAAGCACAACTCCAAAAAAGAGTGCTGAAATTGCTGAAGCTTCCTCTGAAACTCCGACGCAACAAGCTGAAGCTGAAGCTGGGCCTTCAGAGCCCTTCAAGGAACAAACTTTGGAAGCCGAAGCAGTTAAAATACCAGAACCAATTTTAATTGAAGAAACTGACACTGCCATCCCCGAAGCGCCTGCCAGCATGTGTGATTACATCATACGACACGCTTCGGGGAAAAAATTATCTGAAGAAGAAATTAATGAAGCTAACCATTATGCAAAGGAGTTAAAATATCCAAAGGGGGCAGTAATATTCAATGGGACAAATGAAGACGATTTTTTATACTGCCTGCCTGACAACAAAGAGCTCTCTGTCTGCCGAGAAATGGCCAGGAGTATTGGTTTCCCGAAGCTTGAATCTGGATTAAGCGCCATGACGAAAGAAGATCTCGCAGACAGTCTTGCGTACAACAGCCTGAAGGTACGGGAATTTAACGCTTGAAAAGAGAACCCCCTTATTTTTTACGCAACTCGTTCCTTTTTTCTTATATGAATTCTTCTTCGTATAGGGCCTGATCCTAAGCAACGCGCTAAGAGCGCAAAAGAGCGCCGAAGATGAAAGTTATGAAATTGCATTTAATAATTTACGCTCTGAAGTTATCAAACTGAGAAACGAAGCTTTGGAAAAAGATAAAATTCTGCTTACATTGGTAGATAAAGTGAAAAAAGACGAAGCTGCTTCAAGGGCCCAAACCGAAGCCCAAAAACGGGAGATTAAAGAACTTCAAAAACAGCTGGCTAGAGCTAAAGAGGAGCGCGCGCTTGAGGAAACGAAACGAGAACTTAGTGATTTTATGGTCGGTAAATTGGAATCAAGAGTTAAGGAGCTTCGGTCATCTCAGGGGAAATGCTATGTTAAATCTATAGAATGTGTGAATAAAATTAAAGCCAGCTTTGCCAGCGTCGGCGCCTTTTCCAGCGAAGAAAATTTTTCTCGAGGCAATCCCGAAGATCCGTTGGAATGGATTAGCCATGAAGCAGAAGCCTTCGAAGAGATTCTGAACAGTCGCGGCGATATCTGCGCTTTTTCGGGCGCCAGAGGAGTTGCTTCTGTCTTAGAGAAGAAAGGTTGCGATCATGTAAAATTTCTAGCTCAGTCCGAAGCTGCCTTATCTTCCGAAGACATTAAGGACCCCTCGGCCGAAGCAAGCGTGGTTGGCGGTAAATTTTTTACGGATATCTGGAACGACGGCGGCCGAGAAATGGCGCAAGAGATCATCCAAAAAAGCGAAAAAGGCATACATGATGCTAGAAAAGTAGCAGAAGCTGCCGAAGGGAGTACGGAGCCTGAAAGACAATTAGGTACCAATTAGTCATTCTTGTTGCGTTGTAATTTTCATTTCAAACTCTGCACATTGTTTGCGATAGTGACGAAGAAATGTTCTCTTCCCTCGGCAGCTGCTGGGTCAACTGCCGACCCTTACACAAAAGGAGATGAAGAAATCAAACAAATGGCCGAAGCTATCATGGACAAAGTTGTTGATCAACTTTTAAATGAAGTCGCCGAAGCAGTATTAAGAGAGGACTAGATGCTGCTAGAAAAACATTTAAATTGTGATCTATGTAATATTTTGTACATTTGGATGTAATATTCAAGTTTCTTTTCATTATTCAATTCTTCACGATGCATGAAACTCTATATACATACCTTTTTGAGCCTTCGGCGAAAAAACACCTTCCCTTCTTTTCGTGCTTCGTGAAGAAGGCATTCTTCGTTAAAATTATTCTGATGGATCACATCCATGCTTCGTGAAATCATTATCCGAAGCTATACTCCGTAGCTATACAATCTCAATATTGATCTGATAAAGCTCGCCCATGTTTCATAGAAATATTCTCCGAAGCTGTAATCCGAAGCTATACAATTTCGATATCACTTTCTCGGAGCATCCTTTCGAAGGTTGAGAGTGTCACTTTCTTTTGCCAAATGCAATATGATGTATGATGTTTATGTTATGCAAAATGATGTGATGATGTTATGCTATGCATGTGACATTTGTTCCGAAGATACTCATAAAATATATTCATAAGCTCTGCATTCCCTTAGGAACGTCTTTGGAGCTTCTTCGTCTTTTACTTAGACGATCTCAGCGTTGACTTTTCGCTGTAAGCCTCCCTTAGGAGCTTCTTCGCCCTTTACTTAGGCGGTATCAGCGTTGACTTTTCGCTGTAAGCCTCCCTTAGGAGCTTCTTCGCCCTTTACTTAGGCGGTATCAGCGTTGACTTTTCGCTGTAGGCTCTGCATTCCTTTAGGAACGACTTCTGAGCAGAAAACTTACACTGCGCTCCCTTTGGAACGGCTTTTTGTGACCTTGCAAACTTACTCTGCGTTCCTTAGAACGGCTTTCTGTTACTCCGAAGGATTTCTAATTCGAAGGTCCTCCTTGGTAACGGAAAAAATTTTAAGCTTCAGCAACTTAAGCTTGTGGAGCAAATAGATCTTCCTCGTGGAGAACAACGAAATTATTACATGAAAACTATCAATGTTTTTTGTTTCGCAGAAAATAAAACTGAAAAGGAAAGACTGCTATCAAAGGTAGGATATGTATCAATAAATGTGCTTCGACTCTGGCACAGTGCTGTTGACTGTGCGAGCTTCGGACTGTTCTCTGAAGTCCCTCTGATGTGGAGCGTGTTGATTCCCTTCTGGCTGTTGACCTTGCTGTAATGGAGGTGGAGGCGGAAGCTGCTGCCAGGAAGCTTGAGGTTGACTTGCCGAAGCTACAGAAGCTGCAGGGTGGTTGTCTATGTATTGTGGGACATAAGGCGGATGATACGAAGCAGTATGCATGACCTGCTTCGGCTGAGCTTGTTGAGATGCAGCTTCGGCAATCTCCTTTTGCTTCTGGATTGTAATATGGCACGACCTAGTGGTATGGCCCTTGCCTTCTCCACAGAACAAGCAAAACAGTCTCCTTGGCTGATCTCCGAATCTTCCGCCGAAGCCCCTGGCGCCTCTGCCTCTTGGAGCTGGTGGCCGGAAGGAAGTTTGTTGTTGCCCCGAAGCCTGTGATGAGCATTGTGGTCTATTCTGACTCCCCTTATCATCATTCTGAGTGTTGTGGATAGATCGAACATGTCTCGGGTAGTATCTTCCTCCGAAGCCCCTGGTCATTTCAGAAAATCTGAAGGCCTCCTCCCTTCTCTGACGAAAGTCATTGTCAGCACGAATGTACTCATCCATCTTTTGGAGCAATTTCTCCAGGGTCTGAGGGGGCTTTCTAGCAAAGTATTGAGCTGCAGGCCCAGGACGAAGCCCCTTGATCATGGCTTCGATAACAATTTCATTGGGCACCGTTGGTGCCTGCGCCCTCAATCGTAAAAACCTTCGGACATACGCCTGAAGGTACTCTTCGTGATCCTGAATACACTGGAACAGGGCTTGAGCTGTGACCGGCTTCGTCTGAAATCCTTGAAAGCTGGTCAGTAACATATCCTTCAGCTTCTGCCATGAAGTTATTGTTCCTGGCCGAAGGGAGGAATACCAAGTCTGAGCAACATTCCTGACAGCCATAACGAAAGACTTCGCCATGACTGCAGCATTGCCCCCGTACGAAGACACCGTTGCTTCATAGCTCATCAAGAATTGCTTCGGGTCGGAGTGACCATCAAACATAGGGAGCTGGGGTGGCTTATAGGATGGAGGCCAAGGTGTAGCCTGCAGCTCAGCAGACAGAGGAGAAGCATCATCAAAAACAAAATTTCCCTGATGGAAATTATCATACCAGTCATCTTCGTTGACGAAGCCCTCCTGATGAAGGTCTTTCTGATGAGGCTTTCTGTTCTGCTCATCGTGAGTAAGATGGCGGACTTCCTCAGAGGCTTCGTCTATCTGCCTTTGCAATTCAGCTAGGCGGGCCATCTTCTCCTTCTTCCTTTGTACTTGTTGGTGTAGCATCTCCATATCCCTGATTTCTTGGTCTAGCTCTTCTTCCTGAAGTGTCGGGCTGACAGCCTTTCTCTTCTGGCTTCGGGCCTCCCGAAGAGAGACGGTATCCTGGTTGTGGTCCAACGGTTGCAGTGCTGAAGCTCCAGTCGCTGAAGCTTTCTTCGGCGCCATAGCTTCCGAAGTTGGTCAAAAAAGCTCGAAGTGGAAGTGAGTTCACCGGAGGTGGGCGCCAATGTTGGGGGCTTGTTCTCAAATGCTTCGGATTAAGAACAAGGCAACATGAAAGGTGTTAAACGTTAAGGCCCTTCGTCCTATCGAACATCACTCCCCATCGGGAATAATGAGTTCCGGACGAAGGTCACAAGAAACATACCTTCGTAAATTCAGCATGTAATAACGAAGGACTCATAAAAAACATGGAATGTAAATCATGGAATCATTTCTATTTTATTAATACAAAGGAATAGAAATGATTATGAATTACAAATGTACCTTCGGTCCTGAGAGAAGGTAAAAAGTACAAGCGTGACGCAAAATGCCAAGTCAGCGTGAACAGTACGGGAGTACTGTTCATCTATTTATAGATGCGGGACGCAGCCCACATGAAATTACATCCATGTCCATTACATTTGTTAATAGCCTACGGAAATCAGTCAAGGTCCACGCAGTCTTTTCATCTTTAAGTCGGTTCCCCCCTCAGCAATTGCGCCGAAGCTCTCCTGCGCACAGCTTCGCCTGCGCTCGTCCTTCGTCTGGTTCAAGCTTCGTCCCGACCGTGCTTCATATTCATAGTTCTGAGCCCGAAAACACCTGCTCACATAATCCACTTGGAAAACATTGTCAAACCATGTTTTTGAGGACCTTCGGAGGACGAAGGCCCCCAACAGTGCCAGACTATAAGGTCCGGTATCTCCACGGTGAAGATGTTGAACGAGCAACAGAAGTACAAGTTGATGACGGTGAAGATGTTGATAGGCTGGACCAGATGCTTGAGGATCTGCAGCCTGAACTGGCCCCAAATTATCATGATTCACCTACACCGGAGGTTCAGAAGTTCTGCGGCCTCCTCAAAGCGTCAGAAGACCTTTCAATATGACCGCTGCGTCGTATTCATGTTGGCCTGTCATTGCCATACCGTACAACCTTCCACCTGCTCTTTGCATGAAATATGAGTTTATGTTCCTATGTCTTGTTATACCTGGGCCTGAGCATCCTGGCGTACGCCTCAACGTGATGCTTCAACCACTGATTGAAGAGTTAAAGAAGCTATGGCAAGGAGTGGAAGCCTATGACTGCTTCAAGAAGCAGAAATTTAATCTCCGTGTTGCGTATTTGTTCTCGGTTCATGATTTTATGGCGTATGGTATTTTCTCTGAATGGAGCGTGCATGGTAGATTGACGTGTCCTTATTGTGCTAAAGATACAGAATGTTTTCGTCTTAGTGCTGGTGGCAAGATATGTTACTTTGATTGTTATAGATGTTTTCTACCCTTCAATCACCTCTTCAGAAGGCAGAGAAAGGAGTTTAGGAAGGGCACTATCGTCACGAAGGGACCGCCCAAGTGACGTAGTGGGATAAAAATTACAGAAGAGCATAGGAAACTTGTCCTAGACGATAGTGGGAAAAGGTATCAAGGTTTTGGTGAGGAGCATAACTGGACTCACATATGTGGCTTGTGGGAGCTTCCTTATGCTAAGTCATTGATTTTGATGCACAACATCGACGTCATGCATCAAGAGAGTAACTTTTGCCAAGCCCTCATAAATACATGCATGGATTTCCCTGATAAAACGAAAGACAATGACAAGGCACGCATGGACTTAGCAGTGATATGTGATCGTCCAACCCAAGTGCTTAGAGAAAACGGAGGCAAACCAAAAGCTGACTATTGTCTGAAACCTAAGCAACAGAAAGAAGTGATGAAGTAGATGAAGGATATTAAATTCCCCAATGGTTATGCTGCTGGTTTTAGAAGATCTTTGAACTTGAAGACAATGAAGATGAATGGACTGAAGAACCATGACTTCCACATAATTATGGAAAGGCTCATGCCTGTAATGTTTCATGGGTACATTTCCGATGCTGTGTGGAAAACGTTAGCTGAAGTTAGCTATTTCTACAGACAGTTGTGTGCTAAAGAAAACAGAAGAGATGTGATGGAACAACTGGAGAAAGAGGCACCGGTGCTTTTGTGCAAATTGGAAAAAATATTTCCATCGGGTTTCTTCAATCCTATGCAGCATCTCTTTATACATCTTCCATAAGAGGCTAAGGTCGGTGGTCCTGTTCAGTACAGGTGGATGTTTCATATAGAAAGAGCATTAAAGAAGCTTAGAGCAATGGTGGGCAATAAGGCAAGAGTTGAAGGATGTATTGCGGAACAATTTAAACTGAAGGAGGTAGCACACTTCACAAGTTGTTACTTTGCAGAAGAACATAATGTATTTGCTCAAAAGAAGAGGTACCATGATGATGAACGAGAGATGCCTCCGTGTAGTGATCTTTCGATTTTTCAGAGAAACGACAAAGTCGTTGGTCCACCCAAGTCATATCACCTTACTATGGAAGAACGGAAGTTTGCTTTACTGTACATGTTCACGAATATGCCTGAGGTGGAGAAATACTTTGTGTAAGACTTATTTTCTTAAATTGTTCATATGTGAATTAGTTTATGTTATCAAATATCTCATGTCATACAATAATATTTGACAGCGAGTTTGATGAACAAAACATGAGGTGTCTCGGTAGGCCAATAGCGAGAGACATAGACAAATTGCGACGCGATGGTATGCATGGGCGACCTAATTTCATTATGTGGCTTCGGGACCGTGTAAGTCTCAATTATGTGGCTCCGAGACCTAATTTTAGTTAACTAATATTATAGAATTTGCTAATGCTTTGTGGCATAATTGACAGTTTGGGGAGGAAATGAATTTGAATGATGACTTACGTCAGTTATCTATTGGAAGCGTAACTGCCAAAAGCTATGGACGTTACGACGCCAATGGATATCACTTTCGTTCAAGCATTTTCGAATCAAGTCATCCTATGGCTGCCACTCAAAATAGTGGAGCCGTTACTAGGGCAACTGACATGGAAGGACACGAAGCCTGCTATTACGGGAAAATCAAAATATAATCGAGATTACATTTGCTGGAAATAAGCCTTTAGCGCTAGTTTTCTTTGAGTGTAAATGATATGACCCGAAGTATTATAGGACCGAATTTGGGATGACACATATCCAACCTGAAAAATTGCTTCAAGGACACGACACGTATATCCTTGCCCATCATGCAGACCAAGTTTATTTCTCGACATATCCATGTAAAAAGTTGTCTACATGGAGGGTTGTGTACAATGTAAATCTCCGCGAACGCCTATACACTCCTGGTGAGGATGAATATCAATTTGGTCACCTTGAGCAGATTGATGAGGTGTTTCAAGAAGAAGAGTTGCCAACTAGTTTCATATTGATCCTGCACCGGCATTAGATTCACTAGTTGCAGACGTTACCGACTTAACTTTTCCCGTGAGACGGAGAAGACAACCTGTTAGGAGAAAAGTTACATGGCGACCTCTACATAGAAGAGAACAAATAGATCCTTTAGAAGTTATTTTGTTCTTTCATTTGTTTCTAATTTTTAAGGATTATGTCATTTTTTATGCACTAATGAATAATTTCTTATTTTTGATGCAGGATGCCGCCAAAGTCAAAGAAGTCAGTGAAGGGGTTGTTCAAGGGCCTGGGCCTATTTCAGGGTAGTTCTTCGAGCAGCAGCAGACGTCGAGAGCTGTTGAGCGTTGTACATGGAGATGAGGTAACATATCTTGTACAAATAAATTTGTTTACATATTTACTTGTATGAAAGAGACACCTAAGATATCTTGTACAAATAAATTTGTTTACATGTTTATAAATAAATCTTGAGTTGTATGTACCAGGATGAGCAGCACATTGAGGAGCAGCACAATGAGGAGGAGCAGCACAATGAGGCTGAGCAGCACAATGAGGAGGTGGAGCACGCGACATGGGACTAGGCCGCGCAGCATCACCAGCCATGGGACCAGTGGGACCACCAGAGAGAGCAGCAACAGGCGTGGGACCAGTGGGGACAATAGGCCGAACCGGCTGACAACCCGATGGATGATGGCTCAGGAGGCTCTTCAGGGACACGCACACGTCGCTCAAGAAAAAGCCACTCAGTAAAGCCTCGTCACGCGATAGAGCGAGAGGCTGATAGGATCTTAATCATGCCTCATGGAGATCGGTGAGTGTAATATATTAACTTATCTCATATAACTATTATGTGTATTGTTAATGTTTTTGTGTAATGCAGGAATTGGGAGGACCTATCCTTTGACGGCTGTTGGGGGTCTGCTTCGTCGCCGAAGGTCCTGTCAGAAGAAACACCTTCAGAAACTAGAACAGGAACAATGCAGAAGCTACCAATCAGGGAGCTTCGTAGCGTACTTCCAGATGCACCGACTTAAAGATGAAATGACCAATCGGCCCATGATAACCTGTGTTATGATTGTAATCATTTGTAGAGGACATGAATGTAAATTCACACAGGCTGCACCCTGTGCCTATAAATAGGTGAACAGTACCCCTGTACTGTTCACGCTTTCGCATCTTACTTTTACCTTTGCCTTCTGTCAAGCTCAAGGTACAAATGTAATTTGATATTGCTCTCATGTACTCATGATTATTTAATAATAGATATTTATATTATGATGTCATATAATTGTTTATGTTGTTTTCCTATGTTTCATAAGCTTCATCCTCTGTTTATACATGTCATACTTATGAAGGTATGTCCTTCATAACCTTCGTCCGAAGATCGTTATATCCTAAGGGAAATAATGCTTCAAATGACGAAGAACGTTAACCTTTAACCTATTCTTTGTGTTGCCTTGTTCTTAATTCATAGCATTTGAGAACAAGTCCCCAACATTGGCGCCCACCTCCGGTGAACTCACTTCCACTTTTGAGCTGATGGCTTCATTCAACAATCAAGTCGTAGCACCTTTGGCTACGAAGCTGGTGCTCCCAATAACAGGCGGCTCAAGTTCACAGTCGGCTAACAAGAAGCAGAAGAAGGAAGCACAGAGAAGGGTGCAGCATGTTGGGGTGCAGGGACCCTTCATCAAGTCAAAATGGTCCCACATCCCAATCACCTTCTCCCAGGAGGACCTTCAGCTCAAAGATTACCCTCACAATGATGCTATGGTCATATCTTGTGTCATCAAGGGATTTCTGGTCCACAATGTTCTGGTTGATACAGGCAGTGCAGCGGATATCATATTTGCTAAGGCCTTCAGACAGATGCAAGAGCCAGAAGACAAGATTCATGATGCTACACACCCTCTTTGTGGCTTCGGAGGAAGGCAGATTGCAGCACTCGGCAAAATCACGATGCCAGTGACCTTCGACTTCATCCATAATACAAGGACTGAACAAGTTGTGTTTGACATTGTTGATATGGAATACCCCTACAATGCAATCATTGGTCATGGGACACTTAATGCTTTCAAAGCAATACTTCATCCAGCATATCTATGCATGAAGATACCTTCAGAACAAGGGCCCATTGCTGTTCATGGGAGTCAGGAAGCCGCTAGGAAAGCCGAAGGAAATTGGACAGATTCAAAAGCAATTCATAACATAGATGGAGTCGAAGCATGTGAATAGTACAAATACAAAAGAGAGAAGGCTGCTTCGGTGGATCAGCCGAAGCCTATGCTCCTATGTGAAGACATAGTAGAGCAAAAAGTACTGCTAGGGTCTCAGCTATCTGAAGACAAAGAGAAAAATTTGATAAGATTTTTATTCAACAACAAAGATGTCTTTGCTTGGTCAGCCAATGATCTCTATGGTGTCAACAGAGATGTGATTGAACATTCACTCAATGTGGACCCATCCTTCAGGCCAAGAAAGCAAAGGCTTCGGAAAATGTCTGATGATAAAGCCGAAGGTGCTCAGAATGAAGTAAAAAAGACTTCTCAGTGCTGGTGTCATCAGAGAGGTAAAATATCCAGAGTGGCTAGCCAATACTGTTATGGTGAAGAAGGCCAATGGCAAATGGAGAATGTGTATTGACTTCATAGATCTTAACAAGGCCTGTCCAAAGGACGAATTTCCATTACCAAGAATAGACTCTCTTGTAGATGCAGCAGCTTCTTTAGAGCTTATGAGTCTGCTGGATTGCTACTCAGGATATCATCAAATATGGATGAAGAAGGAGGATGAGCCGAAGACTAGCTTCATAACTCCCAGTGGCACCTATTGCTATCTTCGGATGCCTAAGGGGCTCAAGAATCTTGGAGGAAGCTTCAGCAGAATGACAGCCAAGGTCCTTCATTCCCAGATAGGCAGAAATGTGCTAACATACGTTGATGATATCATAGTAAAAAGCTCGAAGCAAGAAAATCACATTACTGATCTGCAAGAAACATTTGCTAATTTCAGGCAAGCTGGCCTGAAATTAAATCCAGAAAAATGTGTCTTTGGAGTGAAGAAGGGTAAGTTCCTTGGCTGTTTAGTTTCAACGAAGGGGATTGAAGCTAACCCAAGCAAGATCGAAGCTATCCTTCGGATGGAGCCACCAAGCACAAAGAAGGGGGCCCAACGGCTGACAGGAAGACTGGCATCATTGAATAGATTCATATCTAGATTAGCAGAAAGAAACTTGCCATTCTTTGAAATACTAAAGTCAGCCGAAGTTTTTCAATGGGGCCTAGCTCAACAGAAAGCCTTCGAAGAGCTGAAGCAATACTTGATTGATCTAACAACATTAACTCCACCTGCGCTAGGGGCTCCATTACTATTGTATGTGGCAGCTCGCACTCTGCAGTGAGTGCGGCGCTTGTACAGGAGAAGCTTGAAGGACAAATTAAAAAGAAAGCCCCAGTATACTTTGTCTCTGAAATTCTAAGTTTATCAAAGAAAAACTATACAGAATTGGAGAAGGTGTTGTATGATGTGTTAATGGCCTCCAATAAGCTTCGGCATTATTTTCAAGCATACCACATAATTGTTCCTTCATCACAACCTCTGAAGGATATCATGAGGAACAGAGAAGCTACTAGAAGGATTGAAAAGTGGGCTGCGGAGCTTAACGAATTCAGTATTGACTATGTGCATAAATCCTCAATTCAGTCCTAGGCGTTAGCAGACTTCATTGCTGATTGGACGCGAGGGGCTCAGGTAGAAGAAGCAAATAAATATGCCGAAGCTTGGACAGTGTTCTGCGATGGTTCCTGGGGAACCTTCGGTGCAGGTGCGGCTGCTGTCCTCGTTGCACCTTCCAAAGTCAGAACATGCTATGCAGCAAGGCTTGACTTCATCTGTACAAATAATATTGTTGAATACGAAGCTTTACTTTTGGGGCTTTGAAAGTTAAAGGCAATGGGAATAAGAAGGGCACTCCTTAAAATAGACTCTCAAGTTATTTCTGGTCACGTTGACAAGAGTTGCAAGGCAAGAGATCCGAAGCTTGAGAAATATCTGGACACAGTTCGAAGGCTTGAAGCTTCTTTCGAAGGATTTTCCGTTAAGAATATTCCAAGAGGGGAAAATGAGCCACTACAAGAAACGCCTAAACTTTCGTGGGCCGGGATATTTTCGTCGGCCGGCCCACGAAAATACGGAAGTTATTTTCGTCGGTCACGAGGCCGGCGAAAATGGGGCGTATTTTCGTGGGCCGACCAATATTTTCATCGGCAGGCCCACGAAAATACGGAAGTTATTTTCGTCGGTCACTAGGCCGAAAAAATTGAGGCGTATTTTCGTGGGCCGGGGCCATACCGACGAAAATACATCATTGGCCGACCACTATTTTTGTCGTCCTCAGTGAGGCCGACGAAAATAGAGGCCCTAAATCGTCCACCTCGGCCTTCTCGCTCGTTTCAATCGCGCGTTTCAATCTCGCGCTGCCCTCGCCGCCCCGCCCGCCCGCTCTCGCCGCGCCGCCCGCTTAGCACGCGCGCCCGCACAACAACGCCGCCACGAGCCCGCGCCGCCATCGAGCCGGCCCGGCCGCCCCACGCCGCCCCGCCCGCCCCTCGCGGCCCGCCCCTGCACGCCCCACACCGCCCCGCATAGCATGCTGATCTGCTAGCCAAGTCATCGGCACAGGGGCTTCCTCTACCTTCGGAAGTATTTTTTGAGACAATAAGAGCACCTTCGGTTGAACTCCTTGAAAGAGCAGTGCTCACAATATCTCCTCTCCATAGTAAAGATTGGAGGACTGAGATTATATCTTTCCTCCAGGGTAACTATCTCTCGGATGATGAGGTTTATAACAAAAGAATGGAAGCAAGAACAAGACCATATGTCATAATAGAAGGGGAATTATATAAACATGGAGTTTGTTCCCCACTTCTCAAATGCTTATTCAGAACCGAAGGTATAGAACTGATGAAGGAGATACATGCAAGATTGTGTGGATCCCACATTGGGTCCAGACCTCTTCTAGGAAAGGTTTTCCGACAAGGATTCTATTGGTCGAAGCCAGCTTCGGATGCAACAGATTTGGTTCAAAAGTGCGAAAATTGCCAAAAATGTGCAAGAGATCAGAAGCAACCCTCGTCATTGACTCAGCTAATACAACCAACCTGGTCGTTGCAAAGATGGGGCCTGGATCTGCTAGGTCTACTTCCACCAGCGCAGGGTAACTTGAGATATGTCATGGTGGTGGTAGAATATTTTTCTAAGTGGATCGAAGCGAAGTCTTTGGCTACAATAACTTCGGCTATAGTCCAAAAAATTTTCTGGCAGAATATAGTTTGTCGCTTCGGTGTGCCGAAGGCTATAACTATGGACAATGGAACACAGTTTGATGCTGAAACTTTCAAAGATTTATGTGATCAGATCGGCACGCAAATTCATTTTGCATCAGTCAGGCACCCGGAATCAAACGGACTAGTTGAAAGGGCAAATGGTATTATAATGACGGGAATAATGAAGTTAATCTTCAATCAGTCCAGAGGAAAGTGGCCAGATGAGTTGGTTAAAGTGGTGTGGAGCCACAATACAACTATATCAAGGTCAACAGGTTTTACACCATTCAAGTTATTGTTCGGTGACGAAGCTATAACCCCCAAAGAGGCTAAAGAGGGGTCAATAAGAACAGTAGCTTCGGTAGAAGACGAAGCTAATTATTCTGTGGCAAAAGATACTATAGAAGGGATCAGACTTCAAGCTGTGGAAAATATCAACAAATATCAAGCCAAAACAATAAAATGGCGTGATAGAAAAGTTTGGTTGAAAAACATTAAGCCAGGACATCTGGTGCTTCGGAGAGTAGCCAACCCTGACACAGTAGGCAAGCTTCAGCTGAAGTGGGAAGGACCCTTTCTGGTAGTATCTTCGACAAGCCCAGTTCTTACAGATTAAAGGATATGGACGGCAACGACATTCCTAGATCTTGGAATGCGGATGAGCTTCGACGATACTATGTGTAACTTGATGTAAACTTTTTTATTTTTTCCTATGGCACCATTTTCCTTTCTAAAGGGGGAGAAAGGTTTTTAATGGGGCCATAGCATGTAATTTTCCTTCTCTTATTCAGCTCTACGAGAGCAAAATCCCCCAAAAATATGTAAAATGTAAAATCTGAGCATGCACCATCGAGTGCAGAGAGAAAAAAAGACAATAGGAGAAGCTCGAAAGTCGTCCCTAAGGGGATGCAGAGTACGACGAAGCTACAAAAAGCCGCTCCTAAGGGAGCACAGCGTAAGTTTTCTGCTCAAAAGTCGTTCCTAAGGGAATGCAGAGCCAAATACCGCCGAAATATAAGGCGAAGCGCGAAAAGTCAACGCAAAAAAATACCGCCGAAATATAAGGCGAAGCGCGAAAAGTCAACGCGAAAAATACCTCCGAAATACAAGGCGAAGAAGTTCAAAAACGTTCCTAAGGCGATGCAGAACTTAAACCGAAAAATAAGCGATGAAGCCGAAAAATAAGCGGCAAAGAGACTTCAATCATTCCTAAGGGAATGAATGTTATGGATGTGGCTTCGTATGTGTGTGTTTGGGCATTCATTTGCACGTTACATTACATCATACATTGCATACATATACATTCATTTCGACATCCGTAGGATCATCATCATATCATAGAGTACAGACAATTGCTTCAGCTCCAATGACAAGGCTTCGGCAAATATGAAAAAGCAGATTTATGCTTCGTTGTGTACGAAAAGGAAGGGAAGGTGTTTTTCGCCTTTGGCTCAAAAGGAACAAGTTTCGTCCACATCAAAGCAGTTCATACATGGATGGAAAGGTAAAATATATTACAAGGTATTGACAAATTTACAGAGCATTGTTTGATTTCTAAATTACAATTTTTTTACAAGGATAATCCAAAAATTTCTCTAGGGCTCTTTTGCACCAGATTCATCACTTCATCATTACTCATTAAACTTCGGCTTACTGATCTTCGGCTTCGTCATCCTGTATATAACAAAGCGGTATAAGGAAAGTGCAAATTTCAAGGAGAAGGTAAAGCAGCAGGCACAAGTTTATTACCGGTTTGAGGTGGCTTCGAGCTTCGTCACCAGCCAAGTTTCGCCCGTCCTTTGCCCAGATTTGAGTAACGAATCTGTTTCCGATGCTTCGGGCCAGGCTGGGGATGTCATCCAAGTCTGCTGGTGACAGGCTGAAGTTTGGTCTATTTACAATGTTTCCATGTGTACAACCAGCCTTCATGAAAGCAACAATTGTGCCTCGAGAAGCTAGCAGAGCACAAAAGTCATCATGTCCAGCTATAACTTCGTCGAGAGCATAAACTTCACCTTCAATATGATCAAATGTGCCCGGCATGTCTTCAACCGAAGGTTTAAACTTTTCAGAACTGGCTCCAACTGAGTTGAAGACCTGCTTCAGCCGTTGAATGCACTGGGTGCCGAAGCCTAAACATCTTTCTTGAAGATCTTTTAGTGATTTCTGCAGATTTGAACTTTTTTCAACTTCAGCTTCGAGTTTTGTTTCAAAATCTTTCTTCTCTTGCTCAAAGCTTTTTGACTTCATGGAAAGTTCACTGTTCAATCTGGCGATCTTGGCTTGAGCTTCTGCCAGTGAACCTTCCATTGTTTGAAGCATGAAGTCTTTCTTTTCTAGGGCAGCTTCATGATCTTTAATCTTGTTCGCTAAGCCCTCAATTATAACTTTGTTTTTCTTGTCCTCGAGGTCTTGTTGCATCCTCAAGGTTTTGCTTAGTAGTAGGCTCTGACAAAATAACCTTCATCAGAAAACATCTTCATATCAAAATAATAAAAAGTTAAGGGAAGAATTTTACCTTAAAGTTAGAATAAAACAAGCTACCGGCGATATGCTGCCGTCGGTATCTGCTGAGATCGGCTTCGAGCTTCGGGAAACCAACACTTTTCGATAAAGTGCTGACAACTTTCGCCCCAGTCCGGTCTCGAAGGCAACCTAAGCTCTCTTCGTCTATACCACCGAAGAGCAGCGCCCCTGGCTAGTACCCGCAAGATATAGCATAGTCCCTCAGCTCTTCTTTTTCAGCCTTAGACAACTCTTTCTTGCCAATTATGTTTTGAAAGTTGAAATTTCTTTCTTCCGAAGCATCTTCGGCAAGCTCCTTCTCTTTTCCAGGCATCTTCTCCCTTTTTTCAGGCACTGCAGCCGGGGTTTCCTCAGCAACTGCAGCAGTTTCTTTCTCAGCCATATTCAAAATCATTTCGTCAATGTCAGAAAGCGTGTTTTCCAAATTTGTGGCTTCGGCTGCTGCAGCTTCGAAAGTAGAAGCTTCGGTAGGAGCAGCTTCGGCTGCTACTGTTTTCGGCGCTGAGGCTGACGGTGGTGTTTCTTCAATAGCCTCAATGATAGTAATAATCCTTCGCTTTTTTGGTTCAGCGGGCTTCTCGGCAACCGAAGACTCCTTCTTCTTCTGTAAAAGCTTCATCAGTTCTGGTCCCAGCGGACTTAGCTTATTAGGTAGAGATTCGATCATTACCTTTAAAATTTCTTCTGCGTCAGTGGCAGAAGGTGTTGAGGGACAGCTTTTGGCTTCGGAGCTGTAGCTTTTCTTTTCTTCGAAACAGCCACCTTCGGCTCAGGGCTGGATTTTTTCTTTTTTGCTAAATTTTCATCTTCTTTTATCATTCTGGCAGCTTGTCTTTCCATAACACTGACAGCTCCTTTTTGTTTTGGCCCTTTGGCACCTTTGCTTAACCGTTCATAGTCTGGGTATTCAAATTTCAGAGCGTCCATTACTCGGTTCAGCCTTCGTTTCGGTCAGGTGCCGAAGGCTGCCGTCATCAATTGATCTTCTTTCTTCGTATAATTGCCCAAGATTTCATTGCACATGGCTTCAATCATCTCTAACCACTCTTGACTGGGCTCTTTGAAATGTTTCTTAAACTTGAACTGATAGGACAGTCGAACAAGTTCATTCTTTTTCTTTTCTCCTTTGAGCTTTGGCATATCCCATTCCTTTAACGTTGGGAATACTCTATTGGCTAAGTATTCCTGAACCAAATCCCTAGTACTGATATGCTCAGACTGTTAGAAATATGCCCTAGAGATAATCATAGAGATGAGCATATTTCTTTGTATCCATGATATATATATTGCTTAATTGAATATCCATGGAAGGCACCTTGTATTGATTAGCAATTATGTGAATTGTTTGTGAGATTCTTTACTTATATGGTTATTCTAAATGATGTCCCTAGTCAGAGTCGATGACTAGCACATGTATTAGTTGATGACTACATTTCACAAGTCATGAACATGGAGATGTTAAATTAATAATGTGGGCGCATGTATGACATGAGGCTGGACCGACCCAACGTGAGATATTGTAATATAGTTCTCTTCTTGCAACATGAATACTGTATCCTTAGACCTGAGATTGTCGCATGTTCTCAAGATGTGAATTGACTTACTTAGGGACTATCAAACGCTATCCCGTAACTGGGTAGTTATAAAGGTAGTTTTGGGTTTGTCAGGAAGCATGCTATGAGGCATGGTCAGTCAAGATGGAATTTGTCCCTCTCTTTGTGAGAGAGATATCTCTGGGCCCCTCGAGTGATTGGATCAAGAAATGCATGGCCGTGCTAGGGTTAAGAGTTAACCATTGAAAGGATTCCAATTCACAGTATCGAGAAAGAGAGGTCAGCTTAGAGCCAGACCAAATATCGTGAGACAAAGGGAACAGCATGTACTTAATGTTGCAATGGTTCGTCTGATATGATCTTTACGTACACATAGGAGTTGACATGTCTTGCTAGAGGCCGCTGTCAATTATTGGGCCAAGTAAGAGTACTCGGGCTATGTCTATTTGTACGTGAACCTATAGGGTCACACACTTAAGGGGAAGGAAGCCTAATTCGGATTAGATCCGAAATTAGACTGGGCTTTAGGGTTAATGATGGGCCTCGGCGTCAGAAGCCCACCATAACGCCTATATAATGAGGGGCGGGGGCGCGGTTAAGAGATAACCTAATTCGCCACCTGCAAACCAGCAGCCGCCGCTCGCCTCTCGCCCTCGCCAAGCCGCCGTCGCGAACCTAGCAGTTCGGTACGCGGCGCTTCCTCCCTGTACGTGTGGATACCTCGGAGGTGCTGCATCTGGAGCACTTGGACGAACCGTGCGAGGACGTGAAGAACGCCGGCGACTACACGGCACTGCTCGACGTGTTCGTCTACATCGAGACGTCTTCCGCTGCTCTGCGCGTCTAGTGGTAATTCCATGACCTATAACCGCAGTAGTTCTTGGTATTATGGGGATGAAAATTTTGTTTTGCGCTAGCGTAGCCTCCCCGTAATCCTACAGTGGTATCGGAGGCAGGTTCTGCGTAGTTTTAGGTCTGGATCTAGGTTCATGAGATGGATCTACTTGATGCACGGTTTGATTAGATCAATTGGTAATAAAGGGTTGAAGTAGATTACATCGGATATGACTGGAGAGATCAGTTCGTCCTTCTCTGTTGTATGCGCGACTTGCCCCTACCGGCTGGAATCACCATCGGGGCTAACTGCGTACACAACCAGCAGATTGACGTAACAGATCAACGTCATGAGTGTAATCTTCTTCGGGTCGAAAGTCTCGGATTTGGGTTGATTTGATCAACCGCATGAGATTTCCAGTGGAATTTCCATACATACGATGCATGGAATCCTGTGAGGTTTTCAGGGACCGCCGTGGCTATCTACTGAAGTGGCGAACGTATAGAAACGTGTTTGTCTAACCTGTTTTTGCAGGACATCTTGTGATCGGTATGGCTATTGTGTATATGATGCATGTTAATAAATTATTCATGACCTGCGTGTCGTGACCAGGGCAATACGGCTGGAGCCACATGTATTGTCCAAATTTAATGTAATGACCTGCGTGTCAACATGTGATGATCCAAAGCGTATATGTAATTTGTTTACCAGCATACGTTAGATAGGTCTTGAAGGACTCATCACCTGGAGGATGGCATACCTATATCATGGAGATGGAGATCATCGTGATGGACAGATTATTGGAGATGGGGATCACCATGTGACAGCAAGCCATACCGAATCACAACTGTTGTGTGAATGCCATTCTTATTGTTCTACTTGTTTATATTGCATATATGTCCTTGCGTGCGATGTTATAAGTAGGACGATCCCTCATAAATGTTTAAGCTTTAATGCCTCTCCAAACCTTGCACTATCATAAGTCTTGTACAATTGGTGGTGGGTCTATGAAATTAGGGTGCCACCAGTTTTCCTTGACTAGATAGGTTTGTATCGGATACGAACTGCAGAAAGGGTTGGTTAACTTAAACAAAGTCAGCTTAATGGTTAAGGACTTTGAGGCATAAGGTTGGGAGCCGAGACATAGAGATGTCACCCAACAACAGGAGTCATATATATGATATGATTAGCAAGGAGTTGCTTACCGATCTACCTTGTCTTCTAGCGGTGATGCTAAAGCTCACTAGTAGACTTGTTAGTTGTGGGTTCTGAATCACTAAGTATCAATCGAGGGATATTGATTTTAGTGGGAGTAGACTATTAAATGTTTAATATGATTTACTCTGTCATGGATATTTTTGTCTTAGTATTTTGCATTATTTTGTTGTAGATAAATGGCACCTAGCACACCAACATTTACTTTGCGATCAATTCTTGAAAAGGATAAGTTAAATGGAACAAACTATACGGATTGGATCCGTAACCTGAGAATTGTTCTCAGGGCTGAAAAAAAGGAAGACGTTCTAGACACCCCACTACCAGAGGATCCTGGTGAAAATGCAACTGCTGCAGCTAAAACCGCTTACAAGAAAGCAATGGATACTAATCTTGAAGTGAGTTGCCTAATGCTTGCTTGCATGGAGCCTGAGCTGCAGATGCAGTTTGAGACAAACCATGAGGTACACGATATGATCGTGGCGCTCAAGGATATGTTCCAGACTCAGGCTAGGACTGAAAGGTTCAATGTGTCCAAAGCCTTTCTGGAATGCAAGCTAGCAGAAGGCGCAGCAGTTGGGCCACACGTAATCAAAATGGTTGGTTACAGTCAGAGGTTGGAGAAGCTAGGCTTCCCAATAAGCCAAGAGTTGGCCACTGACTTCATTTTGGCATCTCTTCCGCCCAGCTATGGAAACTTCATCACGAACTACCATATGCATGGGGCGGAGAGGGGCCTCAATGAACTATGTGGCATGCTGAAAACTGCAGAAGGGGACATAAAGAAAAGCGCTGGCAGCAGCGGCCATGTGATGGCGGTCCAAAACAAACCCAACTTTAAGAAGAAGGGTAAAACTCAAAAGAAGAAGGGCAAGGCAAAGGATACAGTATCCAAGCCAAATCAAAAGCCCAAGGCTGGACCAGCTGCAGATGCAGAGTGCTTTTATTGCAAAGAACTTGGTCACTGGAAAAGGAATTGCAAGCAGTACTTGGCCTCTATTAAGGATCGCGGCGGTAAGGGTACAGCCGCAGCAGGTACACTTGCTATTCACATTACAAAAATTTTTCTTGCTGATTCTTATATTAATTCTTGGGTATTTGATACCGGATCGGTTGCCCATATTTGCAATTCGATGCAGGGAATGATAAGAAGTAGAAGCGTGAAAAGAGGAGAAGTTGATTTCCGGGTAGGCAATAATGCAAGAGTTGCTGCGTTGACCGTCGGGACGATGCAACTCCACCTCCCATCAGGATTTATTTTGGAGTTAAATAATTGTTATCTAGTTCCTAGTATGAGTCGAAACATTATGTCTCCTTCATGTTTGATGAAGGATGGTTATTCATTTGCGAGTGAAAACAATGGTTGTGTGATCTCTAAGAATGGCATGTTTGTGGCTTTTGCATCCATTATGAATGGGTTATTCATTTTAAATCTTGATGATGCACCTATCTGTAATATTAGTGCTAAAAGGCCTCGGCCTAATGATTTAAGTCCTACCTACATGTGGCACTGTCGTTTGGGTCATATAAGTGAGAATCGCATGAAGAAGCTTCATTCTGATGGGCTTTTAACTTCGTTTGATTTTGAATCATACGAGACATGTGAAGCTTGCTTACTTGGTAAGATGACCAAGGCGCCCTTCACGGGTTTACCGGAGAGGACGTTAGATTTATTGGAACTCATACATACTGATGTGTGCGGACCAATGAGTACGACAGCTAGGGGAGGATTCCAATACTTCATAACCTTCACTGATGATTTTAGTAGATATGGGTATGTCTACTTAATGAAACACAAGTCTGAATCCTTAGAAAAGTTCAAAGAGTTTCAGAATGAAGTAGAAAATCAGCGTGGCAAGAAAATTAAAGCACTGCGATCAGATCGTGGTGGTGAATATTTGAGTCATGAGTTTAGCAATCATCTAAAGAGTTGTGGAATTGTTCCACAGCTTACGCCGCCTGGAACGCCTCAGAGGAATGGCGTGTCTGAGCGACGTAATCGGACTTTATTGGATATGGTTCGATCAATGATGAGCCAGTCAGACCTACCTTTGTCGTTTTGGGGATACGCTCTAGAAACAGCAGCTTTCACACTAAATAGGGTACCGTCTAAGTCCGTAGTTAAGACACCATATGAGATGTGGACTGGGAAGACTCCCAGCTTGTCTTTTCTGAAGATTTGGGGTTGTGAGGTTTACGTCAAGCGACTACAGTCGGATAAACTCACTCCAAAATCGGACAAGTGCATGTTCGTGGGATATCCAAAGGAAACTTTAGGATATTACTTTTACCACCGGTCAGAGGGCAAAGTGTTTGTCGCCCGGAACGGTGTGTTCTTAGAGAAAGAGTTTCTCAAAAGAGAGAAAAGTAAACAAAAGGTGTATCTTGAAGAAGTTCAGGATGAGCCAGTGGGACAAGATTCAACAAGTGATGCTAATGTACCAGAACAAGTTGAGACGTCTATGGCAAGAGAATCACCACCACAACCACGAAGGTCAGCAAGGCTTCGCGAGGCACGAGGAGAAGTGCTATTGTTGGGCAATGGGGAAGTGTTGTTGTTAGACAACGACGAACCTGCAACATATTCAGAAGCGATGATGGACCCAGATTCCGAGAAATGGCATGTCGCCATGAGATCCGAGATAGATTCCATGGGAGAAAATCAAGTTTGGAACTTGGTTGACCCGCCTGATGGTGTTAGACCTATAGAATGCAAATGGATCTATAAGAAGAAGAAAGACATGGATGGAAATGTTCACATCTATAAGGCTCGACTTGTTGCAAAGGGTTTTCGACAAGTTCAAGGAGTTGACTATGACGAGACATTCTCGCCAGTAGCGATGCTTAAATCTATTCGGATCATTCTAGCTATTGCCGCATATTTCGATTATGAGATTTGGCAGATGGATGTCAAAACAGCTTTCCTTAATGGAAACCTAGATGAGGACGTGTATATGATACAGCCCGAGGGTTTTGTCGATCCGATCAATGCTGGAAAGATATGCAAACTTCAGAAATCCATTTATGGGTTGAAGCAAGCATCTCGGAGTTGGAACATTCGTTTTGATGAAGTGATCAAAGGGCTTGGTTTTCATCAGAATGAAGAAGAAGCTTGTGTTTACAAGAAGGAAAGTGGGAGCGCTGTTGTATTTCTAATCTTGTATGTGGATGACATATTATTGATTGGGAATGACATTCCTATGCTGGAGTCCGTCAAGGCTTCACTGAAAAAGAGTTTTTCTATGAAGGACTTAGGGGAAGCAGCATATATTTTGGGCATAAGGATCTATAGAGATAGGTCGAAGAGGCTTATAGGATTAAGTCAAGATACGTACATTGACAAGGTTTTGAAACGGTTCAACATGGAACAGTCCAAGAAAGGGTTCATACCTATGTCACATGGTAAACACCTTAGCCAGATGCAATGTCCTGCAACGGCTAATGAGCGGGAGCGCATGAGTAAGGTACCATACGCCTCAGCAATTGGTTCAATCATGTATGCCATGATAAGTACACGCCCAGATGTTTCATACGCTATAAGTGCTACGAGTAGATACCAGGCTGATCCAGGTGAGGATCACTGGACAGCGGTAAAAGGCATTCTTAAGTACTTAAGAAGGACTAAAGATATGTTCCTGGTATATGGGGGTAAGGAGGAGCTCGTTGTAACTGGTTACACCGATGCTAGCTTCCAAACTGACCCAGACGAGTTAAAATCGCAATCAGGTTTTGTGTTCACAATAAATGGTGGTGCTGTTAGTTGGAAGAGTTCCAAACAGGAGACTGTGACTGATTCTACAGCAGAAGCCGAGTACATTGCAGCTTCTGAATCTGCGAAGGAAGGTGTTTGGATAAGGAAGTTCCTCATCGAGCTTGGTGTGTTTCCTAATGCATCTAGCCCATTGAACCTCTACTGTGACAACAATGGGGCTATTGCGCAAGCTAAGGAGCCAAGGAACCACCAGAAAAACAAACACGTACTGCGGAAGTTTCACCTCATACGGGAATTCATTAGGCGGGGTGAGATAAAGATATGCAAAATACATACGGATTTGAATGTTGCTGATCCTTTGACAAAACCTCTTCCACAACCTAAGCATGAGGCACACGTGAGATCTATGGGTATTAGATATCTTCTAGATTAACTCTAGTGCAAGTGGGAGACTGTTAGAAATATGCCCTAGAGATAATCATAGAGATGAGCATATTTCTTTGTATCCATGATATATATATTGCTTAATTGAATATCCATGGAAGGCACCTTGTATTGATTAGCAATTATGTGAATTGTTTGTGAGATTCTTTACTTATATGGTTATTCTAAATGATGTCCCTAGTCAGAGTCGATGACTAGCACATGTATTAGTTGATGACTACATTTCACAAGTCATGAACATGGAGATGTTAAATTAATAATGTGGGCGCATGTATGACATGAGGCTGGACCGACCCAACGTGAGATATTGTAATATAGTTCTCTTCTTGCAACATGAATACTGTATCCTTAGACCTGAGATTGTCGCATGTTCTCAAGATGTGAATTGACTTACTTAGGGACTATCAAACGCTATCCCGTAACTGGGTAGTTATAAAGGTAGTTTTGGGTTTGTCAGGAAGCATGCTATGAGGCATGGTCAGTCAAGATGGAATTTGTCCCTCTCTTTGTGAGAGAGATATCTCTGGGCCCCTCGAGTGATTGGATCAAGAAATGCATGGCCGTGCTAGGGTTAAGAGTTAACCATTGAAAGGATTCCAATTCACAGTATCGAGAAAGAGAGGTCAGCTTAGAGCCAGACCAAATATCGTGAGACAAAGGGAACAGCATGTACTTAATGTTGCAATGGTTCGTCTGATATGATCTTTACGTACACATAGGAGTTGACATGTCTTGCTAGAGGCCGCTGTCAATTATTGGGCCAAGTAAGAGTACTCGGGCTATGTCTATTTGTACGTGAACCTATAGGGTCACACACTTAAGGGGAAGGAAGCCTAATTCGGATTAGATCCGAAATTAGACTGGGCTTTAGGGTTAATGATGGGCCTCGGCGTCAGAAGCCCACCATAACGCCTATATAATGAGGGGCGGGGGCGCGGTTAAGAGATAACCTAATTCGCCACCTGCAAACCAGCAGCCGCCGCTCGCCTCTCGCCCTCGCCAAGCCGCCGTCGCGAACCTAGCAGTTCGGTACGCGGCGCTTCCTCCCTGTACGTGTGGATACCTCGGAGGTGCTGCATCTGGAGCACTTGGACGAACCGTGCGAGGACGTGAAGAACGCCGGCGACTACACGGCACTGCTCGACGTGTTCGTCTACATCGAGACGTCTTCCGCTGCTCTGCGCGTCTAGTGGTAATTCCATGACCTATAACCGCAGTAGTTCTTGGTATTATGGGGATGAAAATTTTGTTTTGCGCTAGCGTAGCCTCCCCGTAATCCTACACAGACACAACTCTAAATTCGCCCACAGCATCTGGGCATGATGACCCCGACGTCATGCAGCACTAGGGCCTAGTTAACCCGAAGGTTAGGTCCAGTGGGCTCTGAACTAGCTTCTCCTTTTTCTCATCAACCTTAACATAAAACCACTCAGCTTTCCAACCGGTTGGCCATTTGGTGTGATAGCTAACCACCGGAGTCTTCATATCTTTGCGGTAAGCAAAGTTGTAACAGCCGAAGTTCTCGAGTAGCCCATCTTCCCTAGCCTTCGTCTGATAGTGAAGCTCGTGCACCCGGCAGAAAGCTTCGGCAAGCGGTTCCACTCCTTGGCTTCGGAGAGCCTAGATAAAGATGTTGAGCCTAACGATAGCGTTAGGAGTCAGCTGATGAAGATAAATTTCGAATTTTTCCAAAACATCCGCAATCATTCCATGCAGAGGAAACCTCAATCCTCCTGTCGGGGACCATAATTAGGGGTACCCCCAAGACTCCTAATCTCAGCTGGTAACCCCCATCAGCACAAAGCTGCAAAGGCCTGATGGGTGCGATTAAGTCAAGGCTCGGTCCACTCAAGGGACACGATCTCGCCTCGCCCGAGCCCAGCCTCGGGCAAGGGCAGCCGACCCCGGAGGATTTACGTCTCGCCCGAGGACCCCCTCCAGCAACGGACACACCTTCGGTTCGCCCGAGGCCCAGTCTTTGCCAAGAAGCAACCTTGGCCAAGTCGCCACGCCGACCGACCGTATCGCAGGAGCATTTAATGCAAAGGTGGCCTGACACCTTATCCTGACGCGCGCCTTTAAGTCGACTAAGCCGAAGTGACCGCCGTCACTTCGCCGCTTCACTGACCAGCCTGACAAGAAGACAGCACCGCCCGCGCCGCTCCGACTACTGTGCCACTCGACAGAGTGGGGCTGACAGCAGCCAAGTCCGGCCTCAGGTGCCATAGGAAGCTCCGCCTCGCCCGACCCAGGGCTCGGACTCGGGCTCAGCCCCGGAAGACGACGAACTCCGCCTCGCCCGACCCAGGGCTCGGACTCGGGCTCGGCCCCGGAAGACGACGAACTCCGCCTCGCCCGACCCAGGGCTCGGACTCAGGCTTGGCCCCGGAAGACGACGAACTCCGCCTCGCCCGACCCAGGGCTCGGACTCGGGCTCAGCCCCGGAAGACGACGAACTCCGCCTCGCCCGATCTAGGGCTCGGGCTCGGACTCGGCCCTAGCCTCAGCCGACGGTCTCCGCCTCGCCCGACCCAGGGGCTCGGCCTCGACCTTGGCCTCAGAAGACAGACTCGACCTCGACCTCGGAGGACCCTCCACCTCGCCCAACCCAGGCCTCGGACCGACCACGTCACAGGAGGCGCCATCATTACCCTACCCCAAGCCAACTCAGGCTACGGGGAACAAGACCGACGTCCCATCTGGCTCGCCCATGTAAACAGGTAATGATGACGCCCCGCATGCTCCATGACGACGGCGGCTCTCAGCCCCCTTACGGAAGCAAGGAGATATCAGCAAGGACTCGACAGCCCCGACAGCTATCCTTCCACCAGGCTCCAGCGCTCCTCCGACGGCCACGACACCACACGAACCGGGTGCCAAAACCTCTCCGGCTGCCACGACGGCATGTACTTAGGGCACTAGCTCTTCTCCGCTAGACACGTTAGCACACTGCTACACCTCCCATTGTACACCTGGATCCTCTCCTTACGCCTATAAAAGGAAGGTCCAGGGCCCTCTTACAGAGGGTTGGCCGCGCGGGGAAGGACGGGACGGCGCTCGCGTAAGCCTCTCGCTCCCTCCCGCGTGGACGCTTGTAACCCCCTACTGCAAGCGCACCCGACCTGGGCGCAGGACAAACACGAAGGCCGCGGGTTTTCCCTTTTACGCCTGTCTCCCTCCGGCTCCATTTCCCCCCTTCGCGCTCCGTCTCGCGCCGACCCATCTGGGCTGGGGCACGCGGCGGCAATTTACTCGTCGGTCCAGGGACCCCCCGAGTTTGAAACGCCGACAGTTGGCGCGCCAGGTAGGGGCCTACTGCGTGTTGACGAACAGCTTCCCGTCAAGCTCCAGATGGGTAGCCTCCAGCAACCTTTCCAGCCCGGGACGGTGCTCCGTTTCGGGAGTCTTGAGTTCATGTCCCTCGACGGCAGCTGCGACATGATACTCCTTCCCCCGCCGCGTGACAGCGACAATAGCGGCCGACAACCCGCCCACCGGCGGCGGAATCGACGACGTCTTCCCCACGTGGCGGAAGAACAACATTCGGGTTTGTCCCGTCGCCCCCCCCCCCCCCCCCCGCCGATGGAGGAGGAGGTGAGGCAACCAAGGCCAGGCAGGAGGCGGCACCTCGTCGGCTGTCAAGCGAGTCGACGGCGCCGGCGCCCCAACGGGGGACACGTCGGGAATCGACTTCGCGTCTGAGACGAAGACGAGCGTCGTCTCCCCGCAACACGCCAACTCCAAGCAAACGAACGACGCCAGCACGCTCGCGAGGGACTTGCTGGGCATCACCCTCGTACCCGAGACGACGGTGCAGTCTGCCCCTGACGCGACTTCGTCACCGCCCGTCGACCAAAAGGTACCGACTGACTCCCATCTTGTGCCTTTTGGATTCAGCCTCGACCCACCGAGCGACTTCGCTTTGGTGGATGCTCTCACAGAGGCAAGTCCAAACCCTCCGGGGTATCGTATGCGGTCACCCTGGGACCGACTGACAGCCGTCTCGACCTACGGGCCCTCGGGTTCCGAGGAAGATGACGAGCCCGACTTTTGTTGGGATTTCTCCGGACTTGGCAACCCCAGTGCCATGCGGGACTTCATGACCGCATGCGACTACTGCCTTTCCGACTGTTCCGACGGTAGCCGCAGCCTCGGTGACGAGGACTACGGCCCAAGTCGTGAATGTTTCCACGTCGATCTAGGGGGTCCCGGCGAAGGCAACCATCTTGGTATACCGGAGAACGGTGATCCCCCTAGGCCTGCGCCTCGGGTTGACATCCTTCGGGAGCTAGCTGTGGTCCCCGTTCCGATGGGGGGTCATGACCCACAGCTCGAGCAAATCCACGAGATGCAGGCCAGGCTCGATGAGGGAGCAGGAACACTTGAGCCGTTCCGCCGGGACGTCAGGTAGGAATGGGCGGGCCAACCTCCGGCCGGAGAAGCGCGTCATCTACCCCAGGGCATCCAGCACCGCATCGCCGATGACGTCAGGGCAAGGCCGCCACCGGCTTCCAGCGGGGTCGGCCAGAACCTGGCTACAGCGGCAATACTCCTCCGCGCGATGCCGGAGCCATCAACCACCGAGGGGCGGCGTATCCAGGGAGAGCTCAAGAATCTCCTGGAGGATGCCGCGGTCCGACGGGCCGAAAGCTCTGCCTCCCGAAGGCAGGGGTACCCCTCGGAGCATCGCGCCGCGACTTCCTGATTCATGCGGGAAGCCTCGGTCCACACCGGGCGCACGCGCAACACAGCGCCTGCGGCCCCCGGTCGCCTCGGCAACGAGCACCACCACCGCGTCCGTCAAGCCCACCACGACGAAAAGGTGCGCCGAGGCTACCACCCGAGGCGTGGGGGACGCTACGACAGCGGGGAGGATCGGAGTCCCTCGCCCGAACCACCCGGTTCGCAGGCTTTCAGTCGGGCCATACGACGGGCGCCGTTCCCGACCCGGTTCCGAACCCTGACTACTATCACAAAGTACTCGGGGGAGACGAGACCGGAACTGTGGCTCGTGGACTACCGGCTGGCCTGCCACCTGGGTGGAACGGACGATGACAACCTCATCATCCGCAACCTCCCCCTATTCCTCTCCGACACCGCTCAAGCCTGGCTGGAGCACCTGCCTCCGTGGCAGATCTCCGACTGGGACGACCTGGTTCAAGCCTTCGCTGGCAACTTCCAGGGCACGTACGTGCGCCCTGGAAACTCCTGGGATCTCCGAAGCTGCCGCCAGCAGCCGGGAGAGTCTCTCCGGGACTACATCTGGCGATTCTCGAAGCAGCGCACCGAGCTGCCCAACGTCACCGACTCGGATGTCATCGGCGCGTTCCTCGCTGGCACCACCTGCCGCGACCTAGTGAGCAAGCTGGGTCACAAAACCCCCACCAGGGCGAGTGAGCTGATGGACATCGCCACCAAGTTCACCTCTGGCCAGGAGGCGGTTGAGGCCATCTTCCGGAAGGACAAGCAGCCCTAGGGCCGCCAGCTGGAAGATGTCCCCGAGGCGTCCACTCAGCGCGTCCATGATCTACAGTGGGCAAGTGGCGAACGCCTCGGCTCAGCACCGCAAGCAAGAGCGTCTAGAGGTCTGCTCGGTAAAGGTGGCGGCACCAGTCTACCTAGACTGGTCCGACAAGCCCATCACCTTCGACCAGGACGACCATCCCGACCGCGTGCCGAGCCCGGGCAAATACCCGCTCGTGGTCGACCCCGTCATCGGCAACATCAGGCTCACCAAGGTCCTCATGGACGGAGGCAGCAGCCTCAACATCATCTATGCCGAGACCCTCGAGCTCCTGCGGATCGGTCTGTCCTCGGTCCGGGCAGGCGCTGCGCCTTTTCACGGGATCATCCCCGGGAAACGCGTCCAGCCCCTCGGACAACTCGATCTACCCGTCTGCTTTGGGACACCCTCCAACTTACGAAGGGAGACCCTCACGTTCGAGGTGGTCGGGTTCTGAGGAACCTACCACGCGGTGTTGGGGAGGCCATGCTACGCCAAGTTCATGGCCGTCCCCAACTATACCTACCTCAAGCTCAAGATGCCGGGCCCCAACGGGGTCATCACCGTCGGCCCCACGTACCGACACGCGTACGAATGCGACGTGGAGTGCGTGGAGTATGTCGAGGCCCTCGCCGAATCAGAGGCCCTCATCGCCGACCTGGAGAGCCTCTCCAAGGAGGCGCCAGACGTGAAGCGCCAGGCCGGCAACTTCGAGCCAGCGGAGATGGTTAAGTCTGTCCCCCTCGACCCCAGCAACGACGCCTCCAAGCTGACCCGGATCGGCTCCGAGCTCAACCCCAAATAGGAAGCAGTGCTCGTCGACTTTCTCCGCGCAAACGCCGACATTTTCGCGTGGAGTCCGTCGGACATGCCTGGCATACCGAGGGATGTCGTGAGCACTCGCTGGATATCCGAGCTGGAGCCCGACCCGTGAAGCAGCCTCTGCGCCGATTCGACGAAGAAAAGCGCAGAGCCATAGGCGAGGAGATTCACAAGCTAATGGCGGCGGGGTTCATCAAAGAGGTATTCCATCCCGAATGGCTTGCCAACCCCGTGCTTGTGAGAAAGAAAGGAGGGAAATGGCGGATGTGTGTAGACTACACTGGTCTAAACAAAGCATGTCCAAAAGTTCCCTACCCTATGCCTCGCATCGATCAAATCGTGGATTCCACTGCTGGGTGTGAAACCCTGTCTTTCCTCGATGCCTACTCAGGGTATCACCAAATCAGGATGAAAGAGTCTGACCAGCTCGTGACTTCTTTCATCACACCCTTCGGCATGTACTGCTATGTTACCATGTCGTTCGGTTTAAGGAATGCGGGTGCGACATACCAAAGGTGCATGAACCACGTGTTCGGTGAACACATTGGTCGAACGGTCGAGGCCTATGTCGATGACATCATAGTCAAGACGAGGAAAGCCTCCGACCTCCTTTCCGACCTTGAAGTGACATTCCGATGTCTCAAGGCGAAAGGCATAAAACTCAATCCTGAGAATTGTGTCTTCGGGGTCCCCCGAGGCATGCTCTTGGGGTTCATCATCTCCAAGCAAGGCATCGAGGCCAACCCGGAGAAAATCGCGGCCATCACCAATATGGGGCCCATCAAGGACTTGAAAGGCGTACAGAGGGTCACGGGATGCCTTGCGGCTCTGAGCCGTTTCATCTCACGCCTCGGCGAAAGAGGCCTGCCTCTGTACCGCCTCTTAAGGAAGGTCGAGTGCTTCACTTGGACCCCTAAGGCCAAGGAAGCCCTCGGGAACCTAAAGGCGCTCCTCACGAACGCGCCCATCTTGGTGCCTCCCGCCGCTGGAGAAGTCCTCTTGATCTACGTCGCCGCTACCACTCAGGTGGTTAGCGCCGCGATCGTGGTTGAGAGACGAGAAGAGGGGCATGCATTGCCCGTCCAGAGGCCAGTCTACTTCATCAGTGAGGTACTGTCCGAGACAAAGATCCGCTACCCACAAATTCAGAAGCTGCTATACGCGGTGATCCTGACGCGGCGGAAGTTGCGACACTACTTCGAGTCTCATCCGGTAAGTGTGGTGTCATCCTTCCCCCTAGGGAAGATCATCCAGTGCCGAGAGGCCTCGGGTAGAATTGCAAAGTGGGTGGTGGAAATCATGGGCGAGAAAATCTCGTTCGCCCCTCGGAAGGCCATCAAGTCCCAAGTCTTGGCGGACTTTGTGGCTGAATGGGTCGATACCCAGCTCCCGACAGCTCCGATCCAACCGAAACTCTGGACCATGTTTTTCGATGGGTCGCTGATGAAGACAGGGGCAGGTGCAGGCCTGCTCTTCATCTCGCCCCTCGGGAAGCACCTACGCTACGTGCTACGCATCCACTTCCCGGTGTCCAACAATGTGGCCGAGTACGAGGCTCTGGTCAACGGGTTGCACATCGCCATTGAGCTAGGGGTCCGACGCCTCGACGCTCGCGGCGACTCGCAGCTCGTCATCAACCAAGTCATGAAGAACTCCCACTGCCGCGACCCGAAGATGGAAGCCTACTGCGATGAGGTTCGGCGCCTGGAGGACAAGTTCTACGGGCTCGAGCTCAACCACATCGCCCGACGCTACAACGAGACTGCAGACGAGCTAGCTAAGATAGCCTCGGGGCGAACAACGGTTCCCCCGGACGTCTTCTTCCGAGACCTGCATCAACCCTCCGTCAAGACCAATGACACGCCCGAGCCCAAGAAGGCCTCGGCCCAGCCCGAGGCACCCTCGGCTCAGCCCGAGGCACCCTCGGCCCCCGAAGGTGAGGCACTGCGCGTCGAGGAGGAGCGGAGCGGGGTCACGCCTAATCAAAACTAGCAGACCCCGTACCTGCAATATCTCCACCGAGGAGAGCTACCCCTCGACCGAGCCGAAGCTCGGCGGTTGGCGCGGCGCGCCAAGTCGTTCGTCTTGCTGGGAGACGGGAAGGAGCTCTACCGCCGCAGCCCCTCGGGCATCCTCCAGCGATGCATTTCCATCACCGAAGGCCAGGAGCTCTTACAAGAGATACACTCGGGGGCTTGCGGCCATCACGCAGCACCTCGGGCCCTTGTTAGAAACGCCTTCCGACAAGGTTTCTACTGGCTGACCGTGGTGGCCGACGCCACTAGAATTTTCCGCACCTGTGAAGGGTGTCAGTTCTATGCGAAGCAGACACACCTGCCCGCTCAGGCTCTGCAGACCATACCCATCACCTGGTCGTTTGCTGTGTGGGGTCTGGACCTCGTCGGCCCCTTGCAGAAGGCACCCGGGGGCTACACGCACCTGCTGGTCGCCATCGACAAATTCTCCAAGTGGATCGAGGTCCGACCCCTAAACAGCATCAGGTCCGAACAGGCGGTGGCGTTCTTCACCAACAACATCCATCGTTTTGGGGTCCCGAACTCCATCATCACCGACAACGGCACCCAGTTCACCGGTAGAAAGTTCCTGGACTTCTGCGAGGATCACCACATCCGGGTGGACTGGGCTGCCGTGGCTCACCCCATGACGAATGGGCAAGTAGAGCGTGCCAATGGCATGATTCTGCAAGGTCTCATGCCTCGGATCTACAATGACCTCAACAAGTTCGGCAGGTGATGGATGAAGGAGCTCCCCTCGGTGGTCTGGAGTCTGAGGACAACGCCGAGCCGAGCCACGGGCTTCACACCGTTCTTTCTAGTCTATGGGGCCGAAGCCATCTTGCCCACAGACTTAGAATACGGTTCCCCGAGGACGAGGGCCTACGACGACCAAAGCAATCGAGCTAACCGAGAAGACTCACTGGACCAGCTGGAAGAGGCTCGAGACATGGCCTTACTACACTCGGCGCGGTACCAGCAGTCCCTGCGACGCTACCACGCCCGAGGGGTTCGCTCCCGAGACCTCCAGGTGGGCGACTTGGTGCTTCGGCTGCGACAAGACGCCCGAGGGCAGCACAAGCTCACGCCTCCCTGGGAAGGGCCGTTCATCATCGCCAAGGTTCTGAAGCCCGGGACGTACAAGCTGGCCAACAGTCAAGGCGAGGTCTACAGCAACGCTTGGAACATCCGACAGCTACGTCGCTTCTACCCTTAAGATGCTTTCAAGTCGTTCGTACAATTCGTTCATACACAAAGTCTAACCATCAAGGAAGGGTCAGCCTTGCCTCGGCAAAGCCCGACCCTCCCTCGGGGGCTACACCCGCACCGGCGAGCGCGGGCCGCTCCAAAGCGCACCGGCAGGTCCTCGCTCCCGTCATCGCCACGAAAGCGAGGAGGAGGATGGAATGTTGCATCCTAGCTAGGCAGCAACAGTTCGCCTTCCCCGGCATGGCTGGAGGACGCCTCCCCCGTAGAGCTGGAGGATGGTTTCCACCACCAGAAGCTGGAAGAGGAGGTGGCCAGCCGACCCGTGCGGGAGGTAGAGCTCCGGCTCGCCTCGCTCTCCGCCCCAGCCAGGATGATGAAGATCCTCGAAGCTGAGGGCGGGACCAAGATCGCAGCCCGGCTCGCTTCTCCCCACCACCGAACTGGTGGTCACCGTCTTGGGTGACCACCGGCGAGGGGATGCGGCCGTGCTGCCTGATGAAAATCCTTGAAGCCGAACGATGGCTGAAAGGTACCAACTACCGCGAAGTTGCGTTCCTCCAACGGCAAGGCGGAAGGATTGCGAGTGTTCCCCGTCCGGGGGCTCGGAAGGTGGAAAGACGCGATGCATAAGGGAGCGCGAAGACATGGTTGCCTTTCAAGGGGGTCACCCTCCTTTTAAAGGCAACTCTCCCCACTTGCGTCCTCAGCCATCGCGGGCTGAGTCTTCTCCAACACGCTCCAAGGTCCTCCCCCTATGACACGGGGGTTGGGTCCCACGCGTCATGCAAGCTGGCCCAGGGCAGAAGAAGCCAAACCGCCGCGCGCGGTGCGCGCAACTGCCTAGCGGTTACAAGCATTCCTCCACTTTCGCCCAGACCAGCGGGCGAAAGGGCGGACAGCCATGCAGGCGGCATGCAACCGTGCCAAGTGGGCGCGCCCCTTCGACTCCAACGCGCCCAGCATGGAGGCCCAGGCCCACACGTCATGCAACCAGCGCGCCGGTTGCTACGTGCGAGCAACTGCACCGCCCGTCACGCCACTATCGTGCCTCCTCGACTGCGGAACCAGTACCGCGACTCGAGGCAACCCTGCGTATGACCCAACAATGCCAGCCAGGCACATCGATCACGGGTCAGTCAGCCGCGGGAGGAGGCGCGACGGTCGATACGGTCGAAAATGGGCCGGCAGTAATGGCGGTGGCAAGCGGGCGGAAGCAGCGGTCACGCCGTCAGCCAAGCTCACGTCCCATCCGGGAACAGCAAGGGAACCCTCCCTCATGGCGTGAAGACGGCGCGCCCGTGTTCCGTTCCTCGAACGGCTCGCACGCGCGCAACGGCTGCCCCGTGAACCACTCGTCCTGTCGCATTCACTCTGCGGCGGGACAGGTGGCACCTGTGGCAGGAGAAACGGGCGATGCTTCGCCTTCGCCATAATGACCGCGTCAAAAAAGGTGCACCACGTCATTCGATTTCATATCTTTTTCCTTTTCCTCTTTCTCTCTCTTACAACAGGGACCGGGAAAGGGGGATACCCCGAAAGGGATCCTTCTCTGCGAAGGAAACGGGCCCCGAGCCCCCTACTGATCAGAGGTTCGAAGGCTGGCCACTCGGAGGGGTTCAACAGCAGCCTCAGAGCGCTCGGGCTCCGCGCCCGCTACTGATCAGAGGTTCGAAGGCTGGCCCCTCGGAGGGGTTCAACAGCCGCCTCAGAGCGCTCGGGCTCCGCGCCCGCTACTATTCAGAGGTTCGAAGGTCGGCCCCTCGGAAGGGTTCAACGGCCGCCTCAGGCCACTCGGGCTCCGCGCCCATTACTGATCAGGGGTTCGTAGGCTGGCCCTCGAAGGGTTCACAGCCGCCTCAGACGCAGAGCGAGGGATGACCCTGGGTACGTTCGATACATAACCAAGGCTCGAGCTACGCTCCCGAGGTACCCTAGGACATTTCCGAGACCAGCGGGAACGATCTTGTAACGGAATCCCATCAGAGGGAGGCATCGAGCCCTCGGACCCCGTCAAAAGGGGACCGGGTCCGGTAGATCACCCGCAGGTACTTTTGGAGCGCGCCTCCGGGCCTCTAGCCGACCCCTAACAAATGGGGCACGGGCGTCCACTCGGATTACCCGTTAGCAGCTCACTGGAGACACCATGTTCGGCGCCCTCCAAGGGCAACATGGCGCTTCCCCCCCCCCTCCTCCTTGCGGAAAGGCGACGCAGGGGCGTATGTAAAAAAGTCGAGTCTGTCCTTGACCGTCCTCTCGCTCTGTGCGGAGGCTCGGGGGCTCTCTCGCAAACCTGGCTCCGGCCAAACCGTTGACAGCGTCAACATACCAGCCCGAGAACTTGGGACCCGACCGTGCACCCGGGCTACGGCCAGCTCGCATGAGGGAACAACCAGACCGGCCGAAGCATCGCGAAATGCATTAAGACCTCGAAGGAGTCAAACCACTCCTCCGAGGCCTCGGGGGCTACACCCGGCGGGTGCGCTCGCGCGCACCCACCGGAACGAAACGCAACCGAGAAAGGCTGGTCCCCTTGCAAAAAAGTGCGACAAAAGCCTCCAAGCGAGTATTAACACTCCCTTCGAGGCTCGGGGGCTACTGTCGGGGACCATAATTAGGGGTACCCCCAAGACTTCTAATCTCAGTTGGTAACCCCCATCAGCACAAAGCTGCAAAGGCCTGATGGGTGCGATTAAGTCAAGGCTCGGTCCACTCAAGGGACACGATCTCGCCTTGCCCGAGCCCAGCCTCGGGCAAGGGCAGCCGACCCCGGAGGATTTATGTCTCGCCCGAGGACCCCCTCCAGCAACGGACACACCTTCAGTTCGCCCGAGGCCCAGTCTTCACCAAAAAGCAACCTTGGCCAAGTCGCCACGCCGACCGACCGTATCGCAGGAGCATTTAATGCAAAGGTGGCCTGACACCTTATCCTGACGCGCACCTTTAAGTTGACTGAGCCGAAGTGACCGTCGTCACTTCGCCGCTTCACTGACCAGCCTGACAAGAAGACAGCACCACCCGCGCCGCTCCGACTGCTGTGCCACTCGACAGAGTGAGGCTGGCAGCAGCCAAGTCCGGCCTCAGGCGCCATAGGAAGCTCCGCCTCGCCTGACCCAGGGCTCGGACTCGGGCTCAGCCCCGGAAGAGGACGAACTCCGCCTCGCCCGACCCAGGGCTCGAACTCGGGCTCAGCCCCGGAAGACGACGAACTCTGCCTCGCCCGACCCAGGGCTCGGACTCGGGCTCGGCCCCGGAAGACGACGAACTCCGCCTCACCCGACCCAGGGCTCGAACTCGGGCTCAGCCCCGGAAGATGACGAACTCCGCCTCGCCCGACCTAGGGCTCGGACTCGGGCTCAGCCCCGGAAGACGACGAACTCCGCCTCGCCCGACCCAGGGCTCGGGCTCGGACTCGGCCCTGGCCTCAGCCGACGGTCTCCGCCTCACCCGACCCAGGGGCTCGGCCTCGACCTCGGCCTCAGAAGACAGACTCGACCTCGACCTCGGAGGAGCCTCCACCTCGCCCAACCCAGGCCTCGGACCGACCACGTCACAGGAGGCGCCATCATTACCCTACCCCAAGCCAACTCAGGCTACGGGGAACAAGACCGGCGTCCCATCTGGCTCGCCCCGGTAAACAGGTAATGATGACGCCCCGCATGCTCCATGACGACGATGGCTCTCAGCCCCCTTACGGAAGCAAGGAGACGTCAGCAAGGACTCGACAGCCCCGACAGCTGTCCTTCCGCCAGGCTCCAACGCTCCTCCGACGGCCACGACACCACACGAACCGGGTGCCAAAACCTCTCCGGCTGCCACGACGGCATGTACTTAGGGCACTAGCTCTTCTCCGCTAGACACGTTAGCACACTGCTACACCTCCCATTGTACACCTGGATCCTCTCCTTACGCCTATAAAAGAAAGGTCCAGGGCCCTCTTACAGAGGGTTGGCCGCGCGGGGAAGGACGGGACGGCGCTCGCATAAGCCTCTCGCTCCCTCCCGCGTGGACGCTTGTAACCCCCTACTGCAAGCGCACCCGACCTGGGCGCGGGACAAACACGAAGGCCGCGAGTTTCCCCTTTTACGCCTGTCTCCCTCCGGCTCCATTTCCCCCCTTCACGCTCCATCTCGCACCGACCCATCTAGGCTGGGGCACGCGACGACAATTTACTCGTCGGTCCAGGGACCCCCCGGGTTCGAAACACCGACACCTACTTTAAAGAAACTTCTGAAAACTACCACCTCATCATTTTCTGGCTTTGGAGTGATTTTTTCTCCACCAAAACGAATCAGCTTCTTCTCGGCTTCCCCGAAGTAGCCTAGCTTTGTCATCATGGGCATATCGGCCTCGGAGACAGTAGACTTTCCAAATTCCAGGTGGCTGGGTTTAGATGGCATGACGGAATAATCTATCTCTTCTTCATCAGCCTCACCTTCTTCAATGTCAGCCTGCTCGGCTTCGGCAGCAGGTGCACCTTCGTCAGAAGCACCCTCTGACACAACTAGGCCTGATTATCTCATTACTTCGGAGATTGGGGCAGTCTCAGCAGCTTCGGCCTCCTCCCCGTCGCGTGTGACTCTAGCAGTTGAACGCACCCTGGCCATTTGATGCTGAATTTCTTGCAATTTTGACGAAGTTGATTACTTTTTGATTTTGCCGAAGCTCCCTCTTATGATGAAGCTAAAAAAACAAGACGATGCTCTAATTGAGAATGCGAAGAATAAGCTTCGGTTATGGTCAAATTTTTCAGCAGCACAACAGTACGATAATAATGAATGTTGTGGTAACTTCACACCTACCCGTCTGTTTATATAGTGCTGCAGGTGAGAAGGAGAATCGTCAAGCCACCTACACCCGCCGAACAGTCGCTCGCATTCACTAAACGGTGGACCGCAGGGCGCGAGAAGGAGAATCACCAGATCATGTGTACCCGTCCTATGGTGGGACCACCTCGCACTCAGAATATTTAAATTGTTTCTCGACAACGAGCTCAGGGAAGGTGTTTTTCGGACCTTCGGCATTCCGAAGCCTAAAAGAATTTTTCACGGGTCGAGCTCGTTACAAAAAACGATCTGGCACCGTGAAGGGGCTACTGTTGGGGGTCTGCTTCGTCGCCGAAGGTCCTGTGAGAAGAAACACCTTCGGAAGGCCAGAACAGGAACAATGCCGAAGCTACCAATCAGGGAGCTTCATAGCGTACTTCCAGACGCACCGACTTAAAGATGAAATGACCAATCGGCCCATGATAACCTGTGTTATGATTGTAATCATTTGTAGAGGACATGAATGTAAATTCACACAGGCTGCGCCCTGTGCCTATAAATAGGTGAACAGTACCCCCGTACTGTTCACGCTTTCGCATCTTACTTTTACCTTTGCCTTATGTCAAGCTCAAGGTACAAATGTAATTTGATATTGCTCTCATGTACTCATGATTATTTAATAATAGATATTTATATTATGATGTCATATAATTGTGTTTATGTTGTTTTCCTATGTTTCATAAGCTTCATCCTTTGTTTATACATGTCATACTTATGAAGGTATGTCCTTCATAACCTTCGTCCGAAGATCGTTATATCCTAAGGGAAATAATGCTTCAAAGGACGAAGAACGTTAACCTTTAACCTATTCTTTGTGTTGCCTTGTTCTTAATTCATAGCATTTGAGAACAAGTCCCCAACAACGGCAAGGGAAACCACACTCAGGTTAACCTTACGTTGGGTTCTTTTTGCCGCCTTCACTACCCTGGTATAGTGAAGGTGTCAGATGGAGATACCGTCGATGAGGTGCTCGTCAATACCTGGGACGAGTACAAGTTTAAAAAGGAACGAAACCACACCGACAGACAGGGACTTGTGCGTCATGACTTTTGGGTATGAATTCTTTTTTGTTTTTGTTCTGTTTCTTAATATTGTAATTCTATTACTTATACCATTGTATTTGTATTCTTTATGTTGTAGCTTCGATATCGGTTGCCTGACGGAGAGGATTACATGGGGCACGATGAACGTGTGTTCCAAAACAATGCAAAGAAGCTAGTGAAGGATGCCATATACTATGCGAGAATTCAGGCTACAAACCTGTATTTTCAAAATCATCAGGAAGAAGCAGGCCCCTTGAATAAAAAGGAAGGGTACTCAAATATATATTTGACTGAGGATCAATGTAGTGAGGTTAGTATTCAATTTGTTTTACCCTTTTTATTGATTGTTGTGATTGATATAATATATATGTGTGTGCAGGTGATGGTTCCATGGATGGCGCTCGTGCCTGATGTGTACTATGCTTGGTGTCGATATTGGGCTTTCGAAGGCTTCCAGAAAGCGTCAGCGCATCACAGGCAATGTCAAGGAACCAATCCTAACCACAAGTTTGGCGGTGACGACATGCTCCGAAAAGCTAAAAGAATGGTAAGTTTGGTCTAGCTATGTCGATCACCAAATAGTACGATTGCTTATGGATGTTTTTTGTTTATACAGGAAGCTATGTGTGGCCAAAAGCCAAGTGACATTGAGGTCTACCAGGAGGGCCACAAAGGACCAGACCCTAACAACCCTGACCAACTCTGTAGCCAGACAGCCACGGATCGGCTGGTGAGTTTTGGCCCAAAAGTACAAACGTTCAAAGTATAGAAATTCCTGCATATGTAAGGTTGTGAATGATGTATAGGCGTCATATGGGGAGGAGATGGTTCGTCGCCATGGCCCTGACTTCGACTGGCGACATGAACCGGTGGATCCCTCGGTGGTGTACACAAGTGGTGGTGGAAAAGCGCATGGACGGTAAGCTCTAACTTATGAAATTACATGGTTGACACTAAATTGATTATGCACTAATCACAATTTTTGAATCACTTATAGATATACACTCTTCGACAGATTCATTGACTCGTCGTCGGTGAGATCTCAGAGGACGGGTTCGTCTTCCCATAGCTCATGCTCTCGTCGATCGAACGAGCATGAGTTGGAGATTATGAGGATGCGTGAAGAGATGAGACAACAACGAAAATTTATGGAGGCGTGCAATGCACATAACCAAGTGATGTATCAAGTGAGTATACATAATCCAAACTCTAAATTATTATATTTCAATACAACATCTTCAATAGTAACACATATGTTTAACAGTTAATGCAGCAACAGGGCATGACAACAAATATTCCACCGCCACCACAATGGAGCCAGTTTGCATCCACACTAGCTCCGTCACCACAGTTCAACACCCCTCTGACACATATACCTGCACCTAGAGATAGGGTACGTTTGATAACTCTCAATGAATTTATACACTTGTATACTTTTTGATATTTGCATTTAACGTGTTGATATTTGTATTAAAAATGTTGATATTTGCTAACTTGCATAGGTTACCCCCGAAGCGGGTGGTAATGGGTCTGATCCCACAGTAGGGACTGGATTTGTTGACTCCCTCTTCGCGTTCCTTCCTCCTAGTGGCGGCAGCGGTCAAATCTCTAACCACCCAAGGAATGGTTATCTCTAAACACTTGAACTCGTGCACGCTATGTTTCTTAACTCGTGGACGCTATGTTTTTCGTGAACTAAACACTTGAACTTATCTCGTTGTTCCTATTTGAAATGTTTGTGTAAACTATGTTGGTGATGTTAAGTTTGTGATGTGTGAATTGGTTATCAATGCATGTGTTTGTAATGTGTTTGTTCTGTGTGATGATATATATGTTTTGTGTGCAATTGTGGAGAAATAGTGACCCAATTCGGTGCTGGTTTTGCAGCAGTATAGGTTAATTCCCGTCGGCCCAGTTAATTCCCGTCGGCTATGGTCGAACCGACGGGGATTAACAATTCCCGTCGATTTGACCTGGCCGATGAAAATTAATTGTTAATCTCCGTCGGTTTGACCTGGCCGATGGGAGTTACTGGGCCATCGTTAATCCCCGTCGGTTTGACCTGGCCAACAGGAGTTAACGCTAATTCTCGTCGGCTTGTACGTGGCCGACGGGGATTACTTATTCCTGTCAACCGCCAACGGGAATAAGCTTATCCCCGACATCTGATGGCCATCGGCTTAGGGCTGACGGGAGTTAGCCATATACCGACGGGAATTAGTTATTCCCGTCGGTTTATAGGTTATTCCCGTCTGTTTTTAGCCGACGTGAATTAACTGGATTCCTGTAGTGTAGACCTTACCCTATATATATGAAGGGGTACGGCCGATTAAAAGACACAAAAATCAATCTATCAAACCACTTTTATCTTAAGCAATAGGCATTGCCGTTAAGTATGGGAGTGTCACTTGCTTTGGTAAGGTTAGCGAGTGCAGTGACCTGAAACCTCCAACCACCCCCAAACTTGTCAAGCTTACTCCACCAAAATCTGTCAACCCTACTTTGAGAGATGGAGTGTCGGTGGAGCCTGTGAGAGTTCCACCTCAGAAACAAGTGTGGTGTCCAAAACAAGAGTTCCACTTTCTTTTTTATTTGTCGTGTTTTAGTTCAAAAATAAACTAGCCAACGATAAATATTCGAGAACGGAGGTAGTATTAGCCTATGAGGAATGAAATGGTGATGGATCAACTCATTCCATTCCACAAACCAAATAAGAAAGTGAGGAGTGATAAGATGAACTATTTCATTTCTCAAACCAAACACGTCATTAGCTCTTCTGCTACGCGTGGAACCACCTTGCCGACCTGCTCGTGTGGGTTTGTATTTTTTAAACAGGGAGATGGGGAAGGATAAGGATGCCAAAGAAAAAGAAATATACAAGGATTCCTACAAAGTAAAGGCTCGTTTGGAAGTAAAGAGATTGAAGGGGCTGAAATTCTTTTGCTACATTTCTCTTGCTCTCAAACATACCATAAGGCTTAGTTTGTGAACTCCATTTTTCCAAGGAAATCCTATTTTTTCCAAGGGAAATGAACTAATTTCCCTTAGAAAAATAGAAATAACTTAGAAAAATGGTGTTTTCAAAATAGCCCTAAATATAAAATAAAATGAAAAGTTATGGACCTCCAATGGAATGGATCAAGTAAAAGGAAAGTTTAGAGACTCAACAGTCAACAACACAGTTTAAGAGTTGATGGATCTACGTAACATCCTCCCTCCCAAAATGTAATCTCTTTGATACATTTTACTCTTTGTTTTTTTATTAAAAGTTACAAGGCTCGTGCCAGGTCCATTGCGTTAGAGCAACTCGAAGAAACAAACTCTAAATCCCATGTTTTAACTATTCTCAAATAAAAAATCTTTCAGAAAAATAAAACTAGATCAATTTATCAAAACTACAATAATAATTTTAGAAGACAGCACCCTCATCTATCCATCTAGTAAATAATTTTAGGAGACATTGAAAATAAACCCGTCTTTGAAATTTGATTTCCGGAGATGGACCACTTAAACGAGCCACATTGTAATGGTGAAACAACATATCTAGACAACTAGAGCGTACTGGGCGGTATAAATGGTTAAATAGGCATTGCTTAGCAGGCTGGCCTGAGACATGGTCCGTTTTATAGTGTTTGGACCAACCCAACATAAACGACGTGTCGTGTTTGGGCCGTGGTCTTAGCTCATAATCCTAACTTGGTCCGGTACAATTATATTTTTTATTTTAAAAAAATTATATATATATATATATAATTTATATTCGATATTAATTACACATGAACGAGTGTTCTACTGGTTCATCGGCTTCACTCACCGTATGATTGGATGGGTGTTTGCGCGTAGCCTGGCTCACGGCAGCCTAGTCCGCCGAATACGAGCGTTTTTTGTGTTTGTGCAGATGCAACTAAATGAGCCTACAATACACGGGTGCGTGCGCGTCCGGCCTCCTAGATACAACGAACCAAACACATGTTGACTCATAGTCAATGCATCTGAAGAGTCTGACTCTTCTAATGTGGACAACCAAACACATAATCAGCCTCTCTTACCCTTTTTTATTAAGGTGTGGGTTTGAAACCCTATCTAACATTATTTTTTAGCATAATTATTAGTAGATCTAGCGAGCTGTGCTGGACTGGCCGTTTGCATATCTATACAGGGCGGGAGCCATCATGGTCGACGACGAGATATGCACGCCGAAGAGAGCGGTAGGTGGCATGTGTGGAGGAACCAGTAAGCTCTAAGCAATGCGTGCGTAGAGCGTCGATGGTGACTCTAGAACCTAGAGCTCTTTTGTTTGTTTGTTAATAATATAGTTTATTTATAGTAGATAAATAAAAGCAGTTTGCTGTCTTTTCGCAACAGCTTTTTTCACATTAAACAGTAGACAATAAGGCCCTGTTCCAATCTCGCGACATAAACTTTAGCGGCTTTTTTTTAGTTACTTTTAGCCATTTGTAATCTAAACATGAGAGCTAATGGTGGTAATTAAAACTAAACTTTAGCACTTCAATTCATATAGCTACAGTTTAGCAGGAAGCTAAAGTTTATCCCGTGAGATTGAAACGGGGCCTAACTTTTCTCACAGCAGATAATAGAACCAAACGCACCCTTACTCTGTTAGTACAATCATATTTGACGGTATTCTAGATCCTACCAGCAGTGTAATGGCTGAACAACGCACGAGGGTCTATTAAGCGAGTGCGATGGACCTTTCTCATGAAAAATATCTATAAAATAAATTTAATATCAAAGTGAACATATAGTCCTCATACCGGATATTAAACTGATAAGAATAAATATTACACTTTAATTTAGTCAAAAGGCTGAGAAATATATAAGTTAAAAAGGAGCCCAACTTTCTTTATTTATAACTCGCTCAGTCGCTCGCCTTCTTTGTCTAGCGGGATGGTACTATATGGGACCGCTACGCTGCGTGTGGCTTTCTGTCATGTTAGGCTTCGGTGGTTTCTCATGATTCATGTGGGGTAATAGCCTAATATGGTAGTCAAGAAGCCGAAGAGAGGACAAACATATGTCATGGCGTGTTGGGTTTGTGTTGGTTTCTTATGGTCCATTTGTTCGTTAACAATCCACTGATATACAAGAAGCTGGGGAGAGGAGAACAAATGTGCGCTTCGCGTGTGAATGTGTGATGCAGGATCGCCGAAATAGGTGCTTAAAGGAGTGGAGAAAATTAAGCCACCAAACATGCCAATGTCCTATGCATTCTTTCTCTTGTTTATATACTAGTGCAATGCAGGGCGCATCATATAATCATATTTGATACTCATAAAAATGTATATGGTCCATATATCATATATTATACAGATAAAAAATACATTACACATTATCTTAGCTAAAAGGTCGAGAAAGGTACAACTTAAAAAGGAGTCTGATCTCTTTTTTTTATAGCTCGCTCGATCACTCGCACTCCTTCATTTAGCAAGATAGTACTATACATGAGCGTTACGTTATTTGTGACTTTTCTGTCGTGTTGGACTTAGATGATTTTTTATGGCTTATCTATGTATAACAGCTTATTAAACTTATTGTTAGATGAGAAACAGAGGAGAGAAACATATCTACACACTTTACAGGTGACGCAAGAGGCTAAACATCTGATACAACTTGTACATTAAAACAAATGATAATGTCCGTTCCATTAGGCCAACCTTTTCTATGGTGGCAACGGTACTTGCCTCTCAGCTATCTCGCATCACACTTACAGATCGCTCACAAAGCATCTGGTCCTAGACGTACGTCAGAACACAGATGAACATTACACAATCTGAAAATTAAACCAAACCGAGTTCACTAGGTAATCAGCGGCCGTGTCAGAGACCGTCAAAAATAAAGTTATTTTAGACGACCATGTCAGAGGCCACCAAAAATAAAGTTATTTTTTATGGTCGTGTCAGAGGCCGCTGAAAATAAAACTATTTTCGGTGACCGTGTCAGAGACCGCCGAAAATAAAACTATTTTTGACGGTTCGTAAGCGCCGCCGAAAATAACGCATTATTTTCGGTGGCCGAGTCCTGACCACCGAAAATAGCGTTGGCCGCCGAAAATTCTGCGCTGTGATGTTGTGAGCAGGTTAAAAAAACATCTTGTTTTTTACGCTAAGAGCATGTATAGTAATATTTAATATAGAGTCTTTTGAGATGTCTTAAGGTATTTGTAAAAAACCGTGTAGCCGTCTCTGTGTGAAAAGAAATCTCTAGCTCGTAACATAAGTAATAACATGTCTATACCGATACTCTATAGACGCATCTATTTCTATATTTATTAATATACTATATTTATAAATACTTTATTGCATAATAAAGTCTATTAATTATTTCTTGTGCTTGGAGAATGGTTTTGATATCTTTCTGCGGTACATGCCGTAAGGGCTAATGCTAAACAACGAAAAGGATATCTTCTCGACTTAAAGCAGCCGTAAAAAGATAAAGATGCGAGTTTCAAGAGGGAGAGAAAGATGCTAGTTCCACAACAATAAACGAGTCCCATATGCATGATACTTGCAGTGTGAATCTTTCTTGCGACGACGGTAAGCGGCTTCAAGGCTGTAAAGCAGGAATCCCTGAGCTGTTGGAACACCTGCTGAAGCAACACCCCCAGCACTAAGCTATCCTTGCCTTCTCATGCCAAGCTCCTATAATCCTGCATTCCCTGTCCTAGTATCTGATTGAGATATTATAAGGCCAAGACCAAGAGCCGTCGTGACCACCAGACGCAGCAGGAATTTCTCAGATGTCTAAGCAGAGTACATAAGCTGCTCCTCGGTGACCGGAAAGGTGCAATGTAGCAGAGTAGTGTTTTTTTCCCCCGCCTCCTGAAAACTCGCGTGTCTCAGGCTCTCAGCCAGGCAATGCACTGGTGCCTGCGGCCTGCCTGAATCGGCTATGGTCTCTAAACTCGTTTGGGTCTTCAGTTTCGGACGTCCTGCTATGGAGGAACAGGAACTTGTCAGCGGGGATCCTCGCGGGGGCAAACGCTGGTCTGGTTCTGAATACAACGTGCAGTAACGCTCCTTTGCCACATTGTATGCGCTGCTTGGGATGCTTCTGCTCTTCATCTGGTCGAACGCTGCGCCTCTCTTCGACAGGTTGCGTTGCCATGGCGTCCAGGCTTCTATAGCTATTCAGAGAACTTGAGAAGTCCCCGTTAACCTCTCGTGTTCTGCTGCACGCCGTCTCCACAGATCCCGGAGGTGATCGTTTCTGAACAAGCGTTCAGAGAAGCTGCACACAGACCAGCACCCATTGCAAACTGGCTCACTTTGTATCCGTCCTGTACGACGTTGCATGCGGGAAGGATCTCAAGAAGTTCCTCATGGTAAAATATCATTTGCTTCTTTGATCTGTGCCAGATCCTACGACAGTCACATTGCTGCCACGCATCAGCTCTCCGTGAAAACTCAAACACATAAACCAAGACTTGTATTACAACTTCTTCATCGGCGCGCGTAAAGCAAACTGGACCTTCGATCTGATTAGAGAAAATGCATTAAGCGTATGAAGTTTACAAAACAGCCTTTGTGCCCCAAAAAAAATTTGTCAACATCCAGCTAAGTGAATTTACTGAAACATTGCTTTTCTTTCTTTATTGATATTTGTTGGGCAGCATAAAACACAGAGGCCGGACGGTCCACGGTCTGGATTGTCCGCGCGCGCAGAATCAGTTAGGATTTCGAGTTTCTTGCGGGATTTTTAGCTAAAACCGCGGAATTAGCTCGGGAGATACATTGTAACGGATCTAGACCTCCTCTCTCTATATATATATATAGAGAGAGAGAGAGCACTACGGCTGATTTAACATCAACAATCGAATCAATAAACAATACATATCTCGTTTTTAGCTTATGCATTAGGAGTAGTTCTAGTTTAGCCCTAGATTAGTCTTTCTCTACCCTAAATCTTCACTTCTCTTCTGCTCTACGTCGATTAGAGGCATCTTGGTGGTCTGCCGATCCCAAGACAAAGCCTAGGATCTCTTCTCCCCGGCAGGGTCCCTCTCGGGAGCGAGATTAAGGCGTTGCCGGCGAACTCTGCCGCCCCTATGCATGCGTGGACCGTCTGGCCTCCAGACGAGGACCGTCTGGCTCGTTAGGCAGGAACGTCAGCCCTGCACTAGGGCGCGGACCATCCGGCCCCTGGCCGTGGACCGTCCACGACTCCGCAGAGAGCACCGCCGCCGGGTATCATCGCAGGAATTAGCGCCCGAATTGGTGTCAACAATATTATAAGGTGACTAGTACAATGTCGGTGTGTTGCGACTGATGGTAGGGTACGTTAGGCCCTACCAGCAGTCCGCTGAGCCACACAAAGGACCTAATAAGACAATGTGGCGGACTCTTCCCACAAAAATATCCATGAAAATAAATTTAATATCGAAGTGAACATATAGTCCACATATCAGATATTAAACAGATAAGGACAAATATTACACTTTATCTTAGCCAAAAGAACAATAAAGATATGAGTTGAAAAGGAGCTCGACCTTTTTTATAGCTTGCTCGGTCTTTGTTCTTCTTCGGCTAGCGGGGTGGTACTATGTGTGAGCACTATACTGCGTGCAACATACTGTCGTGTTGGGTTTGGGTGATTTCTTATAGCCCATCTATAGGGTAATGGCCCATTAGTAGACGAGAAGCGAGGGAGATGAACAGACCTACGTTATGTCGTGTTGGGCTAGTTTGGTTTCTCACAATCCATATGTGGGCTAAATGTCCATTGGTAGACGAGAAGCGGTGGAAAGGAAAATAGATATTGTCACAGCCGGGCTTTAAGAAACAAAGTCGGGTACATCTCATATATGCGCCAGAGAAGACAACACATATATTAACAGAGTGCGTAGAGATAAATGTCATAGATATCATAAATGTACTTATTACATAGCGGAAGTCTTACAAAATAAATGATAAAATAAAGTGAACTATATCTTATTCTCTGGCGCCACAAAGCTGACTGGGAGACGTCACCTAGATCAAGTCGAAAGCCTCAGTGTTAGGCGGCTCCTCTTCGACCACCTGCTCTTCTCCTGTGGGGGGTGTGAGATAGCAAGAGTGAGCTCACACATGTTCATCGCTCAACAAGTTGTGGGGAATAATGTGCATGAACTCACCAAAGGTGGGAGTTCATGTGATATGTAAGGCAGATCAATGAAATAAAGGCTGAAACTGAGCATTGCTTTTATAAGTTGGTCAAAATTTTATTAGCAGTTACTAAGTGTAAGTAAATACTGAACCATAGTAATAATAAGTAAAAGTAATAATAAAATAATCCCAAATGAATGAAATGGTAGATTAAGTTTAAGTTCCATAAATTAATCATGTGAGTGTTCGAGCCGCTCATGACCGTGAGCACGACTAGTATACCAGTTTTACACTCTGCAGAGGTTGCACATCTTTACCCACAAGTCGTGTTACCCATTTGCCACGGAGTTGATCAGACCTCATACACATCTACTAAGGAAGCGAGGTAGGGTACCACTACGAGGCCTTTACAAAGTTCCACTAGCTTCAGAAAACTCGCTACAGTTTATAGGAACTTCCAGTGCAGGAATCCCTCGCCTGACCGCCATCACAGCAAAATCAACCCAAGGACCTCCCTACACTGACCACTCCCCTACTGCCCTTGCCCCTTTCGGGTAAGGTAGTCATCCACTAGCTTTCCTAGTTAATCAGCCAAGGGCGTCCCATTAAACCCTTGTGGTAGCACTATTTTTTCGGGTGGTTCTCTATGTTCCCATTAACATAATGATCTTATCATGAACAGTAATAATAAACAGATAATAAAAAGTATAACAATGAGTGATGAATATCTCTATACTCAAAGCCACATAAAGCAATAGCATGTACTACCCAAAAATTTAGTAGTAAAACCAGTGGTGAAACAAGGTATAAAGATAGTCAAAATCTAGGGTAACCTATTGGGTTCCATCAAAATTAACCTATGCAGATCATTATGATTAATAAGAACATGAATGGGTAAAAGGAAGTGATCAAGGGCACAACTTGCCTTCAATGAGCTCCTACTCAGCAGTCTCTACCAGCTGAACCTAAGGATCCTCTGTAGCTTGCTCGTCTACTCGCATCAATACATTACATACATAGTATAGCAAAAATTAACATCACACCAAACATGTAAATAAAATACACAATAATAATCTAGACATTAAAATAAGATCATAGGAACTGGAATCATTAAATTTGGGGTTATAGATTTTAAGTTATGAATTTTCCAAGGTTTTATGTATTTAATACAAGATTAAGTCCTAGATAAATTTTAATGTGTCTTTCATGTCAAAACAGTGGCACTAATGTATAGACCATAATATTACAAAATTATAGGAAGCAGAATGGATTAATTTGGACTAAGAATGGATTTTCTATGATTTATACAAGTTATAGGAATTGTTTTTATATTAAAAACTCATTTTCTAATTCATTTTCCTGATTTTATAACTTTCTGGACTTGGCCTAGTTTTCTGTAAATTTCAGGGGTGCCTAGGTAAAGACCCCGAGACACAGAGAACAGTACCCTAGGACGGCGGGTTGTTTTAAAGATCTTAGAGGGGCTCTTTTACAATTTAACCAGCCGAAACGGTATAGCTGGCTACCGACCGTCCGATCTATAACCTAGGCCCAAGATTAAATCTGGTTAATCCCGCACTCGCTTCCTACGCCACCGTTGGATCCTCATTTAACGTCACGGATTTAATTACACGGGCAATCAACACTGCACGTCCGATCCGGATCGGATGGACCACAGCAGGCGCAACCGAACTGGTACCCCGGCATGTAATCTCAGCCATCCACCGCTGGATCAATGGCCGAGATCACGCGCCCCAAATACAAGCCAAGCACGGCGACGACGCTTGCCTCCCACGGCGGCGCCATCACCGGCCAGTAGCCGAGCAGTCCCGATGCCCGGAATCCTTAATCTGCGAGGTGTCTAACATAGCTAGGGAACTGGTAAGTACGGCAGGGGCTACATACCGAGGTAGTACGCGGTGTAGCGCCCTATTGCCAACGCCCTGTGGCACGGCGGTGGAGCTCCCAGTCCGGCGAGCAATTCCGGGCGGCCGGAACGATCCCCGAAGGCGATTCTCCACACACACAACGTGCACGATGTCGAGGTCTCGCGGTCTCCAATTGGCCACCAATCACCGGCGCACGCACTAGAACACCGTGGCGGGTGGCGGCGGCACCCTCCCTCTTCTCTGTGTTCTCTCCACTGGAGTCGGTATTTGTGACCAAAGAAACCCCCGAGCGACTAGGGTTTACGAAGCTTCGGGCTCGACTGCCGGCTGCGCCATCAATTTATACGCGAGGCGAGCCGCCTGTTGCGTGAATTTCACGGGTTCCGTTGAGCTCGCCCGCGAGTCTCGCGAGGACGACGGGTCCGACCAACCGGCCCCATGCGGAAGCATCCTAGGTGGAAGAGTGTCCGCCAGGTGGGCCCCAATGGTCGGCGCAGGGGCGCGGCGATCACGCGCGGAGGGGGATCGGTGATAGTGAGCTGGGCGCGGGAGAGCGAGTTCTAATGGGCCGAAATACACAGAGTGGCCCAATCAACCGTTTCTTTCCCTTTTCTTTTCTTTTCTGTTTCTTTCCTCTTTATTTCCAAATTCAAAATTCAAATTCCAGTTAAAGTTCAAATTTCGTGATAATTTGTCTTCACCTTATATGTTCTACTTAGACATGGTAAGGTGATCTTTACCTATTTTAATATTTATTTCATGTTCACTAGTGTTCTCTTTCTTAAATTCTGGAATTCAAATTTGGGTAATAAATTATTTCTATTCACCTTATTTTTATATTGTCATCCACACAATAAAGTCCAACATGATGCATGATTTATTTAGGTGTTATTGGTTATTTAATCCCTTTTTGATGGTGTTTATTCACATGTGATAATAACTAGAGATGGTACACACATATAAGTAAAGGAAATATTCTCTTATCATATGATTTACAATTTAGATATTACAGATATACGCTTCGCACGTGACGCAGTACGACCATCGAAACTGGTGTTTAAAGGAATACTATTCAAGTGCCCGTACATTGCACGACAAACAAAATATTCGACAAAATATTAGTGCACAACGATTACATAAGAACAAATATCACATATTATCGATCTCAATCTTATAAATTCTCTAGCAACAACCAATACAGAATTTCAATGGGGGAGATCGCGGGGAGGGCACGGGGAGGCGGCATGGGGAGGGATGTTCGGGACGAAGATGGTGTGGGCCCGAAGAGAGGAGGGGCAGAGAAGTGCGTAGGAAAGCGGGTTGATTCGTAGAATTTCAGGGGTATTTGTAAAAAGTAATCTATAATATTGGTAGCTTTGGTTATATCAACAACTATCCAGATTATTGCTTTTGTTTATCTGAATATTTTAGTAATCTAAAATGATGAATACATTCGTAGAAAATATGTTAGCAACATGAAATATTTTGTGGTTCACATAGGAGCAGGAGATAACCTCAACCAAAATGCCATGTGTTTCTATTTTCTAACCAGCAGGAGCTTTGTACATCAAAAAAATATTGCATAAATGTATTTATATCAAGATTATAAGGAGTATCACTAAGTCTCTATAACAAATAGCATCATGTGTTAAATTCACCACTTACTGTAACTTTTATGTCAAAGAAGTAATTGAGAATAGCATCAAGCCACATGCAATTGTAGTAAAAAATTGATTCTCCTTCCAAAAATTGAAGCAAGAAGAAACAGAGGGGAAAAACAAAAATATCTGGATAGAAATAAACAAAAAAATATCTATGCACAGATAGCTTCACAAGATCAATGTACAACCACAATTAGCAAGGTGATAGAACTAATTTCATATCAAAATATAAGGTGCAACAATCACGTTTAGGTTAGTTGGAGACTCACCAGACGGTATGCTGTGAGGCAGAGGAGCTCAAGATGATATGTTGTGAGGCGTAGGGTCTAAAGAACAAGATGTTGGAAGTGTTGCTGCTCTAGCTCATGGCTGTCGTGGGATGATGTGCATAGGGCTGGCAGGATGGCGGTTGGGAACGCAGGCGAGCAAGGATGGCGGGTGGATAAGATTAGCGCATGCGTCGAACGTGGGCCGGCGAGCGTGGAAGGCATGATAAGGCTGTTGGGTAAGCGCAAAATGTGTAGGCAACGAGTAGGTGAGGATGCCGGTCGCGACATGCACGGACGCGGTTGGAGCAGACATGGCAAGAACGGAGCACGGTGTGGATTTCGGGAGGCCGCGATTGGAGGCCCGCAGGGCGTGGATGGCGGCCGCGGTTACGGGTGGGTCATGGCGAGCGGAGGGGTTGCGAGATTTCTAAGGCGCTCGGGTCGGTTGTAAGCTCCACGGTAATGGAGGCGTGGCAGAGATGACGTGGGGAGGGAGGTCGCAGGGATGGCGCAGGGAGGTGGTGTGGGGAGGGAGGTTGGGGACGAAGATGGTGTGGGCCTAGAGGGAGGCGAGACAAAGAAGTGTGTAGGGCAAAGGGTTGATTAGTAGAATTTTAGGGGGGTATTAGTAAAAAATGACGCAGGACGACCGTTGGAACTGGTGCTTTAATATAGTAGAGACAAAATATCTTCACATGCACGGATGAGAACTCTATTTGTATGGACTTGGTGATGTTGTGTCTTAGTGGTTTTGCCGTGCAAGGAGAGGCCTCCAAACGTGTGAAACCCCCGATGGCGAGCGACAACAGCTATCCAAAAGTTGTTCAACACATGTCGATCGACATGGATATCCCATTCAAAATGTATTGGTTATATGCAACTTTAATATGAGTTTACTTCTATTGTTGCGGGATGGCCTGGATCTGCACATGACATGAGGGTGTTCAACAATGCTTTAAGCAAGTATGCTCGTATCTTTCCACATCCTCCACTAGGTAAAATATAGTTGCCATACATGAAATTTGTATACATAATATTGTCTAATCATATCTCTACAGTACTAAAGCACCAGTTTTAACGGGTGTTCCGTGCCATCTTTTTCCAAATAATCCCTCACATCTATTTCAAATTAACCCACTGCATGCCCCCTCCGTGCAACCAACCTCCACAGCCCAAACCACACCTCCGCATATAGATGGCCAAACGGCATGTCGCTCTGCTGATTGTGTCGGGCCGGCCCGTTAGCCCGTCAGGCTGATGGAAGCAGGGCGGTAGACACTGGGTGAAGCCATCTAACCAGTAGAACATCATGCTCAAGTGTTTTTAATATTGAATATAAATTATGCATATGTATATACGATTTTTTGTAAAATAAAAAATATAACCGTGTCGGGAAGGACTAGGCCAGCACTACAGGCCGAGGCTACGGCCCAAGCACAGCGAGGCGCTTGTGTCAGGCTAGCCCAGGCACTATTAAATGGGTCGTGCCTCGGGCCGGACCGCTAGACACAGCCCAATTGGCCATCTATACCTCCGCACGATAATGATGGTCCTCACCTCAATTGTCGCCACCTCGTTCGCCATCCTGCTTCTTCTCTCTCTCCCCTCATGCCTCCTCCTCTATGCCACCCCATTCTCTACAGAGGGCGTGGGAGCAGGCGTCTCCTCCCCGTATTCGTCCGACACCAGCCTCGACACCGATCCGCATAGTGGCTATTGCACGTCCACGAGGACGTTTCACAGCATGTGCGCATCATTGTTTTCGCCGTCGTCGGACGTCTCATTCGTCTTCCCGGCCTTTGCCTTGTTCTTCCTCCCCATCATAATGCCCCCGCCCACAGTCGCAGCCACGAGACGACCGATGCTCGTCGACGCGGGTATGGGGCGAGTTGGTCTTGCTCTTGGCCTTTCTTTGTACATGCCCCCGAGGAGGACACGGTGGTGCCTACCACGCTTAGGTTATCTTGGCAATGAGGAGTCCAGGTCTGAGATATTGGACAACCAAGGGCCGTAGCGCGGAAGCAGACGGCATATGCTACGGAGTTGGTGGTGGTGTTGTGTCGCCTCGGTGGGTCTAGGGGTGGGAAGGCACTCGCTTTCTTTCGCCCTTCTCGTACTGACGCATTTTGCGGGTGCCTCTCAGTTTGGAGCTACTCCGGCTGGGCTTCTTTCTACTCTTGTGTGCTCTCTCCCTATATCTATCTAGCAGTATACTACCTATGTCGCCTCCACATGTCCAGGTCTTCATTGTGTCCTTCTCCAGAAACGAACAGGTATGTCCGCCTCTTCCCTTCCCTTCCTGCTCTACGAACCTTAGAAGTGCAGGAGGCGAGGGATGGGGATCCCTAATTTGTTGCCTTTGGTACTGAAAGGGAAATGTGCCTTTGTGTCATTTCTATAAATGTTTTGGTGATTAGATGACCAACACAAATTACTTTGTTCATAAGCGCTAAGTGGTTGAAAGATGCAAATCAAAGAATCAAGGTATGTCCCTAGCCTTAGTAAATTGTTTTTGGATACTAACATATTTATCTAAGTGCTAGGAACCTTGTTAATTCAACTGAGATTGGATTGGAGAAGTCTGACTAAAAGTAGCCAGAGATGCACCAGCATGTGGTGCACCGGACAGTGTCTGGTGCCCAGGCTGGCTCGGCGACGAACTCGTCGCTCTCGGGAATTCATCAAGGGCGTCGCGACTATAATTCACCGGACTGTCCGGTGTGCACCGGATTGTCCGGTGAGCCAACGGTGCCCACGGCAAACGGTTGGCAGCGCGATCAAAGGGCGGCACGTGGCCGAGCCAACGATCACTTGGTCGCACCGGACTGTCCGGTGCGCTAAGGGGACCGAAGGTCCAACGGTCGGCTTCGCCAGAAAAGGAAGGAGATCAGGCTCCGGACAGGCATTGTTCATGTCCGGCGGTGCACCGGACTGTCCGGTGCGCCACCCGATAGAAGGCAAGATTTGTCTTCCAAATAGAACTCCAACGGCTCCTAGCTATCTTGGGACTATAAAAGGGACCCCTAGGTGCATGGAGCAAACTACCAAGCATTCACTAAACATCCTAAGACGCCTAGACTCCGCAACCACGCAATCGGGTCATCGTGTTTGAGATTTGAGCATCGTTGGAGTTGTAAACTCCATGCGCCATGTTTTGTGCTCACGTCTTGACTTATGTGTGTGTGTGTTTGCTGCGATTCTTGTGTGTGTTTCTTTCCCTCCCTTACTCTTGTGCTTTGTGTTGTGATCAACCTTGTAAGGGTGAGAGGCTCCAACTTGTGGAGATTCCTCACAAAAGGGATAAATACTATAAGGAAGAAACTGTGGTATTCAAGTGGATCATTGGATCACTTGAAAGGGGTTGTGTGCAACCCTCTTTCATTGGGACACCACAACATGGAAGTAAGCAAGTGTTATACTTAGCCGAACCACGGGATAAAATCACCGTGTCTCTTGTGTCACTCTTTTGTGTGATTGGTTTCTTCTCTCGAGTTCTCACTTGGGCTATTGTTCCATAGTTCAATACTCACTCTAAAGGAACAATCAAGTGAAGAGTTCTCACTTTAACAACTTGGCTTCAATCCTTCTAACATTTATAAACCAAGTTGTGCTATTTAGTACTAGATTTTACAGGATCACCTATTCATCCCCCCTCTAGGTGCTCTCAGGTACCCGTTCGATGGCTCAGCATCGCCTGTCTACATGGTATTTCCCTTACCACGGTGTCGACTCGGTATGTTTCTATACCACTTCTATGTACCTGTCACCCATCCTTATGTCATTGCAAAAATTATTGTATTGTTCTTCTGTTGTTTTGGGTGTTAGTTTTTTGTTTTGCTAAGGATTGAACATAATTTGGGTGTGTTAATACTTTATTTATTGTCTGTACATGGTTTGTGTTATTTTGATGATGGCTCATGGATCCTGCAAAATATGTGTTAGGATTTGGAGATCCATGCGGACACTACCATAGGGTGCTCGTCCCTTGTGTTCTTGGCTCTTACATGCATTAGGTCGTTTCTAAGACCACATTGACGCAATGGACTCCATGGTGTTTGAGGTTGCTGAATTGGATAGAGCCGCTATGATTTGTCATGCTAACAGTAAAAGGAAAGGTTATTTGTTGGTTTTAAACGTTAGTAATTGCTACAAAGTACCATAATTTGTATGGAGCACATCTAGTTTTTATTGATGCCTGACTTTAGCAACCACTCCATATTTTGATCTGTCTTTTTTATAAGTTTGAGTTCATGTGACTTATTTTAGAAACTTGAGCTCACAAACTTCATCTTATTTGGTCTCTGTATGGTGGAATTATGTCATTCTATAATCTCTGTTCGTTATGTTGGTCGTTATGAACTCTCTTCTAATCGCTCCCTTCATTGATCGTATTGTACCAAGACATATTGGATGGAGTAAACAACAACATCAGTTAGTCAAATCAAAAAATATTATGCGGAGAGCGGAGACAATCAATAAAAAATCTTGAGATCTTTTTGGTACGTGGGTATTGTTGTGAGCCATCGCAACACACGGGCAATCAAGTAGTGTTGCATTATTTATCAGTAGGAAAGTGTAGGAAACTGTGACGCCTAAGAGGGGGTGAATTAGGACTTTGAAAAACTATCTTTAAAGAAGGCCACAAATAAATACCTAAAACAAAACATATACAAATAAGCAATCTAGAATGTGTAAACTAGGTTTTATCTAAGTGTTGCTATCTATACCACAAAACATAAGTTCCAATCCTAAATATTCTAACTAGAAATGAGAGATTGAAACTTAAGTACTTAATGTAAATGTGGAAGGTAAAGAGCAAGGTAGAGATGTAAACTACCATGGATGACGCTGATAGTTTTACCGAGGTATCCGAAACCACGCAAGGTCCCGACTAATCCTCGTTCATGCCCATGTGCAAAGGGTAGCCCACGCGAGGGCCAAGCACCACGGTCGAGTCTCTCCGTAGAGAGTCGCGGGTCTTCTCCACGCGCAAGTGGTGCTCCGCTTCCGGCTCCTCTCAGACGCTTCCCGTTGTCTCCACTATTGATCTTCCGGCCAAAACGTCTCGGGCCTCGTTTCCTCCGGTACACGATGGTGGTCGTGACACAAACTCTGTTGTCACGGTCTCGCAAGACTCTCGCCCCACTCGGTATAATTACAACGGCTCACACAAGAGTCGAGAGATTTTGTGGGGTTTTCTAAACTCACTCAACTAACTAGGATTCACCTAAAGCAAGTGCATAAGTAGTCTAATTAATCTAAGCGCTTCGCAAATCACCTACTTTAATTACCGAGTGATTCTATTAAGCACTTGAGTGTTTGAGCACTTGGAAATGTCTATAGCATGTGTTGGTATGTTGCTTGGGCTCCCACACCTTTAAATGGCCGGTTGGAGGTGTACAAATAGCCTTCCCCTCAATTGTAGCCGCTGAATAGAAAAGTTGTTGTTTTTGTCGACAGACGCACCGGACAGTCCGGTACACACCAGACATGTTTGGTGCCCTGGCCACGTCAGCTGACCGTTGATAAAGCTATAGCCGACCATTGGCCAGACAGTCTGGTGCATACCGGATTACGAACCTCTTTGCGTAGGCTATCCGGTGCACATCGGACATGTCCGGTGCGCCACCAGAGCGCTGGCTAACTGCCCACTTCTTGGATTTCTTTACTATTTTCTTAGGCTTCTTTTGGTCTTGAGTCTTGGACTTCTACGCATCTTTCAGATCTTCTTTTGAGGTGTTGCATCCTCAGATCCTCAGTCCAATCCTCTTGGCATCCTGTGAACTATAGACACAACAGACAAACACATTAGTCCACAAATTATGTTGATCATCAAATATCAAAATCATTTAGTCAAATAGTTCGAGGTCCATTTTCCTTACAGAAAGTACTACCTTGTTGACTCTATACCCAAACCGTCCGGAGAATTTAGCGCCATACAAAGGAACCAAATATTATTCGACCAGGACCTCAGCCCAGCGGTAAGGAGACATTTAACTATTTACATTCATCTCTGCGTAATGTGATCAAACGCTCATTTTGTGTTTTGAAAATGAAGTGGGGAATTTTGTTGGATCTACCAAGTTATCCTATGGACAAATAATCATGAATTTCGTTGAATACATACATGCATAGCTCTTCATAACTTCATTTGTGACAGTGTGTTTGGTCGATAAAGATTTTGGCCTATGTGACCTATGTGACGAAGATGAAGAATTATATGCCCATGCCATCGTCTCAAGCGAGTACTAGTCAAGGTGATGAAGAAGGTACTATGAAATTCATGACACTATTTGCGGATGCTTTATTTGTTACTAGAAACTAACATATTGTTGGAGCATGTTCCTATTTTATTAGAAATAACTCGATACTATATAAAATTGTAATCATTTCATATTTACATGTCAATAATTTGTCATGTAAAAAATAGTAATGTGAAACGTGAAAACATATTTCCTTATTATTAAAGCAGAACAGAACTTTTAGTTTTAACCGCAGATTCCTCATCTAACGGCCAAAAGAACATGAAGCCATCCCAACGTCTACAACTGCTACCCAACGGCTTCTCCCGAAGCTTCTCGTCACCAGCAATTCGGCCGTGAACATCCGACGTCCCCACCCCCATGTCTTGTAGAAGCCCCCTCGGCCCCTCCCCACTACGGTCGCTGCGCGCAGCAGAACTGGGAGCAGGAGCGCAGCAAGCCCCTCCTCTCCCTGGTCTCAAACGCCACATCGCTGCTCCGACGCTCCCTTGTGCACCGTCACCATGAAGTCTGCATCCCCTCCTTGGGTGCTTCGTGCCCTGGGTGCTTCGTGTCCCCCCAGTAAACACCGCTGACGCGGCCGCGCACGCCACCGCCTTGCCACACGTCGTGCCCGCGTGGCCTCGCTATGTGCCTGCCCTGCGGCGCGGCCACACCGCGACGCAGCCCGTGTCGCCCGCTCGCCAATCTAGCAGCGCTGCCGAGCCTCTCACTAGTACACAGAAGCTCTATAGTGGCGGTTCTAAACCTATTTACATAGGCGTTTTTCAGTACCGCCAGTGCTAGGGGTCAGTGGAAATCAGCATTTCCACTGGCGGTTATTTTGGAACCGCCAGTGAAAAGTGCATTTTCACTGGCGGTTTTCTTAAGGAACCGCCAGTGAAAAGTGCATTTCCACTGGCGGCTGAATAAAGAAAACCGCCAGTGAAAATGCATTTCCACTGGCGGTTTTATAAAGCAAACCGCCAGTGGAAATGCACTTTTCACTGGCGGTTTTCTTTATTTAGCCGCCAGTGGAAGTTTTCACGCCTTTTTTCAAAATTTCAAACAATACTGAATTATATATATATTTATTTACACACACACAAACATATATATATATAGATCTATATTGATATTGAAAGCAACATAAAATTAAATTCTATCATACATTTATATACATCAAAGTATTCTGTTTACAACCATATATGCTTCATGCATTCTATACATCATAAGTTTTCACCTAAGCTCTAATAACTATCTCGGCTAAGAGATAATCTACTAATTTCTGTTAGTATTCTAAACTCTAGCAAAGCTAATGTCCCGGAAGCATCGTGATATTTTCCTTTTGCGGGAATGACCTCTTTCAATATGAATGTGCAGAGGTCCTCGACTATGCCATACAATGCAGCTTCGGTCAAGTTCTCCGGGTTTCCTCGTTGAAATTGCTGTAAAGGAATTTTATAAACATCATCTATTTATACTCAATAATAACACATTTGCATCTTTAATGACATAAATACATACTTGACTATTACTAATAATACCTTGTCAGGGTTCATGATGTATCGTCCGTTCACTCTCATGAACTCGCACGCATAGAATCCACATAGGACCGATCCTTGTGGTTGCTTGTGGCACTACATAACGGGAGATTGGTTATTTAGTTGCAACATTGTGTATGATATGTATTCATAAAATCACATACTTACCGGCCAGTGATGATGGATGTCTAGTGGCACGCCTTTTTTCGACAGGTCGTACTTTCCACCTCTCATCTTATAGAATCTATAAGCCCTGTGATCTCAAATAGAATCACCATGTTATTCTCAAATTTTAATCGATAAAAGTATGCATGCATAGAAAAGGCTTACAGCTCTAAGATGCTGAGGAATTCTGCATATGTCGAAGGGTCGAAGTTCAAGGAGTCGAGCACCAGCACCTTTCCAACCTTAGGATAAATGAGGAAGCATATCCAGTGGTCCCTGTACGAATCAAATTTGTGATGCATGTGTATTGAAATTATTAATTTTATTTATGCAAAATCACACTTACTTAAAGTTGTACGGGGCCATTATGGCTTCCCTGTCTTGAAATTGAAGCATTGCATGTCCTATATAGGTGGCGTATTGAGCTTCAAAATCCTTCTTCATATCCTTTATACGCTTCTCAACTTCTTCGTCCGTCTTTCCCCGTAATTCATCGTTGTCTTTCCCGATTCTAAAAGTGTGGCTTTCCTCGGATATAAGTATTGGGTTGAGATACCCAACCCTTTTACTGGCACTAGCATTGGGCTTGGTACCGTAAAGGATCTCCTGCTGATCATGTTGCATTCTGCAAGTCACACGTGCATGTCAGATATTGAAATTTTATACAGCTCACTAATAATAACACACATATGTGGAAGTATGAGCGACACTTACAATGCAAACATCGTTACAAGTTGCACGTCGAGTCTCTGAAGGTTCATCATTAACCACATGTCCTCGAATGTAACAACGGCCTTTTGGTCCGAACCAATAAAAGCATGGTCTGGTATATGCACACTGATGGTGTCGATGCCAACCGATGATGCCCGCATGTACCAGTCATGCAACCTTTTAACACCAGCCGGGACCTTTCTTAGTTTCTCAAGAGGTAGCAGAGGTCTGCCCGGCACATATTTTTTAGGCACGTTTTTGTAATCTGCCTTAGTTGGCTTCTTTATCTTTGCGGCCATTGCCTCAGCCTTTTTTGCAGACTCCTCGTGCTTGGCCAAATCAACAGTTTGTGACGTGAGGCTCCGTCCAATCCCTTTCAAAAACCGAGCTGTGCCAGCAGTAGTAGCTTTACTCTTCTTTTTCTGATACGGGGACACCAATTTTGGAATAGGAAGTTTAGATTTCTTTGATGGCCTTGGATCCTTTGATGGTTGTGGAGAAGGTGGATCCCTTGATGGTGGCGTAGACAGTGGGTCACCAAGAGGATGGGGAGGAGAAGGTGGTGGAGCCCTGAATGGTGATGCTTGTGGCGGAGACGGTGGGTCAGAAAAAGGATGAGGAGCAGCATGTGAAGTTTGAGGAGGTGATGATGGATGTACAATAGGAACAAAAATTTGAGAAGGCGGAGACGGTTGGGCCTGCGACGCCTGCGACGAATTCGACCAATCAAGCAATTCGACATCCCTTCGAGGCCAAAGGATAAAATTCTTGATAGCCTGTCCAAGTTTCTCGATACCTTCGGGCCCAGGGATGTCTAGCATGTCGTCCTCGGATCCTTGGACGACCGTCGTCACTTCTACTTTGCAATAATCATCTGGAATATCGTTTCCGTGGAACTTACGTCCTGGGATCGCAAGGCCTGTGGCTACTTTCTTTGTACGTTTATTGTTAATACCATATCTTATAACCAGTGTGCACGCCACAGGCCTTGTGATGTCATCAACTGGATAACGGTCCTTATTTCCCGTTGAAGCAACAGAGCTTGGTAATGTCGTACAATCTGTGGAAGCCGGCGGTTGAGCTGCTGGAATTATTTGTATTTGTGGAGTGGTCATCTGTTGAACAGACATCGCACTCGCCAACTGTTGCATCAATTCTGGAGGAGGATTCGATAGCATTTGAGACATCATGGCTTTGAACTCTTTCTTGGCCTCCTCCTTAAAATAATCCGCCATCTCTTCCTTGTATCGATCATGTTTCCTGTACAGACCTTCCCACTGTTGTCCGAATCCTTCCTTCCATCCTTCCTTAGACGAGATTCCTCGTACACGGCCAGGATGCTCAGGGTTACCGAGACCAGCTGTTAGGATGTCTCTTTCCCTTTGTGGCTTAAAAGTTCCTTGGCTCTGCTTAGCTGCCATTGTATATATGTTTTTTGCCGCTTCTTCGACAATGGGATCATCAAAAGATACACCGGTCTCGGTTTCCCTTGGTTTTCTAGCACGGAGCCAATTTGCCGCCCTTTCACCAAGTTGCTCGGACAGCGTCGGCAACCCTGCGGCCTTCTTCTCGGCGTCTTCTTGTCTCCATTTAGGAACCTGACGCTTGTAACCACCTGTGCCTAGGTGGTGGCGGTACTTGTTCTTCTTTGATAGTTCCGAATTTGCCTCACTTAGAGATATGAAATCAGGGCTGCTCCTCTGCTCTAGAAATACTGCCCACTGACCTGCTGAGATTTTATATTTTTTGGTCGGGTCCAGACCTTTCTTTGCAAACTTTGTGTTCATCTCAGACCTCCAATTTCGGAAATTGATTGCAAGCTGCTTCATCGTGTATTCCTTCACGAGTTCTTCTGAACCCCGAGGCAGAACGAACCTCATTAATAGCTTATTCCATATTTGATTCTTGACATCATCTGACACATCTCTCCACTGTCGTATTGTTATGTCAAGATTATCTCTAACTAAAAACCCAAGTGCATTCCGGAACTTAGGTAGTGCCTCTTCTGGAGCTAGGGGCTGACCTTTCGGGCTCACGTCTGAGATTTTGTATGTTTTGTCGGGAAACTTGTTCAGCCCCCTGTCACCTCTTTTTCGATCGCTCTGCTTCCTTTTCCTTGACGTCTCGGTTGTTGTCTTGGTCTGTTCCGGTGCGTCTTGGGTCGGCTCCGGTACGTCTTCGTTTCGTGCCACGGCTTCTTCGAGTATCGCACGAAATTCAGACACGACCTCCTATTCATGTAATAAAATGCACAAGAGATCATGCATGTGAAATCAGTAGGGTACACATACGAAGCTAAAGATGCGTACTTTTACCTCAGCTTCTTGTGGATCATAAGTAGGGTCACGTTGCAACTCACGGAGAGCGGCCCTATCTATGCTAGTGGTAGGAAAAGGGTCGCTAGGCGTTTCATATCCTTCACTGCTGGATTGTTCTTGAGCAACACTCTTGTCCATGTGCTCGGGCACTAAATCTTGGTCCTTGATCGGAGAACTCATTGAGCTATATATATACAAATACATAAGCAATAATTAAATACATATTAACACATATTAACGTAAGCAATAATTAAATTCATATTAACAAATAGTATAATTAAATACATCCTCAGGCACTAAACCCTTAACCCTAACCCTAACCCTAAACCCTTAACCCTAACCCTAACCCAAAACCCGAACCCTTAACCCAAAACCCGAACCCTTAACCCAAAACCCGAACCCTTAACCCTAAACCCTAACCCTAACCCTAACTATAACCCTTAACCCTAACCCTAACCCTAACCCAAAACCCGAACCCTTAACCCAAAACCCGAACCCTTAACCCTAACCCTAACCCTAACCCTAAACCCTAACCCTTAACCCTAACCCTAACCCTAACTATAACCCTTAACCCTAACCCTAAACCCTTAACCCTAACCCTAACCCAAAACCCGAACCCTTAACCCAAAACCCGAACCCTAAACCCTAAACCCTAACCCTAACTATAACCCTTAACCCTAACCCTAACCCTAACCCAAAACCCGAACCCTTAACCCAAAACCCGAACCCTTAACCCTAACCCTAACCCTAACCCTAACCCTAAACCCTAACCCTTAACCCTAACCCTAACCCTAACCCTTAACCATAACCCTAACCCTAAACCGTAACCATATAGTATCGTATAGTCGTATAGTATCGTGTAGGACGGGGAGAGAGTCGCATAGGACGTATAAAGAGGGAGAGAGGGAGAATCGTATGGATATTATCGAGTTACGTATAGAGAGGGAGAGAGGGAGAGTCGTATAGGACGAGGAGAGGGAGAGAGGGAGAGTCGCATAGGACGTATAGAGAGGGAGAGTCGTACGGAAATTATCGAGTTCAGATCGAATTCGGATCGGATCGGATACGTATATTATCGAGTTGTGACGGATAAAATTACAATGTATATATTCAACATACATTTGAACACATATGAACACACATATATATATTGAACACATACATTTGAACACATATGAACACACATATATATTGAACACATACATTTGAACACATATGAACACATATATATATTGAACACATACATTTGAACACATATGAACACACATATGAATAAAAATAAGTATTGTATGAATACTCTCATCTCCTCTCCTCTCTCTCCCTCTCCCTCCTCTCTCTATCTCTCTCCTCTCCCTCCTCTCTCTCTCTCTCTCACCCTCCTCTCCCTCCCTCTATCTATCTCCTCTCCCTCTATCTCTCTCCCTCTCTCTATCTCTCTCCTCTCCCTCCTCTCTCTCACCCTCCTCTCCCTCCCTCTATCTCTCTCCCTCTCCCTCTCCCTCCTCTCTCTTCCCTCTCCCTCTCCTTCCTCTCTCTTCCTCCCTCTCGGCGGCGGCGGCGCGTGCGCCCTCCTCTCTCTTCCCTCTCCCTCTCCCTCCTCTCTCTTCCCTCTCCCTCTCCTTCCTCTCTCTTCCTCCCTCTCGGCGGCGGCGCGTGCCCTAGGGTTTACTAAACGCGGCGGCGGCGGCTGCCGGCGCGGTAGACGGCGGCGGCTGCCGGCGCGGTAGACGGCGGCGGTACGGCAGATTAGGGGAAGAGAAAGAAACCTGGAGACGGCGGTGCGGGGGCGGGAATGGCGGCGTGGGGACGGGCGCGGGGACGATCGCCGGCGAAAACCTCGGGGTCGAAATCCAGCAGCCTGACGGCGTCGTCTTGAAGTGAACTGGCGCCAGGGACTTGTAAATTTTTCGGCTCCCGCGCGCCACCCTTTATATAGGCGCCATTTCTACTGGCGGTTGACAACGAGAACCGCCAGTAGAAATGGCTTCCACAGACTATAGAAGCCATTTCTACTGGCGGTTGACAACGAGAACCGCCAGTAGAAATAGTATTTTATTATTATTGACATAGTTTTTTATATATTGTTTTACTTCACTTTTTATATATTATATTAAGTATACTTTTATATATTGTTTAGTATACTTTTACCTCTCTCCATCCCCTCTCTCTCTCCTCTCTCTCCATCCTCTCTCTCCCTCTACCTCTCCACTCTCTCTCCCCTCTCCACTCTCTCTCCCCTCTCCCTCTCCATCCTCTCTCTCCTCTCCACTCTCTCTCCCCTCTCCCTCTCCATCCTCTCTCTCCTCTCCACTCTCTCTCCCCTCTCCCTCTCCATCCTCTCTCTCCATCCCCTCTCTCTCTCCTCTCTCTCTCCTCTCTCTCCTCTCTCTCCATCCTCTCTCTCTCCTCTCCCTCTCCTCTCTCTCCTCTCTCTCCCCTCTCCCTCTCCATCCTCTCTCTCCTCTCCACTCTCTCTCCCCTCTCCCTCTCCATCCTCTCTCTCCTCTCCACTCTCTCTCCCCTCTCCCTCTCCATCCTCTCTCTCCATCCCCTCTCTCTCTCCTCTCTCTCTCCTCTCTCTCCATCCTCTCTCTCTCCTCTCTCTCCATCCTCTCTCTCTCCTCTCTCTCCATCCTCTCTCTCCTCTCCCTCTCCTCTCTCTCCTCTCTCTCCCCCTCTCCTCTCTCTCTATAAAGTCAATAGAAAGTCATGTAAAATTGTAAATGGTAGCCACGAAAATTGAATGAAGACAATTACATGCTTCGGTTTGTCGCTAACAATAATCAATTACATGACAAGTCCTAACAATAATCAATTACATGACAAGTATATAATCTAGGAAGCTATTGTTCTGCCTTGTCCATCGTGGCGTACCCAGGGCAACGAATTGCGTGGGATGCTTCGCTCAACGTTCCTTATCTTGGTTGGATGGTCTATGAAAAGAGACATGTCGTTGAACTGGTTAAAATTCTCTAAATCAGATACACCATCAACTCCTATAGCTTGTTGTTTTCCAGGAAAAACTACATGCTTCGGTTTGTCGGTGCTTTTCTTCTCATTGTTAGAAATGATCTGTTCAGCATAGAAGACCTGTGCAGCACGATTAGCAAGGATCCATGGGTCATCTTTGTAACCTACCTTACTTAGATCAAGAACTCTGACCCCATAGTTGTCTACCGTGACATGTTTGTCTTCAACCCATTGACATCGGAAAACCGAGATCTGAAATGTACCATAGTCTAGTTCCCATATGTCCTCAATAAATCCAAAATATGTAATAATCTCACCAGTTTCATCATCTATGGCTTCGCATCGAACACCACTGTTTTGTGACATGCTCTTTTTGTCCTTGGACTTGGTACAAAATGTGAATCCACTAATGTCATAGGTTTGCCATGTTGTGACCTGGCGTGATAGTCCAGATGCCAAGCCCTTGATGGTTTGTTCTTCTATTGTTTCTCCGCGTGGAATGTCCTTCACCATTAGCCATGTGTTGAACCGCTGCTTATGTTGCTTCATTACCCAATCATCTGTATGCCCAGGATTTTGCTCGCGAAGCTCATTGATGTGTTGTTGGATAAATGGCTCCATTATCGTTAGTTGATGTAGGATGCTCTGATGTGCCTCAAGTACTATATCGTAATCCGGTGGGATGAAAGATTTCCGTCCCATCCTCCCGCTTCCATACAGTCTACCCTCGTGTCGTGACGGAGGCAGACCTATTGCAACCTGGTCTTTTAGGATACTATTGCAGAATGGACCTCCGGACTCAATGGCCTCTTCGGTACAGTACCCCTCTATCATGGATGCCTCGGGACGAGCACGGGTTGATACATAGCCATTCAGTATTGACATGAAACGCTCATACGTCCACATTTCATGCAAGTACATAGGACCCAATGCCTCTATTTGTGGCACCAAGTGCACCACAAGGTGCACCATAATATCAAAGAACGATGGAGGGAAACACATCTCAAACTGTGATATTGTCTCCACTACGAATTCCTGAAGAGATGCCAACTCATCACGGCCAATTACCTTTTGTGAAATCCTGTTGAAAAAGTAGCACAACCGTGTGATTGCCATCTTTAAAAACAAAGGATTTATAGCCCTGATGGCAATAGGTAGGAATGTAGTCAGCATGACATGGCAATCATGTGAGTTGTAGTTGGTGATTGTCAGGTCTTTCATTGACACAATACTCCGTATGCTAGAGCAGAATCCGGATGGGACTTTCAAATTCTTGAGCCAAACACACATCGCATGTTTCTCATCTACATTGAGATTGTAGCTTGCTGCTGGGAGATGGTACTTCCCATTTTCTTGAAGAACGGGATGTAGTTCCTTTTTTATGCCTAAATCTACCAAGTCCATGCGTGAATTGAGCCCTTCTTTTGTTTTGCCTTTTATGTCTAGCAAGGTGCCCATTATGCTTTCAAACACGTTCTTCTGAATGTGCATACCATCGATCGCATGCCGCACATCTAACTCTTTCCAGTAAGGCAAGTACTCGAAGAAAATAGACTTCTTCTTGAATATAGCCCCCGAAGCTGGTTTGACATCCTTCCTTGTTTTTCCGTCTTTTGTCTTCTTCCCGAAAACAAACTTGATATTCCTGACTATTTCAAAAACTCTATGACCTCTATTGTTACCCGATGGAGCAGTAGAATGTAGTTCACCATTATTGTCGAAGTACTTATCCATCTTTCGCATGCGGTACCTGTGTCCTTCCAATAAAAAGCGTCTGTGCCTCATGTAAACTATCTTCCTAGATGCAGCAAGGGATACGTAAGCAGTTCCATCAATGCATACTGTGCAACCAACCTTTCCCTTAAACTGGCCTGATAATGTGAAGAGAGCAGGGTAATCGTTGATCGTAACAAAAAGAATTGCTCTCAGCGTGAATGAACCTTTACGATACTCATCCAACATTTGAACACCCGTTTCCCACAATATTTTCATATCCTCCATTAAGGGCTCCAAAAATACATCCATGTCAACTCCAGGTTGTGTAGGTCCAGAAATAAGGATGGTTAGCAAAATGTACTTCCGTTTCTGCATCAACCATGGAGGAAGGTTGTATATGGTGAGGATCACCGGCCATGTGCTATGCTTGCTGCTCCTCTCAGCAAATGGGTTCATTCCATCAGTACTCAGTGCGAACCTAACATTTCTCGGTTCATCGGCAAAGTCTCGGTGGTTGTCATTGAAATCTTGCCACTGCTTCCCATCGGCTGGATGTCGAAGCTTCCCATCGTTTTTGTGCTCATCAGAAGCATGCCAGCTCATAAGTCTGGCATCCTCAGGATTAGCGAACAAACACCTCAATCGATCGACGACGGGGAGGTACCACATCACCAAAGCAGGAATCTTTTTGAGCGCATAATAGTCTACTTCTTCTTTTTCTTTGCTCGTGGATTTTGAAGTCTTTTTTTGGGCTTTCTTTCGCTTCTTCCCTTTAGACACGGATGCAACACACTCTTCGTCCTCTCGATAGTCTTTATTCGTCTTGTACCTACTTGCACCGCACTTTGGGCAGCTCTCCAAGTCTTTATAATCATCACCTCGATAAAGGATACAGTGATTTCTACACGCGTGGATCTTCTCCACACCCATAGTGAGCGGACTGATTAGTTTCTTTGCATAGTACGTGTTAGCAGGCACATTGTTCTCCTTTGGAAGCATGTCTGCGATAATACTCAAGAACGCATCGAAGCCAGCATCAGACACACCATATTTAGCTTTTAACATCAACAGCTTTAGCACAGACCGGAGCGTCGTGAACTCTTTGGTACAACCCTTAGACTCGTCGTACAAAGGCTCTTCTGCTGCCTTCTTCAGGGACTCCATACCTTTCATTAAGAACATCGATTGATCTGTATGACGACGCAACATTGCCTCTAGCAACTCTGCATCTTCCTCATCCATAACACTTGGCAGAACATGAGGTCTATCATGTTCATTTCCTCCAGCGTAACCATGATCAGTAACATTTTGCACTACATGTTCGCTCTGTGGAAGAGGTTGGTGTGTCTCGTGAACGAACTGAAATCTGTCGTCGATGTTCTCAGGGTTTCCAGTCGTATAAGGCGAAGAGCTACCCTCTCCATGCTTTGTCCAAATTGTGTAATCCTTCATAAATCCTCGGCATACCAGATGAGATATGATTTGTTCTGTGTCATTAAATACAGCAGCATTTTTGCAGTCCATGCATGGACAATATATGTGTTTTGTCTTTGTTCTCCAAGCATGGTTCGTAGCGACATCAATAAACCTATGGACCTCGGATATGTATGATGGATCTAGCCTTGATAAGTTATACATCCAGGATGTCCTCTCCATCACCACCTGTAAAAAAGTAACATAAAACACATGGTGAAACCCTATATCCAAAAATGTGGCTAAAATGTGAAACCCTCTCTCTCTCCTCTCTCTCTATCCTCTCTCTCTCTCCTTTCTCTCTCTCCTCTATCTCTCTCTCTCCTCTATCTCTCTCTCTATGGAGGATGAGGAAGAGGCGGGGTTGGAGGATGAGGAAGAGGCGACTGTGACACTATCCATGGAGAAGGACGCGTTGGAGTGCGACATCTGCTGCCTACCCTTCCAGTCCGAAGTTTTCATGGCAAGTCAGATTACCATGCATGTATATATACAGTACATATTGATCGGTAGACTCCAGCATGATGCTCTGCTCTGTGTAAAATCAGTGCAAGAACGGGCATTCTGGATGTGCAAAGTGCTGCATCCGCACGGACGGTAAGTGCTGCACCTGCTCCGAGCGCATTGGCAACAATAGCTCTCTCTCCCTCTCCCTCTCCTCTCTAGAAAGTCGTGTAAAATTACATGCTGCACATGGAGGATGAGGAAGAGTCGGGGTTGGAGGATGAGGAAGAGGCGACTGTGACACTATCCATGGAGAAGGACGCGTTGGAGTGCGACATCTGCTGCCTACCCTTCCAGTCCGAAGTTTTCATGGCAAGTCAGATTACCATGCATGTATATATACAGTACATATTGATCGGTAGACTCCAGCATGATGCTCTGCTCTGTGTAAAATCAGTGCAAGAACGGGCATTCTGGATGTGCAAAGTGCTGCATCCGCACGGACGGTAAGTGCTGCACCTGCTCCGAGCGGATTGGCAACAATAGCTCTCTCTCCCTCTCCCTCTCCTCTCTAGAAAGTCGTGTAAAATTACATGCTGCACATGGAGGATGAGGAAGAGTTGGGGTTGGAGGATGAGGAAGAGGCGACTGTGACACTATCCATGGAGAAGGACGCGTTGGAGTGCGACATCTGCTGCCTACCCTTCCAGTCCGAAGTTTTCATGGCAAGTCAGATTACCATGCATGTATATATACAGTACATATTGATCGGTAGACTCCAGCATGATGCTCTGCTCTGTGTAAAATCAGTGCAAGAACGGGTGTTGGGGACTTGTTCTCAAATGCTTCGAGTTAAGAACAAGGCAACATAGAAGATGTTAAACATTAAGGTCCTTCGTCCTTCGAAACATTACGCCCCTTTGGGAAATAATGCTTTAGGACGAAGGTCACAAGAGACATACCTTCGTAAATATAATAAATAATGCCGAAGGATTCATATAAAGCGTGAAATATAAACATCAACATAAGATCATTTCTATTTTATTAACATGGAGAAATAGAAATGATTTCAAATTACAAATGTACCTTCGGTCCTGAGAGAAGGTAGAAGTACAAGCGTGACGCAAAAGCCAATGCCAAGTCAGCGTGAACAGTACGGGAGTACTGTTCATCTATTTATAGACGCGGGACGCAGCCCACGTAAAATTACATCCATGTCCATTACATTTGTTAACGGTTTATGGAAATCTGTCGAGGCCCCCGAAGTCTTTTCATCTTTAAGTCGGTTCCCCCTTATGCCATCGCGCCGAAGCTTCCCTGCACACAGCTTCGGCTGCCCTCGACCTTCGTCTGGTTCAGGCTTCGTCCTGGTCGTGCTCCATATCCATAATTCTGAATCCGAAAATACCTGTTCATATAATCCGCTTGGAAAACATTGTCAAATCATGTTTTTGAGGACCTTCGGAGGACGAAGACCCCCAACAGTAGCCCCTCGCAATATTAATTTGTAAATAATAAATTCAGATTGCGATATGGACGAAGGCCTTGAGCCGAAGGTCCGAAAAAACACCTTCCCTTTGCTAGAATAGCAACATTCACTGACAAACGGGGCCTTTCAATTTTCAACGCCCTAGGCGTATAAATAAGATCACATCGCGAACTCATTTGGTACGCACACTTGCCTTTTGCTTCGGCCCACTAAAATTTTTAGCTCTTGTTCGTTAAGATTTGCTGGTCTTTTTGATTTCGAAGCTTCGGCCTTGGGAACAATTTTTTAGCGTTCCCGAAGATGTCTGAAGGCAAGAAGATCCCTGCTGAGACGAAGCTGAAGATCCCTGTTGAGACGAAGCTGAGTCTCGAGGAGGAGAAGAATCTGGGGTTCCTGATAGCGATGGCAGAGACCAATACAGAGAAAATCACGAAGGAGATTCTCGAAGGTTTGTCCGAAGATACTGATGACAGCGACAGCTTTGATGTGGAAAGTGGTGGGGAAGAGGCCGAAAATCGACCGTGGCGACCAAGCCACACAGTTTTTGGGAAAACAACCATCAAGCAGAGTCACATTGATAATATGAGGGGGCGATATTTCCGAGACATATCTATTGTGAGAGCTGATGCCGGGGAAAAAACTTCTCCCACCCCCGAAGAAGATGAAGTTGTGATTTTCCGAAGCTTCCTCAAGGCTGGGCTTCGATTCCCCTGAGCAACTTTGTTGTTGAGGTACTAAAGACATTTCAAGTCTATCTCCATCAAATCACTCCCGAAGCCATCATAAGAATGGGAGTGTTTGTCTGGGCTGCGAGGAGCCAAGGTTTGGAACCGAACACTAAAAGCTTCTGCAACATTCATGAGTTATTATACGAGACGAAGCCCTGGGGAAAGGAGCAATACCACAACAACTTTGGGTGCTACAGCTTCGGCGCCCGCTCCGGGTCAAGCTGCCCTGTGCCGACCTTTCGAAAGAGGTGGCCCGGAGCCTGGATGACTGAATGGTTTTATGTAAAGAATGATCTAACAGCTCAAGAGAATGTGAAGAGTATCATTATGCACCCAATCTGGCAACGCTTCGGTCTTCGAAGGCCGAATGTCGAAATAGACGAAGCCGCCGAAGAATGCCAAAGAGCCTTCGGGGTAGTCTGCTCGTTTATTGGGACAAGGGACTTGGTCCAAGAACACATTGCCTTCAGGGTATGGCCACTTGCAGAAAAGTGGGAAATGCCGAAGGAAACCATTAAAGAGCCCGACGAAGGCGGACTAGTCAGATTAAAGTACACATTCAAATATGCAGATAAATTTGTTGAACCTGATGATGACTGGCTGAAAAGCATTGAAACATTAAGTGATGAATTACTTGGGGCATATTCGAAGGCTGAAAATACTGCACTATCAGCAGCCTTCGGAGGCCGAAAAAAGAAGAGACTCAACCGAGTGTTTGATGCAGTCGGGTTCTTCTACCCTGATTATCGTTATCCCATCCGAAGGCAAAAAAGAAAAAACATAACCTCTGAAAAAGAAGAAGCTGCAACCGCTCCTAGCGAGCCAGAACCGAAAGGAAAAAGGTTGAAGGTCCTCACACACCGACCACGCCATATTGAACCAGCTTCGGTGCCTGAGTTCATCGGAGAAACTTCTTCGGCCGCCGAAGCTAAACAGCCAACCTTGCTGCCAGAAATTGCAGAGATGGCCGAAGCGCCATCCACAGAAAAAATGGAAGAAGCGAAAAATCCGACTAAGGAAAAAGCATCAGAAATTTTGAGTCCTGTAGCAAATGTCGAAGCAGCAAAAATCCAAAAGGGTACAATGGTGACCCCAAAAAGGAAGAGAATGGTAAATGTACTAGATGTCTTGGAGACAATTAAGTCTTCAAGCACAACTCCAAAAAAAAGTGTTGAAATTGCTGAAGCTTCTTCTGAAACTCCGACGCAACAAGCTGAAGCTGAAGCTGGGCCTTCAGAGCCCTTCAAGGAGCAAACTTTGGAAGCCGAAGCAATAAAAATAACAGAACCAATTTTAGTTGAAGAAACTGACACTGCCATCCCCGAAGCGCCTGCCAGCATGTGTGATTACATCATACGACATGCTTCGGGGAAAAAACTATCTGAAGAAGAAACTCATGAAGCTAACCATTATGCAAAGGAGCTAAAATATCCAAAGGGGGCAGTAATATTCAATGGGACAAATGAAGATGATTTCTTATACTGCCTGCCTGACAACAAAGAGCTATCTGTCTGCCGAGAGATGGCCAGGAGTATTGGTTTCCCGAAGCTTGAATCTGGATTAAGCGCCATGACGAAAGAAGATCTCGCAGACAGTCTTGCGTACAACAGCCTGAAGGTACGGGAATTAAACGCTTGAAAAAACCCCCTTATTATTTTTTTACGCAACTTATTCCTTTTTTCTTATATGAATTCTTTTTTGTATAGGGCCTGATCCTAAGCAACGCGCTAAGAGCGCAAAAGAGTGCCGAAGATGAAAGTTATGAAATTGCGTTTAATAATTTACGCTCCGAAGTTATCAAACTGAGAAACGAAGCTTTGGAAAAAGATAAAATTCTGCTTACACTGGTAGATAAAGTGAAAAAAGACGAAGCTGCTTCAAAGGCCCAAACCGAAGCTCAAAAACGCGAGTTTAAAGATCTTCAGAAACAGCTGGCTAGAGCTAAAGAGGAGCGCGCGCTTGAGGAAACGAAACGAGAACTTAGTGATTTTATGGTCAGCAAATTGGAATCAAGAGTTAAGGAGCTTCGCACATCTCAAGGGAAATGCTATGTTAAATCTATAGAATGCGTGAATAAAATTAAAACCAGCTTTGCTAGCGTCGGCGCCTTTTCCAGCGAAGAGAATTTTTCTCGAGGCAATCCCGAAGATCCGCTGGAATGGATTAGCCACGAAGTAGAGGCCTTCGAAGAGATTCTGAACAGTCGTGGCGACATATGCGCTTTTTCGGGCGCCAGAGGAATTGCTTCTGTCTTAGAGAAGAAAGGTTGCGGGCATATAAAATTTTTAGCTCAGTCCGAAGCTACCTTATCTTCCGAAGATATCAAGGACCCCTCGGCCGAAGCAAGCGTGGTTGGTGGCAAATTTTTTACTGATATCTGGAACGACGGCGGCCGAGGAATGGTGCAAGAGATCATCCAAAGAAGCGAAAAAGGCATTCATGATGCTAGAAAAGTAGCAGAAACTGCCGAAAGGAGTACGGAGCCCGAAAGACAATTAGGTACCAATTAGTCGTTCTTGTTGCGTTGTAATTTTCATTTTAAACTTTGCTCGCGATTTGTAAAAGTAATGAAGAAGTGTTCTCTTCGCTCAGAAACTGTTGAACCAACTGCCGACCCCCACACAAAAGGGGATGAAGAAATTAAACAGATGGCCGAAACTATCATGGACAAGGTTGTTGACCAACTTCTGAATGAAGCCGCCGAAGCAGTATTAAGAGAAGATTAGATATTATTTGGAAAAAATATTTAAACTGTAATCTATGCAACACTTTGTACATTTGAATGTAATATGCAAGTCTTTTTTCATTATTGAATTCTTTACGATGCATGAAACTTTAAATACATACCATTTTTGAGCCTTCGGCGAAAAAACACCTTCCCTTCTTTTCATGCTTCGTGAAGAAGACATTCTTCGTTAAAATTACTCTGATGAATGATATCCATGCTTCGTGAAAACATTCTCCGAAGCTATATTCCGAAGCTATACAACTTTGATATTGATCTGATAAAATTCGCCCACGTTTCGTAAAAATATTCTTCGAAACTGTATCCCGAAGCTATACAATTTCGATGTCACTTTCTCAAAGAATCTTTTCGAAGGTTGAGAGTATCCCCTTCTCTTGCCAAATGCAATATGATGTATGATGCTTATGCTATGCAAAATGATGTGATGATGTTATGTTATGCATGTGTCATTTGTTCCGAAGATACACATAAAATATATTCGTAAGCTCTGCATTCCCTTAGGAACGTCTTTGGAGCTTCTTCGTCTTTTACTTAGACGGTTTCAGCGTTGACTTTTCGCTGTAAGCCTCCCTTAGGAGCTTCTTCGCCTTTTACTTAGGCGGTATCAGCGTTGACTTTTCGCTGTAAGCCTCCCTTAGGAGCTTCTTCGCCTTTTACTTAGGCGGTATCAGCGTTGACTTTTCGCTGTAGGCTCTGCATTCCTTTAGGAACGACTTCTGAGCAGAAAACTTACACTGCGCTCCCTTTGGAACGGCTTTTTGTGACTTCGTAAACTTACTCTGCGTTCCTTAGAACGACTTTCTGCTACTCCGAAAGATTTTTGATCCGAAGGTCCTCCTTGGTAACGGAAAAAGTTTTAGGCTTCAGCAACTTAGGCTTGTGGAGCAAATAGATTTTCCTCGTAGGAAACAACGAAATTATTACATGAAAACTATCAATGTTTTTTGCTTCACAGAAAATAAAACTGAATGGAAAAGACTGCTATCAAAGGTAGGATATGTCAATAAATGTGCTTCGACTCTGGCACAGTGCTGTTGACTGTGCGGGCTTCGGACTGTTCTCTGAAGTCCCTCTGATGTGGAGCGTATTGACTCCCTTCTGGCTGTTGACCTTGCTGCAATGGAGGTGGAGGCGGAAGCTGCTGCCAGGAAGCTTGAGGTTGACTTGCCGAAGCTACAGAAGCTGCAGGGTGGTTATCTATGTATTGTGGGATATAAGGCGGATGATACGAAGCAGTATGCATGACCTGCTTCGGCTGAGCTTGTTGAGATGCAGCTTCGGCTATTTCCTTTTGCTTCTGGATTGTAACATGGCACGTCCTAGTGGTATGGCCCTTGCCTTCTCCACAGAACAAGCAAAACAGTCTCCTTGGCTGATCTCCGAATCTTCCGCCGAAGCCCCTGGCGCCTCTGCCTCTTGGAGCTGGTGGCCGGAAGGAGGTTTGTTGTTGCCCCGAAGCCTGTGAGGAGCACTGCGGCCTGTTTTGCTGACTCCCCTTGTCATCATTCTGAGTGTTGTGGATGGAACGGACATGCCTCGGGTAGTATCTTCCTCCGAAGCCCCTGGTCATTTCAGAAAATCTGAAGGCCTCCTCCCTTCTTTGGCGAAAGTCATTGTCAGCACGAATGTACTCATCCATCTTTTGGAGCAATTTCTCCAGGGTCTGAGGAGGCTTCCGAGCAAAGTATTGAGCTGCAGGTCCAGGACGAAGCCCCTTGATCATGGCTTCGATAACGATTTCATTGGGCACCGTTGGTGCCTGCGCCCTCAATCGTAAGAACCTTCGGACATACGCCTGAAGGTATTCTTCGTGATCCTGAATACACTGGAAGAGGGCTTGAGCTGTGACCGGCTTCGTTTGAAATCCTTGAAAGCTGGTCAGTAACATATCCTTCAGCTTCTGCCATGAAGTGATTGTTCCTGGCCGAAGAGAGGAATACCAAGTCTGAGCAACATTCCTGACGGCCATAACGAAAGACTTCGCCATGACTGCAGCATTGCCCCCGTACGAAGACACTGTTGCTTCGTAGCTCATCAAGAATTGCTTCGGGTCGGAGTGGCCGTCAAACATGGGAAGCTGGGGTGGCTTATAGGATGGAGGCCAAGGTGTAGCCTGCAGCTCAGCAGACAGAGGAGAAGCATCATCGAAAACAAAATTTCCCTGATGGAAATTATCATACCAGTCATCTTCGTTGACGAAGCCCTCCTGATGAAGGTCTTTCTGATGAGGCCTTCTGTTCTGCTCATCGTGAGTGAGATGGCGAACTTCCTCAGAGGCTTCGTCTATTTGCCTTTGCAACTCAGCTAGGCGGGCCATCTTCTCCTTCTTCCTCTGCACTTGTTGATGTAGCATCTCCATCTCTCTGATTTCTTGGTCTAGCTCTTCTTCCTCAAGCGTCGGGCTGACGGCTTTTCTCTTCTGGCTTCGGGCCTCCCGAAGAGAGACGGTCTCCTGGTTGTGGTCCAGCGGTTGTAGTGCTCCTGCCCCAGTCGCTGAAGCTTTCTTCGGCGCCATAGCGAAGGTCTATAGCTTCCGAAGGTGTTCACAAAAACTCGAAGTGGAAGTGAGTTCACCGGAGGTGGGCGCCAATGTCCGTGGGGACTTGTTCTCAAATGCTTCGAGTTAAGAACAAGGCAACATAGAAGATGTTAAACATTAAGGTCCTTCGTCCTTCGAAACATTACGCCCCTTTGGGAAATAATGCTTTAGGACGAAGGTCACAAGAGACATACCTTCGTAAATATAATAAATAATGCCGAAGGATTCATATAAAGCGTGAAATATAAACATCAACATAAGATCATTTCTATTTTATTAACATGGAGAAATAGAAATGATTTCAAATTACAAATGTACCTTCGGTCCTGAGAGAAGGTAGAAGTACAAGCGTGACGCAAAAGCCAATGCCAAGTCAGCGTGAACAGTACGGGAGTACTGTTCATCTATTTATAGACGCGGGACGCAGCCCACGTAAAATTACATCCATGTCCATTACATTTGTTAACGGTTTATGGAAATCTGTCGAGGCCCCCGAAGTCTTTTCATCTTTAAGTCGGTTCCCCCTTATGCCATCGCGCCGAAGCTTCCCTGCACACAGCTTCGGCTGCCCTCGACCTTCGTCTGGTTCAGGCTTCGTCCTGGTCGTGCTCCATATCCATAATTCTGAATCCGAAAATACCTGTTCATATAATCCGCTTGGAAAACATTGTCAAATCATGTTTTTGAGGACCTTCGGAGGACGAAGACCCCCAACAACGGGCATTCTGGATGTGCAAAGTGCTGCATCCGCACGGACGGTAAGTGCTGCACCTGCTCCGAGCGCATTGGCAACAATAGCTCTCTCTCCCTCTCCCTCTCCTCTCTAGAAAGTCGTGTAAAATTACATGCTTCGGTTTGTCGCTAACAAAATGTAGTTAGACTACTTTATCTCTTCCAATAAAAGTAGTTAGACTACTTTATCTCTAACACATGGTGAAACCCTATATCCAAAATGTGGCTAAAATGGAGGAAAAATGAACAAAATTTGGCAAAAGAAACATAAGCAAAAATAAACAATAACTGACAATTGAAACATAATTAAACCAACCTTCCATACAACACATTCACCAATCATTAAGCAACTAAATATGTGTTATGGATAAACTTATTTGAGAACTAAACATGAAAAAGGAGAGGGAATAGACAAAAACTAATCATCTTATGCAACCTCATTTGAGGAAATAGAGAAAATTACCTAGCTATACTCTTCTCTCTCACATGTAAAACCCTAGATCCAAAATGTGGCTAAAATTGAGCAAGAATGAACAAAAATTGACAAAGAAACATAAACCAACCTTTCTTATCCACCTTCTTCCAAGAAATGAAGACCAAAACCTCCCCCCTTATATTTTTGTGAAATCTGGACCTCCAAAATCGCCTCCAATGGAAGCTGGCTGCGAGCATACAGTTCACTGTCGCGGGGAAGAAGAGGGGTATTTATAACAGACAGTTCACTGACGGTTGGCTTGAAAAACCGCCAGTGGAAACCTATTTTCACTGGCGGTTATCTTAACACAACCGTCAGTGGAAATAGGGCATTTACACTGGCGGTTCTGTTACACCAACCGCCAGTGTAAATTTCTTTCTACTGGCGGTTCTGTTACACCAACCGCCAGTGTAAATACCCTATTTCCACTGGCGGTTGTGTTAAGATAACCGCCAGTGAAAATGGGTTTCCACTGGCGGTTCCTAAGTCGGGTTCACCTTGTTTTTTTTACTGGCGCGTGATAACTGAAACCGCCAGTGATAATTTATGGGTGTCGCAGGCTATGAGCTCTTTTCTACTAGTGTCTGCGCCCCCCATCGTCGACCGTGTTGTGCCCTGCGCGTGTGTCGTGTCGCGGCCACGCCACCGCCTGTGTCCCGGCCTGAGGTAGGAAAACCAGCTACCACCTTCCTAGGTGCTTCGTCCCCCACCCCCTTCCCCCCTCCTGGGTGGTACCATTTATTCAGTGCCACATATTTACCTGAATTTAATTTCCTCCAATAATATTCTGATATGAAGCATGATTAGCTTTTTGTGGTTAAGCATTACAATACTTTGATAAGTTTGTTACCATTCTTTCAATCATTTCTTACATAAACAATAATTCTCTATGAGAAACATTGTAATCATTTACCAACCTATATCTGGTTCTCCACTGAGCTTCCTACTTGGCATCAATACAAATTTTTCAGCCATAATGGTCTTGCAAGGTGATTCTGCTTGCTATCTACTATTGCAAATTCAGTATCGCAATCTTCACTGCTTATATATACTAAGAATTATTCTACTACTATCTTATGTTAAGAGTCGTCACGTTCATTGAATTAACTTGCAAGTTACGGATTGTGCTACTATATCATTCCATGCCTCTTCACTGCTTCAAAGTATTTGATTGTCCAAAATTAGCAGACTGCACACATTGGGGACATACTATCATTTAGTCAATGTGAAAAGACACTGCACTTTTCCCATGCTATACTATATGTTTCTTTTGTAAGTTTCTTTTTTCCATGGTTTTATATGTTAAGAATAGTTATGTGTTCCTAGAATAATTCAGTGGTTGCACATTATATAATTTTCTTGCTTATTTACACAATGTATCTTACCTATCTTCATTGGTATGTTGAATACTTTCTTTCTGGTTCGTTGTAAATAAAAAAAATATGAGAGGCTTCTCACGCCTATTTCCTCATGTGGTTTATGCCCTTTTGCTTAGCCTTGCTAATTGACCAGTGCTTTACGTTTGGCTATAAAATTATCCTAATGATGTCTGGTGCGCGTAGCTCGGTGGGCTCGATGCCTATGGCGAGGAGGAAACCAGGATTGAGGACAGAGAGCGGTCAGACGAAGAAGTCGACGCGCTGCCGACCAGTGTGGTGGCGGATCCTATTCGCCTCCAAGAAGACATGAAATATCATCATCCTCAACGCCCTCACAGTCATCTATGGTGTGCGAATACTTTCTTTGTTCTTAATTTCTCTCCCAGACGCTACAGTTCGTACTATACGTTCAACTGCCCGGTCTCAAACTCTACTCTGCATGATTCTGCCATTGTCAATATGTATTTAAAAAGTAGCAGTGAAATTGAGCCTTATGTCATTCACTTTTGATCCATTTTTTATTATGCCAGTAAGTGATATTCTGATTTTGAGAGCGATCAAAGCTCTGGCATGGTGTGGTTCATTGTTGCAGCCTGTGAAAAATTCGCGGTGCGTGCCTTTGGGGATTGTCGTGTATGCTACTCAGGACTGGAGCCGGGAGTCTGAGTTACCTTAGCTTACCTTTCTCAGGTTTTATCTTGAGTTATCTTACATACTTCTTATTATAAATATGTACTCTACATATCCAATGTGCACCTCTTACCTTCTTTGCTAGCTGTGCCTTGCATGTTATACCATCCGACAACAAAGGGTAGCCCAAGGAAGCTTTTAATATCAAGTACGAGTGTGGAATTTCTAATTGTTAGCTATTGCTGAAAAGTATTTATGTGATCTGGAAATATATATGGTAGTAACAATAGATATCGGAGCATGCATGCATACTCAGTATTTCTATCAATGGGTGGATATCTTTTTGGCACCCTTTGCAGTTTAATGAGTCATATTGCTTTTCATTGTCTTCCGCAACAAACTGGACTGATACAGTGGTGCTGATCCACTTTATCCCTTCTCAGTTATAGTGTAGACAATATACTTTTTTATGCACATGTGTGTCCTGTGTTGACTGCGACAATTGATCATGGATCATTATTAGAAAGGTAAGGTTTTCATGGCGCTCTTGCTTTTATCCTCTGTTTTATTTACCTCAGAACATTTGGTTGGCAGATTGAGCACTTATGGCTTAGCTGAATACCAAATAGAAGAGGGAAATTGCAGTGTTAGCTTTTTTAGCTTGTACAAAATTTCTTTTTTATCTGTAAGAAGGGGCTTAAATAGAGTTTTTCCATATCTAAAGATCGCACACATGCTTTCCTTAAGATCATTCATTTGAAACTCCGCTGCTATCAATGCATATGTATTTCGGTACATGCACACATTGCTTTTCATTATTCCCATTCTGCTTCAAAATAAATATCATGTATCTCATTATTACCTTTTAAATTTTGTATGTTGATTGATTATTTTGAAAGAATACTAAACTCTTCTGTATAGGTTGCAGCCCCCAAAAGAAAAGTATTATTTCCAAACTCATACTCATTGCTTCCTTATATTCTTTAGCAATGCACTCAGTTTTATATTTCTAGCTTTATGTCCCTTAGATGAAAATATGAAACAATGCTGGGTCCATAGCTATTGTATTACGAACTGAATCGTATTCCATTTATCTAATTCTTTAGGCCTGTCATCGCTGCTTTTTTTGCTATCGCTTTAGAGAATTATCTCAAAACTTATCTCCTTTTGAAGGTAGGTATTGCAAATTCAAGCAAACTAGAGTAAAAATAGAAAAGATGAATGGGTCTTGCTTGGGTACAGGTTGCCTCTTACAAACTGATACTCTCCGAGTGAAAAGGGGCAAAGCCTTGGCTTTCTGAAAATTTTTGTTCCCAGGTGCAGTTTCAGCAAATTTATGAGTGCAAACAAGGTGGTGAGTTCCACAATGTTAGCTTAATGTTGCATATTTGATTTTTTTTCTCCTACATTTCTTATCAAGATTTGCAATCCTAAAGTTTCCTTTTGAATGAAATAGACACTAAAAAATCAAAAGAAGTTCACATGAGTATTGTTTTCGGTGAGAACTGTTCCTTTTTCCATTTGACACTGGCAGAAGTCTCTTACTCTCTATAGCCTAGATACATCACCGACTACGTGCGTATCTCCCACCAGTGAGCCTTTAAACTTTAATCATTCTCTCCTCAAAAACCACACAATACAGATGAGCCAATTAGTCCTCAACTCTTCTTCAGGAATCAAAACAAGCTTATCATTAGTTTATGTGTGCATCCACCATTTTAACTCTCACCAAACCTCTAACCTTTTCAGTTTAGGCCAGCTACCACCTTAAAGGTCTATATGATGATGCCAAAATCAGTGTAAGCTCAAACAGCGCTGGTGAGAAGCCAATGCTCTAGATGTGGCATCTAAATAGCATGCGTCCGAAGGGTACAATCCCAATCATGAGAACCAAGAAGGATGACTTGCTCCGATGTCACACCCGGGTTTTAGGGGCACCAAGACCCGGGCGCGAACATAATCACCAGGTGTGCTAGGACCAGGTCTCACACATATGATGAATCATGGCACAGGATCGAATGTCACAATTTTACTATATAATAAGAGTTCTATACAAAATAACTAAATAATTACATTATAAGGAGACAACGGTCCAGCAACCCAAAGTTGACTGGGAGACGACGGCCTAGACCTCTCACGAACACATCACAGCATCCTCCATGCGCCTCATCCTGCGGTACCTGTTCTTGACCTGTGGGGGTGTGAGACAGCAAGAGTGAGCTCACATACGTTCATAGCTCAACAAGTTGTGGGGAATAATGTGCATGAACTCGCCAAAGGTGGGAGCTCACGTGAAGTGTAAGGCTTACCAAAGAGGATGGTTAAAGCTGCGCATTGCTTTTAAAGTTAGTCAAAATTTTATTAGCAATTACTAAGTATAAGTAAATACCAAACCCAATTAAGTAGTAGAACAAAAGTAACAACATCACCTGCGATGCAATGCATATGATAAATTGAATTTAGTTCCATAATTTAATCATGTGAGGGTCCGAGCTGCTCATGACCGTGAGCACGGCTAGTATACCAGTTTTACGCTCTGCAGAGGTTGCGCATCTTTACCCACAAGTCATGTTACCCATCTGCCAAGGGATCGCGACTTCCCATACACCTCTACCGAGGAGGCGAGGCAGGGTAACACTACGAGGCCTTTACAAAGTTCCACTAGCTTCAGAAAACCCGCTACAGTTTATAGGAAGCTCCAATGCAGGAACCCCTCGCATGACCGCCATCGCAGCAAAATCATCCCAAGGGCCTCCCTACACTGACCACTCCCCTACTGCCCTTGCCCCTTTCGGGTAAGGTAGTCTTCCACTAGCTTTCCTAATTAATCAGCCAAGGGCGTCCCATTAAACCCTTGTGGTAGCACTATTTTCCCGGGTGGTCGCTCCATGTTCCAATTAACATAATGATCTTATCATGAATAGTAATAATAAACAGATAATAAAAGTGCGATCATGAATAATGTATCTTCATACCCAAAACCACATAAAGCACTAGCAAGTACTACCCAAAAAGTTCAGTGGTAAACAAGGTATAAAGATAGACAAACTAGGGTAACCTATTGGGTCCCATCAAAATTAATCTATGCAGATCATTATGATTAATTAGAACATGGCTGGGTAAAAAGAAGTGATCAAGGGCACAACTTGCCTGGGACTTGAGATTCCAGGTACCAGGATGATCTTCAGATGACTCGTGACCTCACGCTAGTCGTAGCAATACAAACAAGTAGTGCATAGGCAAAATTAACATCACATCAATCATAAGCAAAAACTGAATAATAATAATCTATGCGTTGCTACGAGATCATGGGATCGAAAACTACTATGATCGGAGTTACTAGTAAGGAGTTATGATTTTAATAATAAGTAGTTTAACGAGACTAACCAACATAAGTTAAACAAAGATCTAATTATAAAAGAATGAAACATGGTACAATAAATGTTGTTTATCGCATAGTAAATATTTATACGAGACTAACGCAACTTGAACGGATCAAATCGGAGCTATAGATTTTAAGTCATGAATTTCCAGAGGTTTTATGTGTTTTGTATAAGATTAAATAAGATATGAAATTCACCATGGGTTTCATGTCAAAACAGTAGTACTAAGTGATAGACAATAATATTACAAAATTGTAGAGACTGGAATGAATTAATTTGGACCTCACATGAGTTTTCTATGAATTAAATAGGATTCTAGAATTATTTTAACACTAGAAATCATTTTCTAATTGAATTTCTAAATTTTTCCTATGATTCTGGACTGCGCCCACCAATACCAGGAAGCTCAGGGGCTAAACTACAATATTTCCAAGACTCAGCAGCCACCGCACCGGATGGAGGGTTTAATACTTGATTCTGCAGGGGCTCATATGGGAATCGGCAACCACGAAGGGGTATGGTTCACTCTGAGCCGTTGGATTAGAAACCAAGGGCCTAGATAAAATTCTCACTTTACCGAACCGGTATGCGCTACTGGCCCTTCGATTGGTGATCGACGACCGTGATTTTAAAAGCACGAGATCTAATCTCACTCGCACATTTCGTATCGGACGGCTGAGAACCAAATCCAACCGGTACACAATGTTAGCCATTAGCTCGAGATCCAACGGCCGACAACACTCCCTGGCCGAGCGATCCCTAGACCTAATCTCCCCCGTCGCCTCAAAATCCGAGGGCCGCGAGCTCATCACCTACCTCCGCCCGATACGTTACCTCGCCGCGAGGCAAACAGACTACGGTGATCTCCATAGGAGATCGTTGAGCAGTCCCGATCGCGTCCAGGCGAACTACCTCTGCCCGATACATTACCGCGCTGCGAGATGAACTAGAAGGAACCAGGGAAAGAATTCATACCAAGGATCGAGGCGCAGAACTCAATGCCACCAACGGTGGATGCGGCGGCAATAATCCTCACGCCGGTGAGAAATTCTACGACCCAGTCACTGATCCTCGCTCGATGATTCTGCGGATAGCTTCTCCTATGCAATCGCGAAGCTCCCGCGCAGCCGCATCCCGAACAGACGACGGCGCGGACCGGAGTTCACGCGGCAGTTCTCTCGGTTCTCCCTCTCCCCGCCAGTCGGCCATGGTGGCCCGCGCACCACACGGCGCTGGAGCTATAGCGAACTAGACGACGGGCACTGCGTATTGGTCAGGAGGTCGAGAGGGATGCAGCACTGCTATTTATGCCCCCATGGCCAAGAATCCCAACGATTTCCCCGAAAATCACGGTGCGACTCCGCTGAACCTGCGCGATATCGCGCTCTGTTAAAAGGAGACGGAGGGGGAAGAGGATAGCTCCGACAGAGAGGTCCACACGTCAGTCAGCACAGCAGAGTGCATGTGCGCGCGGTGAGGCGCAGGTCAGTGGGGCCACGCTGTCATCCACGCGCAGTGATAACCTGGGAACAGTGGCTGACACCCCCAGGCCCACTGGTCGGCTGACCGCGCGCCCACGGTGGCTGGGCCACACAGAGGAGGGAAGATGGGCCAACGTAGGTAAGATTCGGCCCAAACAGCGATTTTCTTTTTTTTCTTTTATTTTCTGTTTCCCATTTCTCTTTTCTCTATTTCATTTTCTATTTCAGATGTTATATTCCTATTTTGGATTTAAAACATAGTTCTAATATGGACCAAATCCTTACTTCATATTTATTATAATAATAATTATTATTTTTTTATCTTCCTCTCACCATTTAATTTGAAAAGCATTAAATGATTATCATGATTATCTTTCTCAACTCTTTTCAAATCCATGTTTGATCTTCAAATTTCCAAGAGTCCAAATTCATACTAATGTGAATATAACTTCTATTGTTTACAATGTTTTATTTATTTATTGATTTATTCTTCTCCTTGTTAGTTATTCATGGGTGGAATAAATGGTTTCCTTTTAAAAAAAATTTCCAAAGCATTATAATACCATATTTGTTGGTTTATTATATTTATTTTTTTAAAACCAATTTCGAGCCTTACAAATCCTACCCCCCTTAACAAAAATCTCGTCCTCGAGATTTGTAAGGAAAGGGGTATATAACTACGTTATCTCAGAACATATGCACAAACAAAAATCTCAGCATGATGCATAATTTATTAGCAACACATAGGGTCAACTAGACCTTATTATCCTTACTAAAACAGTATCATACTAACTACTAACTAAAGTAACATTTAGATCTTACAAATAGTAGTAATTTATATATATGTTTATGGAGCTTGGTGGAGCGGGTGGTGGCGGTGGAGGTAGTGGAAGATTGGGAGAGCATAGGTATCTAGCTACCATTTATGTGGGATATAAACTGAATAGGTTGAGGTAAGAAAGATTATGGTAAGGAAAAGACTTTATCCAAAATGTTTAAGTCCTAATTCATCTCGGGATTCGTTTTGACTATTATACCCTTCCTTGTTGATGTTGATCTTTTCTTCTCCGGTCTTGGTCTCATTGATTCGTAGTGAGTGCATATCATCGGGGTTGGGGAATATGGTTAGGATAGATATGGATGAGATAGACTACATGATGTAGGTCAAAAGTTTGTTTGATGTTAGGTGAGGACAGATAGATTATACACTCTATCATGACTCTATTGGTTTGATCAGATCTCATACATGTGGCTGAGTTGGTTTAAGGCACTAGTTTAGTTTTTTTAAGTGCAGGAGGGGTATGGCCCTATCTTTTGTACCAGCATTGAGTAACTTAATCTAGATTAGATCATAATAGGTTAGATAAAACCTATATTAGGTTGAATGTGAATAGATTAGACTAGTTAAGATCTAAATAAATTTTGGATTAGCTCATGGTTGTTATTCTAGAGTGGGATAAATATGCTAATTAGGGCAAGATGAATCCATAAGGATAAGGTAGAATCTTTTGAGGTTAGTTAGATCTATTAGGGTGAGATGAAATCTTTTCAAGATAGGACAAGTCTATTAAGATAAGAAAGAATCTTTCAAGACAAGATGGAGCTATTATGCTAGATATACTTTAATGGGGGATATTCTTAGTTTGTATAGTCATCTTATGATTTATTTATTTATATTTATGCTTATACGTATATGTAGATGTAATTGTGGACATTACTCCACAACTCATCACACTCAATCAAAGATCCAAATCAAACAAGTATCATAAGAACAAACATTCAAGTTCACAGATATCAAAAAAAAATAGTTTTGTTTTTGTTCCTAAGAGTAGGTCTCCTATTCCTAAAAGTCACTTTAAGCACATGATTTCAAAATGTGAAATCCACTTTTGTCTTTAGAAGTGAAAAGGTAAGAATAATCAGAGTAAAGCGGAAATAGATGAGAAAAGATTAAGAAAAGTTTAGAAAAGAATCAGAGTAGCAGAGGTAAGTAAATATTGGATGTCCAGTTCTATCTAGGTTTCGTCCTACAGTCAACATTCCTCTGATACCACTTCTGTCACACCCGGGTTTTAGGGGCACCAAGACCCGGGCGCGAACATAATCACCAGGTGTGCTGGGACCAAGTCTCACACATATGATGAATCATGGCACAGGATCGAATGTCACAACTTTACTATATAATAAGAGTTCTATACAAAATAACTAAATAATTACATTATAAGGAGACAACGGTCCAGCAACCCAAAGTTGACTGGGAGACGACGGCCTAGACCTCTCACGAACACATCACAGCATCCTCCATGCGCCTCATCCTGCGGTACCTGTTCTTGACCTGTGGGGGTGTGAGACAGCAAGAGTGAGCTCACATACGTTCATAGCTCAACAAGTTGTGGGGAATAATGTGCATAAACTCGCCAAAGGTGGGAGCTCACGTGAAGTGTAAGGCTTACCAAAGAGGATGGTTAAAGCTGTGCATTGCTTTTAAAGTTAGTCAAAATTTTATTAGCAATTACTAAGTATAAGTAAATACCAAACCCAATTAAGTAGTAGAACAAAAGTAACAACATCACCTGCGATGCAATGCATATGATAAATTGAATTTAGTTCCATAATTTAATCATGTGAGGGTCCGAGCTGCTCATGACCGTGAGCACGGCTAGTATACCAGTTTTACACTCTGCAGAGGTTGCGCATCTTTACCCACAAGTCATGTTACCCATCTGCCAAGGGATCGCGACTTCCCATACACCTCTACCGAGGAGGCGAGGCAGGGTAACACTACGAGGCCTTTACAAAGTTCCACTAGCTTCAGAAAACCCGCTACAGTTTATAGGAAGCTCCAATGCAGGAACCCCTCGCATGACCGCCATCGCAGCAAAATCATCCCAAGGGCCTCCCTACACTGACCACTCCCCTACTGCCCTTGCCCCTTTCGGGTAAGGTAGTCTTCCACTAGCTTTCCTAATTAATCAGCCAAGGGCGTCCCATTAAACCCTTGTGGTAGCACTATTTTCCCGGGTGGTCGCTCCATGTTCCAATTAACATAATGATCTTATCATGAATAGTAATAATAAACAGATAATAAAAGTGCGATCATGAATAATGTATCTTCATACCCAAAACCACATAAAGCACTAGCAAGTACTACCCAAAAAGTTCAGTGGTAAACAAGGTATAAAGATAGACAAAGTAGGGTAACCTATTGGGTCCCATCAAAATTAACCTATGCAGATCATTATGATTAATTAGAACATGGCTGGGTAAAAAGAAGTGATCAAGGGCACAACTTGCCTGGGACTTGAGATTCCAGGTACCAGAATGATCTTCAGATGACTCGTGACCTCACGCTAGTCGTAGCAATACAAACAAGTAGTGCATAGGCAAAATTAACATCACATCAATCATAAGCAAAAACTGAATAATAATAATCTATGCGTTGCTACGAGATCATGGGATCGAAAACTACTATGATCGGAGTTACTAGTAAGAAGTTATGATTTTAATAATAAGTAGTTTAACGAGACTAACCAACATAAGTTAAACAAAGATCTAATTATAAAAGAATGAAACATGGTACAATAAATGTTGTTTATCGCATAGTAAATATTTATACGAGACTAACGCAACTTGAACGGATCAAATCAGAGCTATAGATTTTAAGTCATGAATTTCCAGAGGTTTTATGTGTTTTGTATAAGATTAAATAAGATATGAAATTCACCATGGGTTTCATGTCAAAACAGTAGTACTAAGTGATAGACAATAATATTACAAAATTGTAGAGACTGGAATGAATTAATTTGGACCTCACATGAGTTTTCTATGAATTAAATAGGATTCTAGAATTATTTTAACACTAGAAATCATTTTCTAATTGAATTTCTAAATTTTTCCTATGATTCTGGACTGTGCGCACCAATACCAGGAAGCTCAGGGGCTAAACTACAATATTTCCAAGACTCAGCAGCCACCGCACCGGATGGAGGGTTTAATACTTGATTCTGCAGGGGCTCATATGGGAATCGGCAACCACGAAGGGGTATGGTTCACTCTGAGCCGTTGGATTAGAAACCAAGGGCCTAGATAAAATTCTCACTTTACCGAACCGGTATGCGCTACTGGCCCTTCGATTGGTGATCGACGACCGTGATTTTAAAAGCACGAGATCTAATCTCACTCGCACATTTCGTATCGGATGGCTGAGAACCAAATCCAACCGGTACACAATGTTAGCCATTAGCTCGAGATCCAACGACCGACAACACTCCCTGGCCGAGCGATCCCTAGACCTAATCTCCCCCGTCGCCTCAAAATCCGAGGGCCGCGAGCTCATCACCTACCTCCGCCCGATACGTTACCTCGCCGCGAGGCAAACAGACTACGGTGATCTCCATAGGAGATCGTTGAGCAGTCCCGATCGCGTCCAGGCGAACTACCTCTGCCCGATACATTACCGCGCTGCGAGATGAACTAGAAGGAACCAGGGAAAGAATTCATACCAAGGATCGAGGCGCAGAACTCAATGCCACCAACGGTGGACGCGGCGGCAATAATCCTCACACCGGTGAGAAATTCTACGACCCAGTCACTGATCCTCGCTCGATGATTCTGCGGATAGCTTCTCCTACGCAATCGCGAAGCTCCCGCGCAGCCGCATCCCGAACATACGACGACGCGGACCGGAGTTCACGCGGCAGTTCTCTCGGTTCTCCCTCTCCCCGCCAGTCGGCCATGGTGGCCCGCGCACCACACGGCGCTGGAGCTATAGCGAACTAGACGACGGGCACTGCGTATTGGTCAGGAGGTCGAGAGGGATGCAGCACTGCTATTTATGCCCCCATGGCCAAGAATCCCAACGATTTCCCCGAAAATCACGGTGCGACTCCGCTGAACCTGCGCGATATCGCGCTCTGTTAAAAGGAGACGGAGGGGGAAGAGGATAGCTCCGACAGAGAGGTCCACACGTCAGTCAGCACAGCAGAGTGCATGTGCGCGCGGTGAGGCGCAGGTCAGTGGGGCCACGCTGTCATCCACGCGCAGTGATAACCTGGGAACAGTGGCTGACACCCCCAGGCCCACTGGTCGGCTGACCGCGCGCCCACGGTGGCTGGGCCACTCAGAGGAGGGAAGATGGGCCAACGTAGGTAAGATTCGGCCCAAACAGCGATTTTCTTTTTTTTCTTTTATTTTCTGTTTCCCATTTCTCTTTTCTCTATTTCATTTTCTATTTCAGATGTTATATTCCTATTTTGGATTTAAAACATAGTTCTAATATGGACCAAATCCTTACTTCATATTTATTATAATAATAATAATATTTTTTTTATCTTCCTCTCACCATTTAATTTGAAAAGCATTAAATGATTATCATGATTATCTTTCTCAACTCTTTTCAAATCCATGTTTGATCTTCAAATTTCCAAGAGTCCAAATTCATACTAATGTGAATATTACTTCTATTGTTTACAATGTTTTATTTATTTATTGATTTATTCTTCTCCTTGTTAGTTATTCATGGGTGGAATAAATGGTTTTCTTTTAAAAAAATTCCAAAGCATTATAATACCATATTTGTTGGTTTATTATATTTATTTTTTTAAAACCAATTTCGAGCCTTACATCCGAGCAGCTCGAAATTGGTTTTATAGGTATTGTAAAGCTGGGTTTATGAGTTCAGCCTGCTCATAGATACTTATGTCAAGCAAATGATGACCATTTTCACAGTCGCCTGGAACTTGACTATCTAACATTTATGTCATGTTTGGTGCATCAGTTTAGCCCTGACCACAACACCACTAGGTTGTTCACATGCTTGACTATAAATCTCACAAGTTATGCATTTCAGTACTTGATTAGTCCACATTCTACCATTGAAACATCAACTGAATGACTGTTGCGTTGCTTTGTTGTTATCTATTTTGCAGAAATAGAATGATGCGTACCAGGCCACAGGGTGCTAGATGTTGTGCTCTGGTTTTATTCAGATAAACACCAAGATGGCTATCGTGACTAGCATTCTCAACATCTCGAACTACGCAGGCTCCCAATGTGATATCAGCATCTTGATCTAGAAGGTTAGCATTTAGCAATTAAAGCGCTCCTTCCACCGCAGCACATTAGTTTGTATATACAATGTACATATACAATCTACAATATATATTTGAATAGTATATCTAAAAAATATAATTGCTACTTATATTACAAATGTTTTCTACGCGCGCGGGGCGCGTATCAGTTACTAGTATATTATTATCGTCTTTACGATTGAACACTATCAATTCATCGATCCAAATAAACTCAATAAACAAATACCTCAACAATAATTATAAAAAACCGGATTATATAATCTATAAAAAAATAAGCTAGATTATATAATTCTAGAAGGAAACTAACACACTTAAGAGTTCACCTTACATATAATCTGTCGGATATAACTAGCATTCAAACAAGTGTTTAACCTAACTGGCATCATCCGAAAACCGTTGGCTCCAATTTGGAGCTAACCACTAGGGGTGTACCTCCTGGTGGTGCTCTCTGGACGGTCCGCGACATCGCTACAGGAGCGTCTCCTCTCTACGTCACTCCGGACGGTCCGCACACAGGGTTCGAACGGTCTGTGATGGCGTAGAGCCTTCTTCTTCCTTACAGGAACTTAGATCTTGCCCCTGGAAGGGACCCTACTAAGGAGGAGAGATCTTAGGGTGCTCTAGAGTTGGTAGGCCACCAGGGCATCTCTACATGGCATAGAGTCACCTAGAGATTAAGAAAATAGGTCAAGAAAGAGATCTTGGGTAAAGTGGATCTCGTCAAGGTAAGATCCTAGGGTCGTCTTGGGGACGATATAGAGTCGAATAGAGGTGGATATATGAGTTGAGAGCTAACCTACTCCTAATGCATGAATGATAAAGAAGGTATAAATATTGCTTCGATTGGAATGTGTTCGGGGGTTCTCAATCGGTCGTACTCCTTTATATTTATAGGGGAGTCTAGCATTGTTCCTTGGTGAGATCTAACAAATTCCAACAGATAGGTTAGGATAACCACGCATGGGATATGTACTCCCATCTGAGTTAATCTGATCATGGACTGTCCGAGTTATCCCTCGGACCGTCTGGGCCACATGGCCAGACCGTTCGACCGTACCTAGGTGCCAAATATGGTGTTCAACACATGCCTTCTGCCTTTTGGTGGAGCTTGGTGAACCAAAAGCACCTGGTACTACCTGACTCTTTCGGGAAACAATAGATTTCCACAACTTGCCTTGCTCCTAAAATATGAACTCTAGCCCGATTAAATCACCGACTCTTGTGATCAGATATACCTAATCAACATGTCAATAGGCAAAAACTTGTGGTGCCCTCAGCGTGAATAAAACAAATATATTGGAAAAGTAATACAGATTCGTCGATGTACCATCCCACACTTAAATAGGACAACACATCGGCGGTGAGTAGATTGGAAATTACCACGACATCCCTGGAGGTGGATACGAAGGCGACCTTGGTTGCACCACTTTTTGGCCCGATTTAGTTGGCCTTTACCTTTGCACAGGTCGCCTTGTTGACTTTGATCATTTTATTGACCGGTTATGCAGAACGACCTTCTCCTTCATATATTTTGCAAGAAGCTGATCAAAAGTAGGGATGCACTACTGAGCCAATCAGACATCTTGGAGGTGTTTTGCTTCCTAATACCTATTTCAGGACGATGTGGTTTGGCGGTTTGAGGACGCTGCTGATCCTGGTTGTCCGCGAACCGTTCGACCTTCATAGCTGGACCGTCCGCATCTATTTTGGAATATCGGGCCTTAGTGCCCAGGCCGTTCGGCGTACGCAGGATAGGTGACCATGATTAGGTACCCGGTCTTATTAGCCTTTCTTTTGTTTGGAGGCTTTTGAGTAACCACTCATTGTGATAGATTTGGCGTGCGAGGGTGACCAATGATAATATTATTGCCTTAGCCTTTATCGATCGTGCACAGCCGAACAAAGACTTTCTTGCTTGTCGGCTCTAATGTGTTGACAGGGGCAGATTGCCTGCCAATATTCATTTCCTGAAATCTCAATCGACCTTCATATATATCCACTTATATTTGCCGACGTAAGACATTTCAATCATTGGTGTCATGAAAAAGGAGTCATATCATTTACAATACACACACCTTTTCAATTCCTCTATCGGAGGAATTATGTGAAACAATTTAATGCTAACATTCTTAAGGAACTCATTAAATATTTTACTACACTTAGCAACATTAAATATGAAGTTAACTTTCCCATTTTTGTATCGAATGCAGGGGAGAGCCAGCAAAAAATTTGGCCTTAGCAAGCCAAACAAGATCAGCAGCATGCAACTATTTTAGCTCATCCCCTGAGATACTATTGTCGTGATATTCATCATGGGGCTCAGGTGGCGATTATCTTTATGCCGACCTTCGGCACTAGGACCATCACATGTGACTTTCGGTATTCTAGATGGTCTGGTACTATACCTGGACTATCCGATCATGTCAGGCATCGTCTGTGAGCCTCATGGTGGGATCGGAGTGACTCTGGACTGTCCGACATAAGGTGCCAGATAGTCCGATGGAGGGCCGAACGTTCCAAGATTGTGTGTGGACTGTCCAGCCGTGCTCAGAGCCGATCTACCAGATTGTGAAGATGGCAGCAGCGGTTGCCCTAGATATGAGTTCACAGACATACCATAATATGACTGGGACTGAGGAAACCCATTTGTTGTCGATGTGTTTGGCACAATTATTTTAATTCCCAAATTATGTGACAATAAATTAGGTGTATGCGTTTTTTCTAATGCATGTGTCATTTTCTCTATATCCTCTGTCATACTTTTAATCTGATCACATGAAGAATTTTTAGGAGATGGAACAACGTCAGATGTCATGGTGTTACAGTGGGGAGTTGCAGCTAGACCTTTAGGGAAGCGAGCTCTACTTTCCTCTCATGGATGACCTTTTGGTGGCGATCTATCCTGAAGCGCGAGAGATACCACCTCTCCTCCTTCTTGCACCTCTTCTTCATGTAGTACTAGGTATGTCCTCGTGTGTTGCGATGGGAGTAAGAAACTTGTATGAAACATAGATACTGAATGACAAACATCACTATGATATGCAAAATCTATATGGCAAACATTATCAATATCGTAAAACAACTCCATGTACTACTTGTTGGCCTCAGGCGAGTCGTGACTGCGTCTGCCGCCTAAGGTTTGGCCTTAGGCGAGTTGTGACTGCTTCTCCTGCCTAGGGTTGGCCTCGGGCGAGTCGTGGTTGGATCTCCCGCCCTAGGTTGGCCTCGGCCCTCGGGCGAGTTGCGACTGCCTCTCCCGCCCGAGGTTGGCCTCGGGCAAGTTGTGACTGCGTCTCCCACGCGGGGCTGGGGCGAGTCGTGAATGTATCTCCTGCCTAGGGTTGCACTCGGGTGAGTCACGACTATGTCTCTCGCCCAGGGTTGGCTTCGGTGAGTCATGATTATGTCTCCCGCCCAGGGTTGGCCTCGGATGAGTCGTGACTTTGGTAAGGTTGGGAGCATGTTTGCTTATGACCCTTTCTTACTCAAGCTTCTAGGCACTTTAGGGTTATGACCTAGGTACCTGTAATTGTGATCTGGGTACCCCTAATTACTGTAGAGACTCCGGTGCCCATTCAACGTGATGTGCGTATGTCCTAACATGTCTTAATGGTGGTGCGCCCTGTCGTAGCTGACATGGAACAGTAGCGCTGGACTCAAATCTTTGCCTCATCGGGTTGCTCGAATGAGTTGGTCATCGAAGAGTTGGTTAGCTAGTCGGCCTCGCAGAGTTGGTCATAGAGTTCGTCGACGGAGAGTTAGTCAGCTGGTTCGCCTTGTAGAGTTGGTCATCAGAGTTGGGCACCTTCCGGAGCATCGTCCGAGATGCCCTCGGGTGAGTAAAAAATGCACTGCTTGTCTGGGGTTGGCCTCGGGCGTGTTGTTACTATGTCTCCCACCTGGGGATGGCCTCGAGCGAGTTGAGACTACGTCTCTCGCCTGTGGTTGGCCTCGGGCGAGTCGTTACTGTGTCTCCCACCTAGGGTTGGCCTCGGGCGAGTCGTGACTACCTCTCCCGTCTGAGGTTGGCCTCGAGTGAGTCGTGACAGCGTCTGTCACACCCGGTTCTGGAAGGCAAACCGAATGTGAACCATGTACGTGTCAGGATCAGAAACTCACGTACACAACGATTACATAGTTGGACATCATCACACATTGCTCAAAATAATAGCGGAAATAGTACTTTATTACATCAGATGTCTAAGACATCCATAGAGTCATTAACTTAACATAGTCATCGACATAATCAAAGTGTGGAATATGAAACGTATAGGATATGGCCTTCACAGGCAGCTGACTGGGGGTTTTCCACTAAACACGACTAGAACTCATCGTAGTCCTGAAACTCTTGAAAGTCCTCCATGTTGCCTTCATCTCCTCCTGAGCACTGATTGCAATGGGGACAACCTAGGGTTGGGGGTTTAAAGCAAGGGTGAGTACACATCAATGTACTCAACAAATGTCCCGTTTGGCTAAAGTGGACTAGCTTTATGTAGGGTTAAGGTTAAAGCAGTTGCTTTTAGTTGGTGAGGTATTTATTACTAGTAGTAAGCCAAGTTTTAGTAATAAACCCAGTTATTACCCAAAAGTACTCCCTCCAAGAGGAAATACCAGAAACCATAGTTATAATCATCATCAGTTACCATCATTATAAAAGTATCCAAAGTTCTTCTAGTCAAAGAGGATCCCAAGGCTGCTCTTAACCGTGAGCATGGCTGATATACTAGTTTCTAACACTATGCAGAGGTTGCACACTTTACCCATGAGCCGTGATCCCTTTCCAGCCTAGGTTTGCAAGACCCGGTCTTCACTACTGAGGTGAACGGCCAGTGATACACTACGTAGCCTTTACAAAGATTCCCCTAGTGCATAGTTGCTCGTTAGGTTTCGCTAGTCATACAAACACAATACTCCTCTCTAAGGTGGGTGACTAACAAAACCAAATCGAATGAATCTCGGCACCCACCCTTAGCAGAGCAAGCACTATGCCCCGACCCCCATTGACGGTCCTCCGGCAAAGCCAACTACACCCCAAGTTCATCTAATTAATCAGCTAAGGGCGTCCCATTCCACCCTCATGGTTGTATTGTTTTCCCGGGTGGTCTATTAACGAACATGTCCTTACAGAGAGGTACTCAGGAAACAACCTAAGTCCCCTAAAGTATCACAGTTCATCATCATAATCAAGATAACATCATTGTATCATAAATATCCTCATCATATTCGTTGATTAAAGTAAAGCAATAGCATGAAGCTAACCATAATAACCCAAAAAGGTAATCAAGGACAAGGTAAATACAAACTAGTGAATCCTTATGTTTCAATTAAGTAATGGGGGACATGCACCTATAGCCTAGACATAAAATTAATACCTACAGACAATAAATGATTATAATTTAAACATATAGAGAATAATCTTATGAACATTTTGCAATTTGAACCACTCAATTCGGAGTTCATATGCAAAAGATAAGAAGTAAACAAGTCGTGGAATTCAAAATACAAAATTAGATATATTTCTGTGATAAAATAAAAGGTCAGAGGCTTCTCTACAAAATTCTAGGGGTCTACACGCAAAACACAGGGACGGCGGGTTGATATCTAGAAAGCCGAGGGGGATTTTAACAAACTTTCCAACGAACGGGCACCGGATGATCTCGACAGACCGATCCTAGCCTGCGGTCCACCGATCTTGTGCTTCCTGTCTTCCATCTCCTGGCGCTTCCTCTCAGTCATGATAGCTCTATCGATCAGATGCTGAAGGTAGGGAAGGTATGGTTCATCAGCTGGTAGTGAAAGGGGTCAACCAAACCTCTCAAGAACCTATACTGCCTCTTGGCATCAGTGTTTATATCTTCGTGTGCATAGCGTGATAGCTATAAGAACTTGTCCCTGTACTCACTGACAGACAGGGGACCTTGCTTCAATGCCAGGAATTCTTCCTTCCTTACTATCATCAAACCTTCTGGCACATGGTACCGACAGAAGTTGTCTCTGAACTCCTCCCAGGTGATAGCTTTAGGATCGGCATGGGTGGCGAGATAGGACTCCCACCAGGACTGTGCTGCTCCCCATAGCAAACGGGGACCAAACATAACCTTCTCACAGTCATTGCACTGAGCGGTATGCAGCTCTCGCTCCATTGTGCACAACCAGTCTTCGACGTACATGGGGTCGACAGAATGGGCAAAGACAGGGGATGACCTCTCATGAACTCCGCACGCTTGTCCCTCGGCATCTGCACTTGCATTTGAGGTTGAGGTGGAGGTTATTGTTGCTGCACCTGTTGCATAGCTTCTAGAGTCTGGCCAATCGCTTGGATTGCCTGAGTCTGCATCAGAAACATTTGTTTGTTAGTCATTAGGGGTGGTGATGCGTCACGATGCCCGATCTTCACGACGTAGGATCAATCTTCAGATAACTAGCTTCAAAGAAGCCAAGATAACTTGCTGCAAGCAGCGATAACTAGTGCAACCTGACAAATAAAACTCGAAGCCAACCACCGTCTTTAACCGGCAGCCTGAATCGAGGATTCGCCCAACCACACTCTCAAAGAACCAACCAACACAGCCTACAATCAATCGAGGAGACCTCGAAGGGAGTAGGAGCACCAATTGGGAGCGGATGAAGCCACCGCTTCTGCAATCCCGCGAAGGAATTCACAAGAGCAAAGGGGTAGAGATCACTCTCAATATTTGTTAGCACACAGCTGAACAAAGGGGTTCTGTTTTAGATTATCATAAGCTGCCTTACATCATAGACATAGGGGGGTATTTATACTAGTAACAACCAGCCTTAGCGAGGTATAAACACAGAACAAAAGTATTTTCACGAGCTAATGTGAAGGAGCCTCTTCGGGAGATCTGCAGAACTGATTTCCGTGTGGCTGTTTGACTTCTGCGCAGCCTTCAGTATTTTGACAATAACTTCTTCTAGGAATCTTCAAATGACGTGGGGCTGGATGCGTTGGAAAGCTTACTTGATAAGCTTTCTCACCATATATAGCATGCTTAATGAAACTTCGTAGAATGATGCAGTTTAATACAAAAACTTGGTCATCAAGCTGACTGTTGACCTTCTGACCAGTCGGCACTAAAGTAGGTCGGCTGCCTTTCTGGTAGATGTGGTTAAGTCGGCTTTAGCAGCATTGGAAACTAGACTTTAAGAGCTTTCCAAAAAGTACTTATGCGCCTTCATAGCTTTTGGAAATCAAAAGATATGACTGTTTCTTCTGGACGGTTCTGTTGCGCTGGACTGACTCGGATATAGCTCTTCTTGCTGATTCGCCCTTGATATGTTTTGTCCTTCCTCTTTGGTGAACCTAAGTAATATCAACATACACGACTTAGGTAGCATAAAATTCTCATTAGTGTTTAAATGAAATTCATAAAGTAGCGCGTGCACCTCTTGCTGTAGCTTCTTAGCTCGGCTACGTGTAATTGGTCCATCAAAGACTTGGGTTGGTGATGATGTTGGTTGTACTTGGGTTGATGTAGTATGACTTGGGGGTTGTAACATGTTGCTTAATGGCGTGGTCATATCATCCTCCTCCCCTTGAAAAGGAGTCGTCCTCGACTCTGAAATGTCTTCGCTTGTATATGGTAAGAGGTCAGCAACATTGAACGTGTTGCTCACGCCATAGCTTGGTGGAAGATCTATCTTGTATGCATTATCATTGATCTTGGCAAGAACACGAAATGGACCATCCCCTCGTGGCATCAATTTGGATTTGCGCTGATCAGGAAAACGCTCCTTGCGCAAGTGAATCCAAACCAAGTCCCCCGGCTCAAATAACACTTTCTTCCTATGCTTGTTCATACTTGCAGCCTTGCGCACTGCTTTGAGCTCAATTGCTTCCTTGGTCTTCTCATGTATCTTTTTTTATATATGCAGCACGCTTGGAAGCTTCCATATTGGTTCTTTCCTGTAATGGAAGGGGCAACACATCTATGGGAGCAATAGGTTTAAACCCATATACAATTTCGAAGGGGCATAAATTAGTTGTAGAATGTACTGCCCTATTATAAGCAAACTCCACGTGTGGCAAACATTCCTCCCAATCCTTCAAGTTCTTCTTTACCATTGTTCGCAGCAGCATTGACAATGTACGATTCACCACTTCAGTTTGGCCATCAGTTTGGGGGTGGCATGTGGTGGAGAACAAAAGTTTAGTTCCAAGCTTTGCCCACAATGTTTTCCAAAAATAGCTCACAAACTTCACATCACGGTCAGATACGATGGTCTTGGGCACTCCATGTAGTCTCACGATTTCTCTGAAAAACAAATTAGCAACATGTGAAGCATCGTCGCTCTTGTTGCATGGAATAAAATGAGCCATTTTTGAAAATCTATCAACCACAACAAAAATAGAATCTCTCTTTTTTCGAGTCATCGGCAGTCCTAAAACAAAATCCATGCTTATGTCTTCCCAAGGAATTTTAGGAGCGGGTAAAGGAGTATATAAACCATGAGGGTTCAACTTTGACTTAGCTTTGTGACAGGTGACACAACGCTCCACAAATCTGATGACGTCTCTCCTCATCTTGGGCCAATAGAAATGATCACTGAGCATTTCATAAGTCTTCTTTTGTCCAAAATGACCTGTTAGACCACCTCCATGTGACTCCTGCAATAAAAGCAATCTAACCGAAGAATTTAGTACACAAAGTTTGTTAGCTCTAAACAAAAATCCATCATGTATATGATATTTTTCCCAACCTTTTCCATCTTTACAATGATTGTATGGTTCTGAAAATTCAGGATCATCATTATACATTTCTTTCAAATTTTCAAGACCCAAAACTTTTACCTCTAGTTGATTCAACAACACATTCCTTCGAGACAAGGCATCAGCGACCACATTGTCCTTACCTTTCTTATATTTCACAATGTATGGAAATGTTTCGATAAACTCAACCCATTTGGCATGGCGACGGTTCAGTTTGGCTTGCCCTTTCAAATACTTCAAAGCTTCATGATCAGAATGAATAACAAACTCTTTTGGCCATAAGTAGTGCTGCCATGTTTCAAGCGCTCGGACCAAAGCATACAATTCTTTGTCATACACAGAATAATTTAATTGAGCACCTCCCAATTTTTCACTAAAATATGCTATAGGTTTTCCTTGTTGCATTAAAACTCCTCCTATCCCAATCCCACTAGCATCACATTCTACTTCAAAAGTTTTAGTGAAATCAGGAAGAATAAGTACAGGTGCTTCAGTCAAACGTTTCTTCAATTCTTGAAAAGCATCTTCTTGTGAGTTTCCCCATTTAAATTCAACACCTTTCTTTGTCAATTCATTTAAAGGAGAAGCGATGGTACTGAAATCTCGCACAAATCTTCTATAAAATCCAGCAAGACCATGAAAACTTCTTACTTGACTTACATTCGTTGGAGCTGGCCAATCCTTGATGGCTTTCACCTTGGATTCATCCACCTCTATTCCTTTTGCTGAAACAACAAAGCCAAGAAACACAACATGGTCTGTGCAAAAACTGCACTTCTCAAGATTAGCAAATAATTTCTCCTTTCTAAGCTCATCTAAAACTTGTCGAATGTGTTTCACATGTTCATCAAAAGACTTGCTGTAAATTAGAATATCATCGAAGTAGACAACAACAAATTTTCCAATGAAAGTTCTTAAGACATGGTTCATTAATCTCATAAAAGTACTAGGAGCATTAGTCAACCCAAAGGGCATTACTAACCATTCATACAACCCAAATTTTGTTTTAAATGCATTCTTCCATTCATCTCCAGTTTTCATTCTTATTTGATGGTATCCACTTCTCAAATCAATTTTAGTAAAAATTGTGGAACCACTTAATTCATCAAGCATATCATCTAGTCGTGGAATAGGATGGCGATAGCGAACGGTAATATTATTTATCGCTCTACAATCAACACACATCCTCCAAGATCCATCTTTCTTAGGTACTAAAATCACAGGAACAGCACAAGGGCTTAAGCTTTCACGAACAAAACCTTTATCAAGAAGTTCTTGTACTTGCCTTTGTATTTCCTTAGTTTCTTCGGGATTGGTTCGATATGGTGGACGGTTAGGAAGTGTAGCCCCCGGAATAAGATCGATTTGATGCTCAATCCCTCGAATTGGAGGTAGTCCAGCCGGTGTTTCTTGTGGAAATACGTCTTCATAGTCCTGCAAAAGATCAGCCACAACACTAGGAAGAGATGTTATGTCGTTAGGAGAAATCAAAACATCTTTGTTCACAAGTACAAAGAGCACTTGATATGGGTTGTTCCTCACTTCTCTCAGCTCGGATTTTGTGGCTAGCATAACTAGGTGTTCTCCCTCTTCCTTCTTTTTATCTTTGGAATTTGGCTTGTAGCACTCACTCACCGAATTGTGGATGGCACTCAATTTCTTTTGCTCTTCTCCTCCTCTACTTGCTGTACTAATTTCAGTTTTCTTTTGTAAGTGTTCAGCCATGATTTGTTGAGGGGTCATAGGCTTGAGTACAAACTTTCTCCCTTTCAGATCTAGCGTGTATTGATTTGTTCTTCCACAATGTTGAGAATATCGGTCATATTGCCAAGGTCTTCCTAGCAGCATGTGACACACAGACATGGGTGCAACATCACACTCCACTATGTCAACATACTCTCCAATTTTGAACGGAACTTTCACTTTATAGCCAATCTTGATATCTCCCGATTCATTCAGCCATTGGACATGATATGGATGAGGGTGTCGCTGCAACTTCAAACCAAGCTTTTCAACCATCTCACGACTTGCAAGATTATGACAGCTCCCTCCATCAATGATCACCTTTACTACTTTGTCTTGCACTTTTGCTCGTGTTTGAAAAAGATTATGTCGCTGTCCAATTTTAGCTTCTTTCATTTGAACACTCAAGATTTGTGTAACCACAAGAGTAGTACCATGCTCAAATTCACTTCCCGTATGTTCTTCAGATTTATCAATGACATCTTCATTTCCTGCTTCAGCTTCCTCTTCACTAGCTGATGTATATTCTCCATCATCAGTCACAAGGATCACACGATTATTTGGACACTCCTTTATGACATGACCACGACCTCCACACTTGAAGCACTGAATACCACTACTCTTGGCTGTTGAACCCACTGACGTTGAAGTGGAGGCTGCTGGTTTATAACTCGTGTTTGGAGTAGCACCGTTCTTTCCACTAGAATTGCCTTGAATATTGGATCGCAAGCCTCCAGTTGAACCTTTTGTTGCTGAGGATGCAGCAGTAAACCTTGAGATCGATTTGCTTCCTCCAGTCATGGTTCGTGCACCATATGACAAGGGCTTGCTGCTCTTAGCATCTTGTTGCAGCTGGCGTTCAGCTTTGGTGGCTTGATGTACCAAATCAATAAGACTTTGGTACGGCTGAAACTCAACAATACGCTGAATGTTGCGGTGTAACCCAACCATGAAACGTGCAATGGTTTGCTCTTCGTCTTCATACACATTGGCTCTAATCATGGCCTTCTCCATCTCCTTATAATACTCCTCAACAGAGAAACTTCCTTGCCTCAAATTCTGCAATTTATCAAAAAGATCACGCCGATAATGCTTCGGCACAAAACGAATTCTCATTTCTCGCTTCATCTCTTGCCAAGTAATAATAGGGTCCTCTCCATCTTCTTCACGATCACGAAGAAGTTGCTCCCACCAAATCAGAGCATATCCTTCAAACTCAAGAGATGCCATTGCAAGTTTCTTCTCCTCTGAATAATTATGTAGGCGGAAGATTTTCTCCACTTTCAATTCCCATGTGAAATAATCTTCAGGATCAGATCTACCATCAAATTTTGGCATGGTAAACTTAAGTTTCCCAAATCTCTCTTCTTGGTTGACGCCTCTATGATGACGACGACCATAGCGATGTTGAGACTGATCATCCCCAAATTCAGATTCTTCATTGTCATTATTTCTTCGATTCCGGCCTCTTCCTCTACCATATGCAGCACCTTGATTTCTCCTCCCATGTTCACTTGCTCTTCTAGAATAATTTCCTTCATCTTCTTCCCCATCTTCATCATGGTTTCTTACACCGTCGGGGAGTCGACAACGACCTCTGATTTCAGCCATAAGTGTCTGAAGATCTTGTGCCAACAGATCTTGCTTGGCTTCTATGCTTTGTTTAAGCTCATTGAATTGTGTCAGGGTGACACATTCTTCAATCTCAATGTTGGGATCCATCTTCCTGCGAAGTTAGTGACAACAAGGCAACAAATATAGGTGGAATATGAAGCTATATAGAATCTCACAACCTCACCACTCTTACCAACCAAAGCTCTTATGAGTTCCCTGCGGGTTGCAAGAAAATGTGTGGTGGTAACAAGAAAGTGGTGGTTAAGCGAATACAAGACCAGAGTACCGATTACGATGGCTTATATGTGGAGCTTGGTGGGGATTAATAAACAAGGGATACAATCTGAATTCTAGTTGTTGTTAAGTTAAATAACCATCCGACTAGAAGTTCCCTGCCTAGTGCTGACCACAAGATTCGAGTGATGTAAATAGATCAAACACACGCGCAAGAAATTTCAGATTTGATGCAGACAAGGAGTATGATTGGAATGCAAGTGTTGCAATCAGATCCAACCAAAATTTTGCACCAAATGACAATAGCAAACTGGTTGAATAACTTGATAAAATTTTCAGCACTTGTGCACATAAACAAACTGATTGTTCTACTTTTCTTTCACAATCTTGTTCAACACTTTTCTTTGGTACTTTTCTTTCTTCTCTTTTTTTTGATACTTTTTTATACAACTAAACACAGAGATCTGATATGATATTGCACACTTTATAATACTTAACAAACAACTCAACCAGCAGCTATAACTTAAATAGGATCAAAGTTAACGCGAAGGAAATGATGAGGTTTTTTTTTCAGAATACTCTTTTTGTGGATATTTTCAGATATATATAAGAGGCTCAAAGGAAAACACAAAGGATAGAGTGACCAGCAACTAAACAAAGATTCTAAGGACTGAAACTTAACAAAACTCACTGGAACAACAGATTGAAAGAAAAGGCTATGACAAAAATATTTTATGGCTTTTGGGTGGATAGGACGAACACAAAATATATGTAGCTAAGGGTAAAGAATCCTACCGTGGCAACTGAGGCTTTGATACCAGATGATGCGTCACGATGCCCGATCTTCACGACGTAGGATCAATCTTCAGATAACTAGCTTCAAAGAAGCCAAGATAACTTGCTGCAAGCAGCGATAACTAGTGCAACCTGACAAATAAAACTCGAAGCCAACCACCGTCTTTAACCGGCAGCCTGAATCGAGGATTCGCCCAACCACACTCTCAAAGAACCAACCAACACAGCCTACAATCAATCGAGGAGACCTCGAAGGGAGTAGGAGCACCAATTGGGAGCGGATGAAGCCGCCGCTTCTGCAATCTCGCGAAGGAATTCACAAGAGCAAAGGGGTAGAGATCACTCTCAATATTTGTTAGCACACAGCTGAACAAAGGGGTTCTGTTTTAGATTATCATAAGCTGCCTTACATCATAGACATAGGGGGGTATTTATACTAGTAACAACCAGCCTTAGCGAGGTATAAACACAGAACAAAAGTATTTTCACGAGCTAATGTGAAGGAGCCTCTTCGGGAGATCTGCAGAACTGATTTTCGTGTGGCTGTTTGACTTTTGCGCAGCCTTCAGTATTTTGACAATAACTTCTTCTAGGAATCTTCAAATGACGTGGGGCTGGATGCGTTGGAAAGCTTACTTGATAAGCTTTCTCACCATATATAGCATGCTTAATGAAACTTTGTAGAATGATGCAGTTTAATACAAAAACTTGGTCATCAAGCTGACTGTTGACCTTCTGACCAGTCGGCACTAAAGTAGGTCGGCTGCCTTTCTGGTAGATGTGGTTAAGTCGGCTTTAGCAGCATTGGAAACTAGACTTCAAGAGCTTTCCAAAAAGTACTTATGCGCCTTCATAGCTTTTGGAAATCAAAAGATATGACTGTTTCTTCTGGACGGTTCTGTTGCGCTGGACTGACTCGGATATAGCTCTTCTTGCTGATTCGCCCTTGATATGTTTTGTCCTTCCTCTTTGGTGAACCTAAGTAATATCAACATACACGACTTAGGTAGCATAAAATTCTCATTAGTGTTTAAATGAAATTCATAAAGTAGCGCGTGCACCTCTTGCTGTAGCTTCTTAGCTCAGCTACGTGTAATTGGTCCATCAAAGACTTGGGTTGGTGATGATGTTGGTTGTACTTGGGTTGATGTAGTATGACTTGGGGGTTGTAACATGTTGCTTAATGGCGTGGTCATATCAGGTGGTGGTGGCCACTACTGCTAGGGTGCCTCATCCTAGGGTGCGTGCTGCTCTTGCTGGGCAAGCCTTCCACCTCAGCGCCTGTTGTCAGACATCTGTAGAAAGCATACACACATCAGATCTGACCTTGCAGTCTTTCAGCATAAAAGAAGATATATAGAAGTCTTCATAACACTGAACAAATGAGCATATACACTGACTCTCAACATAGCCAAACACAACTTCTCAGATAAAGAGGAAAGTGGAAATAAAATATTGCCCAACTAAATGACTAACTTTATTAATAACTACACTAAGTTGCAGAGGACGCCCATACTTTGGTGACAATCATTACAAAAAGCCAAATCCATCATAGGTTCATCATGGCAAGCATCAAAACATGTGATAAGCAAACTAACACTAAGTAAGACTGACTAAGACTAAGACATAGACTTAAACATTATTATATACTCCGACTCTATCGATATAGGGCTCCAAGTCTATCTTGGTCCTGCAGTTAGGGGTACCATAAGCATGATGACTATGGGGCGAGGCACTCTGTACGCTCAGCACGCAATTCCACAATCTCCGCCCGAGCCTTGTCCAACTCGTCAAGGGTGTGGTCTAGTTCGGTGTTGAGCATGGCGACCAGGTTGACCATGCTGCTCAATTTGGGATTGCCCTCACCAACGGGTGAAACAATCACACCTCCGGTAGTGCCGGTCGAACGGCGTGGGTAGTACTTCAGGTCGAGACCATCAGCTACTCCATTGAACAGCGAATAGTACTGCAAAAGCGCACGCCGTGTAGCATCCTGCATGCCTGCCTCGGCAGTGTCCCGCTTAGTGATAGAATAATGCTCTAAGTAGGCCTCTGCACCCCGGAGATCATCATCCGAACGGCACACCAGGCAGGTAGCCTCCCACTGATCCGGGTATAACCCACGACGGTACTGGTAGACTGCACAATGGTACTCGATGGACCAAGTGTGTCGGTCGAGGGCCCGACGCAGCAAGGTGTCGAGAGCGTCGTGGAAATGACAACCACGAGCGACATCACGAGTGATGGGTCGGGCGATCCATCCTTCTGGCTCCTGCTCCTCTGAAAGCTCCGTGTTGTGGCCCGAACTGCCACCGTCATCGTCGTCTCCATCAGGGTCTCATCCAACAGCTAGGGTGCCCTATGGTGGTGCATGTGGCACCTCTAGCTAAGCGCAGAGGAGGGATGCCTCGTAGACTCCACCTTCTGCTGAGGCGAGGGGGAGTATTGCTGCTTCTGCTCCTGGCTTCGACGCTCCTACTCCTCATGCAGGCGGTAGTGCAGTCTCTCCAGGTGGCTCGACTATCCTGTCATCGTGCGGCGTAGTGGACGCTCCGCAAGACGAGAGGGCAAGAAAGGGATCACCGACTTACGTGCAGTGCATCTAAGACGGACCATCTACAAAATACATCGTAAGCACAAGAGTGAGATTAGAACTATATGACCAGCAAGTAAACCAAAAGCAAAGTAAGATAAAAATTTTGTAAGAAGAGTGTATAGATAGCAATATAACATAGAATTGGTCAAGATGACCAACTTTTGAAGTGACACCAAAGGTCAAGGTGAGAATAAGGGTCTATAGTCCTTAGGGCGACCATTCTAGTCTAGGTTAGCGGTCCTACAGTCAGCAAGGCTTTGATACCAGTTATGTCACACTCGGTTTTGGAAGGCAAACCGAATGCGAACCATGTACATGCCAGGATCAGAAACTCACGTACACAGCGATTACATAGTTGGACATCATCACACATTGCTCAAAATAATAGCAGAAATAGTACTTTATTACATCAAGATGTCCAAGACATCCACAAAGTCATTAACTTAACATAGTCATCGACATAATCAAAGTGCGGAATACGAAACGTAGAGGATAAGGCCTTCATAGGCAGCTGACTGGGGGTTTGCCACTAAACATGACTAGAACTCATCGTAGTCCTGAAACTCTTCAAAGTCCTCCATGTTGCCTTCATCTCCTCCTAAGCACTGATTGCAATGGGGACAACCTGGGGTTGGGGGTTTAAAGCAAGGGTAAGTACACATCAACATACTCAGCAAATGTCCCGTTTGGCTAAAGTGGACTAGCTGTATGTAGGGTTAAGGTTAAAGTAGTTTCCTTTTAGTTGGTCAGGTATTTATTACTAGTAGTTAGCCAAGTTTTAGTAATAAATCCAGTTATTACCCAAAAGTACTCCCTCCAAGAGGAAATACCAGAAACCACAGTTATAATCATCATCAGTTACCATCATTATAAAAGTATCCAAAGTTCTTCTAATCAAAGAGGATCCTAAGGCTGCTCTTAACCGTGAGCACTACTGATATACCAGTTTCTAACACTCTGCAGAGGTTGCGCACTTTACCCATGAGCCGTGATCCTTTTCCAGTCTAGGTTTGCAAGATCCGATCTTCATTACCGATGTGAACGGCTAGGGATACACTACGTAGCCATTACAAAGATTCCCCTGATGCATAGTTGTTTGTTAGGTTTCACCAGTCGTACAAACATAATACTCCTCCCAAAGGTGGGTGACTAACAAAATCAAATCGAATGAACCTCGGCACCCACCCTTAGCAGAGCAAGCACTATGCCTCGGCCCTCCAGCAAAGCCAACTACATCCCCAAGTTCATTTAATTAATCAGCTAAGGGCATCCCATTTCACCCTCATGGTTGTAATGTTTTCCCGGGTGGTCTCTCAACGAACAGGTCCTTACGGAGAGGTACTCAATAAATAGCTTGAGTCCCTTAAAGTATCACAGTTCATCATCATAATGAAGATAACATCATCATATCATAAGTATTCTCATCATGTTCGTTGATTAAAGTAAAGCAATAACATGAAGCTAACCATAATAATCCAAAAAGGTAATCAAGGCCAAGGTAAATATAGACTAGTGAATCCTTAGGTTTCAGTTAAGTAATGCGGGACAACGAATTATAAAGTAAGTATGACATAATGGGTCAGAGGACACTTGCCTTCACCAGGTTGCTGCTCAGGAAAGTCTTCGGCAACACACTCAAGAACCACAGACTGCTCGTTGCCTACGCAAAGCAATCATGCAATCAACACATTGGAAAATGACAAATAAACAATACACCAAACATGTACAATCAAGTCAACACAAATTCAAAAGAAAAGTAGCAAACACAAAAGTGAAGTCTCGGTTCTAGGGTGGACTAATACACCTAGAGGTTTATGGTTCTCTAAGTATTGCATATCTCGGGGATCACATGACTTAACTTCAATTATATTAATGAATTAATTACCAAGTTAAAGTTATTCCAGAGATGAGATCATATACTACATGATATTAACTACACAAAGTTAATCACTTAATTATTATTAGTGTTTTCCCTTTTTAATAAATAAACCATTACTCTACATGCATCTATAGCCTATACATAAAATTAATACATGCAGACAGTGGAAGATTATAATTTAAACAGATAGAGAATAATCTTATGAATATTTTGCAATTTGAACCACTCAGTTCATATGCAAAACATATGAAATAAACAAGTTTTGGAATTCAAAATACAAAATTAGGTCTATTTCTGTGATAAAATAAAAGGTCAAGGGCTTCTCTACAAAATTCTAGGGGTCTACGCGCAAAACACAGGGACGATGGGTTGATATCCAGAAAGTCGAGGGGGCTTTTAACAAACTTTCCAGACGAACGGGTATCGGATAGTGTCGACCGATCGATCGCAGATCAATGACCAGGATTAGATCTAAACACGAGCGTGCGCGGACGAGCGGGCGAGCGCTGGCAAGCGGGCTAGGGCGGTCAGCGACTAGGGACGAAGGCGGGCTGACCGGTCGAGCCCAGTGCCAGGGGGCACATGCAACTGACGGGTGGGGCCCAAGGGTAGAGCACGCTTACGTGAAGTGGTATCCAAAGATCCGGACCATTGGATCAGGGATAGACGGTTGAGATGAGGCAAGCAGGGGTTTACAGCTCGGTGGCCGGCGCTGCTCCATCCACGGTGGTGACGTCACCGGAGACAGGGCATATGGCCTCCGAGGGGGTCTTAGGTCGCCGGTGCTGGCTAGAACTGGTGAAGAAGGTCCAGCGAACTCGTTGGCAGGACTCCAGCCGCGAGAACAGGACTGGAGGCGGGAGTGCTCCGGGCGGGTCGAGTAACTCCGGTGAGGAATCAACGAGCGTGCTAATGCTTGGACTAGCTCCAGCGAGGTAAGGGGGGCGCTATGGACCAAAGCAAGGGCTCGGGATGGGGCTGAATCGACCGGTCATCGCGCGGGCGCGGCGAACCGGTGGCCGAACCTCGAGGCCGAATTAGCTAAGGCAGGGTGGAATTAATAGAAACCGAGCACGGAGCGAGTTCCTCACCTCGGGATGGTGCTTGGGACGGCTCGGCGCGGCTTCTGGCGGTCTAGACAGCCGGCACACGGGCGCAGATCACCGGCAAGCACGGGCGGCGGCAGAGGGCGATCATGGGCGAAATGAGGCAGGGGAGAGAGAATGAGTGCGAGCGGGGCTCAAAAAGGAGCTAGGGCACGTGGGTGGGCGACGTGGGCGGTCTTCTCGGCGTGCGCGCGGATATGGGTCAGCGACGGTTACGGGGAAGATGGAGCTGACAAGGCTGGCCCACAGCATAGAGAGAGGGAGAAAGGGCACAGGGTGATTGGTTCGCGGCGCTGATGGATAGGGCTCGCAGAAGAGAGATAGAGTGGGACACGCACGAGGGAAGTTGGCGCCGACAGGTCGGCCACACTGGTAGAGAGAGAGGGAGGGAGAGTGGGCGAGTGTGGGCTGGCGCTGACAGGTGGGACCCAGCTGTCAGGCGAAGCGGGCGCGCACGACGTAGCTGGGTTGGATTGGGCTGCTTGGGCCGAATTGGTTTTTCTATTTTCCTGAATTTCGAAATGTCTTTTCTTTTTATTTTTTTCTATGGAGTTCAAATCAAATTCAACCACAATTCAAATTCAAATAATTCAAACATGTGCATCAAACAAAAAATAATCTAGGCTCAGCATGATGCAAACATTCACATATACTCTAGGTTTTGATATTCTCAAGGAAATAATACATATCCCACATAATTAACCCAAAACCCTATTAAAGAGAATAGAAAATAAACACTATAGAGGTGAGAAAAGAAGTAACACCTGAATTTGCTAGGTATTTAGAGAAGAAATTTTATATCCCAAATTCAGGGTGTTACAACGTCTCTCGCCCAGCTTTGGCCTCGAGCGACTCGGAGTTTTGGAGACGCCCATTGTCTGCTCCCGCGAGCAGTAGACGGTGAATCGACAGCACCCACGGACCCTGAGCGCTACGGCCCTGCCACCGGCACCGCTTGTCACGACGCACTCCTCGACAGCACCGCCGATGTTTGTAGATCTTGAGCAAGCTATAGAGTAGAGAAACCAAAGAAAAAAAATCAACACCACCACCACCCGAAATCGATCGAGGATCTTTTGGAAGTGGATTTTTGATCGCAGGGAGGGCTTGGCCGCTGATCACCTCATGTCGTCACGTGCCGGGTCGAAGAGGCATTCACGTGTGGGTAGGTCGGAGAGCTGCGCGTGTGGCATAGAGCTGTCAGGGAGTATAGGCTTCCTGAGCAGCTCGAAGTTGTGGTTTGTCGGCTTGTCGCTGACATATACCGGGCAGTCGCCGATGGCCCCCATCGTGTCGTGGTACTCTACCAACTGAAGCAGGACGCGCCAGGCCAGTGAGGCGGCGAGGGGTAGGGAGGAGTGGCGCAGCAGCCGGACCCCATAGACGGTACAAGCCGAGTCTGGGAAGGCAGTGAGGGGTAGAGAGGGGTGCAAATGCATCGCATCAGGCACAAGGCGACATCACCATCCCCGTCAGCGAGGGCGATCGCACAGGGGTCGCCGAACTCCATCCAAGCTGACGCGGTGGTGGACACAGGGGCAGAGGAGGCTAGGGTTTGCACAAGGAGGATGAGGTGGACAAGGCGGGAGGGCGGCATGTCGGGTGTCACCGACGAGGGTGGGAGGCACGACGACAGTCGGAAGATGCCGCGAGGGTGAGGATAGGAGAGGGGGTGGAGGAGCGCGACGGGGGAGAGAGTAGGAGACACATCAACTCCAGTCATGAGATCTGCGAGCGTGCATGGGCGAGAGTGTGGACGTGAGGGGTGGGGGCGTGAGGACGTGACTGAAGTGGGCGGGGGCAGGCAGGAGGCACGGGAGCGGGGCAGAGTGTGGACGCTGATGCTAGACTCTTAATAGAGTAGTATAGATTCAAATTCCTTACACTCAGCAACCGACAAATTAGTCAGCCTGGGTCACTGTTTGGGGAAACATCGTTGTGATCTTTGGGATCGACCATCGTGGCCGATCTAATAGATCCAATTTTTTCATCCCTAGTGGAGTCGACAAAAAGTATGTTGGCTTCAATTTGGGGCCAAACACTTGGTGTGTACCTCTTGGCGGCACGGACGATCCACGGCTTTGGGCCGGATGGTTGCAACCTCGCTACAGAAGGGTCTCCTCTCTGCGTCGCTTTGGACAGTCCATGATCAGGGGCCAGACGATCTGCAATGGCACATAACCTTCTTCTTCATTGTAGGAACCTAGATCTCGCCTCCTAGGAGGGACCTCATCAGGAGGAGAGACCTTAGTGTTCTCCGGGATCAGCAGACCACCCAAACCGTTGCCAAAACGACGTAGAGTCGTATAGGGATTAAGATAATAGGTCGAGCAAGAGATCTTGGATGAAGTGGATCTTGCCCCCGGGACCTCGTCGGGGTAAGATATTAGGGTCGTCTTGGAGTCGGCATGCCACTCAAGACGTCTTTAGACGACGTAGAGTTGAATTAAGGTAAAGATATGAGTTGAAAGCTACAACTAGGCTACGCTACACCTACTCCTAATACATGAATGATAATGAAGATAATAGATAGATTCAATTGGAATGTGTTCGATGTTCCTCAATCGACCGTACTACTTTTATATTTATATGGGGAGGTCTAAACCCGTTCTTAAGCAAGATCCAACAGACTTTCACAGATAGATTAGGATAACCGTGCGCGGATAAATACTCCCGACCGAGTTAATCAATGTGATTGGTTGCCGGCGTCTAGAGCGTGTGGCTCGTATGAGCTCGGATCGGTAGAAACGCGTCTCCGTTTCTTCTTCGCGCATGCAGACATGTGGATGGAAAAATACCTCCGCTGTCTATGCAGGTGCATACTAGAATCATTTCATACAGGTTATCAATCACATGCTGGAGCATAGTCAACGCTCGCGGTCGGGCTAGATGGAGACAGCCTGCCAAACAATCACGTGGAATCTGATCTAGATCGTCCAGGTTATCCCATAGATCGTCAAGGCTACATGGGGCCTGTTTGGTTCAGCTTTTTTCTGACCAGCTTTTCTGAAAATCTGGCTGTGAGGAGAATCTGGCTGTGGGGAGAATCTGAGTATCATTACGATTACGTGTGGAAAATGATAAAGTTGTTCATAGGGCTCAGGATCTAGAAAGTGACAGATTCCTACTATTACAACGACTCAACCGATTATGTGTTTATATTGATTTTGGATGGTTTTTGCCCTAACGAATTTTATAGAAGCTGACTGAAAAGCTGAGCGTTTGGCAGTCCGCAGCAGCTTTTGGTGGCCAGAAGCTGCCAGAAGCCGAAACAAACAGGCACATGACCGAACCGTTCGGTCATGCCTATATATCAAATATTCAAATATGGTGCTCGGCAGAAACAGAAGGATTTCAAACTAGATTCATCAAACAAACCGCTCTTGTATACAGGCTTCAGCGAAATTAAACTTGAGGAAACAAAGAACATGATTACAGCACAGTGAAATTTGGATTCCAGTTTTAGTTTCCTACTCCACCGTCACGATTATACCAAACTTCTCTTTGCTGCCGGCTTCTCCAACCTCGCACGCGACGAGCACGATTAACACGGTGAACATGGTCCCCACCCGCCTCTATCTGCCTCATTTCCACGTGGTCCCCACACGTCGGGAGGCCCATACACGACGGCCCGGGCCTCCAGGAGATTCCAGAATGATCACTGCCATGTGGGCCGTACAACGGCCCAGGCCCCGCGAGTCAGTGACGTACCCGTGACGCGGCCCGCCGAGTCCCAAACCCCTGCTGCAAGAAAGAAGCTATAAAGGAAAGCTAATCCCCCTCGTCGAGTGCTCCGCATCTCGCATTCTCGCCGGTGCTGCTGCAATTAACGACGCCCCCGGCCAACCACCCGAAACCTACCTCCGCCGCCGTCGTCGCCACCGTCAACATGGCGAGCCAAGGGGAGCCCTCGGCCTCTGCTTCCGATCCGTAAGATGTCGCTCCCTCCCTCCGTCCCCGGTCGATCCGATCTGGTTGAGCCGTAGGGTTGATGATTTCCGGACCCGATCTGGGTTGTTTGGTGTCAATGTTTCGGCGGTGGATTCGTTTATCAGGTTTTCCGGTGATTGCGTGTGCAGGAAGGAGAAGAAGGACTTCTCGACGGCGATCCTGGAGAGGAAAAAGTCACCGAACCGCCTTGTCGTCGATGAGGCCACCAACGACGATAACTCCGTCGTCGCGCTGCACCCTGACACCATGGAGAGGCTGCAGCTCTTCCGCGGCGACACCGTGCTCCTCAAGGTCTAATATGTCTAAGCCGAGCTTTTCGCAGCAGCTTTGGGAAGTTGAGCTGGTTTAGCAGATTGTATTATCACGCGACCGATCTGTGTGTGACCGACCCGAATTCGGTGTATTCATAGTGCAGATCTATTAGAAATAACCTTTAGCTTTATCACTGTAAAGTACTTGCTGAGTTTGCTGAGGGTATTTGGGCCCCTCTGATTCGCTGCTATAGTGTGTAGATTTTTGCCAATTTGCATTCGTACACCATTGATTCAGTTGAAGGTTAATAGTAATCTAGATTGCTTTTATTGCTTCAGTAGCATATTTTAATATACTTGGTTTGTTATGTTCAAATATTCTCCTCATACATTTGTTCTAGATTTAAATGCAACCACTCTTTTTGCTTGAATATCTCATGTTCATCGTTAGAACAGGGAATCAACACTATCTAGTATTATTCAAATTTGTGCTCGTTGTTCTGTTAGATGGAGATGATGGGCTGCATACAGAATTGTTATTTTATGATTCCTAGCATGATAATTTGGATGTGATGTCTGGACTTGTAACTCTAGTGTGTACAGGGGACTGTACAATTGTATTGTGTTGGCCTATCTTTTTTTCAAGTCTATAGCGCCCAGCAGCTAGTTTTTGTGTTATGGCGGGTAACAAAATTTGTTAGTGAACTTTATGGCTACTGTTGTCCATGTATCTGTTTCTCACCTTATGTTTTTTGTTATAGGGTAAGAAGAGGAAAGACACTATTTGCATTGTCCTTGCGGACGAAACCTGTGAGGAGCCAAAGGTTCGGATGAACAAGGTTGTCCGCCAGAACCTAAGGGTGAGGCTTGGTGATGTGGTTTCTGTCCACCAGTGCCAGGATGTGAAATATGGGAAGCGTGTCCACATTCTTCCAATTGATGATACAGTTGAAGGCATTACAGGGAACCTGTTTGATGCCTTCTTGAAACGTGAGTCTGTGATCTTGTGAATTTCTTAGTTGATCTATTTTTTGCATTAGCATGGCTCTGTGATACTTAATTTACATGTTACTTGACCTTAAGTATTGCTCTATTCTTCTGTTGTCAATGGTTTACTGAATTCTGAGCATGGAGTCTGACATTTGTAGTACCTATACCTAATATTCTTGTATATTGTTTTTGCCATGTCATGCTATACCTTATTGCTGTTTTGTCATTTTCTAATAACATCCCTTATGAAACCGTGCAGCATATTTCCTAGAAGCGTACAGGCCGTTGAGGAAAGGAGACCTTTTCCTTGTCAGAGGAGGAATGAGAAGTGTGGAATTCAAAGTGATAGAGACTGATCCTGCTGAATATTGTATCGTTGCGCCAGATACTGAAATATTTTGTGATGGGGAGCCTATTAAGAGGGAGGATGAGGAGCGTCTTGATGAAGTTGGTTATGATGATGTTGGTGGAGTTAGAAAGCAAATGGCTCAAATCAGAGAGCTTGTTGAGCTTCCACTACGCCATCCTCAGCTTTTCAAATCTATTGGTGTGAAGCCACCAAAGGGCATATTGCTGTATGGGCCACCTGGTTCGGGAAAGACTCTTATTGCTCGTGCTGTTGCAAATGAGACTGGAGCCTTTTTCTTCCTGATCAATGGTCCAGAGATCATGTCAAAGCTGGCAGGGGAGAGTGAAAGCAATCTCAGAAAGGCATTTGAAGAAGCAGAGAAGAATGCTCCATCTATCATTTTCATTGATGAAATTGATTCCATTGCACCCAAGAGAGAGAAGACCAATGGAGAAGTAGAGCGTCGTATTGTTTCACAGCTACTGACTCTTATGGATGGACTGAAATCTCGTTCCCATGTTATTGTTATGGGTGCTACAAACCGACCAAACAGCATTGATCCTGCTCTTCGAAGATTTGGAAGGTTTGATCGGGAAATTGACATTGGAGTTCCTGATGAAGTTGGCCGTCTCGAGGTTCTCCGCATTCACACTAAGAACATGAAACTAGCTGAAGATGTACGTAACCGTAACTTATTCTTGATTCATTGCACTCGACATTGATTATGAATATGATTTCTGTCTTCTCTTCTAGCATCTCTTGATGTCCATTCTCTGAATTTCCAGGTTAATTTGGAACTCATTTCAAAAGATACCCATGGATATGTTGGTGCTGATCTTGCTGCCCTTTGCACTGAGGCTGCTCTTCAGTGCATTCGTGAGAAGATGGACATCATAGATCTTGAGGATGAGACAATCGATGCAGAGATATTGAACTCAATGGCTGTTACAAATGACCATTTCAAGACTGCGCTTGGAACAAGCAACCCATCTGCCCTTCGTGAAACTGTGAGTACCTGCCTATAATTGTCTGTGTGAGCTGCTCTTGTTTTGGGATGCTTAATATGCTTTCTGGATTCAGGTTGTCGAAGTCCCAAATGTCTCTTGGGAGGATATTGGTGGGCTGGAGAATGTCAAGAGGGAGCTCCAGGAGGTAATTAGATGCTAATTGACCACCTGCTCTTGGTATTGTTTATGTTCCACATTTTGCTGATTTCTTTCAAAATTGATGCAGACTGTTCAATATCCTGTGGAGCATCCGGAGAAGTTCGAGAAGTTTGGCATGTCTCCATCCAAAGGAGTTTTGTTCTATGGTCCTCCTGGTTGCGGTAAGACCTTGTTGGCAAAGGCAATTGCCAACGAGTGCCAGGCTAACTTCATCAGTGTCAAGGGTCCTGAGTTGCTTACCATGTGGTTTGGTGAGAGTGAAGCCAACGTCCGTGAAATTTTTGACAAGGCTCGTCAATCTGCTCCTTGTGTCCTCTTCTTTGATGAGCTTGACTCAATTGCTACTCAGGTCTATACACGTCTCACCTTGGCTCTTTATTTATTTGTGGTGTCATGTTTTATGTCTTACAGATGTTAACACATGTTGCAGAGAGGAAGCAGTGTGGGTGATGCTGGAGGTGCGGCTGATAGAGTGCTTAATCAGCTACTGACAGAAATGGATGGCATGAATGCCAAGAAAACTGTGTTTATTATTGGAGCTACAAACAGGCCTGACATCATTGACCCTGCTCTGCTGAGGCCAGGGCGTCTTGACCAGCTGATCTACATTCCACTGCCTGATGAGCAGTCTAGGCTCCAGATCTTCAAGGCCTGCCTTAGGAAGTCCCCTGTGGCGAAGGATGTGGACTTGAATGCTCTTGCTAAGTACACGCAAGGGTTCAGTGGAGCAGATATCACAGAAATTTGCCAGCGTGCGTGCAAATATGCAATCAGAGAGAACATTGAGAAGGTAACTTCCTCCAAACGTTAGTTGGTACTCTACAAATTAATACTCTGGAGTCTAAGCTATCATCATTCCTAATCATGAACTAAACAGACAGCTTGTGTAAAAAGGAGCCATAAGTTAGTTTTTCTCCCCAATCCACCCCAGCATGTGGATTTAGGTGGATACTGAGTACAGCCAAACAAGCCCTTGGGGTTGTCTGAAGTTGCCACAATTTAACTTTTACCTGTTTGAATGTTTGGAATTATAAGTAGATTATCTTGGCAAATACATTTTTATTTTACAAATGTTTTGAATTATATATATAACGATAGATAACAGTCATCATTTCAATATTTCAGTAGGAAGCAGAAGTAACGTTAATTATTCAGATAGCTACATGTACTTCTTCCAGTCAAATATAAGTTATCTACTATGACTTGGGATGAACTTGGATCAACACACTAATAATCAGCTTAAAGCTTTTCCAGGATTATATGTTAATTTCTTTCATCTTGAAGTATGATAAACTTTGTATCACAGGTTAAAATTGCTAGTGATAGATTGGTTTGGCTTGGCTGCAGTTTAGTTGGCCTACCGTTTTTTCATCTGAATAAATCTTGTTGCAACATATAATCGCGACAAATATGGTTTCAGGATATTGAGAGGGAAAGGCGGAGAAAGGACAACCCTGAGGCGATGGAGGAAGACGAAGTGGATGAGATCGCCGAGATCAGGGCTCCTCACTTCGAGGAGTCGATGAAGTATGCTCGGCGTAGTGTCAGTGATGCTGATATCCGCAAGTACCAGGCGTTTGCCCAGACATTGCAGCAGTCCCGGGGGTTCGGCAGTGAGTTCCGCTTCTCGGATCAGCCGGCGACAGCTGGTGCTGCTGCTGCAGCCGATCCGTTTGCTTCTGCGGGTGCTGCGGCTGATGACGACGATCTATACAGCTAGTTGGGTTGTTCAATATCAGTCCCGTCACTCATCTGTTTAAAACTGATCATACTAAACACGCATGTCATGCAATGATATTTATTTGCCGTACATTTGGACGTCGCTGAGATGTACTCTCGGCCTTCGGTTACCTTTTCATGCCATATTCTCCATGCCATTGTCTGGGCCATGACATTTTATTAATTATTGTGAAATCTATCATCTCTCATCTGTCTGTTAGTGCGTACGTGATCCGTGATCCAGTATGGATAACTATGGCGGTGTGGGCAGAGCAGGTCTGAATGGAGATTGTAAGGTTGAAAGCGGAGTACTAGCTAGGAGAGCGCTTATCTCATGAATTTGTAGCACTAGGGAATAGGGATGCTTATCTCATTAATTTGGAGAGCTGGGACGCTTGTGTCGTTAATTTACGGCGCCAGGGAATAGTTGCTCCACTTGAATCGTACATTGTAATGGTTGGTGTACCTACATTGGAGGTGTTCCAAGTCCAGCGGTCTTCCTTCCTGGACTGGAATCACATTGACTCCTTTTTAAAAGGCCTGATGTCGGCTGAGGTTTGGTTACCAATTTGTTACCTACATTTTAGACAGTTTTCCTAAAGTATAGTTAGAGGATTTTATCATTATATGTATGAAATATGTGACCTAGAGCTAAGAAATTTGATACGTGCCCAAAACAATGTGACCTAGAGCTAAGGAGTGTGACAACGTTTGCAAATCGTTGCAGCCAGCAGCGTTTGTAAACATTGCGCATTGGTTTTTGCCTCATCCAACAACGGTACATGAACCTTTGCTGATTCAAAACAAGTTTTTTTTCTATCCTAGTCATAGGAACAGAGAGTGCAATGAGAGAGCCCGACTAACTCATTGGAGCATAGATTCTATTTTATTTTAAGAGAATAGCTTGCCCCATAAACAAATCAATAACTCGGCAAAAAGTTTTTTTTAGATCGGAAAGCTTGTTTCCCTTAGACATCACCTCCGGGCAAATCGTAGCATGTTTGGTTCACTAACTAATTTGCCACATTTTGCCTAACTTTTCTATCTAAAGTTAATTCTTCAATTCGAATGACTAACCTTAGACAAATTGTGTCATAGTTAGCCACAAACTAAACATGCCCTAAATCTGAAAGAAAAGCGGGGACTTGACTCATAAAACACAGCAGTAGAACTATAGCTAACTATGCTCGCCTCAAACTTTGCAAGACAATCTACCACTATTTTGAGGGATTTTAGGCAATGTTGAACATTGTACCGAACAAATCAGGAGCTCATAAACTCTATGATTTCTCTAAACTAGTCGGTTGCCTGTAAGTTGCGACGGCTCACAACAATACTCACGTAAACTATCCATAAAAAAAATCTCAGGATTTTTTTATTGATTGTCTCCGCTCTTCGTTTAATAATTTTTTTATTTGGCTAACTGATATTGTTTACTCCATCCAATATGTCTTGGTACAACACAGCCAATGAAGTGAACCATTAGAAGAGAGTTCATAACGACTGACTGAACGAATAGAGATTATAGAATGTCATAATTCCACCATACAGAGACCAAATAAGAGTAAGTTTGTGAGCTCAAGTTTCTAAAATAAGTCACATGAACTCAAATTTATAAAAAAGATAGATCAAAATATGAAGTGGTTGCTAAAATAAGGCATCAATAAAAATTGGATGTGCTCCATAGAAATTATGATACTTCGTAGCAATTACTAACGTTTAAAACCAACAAATAACCTTTCCTTTTACTGTTATCATGACAAATCATTGCTGCTCCTTCCAATTCAACAACCTCAAACACCATGTAGTCCATTACATCAATGTAGTCTCAGAAACGACCTAATGCATGCAAGAGCCAAGAACACAAGGGACGAGCACCCTATGGTAGTGCCCGTATGGATCTCCAAATCCTAACACATATTTTGCAGGATCCATGAGCCATCATCAGAAGAACACTAACCATGTGGAATAAATAAAGTATTAACACACCTAAATTTTGTTAAGTCATTAGCACAACAAAAAAACTAATACCCAAAACAACTGAGGAACAACACAATAATTTTTGCAATGATAGAAGGATGAGTGACAGGTACATAGAAGTGGTAGAAGCATACCGAGTCGACATTGTGGTAAGGGAAATGCCATGTAGATAGGCGAAGCCGAGCCATCGAACGGGTGTCATAGGCAGCAAATCAGGGACCCCATCCCTCGCCTCCCCCACTTCCAAGGTTTCGTAGACCAGGAAGAGAAGGTGTCGGGGACCATAATTAGGGGTACCCTCAAGGCTCCTAATTCTCAGCTGGTAACCCCCATCAGCACAAAGCTGCAAAGGCCTGATGGGTGCGATTAAGTCAGGGATCAGTCCATTCGAGGGACTCGATCACGCCTCACCCGAGCCTAGCCTCGGACAAGGGCAGCCGACCCCGGAGGATTTCCGTCTCGCCCGAGGCCCCCCTTCAGCGGCGAACATATTCTCGGCTCGCCCGAGGCCCTACCTTCGCTAAGAAGCAACCTGACCAAATCGCCACACCGACCGACCAAATCGCAGGAGCATTTAATGCAAAGGTGGCCTGACACCTTTATCCTGACGCGCGCCCCCAGCCGGCAGAGCCGAAGTGACCGCCGTCACTTCGCCGCTCCACTGACCGGCCTGACAGAAGGACAACGCCGCCTGCGCCACTCCAACTGCGGTGCCACTTGACAGAGTGAGACTGACGGGCAGTCAGGCCCGGCCGAAGGCTCCATACGAAGCTCCGCCTCGCCCGACCCCAGGGCTCGGACTCAGGCTAAGTACCGGAAGACGGCGAACTCCGCTCCGCCCGACCCAGGGCTCGGACTCGGGCTAAGTCCCGGAAGACGACGAACTCCGCCCGACCCAGGGCTCGGACTCGGGCTAAGTCCCAGAAGACGACGATCTCCGCCTCGCCCGACCCAGGGCTCGGACTTGGGCTCGGCCCCAGAAGACGACGATCTCCACCTCGCCCGACCCAGGGCTCGGACTTGGGCTCGGCCCCAGAAGACGACGAACTCCGCTTCGCCCGACCCCAGGGCTCGGACTCCGCCCCGGCACCAACCGGCAATCTCCGCCTCGCCCGACCCGGGGGCTCGGACTCGACCTCGGCTTCGGAGGAGCTTCCACATCGCCCAACCTAGGGCGCAGACCAGCCACGTCAACAGGAGGCGCCATCATCACCCTACCCCGAGCTGACTCGGGCCGCAGGGAACAAGACCGGTGTCCCATCTGGCTCGCTCCGCCAGATAGGCAATGATGGCGCCCCGCATGCCCTGTGACGACGGCGGCTCTCAGCCCCCTTACGGAAGCAAGAGGACGTCAGCAAGGACTCAACCGCTCCGACAGCTGTCCCTCCACCAAGCTCCATCGCTCCTCCGACGGCCACGACATCACACCAGCTGGGTGCCAAGATCTCTCCGGCTGCCACAACGGCATGTACTTAGGGCGCTAGCTCTCCTCCGCTAGACACGTAGCACCCTGCTACACCCCCCATTGTACACCTGGATCCTCTCCTTGCGCCTATAAAAGGGAGGACCAGGGCCCTCTTAGAGAAGGTTGGCCGCGCAGGGATGAGGACGAGACACGCGCTCACCCGGAGCCGCTCGCTCCCTCTCCCGCGTGGACGCTTGTAACCCCCTACTGCAAGCGCACCCGACCTGGGCGCGGGACGAACACGAAGGCCACGGGATTCCCACCTCTCTCACGCCGGTCTCCGACCGCCTCGCTCTCCCCCTTCGCGCTCGCCCTCGCGCTCGACCCATCTGGGCTGGGGCACACAGCGACATTCACTCGTCGGCTCAGGGACCCCCCGGTCTCGGAACGCTGACAGTTGGCGCGCCAGGTAGGGGCCTGCTGCGTGTTGACGAACAGCTTCCCGTCAAGCTCCAGATGGGCAGTCTCCAGCAACCTCTCCAACCCGGGACGGTGCTCCGTTTCGGGAGTCTTGAGTTCATGTCCCTCGACGGCAGCTACGACATGATACTCCTTCCACTGCCGCGCGACAACGACAGTGGCGGCCGACAGCCCGCCTGCCGGCGGCGGAATCGACGACGTCTTCCCCGCGTGGTGGAAGAACGACCTTCGAGCTCATCCTGCCCTCTTCCCCGCCGGCGGAGGGGAAGACGGGGCAACCAAGGCCAAGCAAGAGACAGCGCCTCGCCGGCTGTCGAGCGAGTCGATGGCCCCAGCGCCCCAACGGGGGGCGCACCGGGCGTCGACCTCGCGTTTGAGACGAAGGCGAGCGCCGTCTCCCCGCGACACGCCAAACCCGAGCATGCGGACGACGCCAGCACGCTCGTGAAAAGCTTGCTGGACGTCACCCTCATGCCTGAGACGACGGTGCAGTCAGTCCCCGACGTGACATTATCGCCGCTCGTCGACCAAAAGGTACCAACCGATTCCCATCCCACGTCTTTCGGATTCAGCCTCGACCCGCCTAGCGGCTTCGCTTTGGCGGGTGCTCTCGTAGAGGCAAGTCCAAACCCTCTGGGGTTTCGTACGCGGTCACCTTGGGACCAGCTGACAGACGTCTCGACCTACGGGCCTTCTGGGTCCGAGGAAGACGGCGAACCCAGCATCTGTTGGGATTTCTCTGGACATGGCAACCCCAGTGCCATGCGGGACTTCATGACCGCATGCGACTGCTGCCTTTCCGACTGTTCCGACGGTAGCCGCAGCCTCGGCGACGAGGACTGCGGCCCAAGTCGCGAATGCTTCCACGTCGATCTAGGGGGTCCCTCCGAAGGCGACCATCTCGGCATGCCGGAGGACGGTGACCTCCCTAGGCCGGTGCCTCGCGTTGACATCCCACGGGAGCTAGCTGTGGTCCCCGTTCAGGCGGGGGGCCATGACCCACAGCTCGAGCAAATCCGCGGGGTGCAGGCCAGGCTCGACGAGGGAGCAGGAGCGCTTGAGCTGATCCGTCGGGACGTCGGGCAGGCATGGGCTGGCCAACCCCCGGCCGGGGAAATACGTCATCTACCCCAGGGCTTCCAGCACCGCATCAACGACGATGTCAGGGTCAGGCCACCACCCGCATCTAGTGGGGTCGGCCGGAACCTGGCTGCAGCAGCGATGCTTCTCCGCGCGATGCCGGAGCCATCAACCACCGAGGGACGGCGAATCCAGGGAGAGCTCAAGAATCTCCTGGAAGGCGCCGCGGTCCGACGGACCGAGAGCTCCGCCTCCCGAAGGCAGGGGTACCCCTCGGAACCTCATGCCGCGACTTCCCGATTCATGCGGGAAGCCTCGGTCTACACCGGGCGCACGCGCAACACAGCGCCTGCGGCCCCGGGTCGCCTCGGCAACGAGCACCATCACCACGACCGTCGGGCCCACCTCGACGAGAGGGTGCGCTGAGGCTACCACCCCAGGCGTGGGGGACGCTACGACAGCGGGGAGGATCGAAGTCCCTCGCCCGAACCACCCAGTCCGCAGACCTTCAGCCGGGCCATACGACGGGCGCCGTCCCCGACCCGGTTCCGACCCCCGACTACTGTCACAAAGTACTCGGGGGAGACGAGACCGGAACTGTGGCTCGCGGACTACCGTCTGGCCTGCCAACTGGGTGGAACGGACGATGACAACCTCATCATCCGCAACCTCCCCCTGTTCCTCTGCGACACCGCTCGCGCCTGGTTGGAGCACCTGCCTCCGGGGCAGATCTCCAACTGGGACGACCTAGTCCAAGCTTTCACCGGCAATTTCTAGGGCACTTACGTGCGCCCCGGGAATTCCTGGGACCTCCGAAGCTGCCGACAGCAGCCGGGAGAGTCTCTCCGAGACTACATCCGGCGATTCTCGAAGCAGCGCACCGAGCTGCCCAACATCACCGACTCGAATGTCATCGATGCGTTCCTCGCTGGCACCACCTGCCGCGACCTGGTGAGCAAGCTGGGTCGCAAGACCCCCACCAGGGCGAGCGAGCTGATGGATATCGCCACCAAGTTCGCCTCCGGCCAGGAGGCGGTCGAGGCCATCTTCCGAAAGGATAAGCAGCCCCAGGGCTGCCCATCGGAAGATGCTCCCGAGGCTTCAACTCAGCGCGGCGCCAAGAAGAAGGGCAAGAAGAAGTCGCAAGCGAAACGCGACGCCGCCGACGCGGACCTTGTCGCCGCCGCCGAGTACAAGAACCCTCGGAAACCCCCCGGAGGTGCCAACCTCTTCGACAAGATGCTCAAGGAGCCGTGCCCCTATCACCAGGGGCCCGTCAAGCACACCCTTGAGGAGTGCGTCATGCTTCGGCGCCACTTCCACAAGGCCGGGCCACTCGCGGAGGGTGGCAAGGCCCGTGACAACGACAAGAAGGAAGATCACCAGGCAGGAGAGTTCCCCGAGGTCCGCGACTGCTTCATGATCTATGGTGGGCAAGCGGCGAATGCCTCGGCTCGGCACCACAAGCAAGAGCGCCGGGAGGTCTGCTCGGTGAAGGTGGCGGCGCCAGTCTATCTAGACTGGTCCGACAAGCCCATCACCTTCGACCGAGATGATCACCCGACCATGTGCCGAGCCCGGGGAAATACCCGCTCATCGTCGACCCCGTCATCGGCGATGTCAGGCTCACCAAGGTCCTCATGGACGGAGGCAGCAGCCTCAACATCATCTACGCCGAAATCCTCGGACTCCTGCGTGTCGATCTGTCCTCCATCCGGGCAGGCGCTGCGCCCTTCCATGGGATCATTCCCAGGAAGCGCGTCCAGCCCCTCGGACAACTCGACCTTCCCGTCTGCTTCAGAACACCCTCCAACTTCCGAAGGGAGACCCTGACGTTCGAGGTGGTCGGGTTTCGAGGAACCTACCACGCGGTACTGGGGAGGCCATGCTACACGAAGTTCATGGCCGTCCCCAACTACACCTACCTGAAGCTCAAGATGCCGGGCCCCAACGGGGTCATCACCATCGGCCCCACGTACAAACACGCGTTCGAATGCGACGTGGAGTGCGTGGAGTACGCCGAGGCCCTCGCTGAGTCCGAGGCCCTCATCGCCGACCTGGAGAGCCTCTCTAAGGAGGTGCCAGACATGAAGCGTCATGCCGACAACTTTGAGCCAGCGGAGACGGTTAAGTCCGTCCCCCTTGACCCCAGCGGCGACGCCTCCAAGCAGATCCGGATCGGCTCCGGGCTCGATCGCAAATAGGAAGCAGTGCTCGTTGACTTTCTCCGCGCGAACGCCGACGTCTTCGCGTGGAGTCCCTCGGACATGCCCGGCATACCGAGGGATGTCGCCGAGCACTCGCTGGACATCCGAGCCGGAGCCCGACCCGTCAAGCAGCCCCTACGCCGATTCGACGAGGAGAAGCGCAGAGCCATAGGCGAGGAGATCCACAAGCTAATGGCGGCAGGGTTCATCAAAGAGGTATTCCATCCTGAATGGCTTGCCAACCCTGTGCTTATGAGAAAGAAAGGGGGGAAATGGCGGATGTGTCTAGACTACACTGGTCTCAACAAAGCATGTCCGAAAGTTCCCTACCCTCTGCCTCGCATCGACCAAATCGTGGATTCCACTGCTGGGTGCGAAACCCTGTCTTTCCTCGATGCCTACTTAGGGTATCACCAAATCAGGATGAAAGAGTCCGACCAGCTCGCGACTTCTTTCATCACACCCTTCGGCATGTACTGCTATGTCACCATGTCGTTCGGCTTGAGGAATGCGGGCGCGACGTACCAGCGATGCATGAACCATGTGTTCGGCGAACACATCGGCCGCACGGTCGAGGCCTACGTTGATGACATCGTAGTCAAGACGAGGAAAGCCTCCGACCTCCTTTCTGACCTTGAAGCGACGTTCCGATGTCTCAAGGCGAAAGGCGTCAAGCTCAATCCCGAAAAGTGTGTCTTCGGGGTGCCCCGAGGCATGCTCTTGGGGTTCATCGTCTCCGAGCGGGGCATCGAAGCCAACCCGGAGAAGATCGCAGCCATTACCAGCATGGGGCCCATCAAGGACTTGAAAGGCGTACAGAGAGTCATGGGATGTCTCGCGGCTCTAAGCCGCTTCATCTCACGCCTCGGCGAAAGAGGTCTACCTCTGTACCGCCTCTTGAGGAAGGCCGAGTGCTTCACTTGGACCCCTGAAGCCGAGGAAGCCCTCGGGAACCTGAAGGCGCTCCTCACAAAGGCGCCTATCTTGGTGCCCCCAGCTGCCGGAGAAGCCCTTCTGGTCTACGTCGCCGCGACCACTCAGGTGGTTAGCGCCGCGATTGTGGTCGAGAGGCAAGAAGAGGGGCATGCATTGCCCGTTCAGAGGCCAGTCTACTTCTTCAGCGAGGTACTGTCCGAAACCAAGATCTGCTACCCGCAAGTTTAGATGTTGTACGCGGTGATCCTAACGCGGCGGAAGCTGCGACACTACTTCGAGTCTCATCCGGTAACTGTGGTGTCATCCTTCCCCCTGGGAGAGATCATCCAGTGCCGAGAGGCCTCAGGTAGGATTGCAAAGTGGGCGGTGGAAATCATGGGCGAGACAATCTCGTTCGCTCCCCGGAAGGCCATCAAGTCCCAGGTCTTGGCGGACTTCGTCGACACCCAGCTACCGACGGCTCCGATCCAACCGGAGCTCTGGACCATGTTCTTCGATGGGTCGCTGATGAAGACAGGAGCCGGCGTAGGCCTACTCTTCATCTCGCCCCTCGGAAAGCATCTACGCTACGTGCTACGCCTTCACTTCCCGGCGCCCAACAATGTGGCCGAGTATGAGGCTCTGGTCAACGGGTTGCGGATCGCCATCGAGCTAGGGGTTCGACGCCTCGACGCTCGCGGTGACTCGCAGCTCGTCATCGACCAAGTCATGAAGAACTCCCATTGCCGTGACCCGAAGATGGAGGCCTACTGCGATGAGGTTCGGCGCCTGGAAGACAAGTTCTACGGGCTCGAGCTCAACCACATCGCCCGGCGCTACAACAAGACTGCGGACGAGCTGGCTAAAATAGCCTTGGGGCGAACAACGGTTCCCCTGGACGTCTTCTCCCGAGACCTGCATCAACCCTCCGTCAAGATCGACGACACGTTCGAGCCCGAGGTACCCTCGGCTCAGTCTGAGGTACCCTCGGCTCAGTCCGAGGCACCCTCGGCTCAACCCGAGGCGCCCTCGGCTCAGTCCAAGGCACCCTCGGCTCATCCCGAGGCACCCTCAGCTCGGCCCAAGGCGCCCTCGGTTCAGTCCGAGGTATCCTCGGCCCCCGAGGGTGAGGCACTGCGCATAGAGGAGGAGCGAAGCGGGGTCATGCCTAATCGGAACTGGTAGACCCCGTACCTGCAATATCTCCACCGAGGAGAGCTACCCCTCGACCGAGCCGAGGCTCGGCGGTTGGCACGGCACGCCAAGTTGTTCGTCTTGCTGGGAGATGAGAAGGAGCTCTACCACCGCAGCCCCTTAGGCATCCTCCAGCGATGCATCTCCATCGCCGAAGGTCAGGAACTCCTGCGAGAGATACACTCAGGGGCTTGCGGCCATCACGCAGCGCCTCGAGCCCTTGTCGGGAATGCTTTCCGGCAAGGCTTCTACTGGCCGACGGTGGTGGCCGACGCTACCAGAATCGTCCGCACCTGCGAAGGGTGTCAATTCTACGTGAGGTAGACCCACCTGCCCGCTCAGGCTCTGCAGACGATACCCATCACTTGGCCTTTTGCTGTGTGGGGTCTGGATCTCGTCGGCCCCTTGCAGAAGGCACCTGGGGGCTACACGCACCTGCTGGTTGCCATCGACAAATTCTCCAAGTGGATCGAGGTCTGACCCCTGAACAGCATCAGGTCCGAGCAGGCGGTGGCGTTCTTCACCAACATCATCCATCGCTTCGGGGTCCCGAACTCCATCATCACCGACAACGGCACCCAGTTCACCGGCAGAAAGTTCCTAGACTTCTGCGAGGATCACCACATCCGGGTGGACTGGGCCGCCGTGGCTCATCCCATGACGAATGGGCAGGTGGAGCGTGCCAACGGCACGATTCTACAAGGGCTCAAGCCTCGGACACTAGTAGAAAAAGGCTCAAAGCCTGCGGGGACGATATATTTTTACAGGCGGATTCGGTTATCCACCGACTGTGTTATTTCTAGTGGCGGTTCCTTAAGAAAACCGCCACTAGAAATCGTATTTCTACTGGCGGTTCCTTAAGAAAACCGCCAGTAGAAATCCATGATTTGTAGTGGCGGTTTTCTTAAGGAACCGCCACTAGAAATACGATTTCTAGTGGCGGTTTTCTTAAGGAACCGCCACTAGAAATCATTTTTATCCTTAATTTTTCGAGTTTTTCAAACGGCCTCGTATGACAAAACCACCAAAATAAAAGTTGTAGATCTCCAAAAGTTATGAAACTTTGTAGTTGACAACTTTTTTATTTGAACTCATTTCGGTTCTCAAAAATTGAATCTAAGTATGTCAAATTTAAAATTCAAATTTTGCAAACTACCTCGGATGAAAAAGTGTCAAAATAAAAGTTGTAGAACTTCAAAAGTTATTTATCTTTGTAGTTGACAACTTTTTTATTTGAATTCGTTTAGTGTCTCAAATAAGCAATTTACACTCAAATGGTTGTAATATGTGGAGAAAACAACTACAAACTAGACACAAGACATGCCATAGACGGAGTGGTAGGGGAGGGTACGCGCGAGGGTGAGGTCGACGGTTCGAATACTAACAACCGCGTAGCGCGCGAATTTTGCGCGAAAAATGCCGTGACTTGCGACTTCGACGGAGACGGGTGGGGTGGGCTGAGGCCCCCCTAATAAAAATAAATTTTTAACTATTTTTAAAATATGTTTTATGTTTCCTGGAAACGATTTGCACTGGCGGTTTTATTACGTCGACCGCCAGTGAAAATCGATTTTCACTGGCGGTTTTATTACGCCGACCGCCAGTGAAAATCGATTTTCACTGGCGGTTCTCAGTTACCCACCTGTAAAAATGATGATTTCTACTGGCCCCTAGCACTGGCGGTTACGAAAAACGCCACTATAAATAGGTTTACAACCGCCACTATAGAACTTCTCTGTACTAGTGGGATCTACAACGACCTCAACAAGTTCGGCAAGCGGTGGATGAAGGAACTCCCCTCGGTGGTCTGGAGTCTGAGGACAACGCCGAGCCGAGCCACGGGCTTCACGCCGTTCTTTCTAGTCTATGGGGCCGAAGCCATCTTGCCCATAGACTTAGAATACGGTTCCCCGAGGACGAGGGCCTACACCGACCAAAGCAACCAAGTCAGCCGAGAAGACTCGCTGGACCAGCTGGAGGAGGCTCGGGACAAGGCCTTGCTACACTCGGCGCGGTACCAGCAGTCCCTGCGACGCTACCACGCCCGAGGGGTCCGGTCCCGAGACCTCCAGGTGGGCGACCTGGTGCTTCGGCTGCGACAAGACGTCCGTGGGCGGCACAATCTCACACCCCCCTGGGAGGGGCCATTCGTCATCGCCAAGGTTCTGAAGCCCGGAACGTACAAGCTAGCCAACAGTCAAGGCGAGGTCTACGGCAACGCCTGGAACATCCAACAGCTACGTCGCTTCTACCCTTAAGATGTTTTCAAGTTGATCATATACCTCGCACCCACGCAAAGTTTAGTCATCAAGGAAGGGTCGGCCACGCATCGGCAAAGCCCGACCCTCCCTTGGGGGCTAAAAGGGGGGAACCCCCTCTGCTTCGAAATTTTCCTCGAAAAAAGATCTCTTCTGCCAGAATGTCTTTCGCGCTTTTTGGCTACTTCGAAAGTGGATCCTGAAAATGACGGAGTACACGTAAGCAGCCAAGGCTGATCGAGCCGAGGGACTCCTATGCCTCCGAGATACGGATACCTCACTCATCACCTTCTGCGATAAGTAACTCACGTTCGGATAAGTGATTCTGCGGACCGAACAAGTCTTCACGTTCGAAAGCTCTTCTGCCGAAGCGATCATTCGAGCCTTCTCGACTGCGTCGGTGACAGAGCCCCATGGACGGGTAAGAGTGCGCGTAAGCGGCAAGGCCGACCGAGCCGAGGGACTCCTACGCCTCCGGGATACGGATACCTCACTCATTACTTTCCGCGAGAAGCAACTCTTGCTCGCACAAACATTTCTGTTACCGACAAAAAAGTCTAGATACTCGAAACAAGAGGAAAAGAGACACAGCTTGTTGGAGACTTGTTCTCAAATGCTATGAATTAAGAACAAGGCAACACAGAAAGAGGTTAATGGTTAATGCCCTTCATCCTTCGAAGCATTATTTCCCTTAGGATACAACGATCTTCAGACGAAGGTCATGAAGGACATACCTTCATCATCACACTTTATATTGATAAAAGGAGAAGCATATGAAACATGAGAGGATAACATGAATAATCACATAGTATCTTAGCATTATTACATGTCCTTATTATATAATCATGGAAGAATAAGAACAATATTGAATTACATTTGTACCTTCGGCTTGAGAGAAGGCAAAATTACAAGCGTGACGCACGAGCGAGTACAAGTCAGCGTGAACAGTACAGGGGTACTATTCATCTATTTATAGACACAGGACACAGCCTGTGAAGAATTACAATTATGCCCCTCATAAAAGTTTACAACATTGACTCAGACCTTTATGGACTAAAAGGTCATTCTATCTTTAAGTCGGTTTGTAATACCGAAGCTTCATGAAGAGGAACCTTCGGCCAACTCATACAAACAGATTCAGCTGAAAACCGCTTATTCCTACAAGACCTTCGGCGATGAAGCATAGTCCCAACAGTAGCCCCTTTCGCGGTGCTAGATCGTTTTTCGTAACGAGCTTGATCCGTGAAAAAAGTCTCTTAAGCTTCGGGGAGCCGAAGGTCCGAAAAAACACCTTCCCCGAGCTCGTTGTCGAGAAACGATTCAGTTTCCCAGCGTGTATCGGTCCCACCTTGCAGAGTTACTGTTTGTCTCTGCGGTCCACCACGCAGCGAGTGCAAGCGGGTGTTCACTTGGTGTAAAAATCCTGGCGGTTCGCCTTCTTACCTGCAGTACTATATAAACAGACGAGTAGGTGTGAAGTTACCACAACATTTATTGCTATTTGCACTGTTTTGCTGCCAAAATTTTTAACCATCGCCGAAGCTTGACTCTCGGAATCGAACGAAGCTCCAACTTGAAGCCTGCTTCGTCAGAAGGAAAAACTTCAGAAGAAAAAAGTATTTAATTTCCACAAACTCAGAATTAAATGGCCAGAGTGCGATCTACCGCTAGGGTTGAGCGTGAGGGGGGCGAAGTTGAAGGTTCGGAGACTGTTCCCATCTCCGAAGCGATGCAAAGGTCCGGACTGGTAACTTCGGAAAAGATCCCCAGTGATGATGCAGAACAGGCAGAACAAGCAATTGCCGAAGCAGAAGAAGAAGATATTGAGGAAACTGATCCCGAAGACGATTATCGTATTGCCATGCCAAGCAAGCCTAGCCACTTGGACTTCGGAAAGTCTACTGTTTCGAAGGCTGATCTCTCCAAAATGGTAAAGTCGGGCTTTTTCAATGAGAATCAGAAGAAGCTATTACGCTTCGGGGGAGAAGAGACTACCCCTAAGCCGGAGAAGGATGAAATTGTCATTTTCAAGAGCTTTCTAAAAGCTGGATTAAGATTCCCCCTACATGAGATTATTGCAGAGGTACTGAAGAGGTTTGGTATCTACTTTCATCAGTTAACTCCTAACACTATCGTTAGGCTTAGCGTTTATATCTGGGCCCTCCAAAGCCAAGCGGTGGAGCCGTTTGCAGACAACTTTTTTTGAGTTCACGAACTACACTATCAGATGAAAGCTAGAAAAGATGGATTGCATGACAATTTTGGTTGCTATAATTTTGGTTATCGGAAAACCACAAAGTTTCCTGTAATCAGCTACCGGAGCAAATGGGCAGCAGGCTGGAAGTCGGAGTGGTTCTATGTCAAGGTTGATGACGACAAGGAGAAGCTTGTGCAAAGTCCACTCGAACTAATCTTCGGAGAAACCCGACCTCGCTGCAACATGACACCAGAAGGTCAAACACAACAGGCATTGAATGAATTCAAAATTATTGCAGAGCATATCAGTACAAGAGACCTGGTTCAGGAGTTTTTGGCTTTCAAGGTTTTTCCTAGTTTAAAAGAATGGGAAATGCCGAAGCTAAAGGAGAAGAAGAAAGAAGGTGAACTTGTGCGTTTACCTTACTATTTCAAGTTTAAGAAATACTTTAAAACACCTTGCCAAGAGTGGCTGGATACAATTGAAGTAATGTGCAATGAAATACTTGGCAATTACTCCAAAAAAGAAGATCAATTGATGACTGCGGCCTTCGGCACCCGTCCAAAGCGAAGACTGAATCGAGTGCTGGACGCCCTGGGTTTTGAATACCCTGACTATGAAAATCTGAACAAAGGTGTCGGGGGCCAGAAAAGGAAAAGGACAACTAAAGCCTTAAATGAAGATGAGAAAGAACCATCAAAGAAGAGAATTCCAAAGAAGAGGAAAGCGTCTTCTTCGAAGCAAAAAATATCTGACGAAGAAGAAACCCCCGCATCACCCTCTGCCACTGACGTGGAGGAAATTTTGAAGGTAATGACTGAATCCCTGCCTTCGAAGCTAAGTCCATTGGGGCCTCAACTAACAAAGTTTTTTCAGAAGGAAAAGGAGCCCGAAAAAACGAAGAAAACGACTAAAGCAAAGAGACAAAGAATTATCGCTGTGACAGAGGTCATTGACAAGACACCACCAAGAGCTTCGGCTCAGAAGACACTAGCAGCTGAGGAAAGAACAGATATTGAGATCACACCTTCGGAGGTCGCGGCTGCCGAAGCTGCCTCAATTGAAGATGTGAACCTGGAAAGCACAATCGAACACATCGATAAAATACTGCTAGACATGGCCACAGAAGAAGCTACCACTGCCGCCGAAGAGGCCGCGGCCGCAGCGTCGGGGAAAGGAAAGGAAATTGCTGACGAAGCTTCAGAGAACGAAGCCTTCATGTTTCAAAATTTAGTTGGCGAAAAATTGTCAAAACCCGAAATAGAAGAGCTTAAAGAGTATGCCAAATCTTGCGGGTATAAACCAGGAGCACTCCTCTTCGGAGGTATTGATGATGAAAAATTAGATTGTATCCGAAACCAAACTGGAGCCAAAGTTATCAGTACTCTGTCAAAGAGTATCGGTTTTCCGAAGCTAGAAACGGACATTAGCCGCTACCGACGACAACATATTGTTGGTAGTTTATTTTATTCCAATTTCAAGGTGAACTACTTTTCCCTTAACTTATATTGTTTTTAATAATGAAAACATGTCTAACGAAGGTTGTTTTCGTGCAGAGTATGCTGTTGAGCAAAGCCTTGAAAATGCAGCAAGATTTTGAAGACAAGAAACACGAAGTTATAATTGAAAATTTAGAAAACAAAATAAAGGAGCAATCAGCTGCTATTGAGAAGAAAAACTTTGAGCTCCAGGCAACTGAAGGTTTATTTGCGGAAGCCGAAGCAAAAATAACAGAACTGAACACGAAGCTTCTCTGCCAATCTGAGCAGTTTGAACAAGAAAAGCAAGAACTTAATGCAAAACTTGAAGCCGAAGCTCAACAAAATTCAGATTTGAAAAAACTATTGGCGGACCTTCAAGAAAAATGTTTGGAATTTAGCAACAAATGCATTCAACGACTAAGAAAAACTTTTCACTCAGTTGGAGCCAGCGGTGAGAAATTCACCCCCTCAGCTGAAGATTTACCGAAGACCTTCGAACATATTGAGGGTGAAATTAACGAGCTCGACGAAGTTATAGCTGGGCACGGTGACTTCTGTGCCTGGGTAGCTTCTCGGGGCACTGCTGCAGCTTTCCTAAAAGCTGGCTGCGACCATGGAAAGATTGTCAATAGGCCCAATTTCACTTTATCACCATCAATCCTAGATAACATCCCTGATCTCGCCCGAAGTATTTCCAATATATTTATAAAAATGATATGGACAAAAGGCGAGCGAGAAAAGGCTGGAGACGAAGCTCGGAGTCATCTTGAACCAGTAAGAAATCATACCTTGTGCTTACCTTTCCCTTCAAACTTGGTTTTTACTCTCAACACCTTAATTCATGTAGGATGACGAAGCTGAGACCGATGCTTGAAGAGTATGACGCTGAAGCTGAGGCCCCATGAAGATCAGTAGGAGTAGACTGTAGAAAAACTCAAGAGACTTTTGTAATAATTTTGTAAATACAGTTAAACTGTTCTTAATGAACTTTGTTCATACCTTGTAATATATTCTTACCCTTCCATCAATGTGTGAGGTGCTTTGATGTGGACGAAATTAGCATTTTGAGCCGAAGGCGAAAAAACACCTTCCCTTCTTTTCGTACACAACGAAGCATAAAAGACAATTTTTTCTTTTTGCCGAAGCCCTTCTACACGACGAAGCACAAAAGGTTGTTTCCTCTTTTTCCCGAAACCTTTCTTTTTTTGTACACGAAGAAGCTCTTCTCTTATGCCGAAGCAACCACTTATGCCATGATGATGATTATCCTACATATGCCTGGATGAATGTTTATGAATGCAAATGCTATGATGTAATGTGATGTGCGAATGAATGTCCAAACACATATCCGAAGCCATACCCTCAGCCATTATTTCCTTAGAAACAATCACACATCAGCTCTGCATTCCCTTAGGAACGACTTTGGAGCTTCTTCGCCTTTTACTTTCGGCGTAATCAGCGTTGACTTTTCGCTGTAAGCTCTGCATTCCCTTAGGAACGACTTTGGAACTTCTTCGCCTTTTACTTTTGGCGGAATCAGCGTTGACTTTTCGCTGTAAGCTCTGCATTCCCTTAGGAACGACTTTGGAGCTTCTTCGCCTTTTACTTTTTGGCACTCAATGGTGCGTTCTCAGCTTTTACATTTACATTCCTTGGGGGATTTTGCTCTTATAGAACTAAAAAAGGAAATTACATATGATGGCCCCATTAAAAACCTTTCTCCCCCTTTAGAAAGGAAAAGGGTGCCATGAAAAAGAAAAGACATAAAAAGTTACATCAAGTTACACATAATATCGCCGAAGCTCATCCGCATTCCAAGATCTAGGAATGTCGTTGCCGTCCATATCCTTCAATCTGTATGAACCGGGTCTTGACGAAGATGCTACTAAGAAAGGTCCCTCCCATTTCAACTGTAACTTGCCCACTGTGTCTGGGTTGGCCACTCTCCGAAGCACCAAATGTCCTGACTCAATATTCTTTAGCCGAACTTTTCTATCTCGCCATTTGACTGTTTCGGCTTGGTATTTATTGATATTCTCCACAGCTTGAAGCCTGATCCCTTCTAAAGCATCTTTTTCCACAGAATAAGCATCTTCAGAACCTGATTCTGCCGAAGCTACTACTCTTATTGATCCAGTTTTAGCTTCTTCCGGAGTTATTGCTTCGTCACCGAATAATAACTTGAATGGAGTAAAGCCTGTAGACCTTGATGTTGTTGTATTGTGGCTCCACACCACTTTGGTTAACTGATCTGGCCACTTTCCCCTGGGTTGATTGAAGATTAACTTCATTATTCCTGTCATTATAATGCCATTGGCTCTTTCAACGAGCCCATTTGACTCCGGATGCCTGACTGATGCAAAATGGATCTTCGTACCAATTTGATCACAGAAATCTCTGATAGCTTCGGAGTCGAATTGTGTTCCATTATCTACAGTGATGGCCTTTGGTACCCCGAAACGACAAACAATATTCTGCCAGAAAAACTTTTGGACAGTGGCCGAAGTTATTGTGGCTAAAGGCTTTGCCTCAATCCATTTAGAAAAATATTCCACAGCCACTACAACATACCTTAAGTTCCCTTGGGCCGGTGGTAATGGACCTAACAAGTCAAGGCCCCACCTTTGCAATGGCCAGATGGGTTGTATGAGCTGTGTTAAGGACGAAGGTTGTTTTTGATCTCTTGCACATTTCTAACAGCCTTCGCACTTTTGAACTAATTCCGCTGCATCCGAAGCTGCCTTCGGCCAATAAAACCCTTGGCGGAAAACTTTTCCATGTAACGACCTAGATCCAATGTGAGATCCACACAGGCCTGCATGTATTTCTTTCATCAACTCTATACCTTCGGTTCTAGATAAACACTTGAGTAGCGGAGCGCAAACTCCATGCTTGTACAACTCCCCTTCTATCATGACATATGGACGAGCTCTTGCCTCTATCCTTCTGTTATAAGCTTCGTCATCTGAAAGGAATTTACCCTGAAGGTAAGAGATGATCTCAGTTCTCCAATCTTCGCTATAAACAGGAGATACATTGAGGACTGCTCTTTCAAGGAGTTCCACTGAAGGTACCTTTATTGTTTCGAAGAACACATCCGAAGGTAAAGGCAGCCCCTGTGCTGCTGACTTAGCTAGCAAATCAGCATGCTCATTTTGTCCTCGAGGGATATTTTTGACAGAAAATCCTTCGAAAGAAGCTTCGACTCTTCGAACCATGTCTAGATACTTTTCAAGCTTCGGATCTTTAGCCTTGCAACTCTTGTCAACATGACCCGAAACAACTTGGGAATCAGTTTTAAGAATGGCCCTTCTGATTCCCATTGCTTTTAGCTTCCGAAGACCCAAAAGCAAGGCTTCGTACTCAGTAATATTGTTTGTACAACTGAAATCGAGTCTTGCCGCATAACAAGTTTTAACTTTGGATGGCGAGACCAACACAGCAGCTGCTCCTGCCCCGAAGGTTCCCCAAGACCCATCGCAAAACACTGTCCAAACTTCGGCATCTTTATTTGTTTCTTCATCCTGAGCCCCTGGCGTCCAGTCAGCAATGAAGTCTGCTAACGTCTGGGACTGGATCGAGGATCTATGCACATAATCAATGCAAAATTCATTGAGCTCTGCAGCCCATTTTCCAATCCGTCCAGTAGCTTCTCTATTTCTCATAATATCCTTCAACGGCTGCGAAGAAGGAACAACAATATTGTATGCCTGAAAATAATGCCGAAGCTTCCTAGATGCCATCAAAACAGCATATAATATCTTCTCCAATTCTGTATAATTTTTCTTTGATACACTAAGAACTTCAGATACAAAATACACTGGAACCTACTTCTTGACTTGGCCATCAAGCTTCTCCTGGACAAGTGCTGCACTTACCGCTGAGTGCGAAGCTGCTACATATAACAACAAAGGAGCCCCTGGCGCTGGTGGAGTTAATGTTGTTAAATCTATCAAATATTGCTTCAGTTCTTCAAAGGCTTTTTGTTGGCTTGGTCCCCATTGAAAGACTTTGGCTGATTTCAGCACTTCGAAGAATGGTAAATTTCTTTCTGCTGATCTGGATATGAATCTATTAAGAGATGCCAGCCTCCCTGTCAATCTTTGGGCACCCTTTCTTGTAGTTGGTGGCTCCATTCGAAGTATAGCTTCAATTTTACTTGGATTAGCTTCAATTCCCTTTGTTGAAACCAAGCATCCAAGAAATTTCCCCTTCTTTACTCCGAAGACACATTTTTCTGGATTTAACTTTAAACCAGCTTGTCTGAAACTGGCGAAGGTCTCCTGCAAATCAGCAATATGATTTTCCTGTTTCGTGCTTTTTACAATGATGTCATCAACATAAGTTAGCACATTTCTGCCTATTTGAGACTGGAGAACCTTCGCAGTCATTCTGCTGAAACTTCCTCCAGCGTTTTTGAGCCCCTCAGGCATCCGAAGATAGCAATATGTGCCACTTGGGGTTATGAAGCTAGTCTTCGGCTCATCTTCCTTCTTCATCCAGATTTGGTGATAGCCTGAGTAACAGTCTAGCAGACTCATAAGCTCTGAAGAAGCTGCTGCATCAACTAAAGAGTCTATCCTTGGCAATGGGAATTCGTCCTTCGGACAAGCCTTGTTGAGATCTGTAAAATCGATACACATTCGCCACTTGCCATTGGCCTTTTTGACCATAACAGTGTTAGCCAGCCATTCTGGGTACTTTACTTCTCTGATAACTCCTGCACTGAGGAGTCTTTTTACTTCATTACGAGCACCTTCGGCCTTATCATCAGACATTTTCCGAAGCCTCTGCTTTCTGGGTCTGAAGGATGGGTCAACATTAAGCGAGTGTTCAATAACATCCCTATTTACTCCACAGAGGTCATTGGCTGACCATGCAAAAACATCTTTGTTGTTGAACAAAAACCTTATCAAGGTTTTCTCCTGCTCTTCGGATAACTGAGAGCCCAACAGTACCCTCTGCTCTGCTATGTCCTCACATAAGAGCATGGGTTTCGGCTGATCTGCTGAAGCTGCTTTCTCCCTTCTGAATTTGTACTGTTCACAAGCTTCAGCTCCATCTATGTTATGGATTGCTTTTGAGTCAGTCCAGTTTCCTTCGGCCCTTCTGGCAGCTTCCTGACTTCCATGAATAGCAATGGGTCCTTGATCCGAAGGTATCTTCATACAAAGATAGGCAGGATGAAGAATTGCTTCGAAAGCATTGAGGATGCCACGACCAATAATTGCATTGTAAGGGTATTCCATGTCAACAATGTCAAACACAACTTGCTCAGTTCTGGTGTTGTTGATGAACCCGAAGGTCACTGACATGGTGATCTTGCCCAGCGCTACAATCTGTCTTCCTCCGAAGCCACAGAGAGGGTGCGTAGCATCATGAATCTTGTCTTCTGGCTCTTGCATTTGCCTGAAGGCCTTAGCAAATATGATATCTGCTGCACTTCCTGTATCAACCAAGACATTGTGGACCAAAAATCCTTTGATAACACAAGAGATAACCATGGCATCATTGTGTGGGTAATCCTTGAGTTGAAGGTCCTCTTGAGAGAAGGTAATAGGAATGTGAGACCATTTCGACTTGATGAAGGGTCCCTGCACCCCAACATGCTGTACCCTTCTCTGTGCTTCCTTCTTCTGCTTCTTGTTGGCTGGCTCTGAACATGAACCGCCTGTTATCGGGAGCAGCAGCTTCGGAGCCAAAGCAGCTCCAGCTTGATTGTTGAACGAAGCCATCAGCTCAAAAAAGTGGAAGTAGGTTCACCGGAGGTGGGCGCCAATGTTGGAGACTTGTTCTCAAATGCTATGAATTAAGAACAAGGCAACACAGAAAGAGGTTAATGGTTAATGCCCTTCGTCCTTCGAAGCATTATTTCCCTTAGGATACAACGATCTTCAGACGAAGGTCATGAAGGACATACCTTCATCATCACACTTTATATTGATAAAAGGAGAAGCATATGAAACATGAGAGGATAACATGAATAATCACATAGTATCTTAGCATTATTACATGTCCTTATTATATAATCATGGAAGAATAAGAACAATATTGAATTACATTTGTACCTTCGGCTTGAGAGAAGGCAAAAATACAAGCGTGACGCACGAGCGAGTACAAGTCAGCGTGAACAGTACGGGGGTACTGTTCATCTATTTATAGACACAGGACACAGCCTGTGAAGAATTACAATTATGCCCCTCATAAAAGTTTACAACATTGACTCAGACCTTTATGGACTAAAAGGTCATTCTATCTTTAAGTCGGTTTGTAATACCGATGCTTCATGAAGAGGAACCTTCGGCCAACTCATACAAACAGCTTCAGCTGAAAACCGCTTATTCCTACAAGACCTTCGGCGACGAAGCATAGTCCCAACACAGCTTTACAACACGGCGAGGGTGTGTTTAGGCCTCGGCGGCCGCAGAAAACACACGCTACAAGACAATCCGATCCTGCAGGCTCGGATCTTGACGGCTGAAGGGAGCAGCAACACCCTCGGCATCAACGACACCTTTAGCGAGGGCCGACCTAGCCTCGAACGGCGACGCGGTCCGAGGATCTCCACTCTGAAGGACGATGTCATCGCCACGCCCGGGCTATCGCTACCAGGGTCTTCTCGGGAATCTGGCCCGAGCAGGCGGCTCGGCCGGTCACCCCGGGGCCTCGGCTAGCTGCCCTCCAAGGATGTCAGCCTGACCCGAGGCCTCGGCTGGTCAACTATGGCGTCGGTCCCGCTAACGGACGACCCGGCTAGGCTCAGGCCAACTAGGTACGAACGACCCCACTCAATGGGGGGGGGGGGCTGCGGAGCAACAGAAGACCGACGGACGGCTCGCCGTCTCCCGCTCCAGTAGCAGCGACAACGACCCCCTCTACGGGTGGCCAAACTGCAGCGGCGATGGCCTCAGGGCGAACGCTGCTGCAACCTTGCCCTCGCCCACGCCGACGCTTGAGGGGCGAGGACAAGTAAAAAGAGCCGGAGGCCCGAAGCGCGGATGGTGGCGGTGACCCCGTCGGCGACGGGGACTTCTCGAGCCGCCTCCACCTCGGCACCGACGACAGGGGCCGTCAGCCCGCCGGCAGATCCCCACTCGGATCCTCCTGGACGAGCAGGGCACCGACCTCCTCGCGGAGGCACCGTACCGGTGCAAAGGCAGGACCGCCCCAGAACACGAACGCCGCCCTAGCAGTGCGCGACATCTTGGGCGGTCCTCCCGTGCACACGGTGCGGCAGCCGCCTTCCGGCAGGAGAGGGCACCAGGCGCCAAGCCGGTGAGCCCGACGCGCTGGGGCAGACGACGCCTGTCGTCGACCGGCCCCGCGTTGTCGAAGTCCGACCCGCCCGCAGGGCCGGCGAGCGCCCTCTCCCTCAAACGCCGCAGGAGAGGGTGACCCACAAGCTCAGCCCGGCCTCCACCCCAGCGAGGATGATGAACATCCTTGAAGCTGAGGGTGGGACCAAGATCGCAGCCCGGCTTGCTTCCCCCCACCCAGGGGCTGGTGGTCACCATCTTGGGTGACCGCCGGCGAGGGGGAGCAGCCGGGCTGGCTGATGAAAATCCTTGAAGCCGAACGATGGCTAAAAGGTACCAACTCCCGCAGAGTTGCGTTCCTCCAACGACGAGGCGGAAAGACAGCGGATATCCCCCATCCGGGGGCTTGGAAGTTGGAAAGACACGAGGCATAGGGGAGTGCGAAGACATGGTCGCCTTCCAAGGGGGTCACCCTCCTTTTAAAGGCGGCTCTCCCTACTTGCGTCCCCAGCCGTCGCAGGCTGAGTCTTCTCCAACACGCTCCAAGGTCCTCCCCTACGACGCGGGGGCTGGGTCCCACACGTCATGCAAGCCGGCTCAGAGCAGAAGAAGCCAAACTGCCGCGCGCGGTGCGTACAACCGCCCAGCGGTTACAAGCGACCCTCCACTTTTGGCCAGACCAGCGGGCGAAAGGGTGGGCAGCCATGCAGGCGGCATGCAACCGCGCCAAGTGGGCGCGCTTCTCCGACTCCCAACACGCCCGGCATGGAGGCCCAGGCCCACTCGTCATGCAACCGGCGCGCCGAATGCTTCGTGCATGCAACTGCACCACCACTTGCGCCACTACCGCGCCTCCTCGACTGCGGAACCAATACCGCAACTCGAGGCAACCCAGTGCGCGACCCAGCAGCACCAGCCTGGCGCGACGGTCAATGCGGCCAAAAGTGGGCCGGCAGTAATGGCGGTGGTAGGCGGGCAGGAGCAGCGGCCACGTCGTCAGCCAAGCTCACGTCCCGTCCGGGGGCAGCGAGAGAACCCTCTCTCACGGCGTGAAGACAACGTGCCCGTGATTCGTTCCTCGAACGGCTCCCGCACGTGCAACGGCCGCCCCGCCAACCACTCGCCCTATCGCATTAACTCCGCAGCGGGACAGGCGGCGCCTCTGGCAGGAGAAGTGGGCGACGCTTCGCCTTCGCCATAATGACCGCGTCAAAAGAGGTACGCCGCGTCGTTCGATTTCGTATCCTTTTCCTTTTTTCCTCTTTCTCTCTCTTGCAACAGGGACCGAGAAAGGGGGATACCCCGAAAATGATCCTTCCCCGTGAAGGAACCAGGCTTCGAGCCTCCCTACTGATCAGAGGTTCGAAGGCTGTCCCCTCGGAAGGGTTCGACAGCCGCCTTAGATCACGTGGGCCCTACACCCACTACTGGTCAGAGGTTCGAAGGCCGGCCCCTCGGAAGGGTTCGACGACCGCCTCAGGCTACTCGGGCTCCGCGCCCAATACTGATCAGGGGTTCGAAGGCTGGCCCCCGAAGGGTTCACAGCCGCCTCAGACGCCGAGCGAGGGATGACCATGGGTACGTTCGATACATAACCAAGGCCCAGGCTGCGCTCCCAAGGTACCCTAGGACATTTCCGAGACCGGTGGGAACGATCTTGTAACGGAATCCCATCAGAGGGAGGCATCGAGCCCTCGGACCCCGTCGCCAGGGGACCGGGTCCGGCAGATCACCCACAGGTACTTTTGGGCGTGCCTCTGGGCCCCTAGCCGACCCCTAACGAATGGGGCACAGACGTCCACTCGGATCACCCGCTTGCAGCTCAACGGAGACACCATGTTCGGCGCCCATCGAGGGCAACATGGCGCTTTCCCCCCTCCTCCTTGCGGAAAGGCGACGCAGGGGCGTATGTAAAAAAGCCGAGTCTGTCCCTGATCGCCCTCTCGCCCTGTGCAGAGGCTCGGGGGCTGCTCTCGCAAACCCGGCTCCGACCGAACCGTTGACAGCGTCAACATACCAGCCCGAGAACTTGGGACCCGACCGTACACCTGGGCTACGGCCAGCTCGCATGAGGGAACGACGAGACCAGCCGAAACACTACGCGAGGCATTAAGACCTCGAAGGAGTGAAACCACTCCTCCGAGGCCTCGGGGGCTACACCCGGCGGGTGCGCTCGCGCGCACCCACCGGAACAAAACGTAACCGAGAAAGGCTGGTCCCCTTGCAAAAAAGTGCGACGAAAGCCTCCAAGCGAGTGCAAACACTCCCTTCGAGGCTCGGGGGCTACTGTCAGGGACCATAATTAGGGGTACCCTCAAGGCTCCTAATTCTCAGCTGGTAACCCCCATCAGCACAAAGCTGCAAAGGCCTGATGGGTGCGATTAAGTCAGGGATCAGTCCATTCGAGGGACTCGATCACGCCTCGCCCGAGCCTAGCCTCGGACAAGGGCAGCCGACCCCGGAGGATTTCCGTCTCGCCCGAGGCCCCCCTTCAGCGGCGAACATATTCCCGGCTCGCCCGAGGCCCTGCCTTCGCTAAGAAGCAACCCTGACCAAATTGCCGCACCGACCGACCAAATCGCAGGAGCATTTAATGCAAAGGTGGCCTGACACCTTTATCCTGACGCGCACCCCCCAGCCGGCAGAGCCGAAGTGACCGCCGTCACTTCGCCGCTCCACTGACCGGCCTGACAGAAGGATAGCGCCGCCTGCGCCACTCCAACTACGGTGCCACTTGACAGAGTGAGACTGACGGGCAGTCAGGCCCGGCCGAAGGCTCCATAGGAAGCTCCGCCTCGCCCGACCCCAGGGCTCGGACTCGGGCTAAGTCCCGGAAGACGGTGAACTCCGCTCCGCTCGACCCAGGGCTCGGACTCGGGCTAAGTCTCGGAAGACGACGAACTCCGCCCGACCCAGGGCTCGGACTCGGGCTAAGTCCCGGAAGACGACGAACTCCGCCCGACCCAGGGCTCGGACTCGGGCTAAGTCCCAGAAGACGACGATCTCCGCCTCGCCCGACCCAGGGCTCGGACTTGGGCTCGACCCCAGAAGACGACGATCTCCGCCTCGCCCGACCCAGGGCTCGGACTTGGGCTCGGCCCCAGAAGACGACGAACTCCGCTTCGCCCGACCCCAGGGCTCGGACTTCGCCCCGGCACCAACCGGCAATCTCCGCCTCGCCCGACCCGGGGGCTCGGACTCGACCTCGGCTTCGGAGGGGCTTCCACATCGCCCAACCTAGGGCACAGACCAGCCACGTCAACAGGAGGCACCATCATCACCCTACCCCGAGCTGACTCGGGCCGCAGGGAACAAGACCGGCGTCCCATCTGGCTCGCTCCGCCAGATAGGCAATGATGGCGCCCCACATGCCCTGTGACGACGGCGGCTCTCAGCCCCCTTACGGAAGCAAGAATACGTCAGCAAGGACTCAACCGCTCCGACAGCTGTCCCTCCGCCAAGCTCCATCGCTCCTCCGACGGCCATGACATCACACCAGCTGGGTGCCAAGATCTCTCCGGCTGCCACAACGACATGTACTTAGGGCGCTAGCTCTCCTCCGCTAGACACGTAGCACCCTGCTACACCCCCCATTGTACACCTGGATCCTCTCCTTGCGCCTATAAAAGGGAGGACCAGGGCCCTCTTAGAGAAAGTTGGCCGCGCGGGGACGAGGATGAGACACGCGCTCGCCCGGAGCCGCTCGCTCCCTCTCCCGCGTGGACGCTTGTAACCCCCTACTGCAAGCGCACCCGACCTAGGCACGGGACGAACACGAAGGCCGCAGGATTCCCACCTCTCTCACGCCGGTCTCCGGCCGCCTCGCTCTCCCCCCTTCGCGCTCGACCCATCTGGGCTGGGGCACGCGGCGACATTCACTCGTCGGCTCAGGGACCTCCCGGTCTCGGAACACCGACAGAAGGGAAGAGGTGGGCATACTTGTTCGTTGCCGGAGAAGGACACGACGAAGACCTGAGCATCTGGAGGCGACATAGGTAATATGCCGCTAGATACATATAGGAAGAGAGCACGCAAGCGGAGAAAGAATCCTAGTCGGAGCAGCTCCAAAACCGAGAGGCACCCGCACCAGGCTTCAGTCCGAAAAGGGCGAGAGAATGTGAGTGCCTTCCCAGCCTTGGACCTATCGAGGCGACACAACACCACCACCAACTTCGTAGCATATGCCGACTGCTGTCGTGCTATGGATCTTGGTTGTCCAATATCTTAGACCTGGACTCCTCATCGCCAATATAACCTAAGCGTGACAGACGCCACCGTGTCCTCCTCGGCAGCACGCACGGAGAAAGGCCAGAGCAAGACCGACTCGCCCCATACCTGCATCGACGAGCGTCGGTCGGCTCGAGGCTGCGACCGTGGGTGGGGGCAGTAGGTTGGGGAGAAAGAACATGGCGAAGGCCGGGAAGATGAATGGAACGTCCGAAGATGGTGAAAATGATGGTGCGCGCATGCTGTGAAACGTCCTCGTGGACGTGCAATAACCACTGTTCTGGTCAGTGTCGGGGCTGGTGTCAGACGAATACGGAGAGGAGGCGCCTGCTCCCACGCCCTCTACTGAGAATGGGGTGGCGTGGAGGCAGAGGCATGAGGGGAGAGAAAAGAAGCAGGATGATGAAAGGGGTGGTGGCAATTGAGGCGAGGACCATCATTATTGTGATGAGGTATAGATGGCCAAATGAGTCGTGTTTGGCGAGCCGGGCCGAGACACGGACCATTTGATAGTGCATGGGCCAGCCCGGCACGAGCGTCGTGTCGTGCTTGAGCCATAGCCTCGGCCCGTAGTGCTGGCTTGGCCCGGCACAATTATATTTTTTATTTTACAAATAATCGTATATACGTATGTACAATTTATATTCAATATTAAAAACACCTGAACATGATGTTCTACTGGTTAGACGACTTCACCTAGTGTCTCTTGCCCTTCTTCCATTAGAGCGTGGGTTCAAATCCCACCTTCTACATTGCTTTTGAACTAACATTTTACATTGATTTAACAAAATGGCCTGACGGGCTAATGAGTTGTGGTTTGGGACATGGAGGTTGGTTACACGGAGGGAACATACGTGCATCGGGTTAATTTAAAATAGATGTGAGGCGTTATTTGTAAAAAGATGACACGAAATGACTGTTGAAACTTGTGCTTTAATATAGTAAAGATAGAGATAGAGAGGCGACTGAGAGGTCATGGTTGTGGGGGTGCTTTTGTTGGGTGGGTTTAGTATGGGTTCTATGTGGTATAGATAGATATATAAGTTTTCATTCACACTTCTATTCATAGTAGTCCTTGATAAGGAGAGAGAGGGGAAACTGTTGAACTTGCCGTTCTAGCTTTTGCAGGGACAGATCTAGATACTGTTCCATTTTAAACACACCAACCTATGTACATGCTCTCTCTCTCTCTCATTAAAGGCCACTGAACCTCCACTTTAAATTTTTAAGGATTTTCTTTGGTGAGGTTGTGTTTGGGAGTGGATTAGAGAGCCCTATACAACAATAGAATCATCTTGAGAGCTTTGGTTCTCTCTAGATTACGCTTCATATTTGTTACTCTTGGATCTTGGGCTCCTAGATAGGTAGAGGTTGTCTAGGAGTTCCTAGTCAGTTGTGGTTGAGAATCAGGAAGGCTGTATTGCCCTTATGATGTTTAGTGGAAACCACAAGCTCGAATTTTGTGATTTACATGAGAAAAGATGGGAGTTGGCAGAGACTCCAAGTCTTTATGGCTCCTTAATAATGAGGACATATGCAATCCTTTGTGGCTCAACTAAACCTCATGGTAAATCTCATGTCGCCTCTCTTATTGTTGGGATTGTGCCTCTCTTGTTTGAAATAAATTTCTAGAGTTTCCACTTGATCAACTTGTATAGTGCTTTGTAGTTGTAGGGAATTGATGTAAATGGAACCTTACACCACCAAGAAGCTAGGTATTTAACTCGTTCTAAGTTTAACTCTAATTTGTTTCCCAACCACCATCGTGAATCTTCCGCAGATTTGAATGAAAGTTCCACAAGAATCTATAAAACATCCATAGTATGCTAAATGATGAGATCAAGTATGCTTTTGAATCAACCTATTGACCCTCTATATGCCTTGCATTATCTTTTCAGTTGATATTAGATCCTGATCCTTAGGATGGTGCTTTACTACATGAGGAAAAATGGCAAGTCATAAAGAGAAGCTTCCTAGTAAGGGAAAAGAAAGAAGTGGTCACAGATTCAACAAGATATGACTATACCAGACTCAACCCCACAGTTGCAAATGGGACTACTTAGAAAGGGAGCACCTCCAGCAAAGGAGGAAAGACAACTTCACATAAGGTAAATAAGGATAGAGTGGTGGCTCCATGCTTGAGAGCAATGACACCAAGAATGGGGATAAATGATGACACACACTACAATGGAAGAATCCCTAGAAGATGCCTTTTGGGAATAAAGAAACCAACCAAGCCTTTTAGGAGTGTATCTTTTGATTATAATACTATATCTAATGTTGCCCCTATTACCTTTGTATTGGTGCCCATGGACAAGTTGTCCATGTTTGATGGGACCAACTTTGCCAAATGGAAGCACTAGATGAAGGTTCACCTTATTGGTCTCCACCCTGAGATTTGGAATGCGTGAGTGTAGGTTTTATAGATCCTTAAGACCCAAAGAACATCACACCATATGAATCGTATCAAATCCATCTCAATGCTCAAGTAACCAGTGTGCTACTTAATGCCTTGAGCCTAGAGGAGTACAACAAGGTGATTGATCCTGAGATTGCAAAGGAAATCTAGGACAGTTTAGTCATATCAAATGAAGGAGTTGAAAAAATTATAAAGTTCAAGATTGATCTCTTAATGGACCAACTTAATAGATTTGTTATCAAACAAGGTGAGCCTCAAGAGATGTTTGATAGAATGATGGTGGTTGTTAGAAAGATTTATGTCCTCGATGTAGATGATTTGGATGACCATACTATAAGGAAAATGGACTAAGGCTCATTTAATAACTAGATTTTGGTGTTTGATGATCAACATAACCATTTGGATTAGCATTGTTTGCTAGTGTCTTTGATTATAGTTCAAAGGATGCATCATGGACTTGGATGAAATCAAAGTGGTGATCAACATGATCAACACTAAAGACTTTAGAAGACTCATTGAATATCTACAATAACATGCAAGTGTCCAGGACACGATATGGAACCTAGTTGGATGCAAATATCAGAAAAATGAAAAACAAAAGGCATTATAGGGCATCCGACCATGGTGTTGGACCATGAAGTCAAGGTATCATACCATATTGTAGTATTATTCTCTTCACAAAAGTGTTGGACCCAACTGGCTAAGAACAGGGCATCTGTTGGGGGCCTTCGACCTCCGAAGGTCCTCAAAAACATGATTTGACAATGTTTTCCAAGTGGATTATGTGAACAGGTATCTTCGGACTCAGAATTATGAACATGAAGTACGGTCAGGACGAAGCCTGAACCAGACGAAGGGGGATTAAAATGGAGGACGGGCTGATTACCAAGCTCCACGAAGGATGGTGCACTGCCGAAGCTGTGCGCAGGGAAGCTTCGTCGCGATAGCAGAGAGGGGAACCGACTTAAAGATGAAAAGACTACTTGGGCCTTGACAGATTTCCATAAGTCATTAGCAAATGTAATGGACATGGATGTAATTTTACGTGGGCTGCGTCCCGCGTCTATAAATAGATGAACAATACTCCTGTACTGGGCACGCTGACTTGGCATTTGCTTTTGCGTCATCCCTGTACTTTTGCCTTCCTGCAATCCGAAGGTACACTTGTAATTTGAAGTTATTTCTATTGTTACATAATAATAAAATAGAAATGACATTATGATAAAATTAAAATATTTATATTACCTTTTACGTTATGTATTTGACCTTCGTCATAGCTTAATGCGTTTACGAAGATATATTGTTTGTGACCTTCGTCCGGAATACATTATATCCCGAAGGGAGATAATGTTTCAAGGGACGAAGGACCTTATCATTTAATACTTTCTATGTTGCCTTGTTCTTAATCCGAAGCATTTGAGAACAAGTCCCCAACATTGGCGCCCACCTCCGGTGAACTCACTTCCACTTCGAGTTTTCTGAACACCTTCGGAAGCCATAGACCCTCGCTATGGCACCGAAGAAAGCTTCAGCGACTGGGGCTGCAGCTCTGCAACCGCTGGACCCCAACCAGGAGACTATCTCTCTTCGGGAGGCCCGAAGCCAGAAGAGGAAAGCCGTCAGCCCGACGCTGCAGGAGGATGAGCTAGATCAAGAGATCAGGGATATGGAGATGCTACATCAACAGGTGCAGAGGAAGAAGGAGAAGATGGCCAGGCTAGCTGAGTTGCAAAGGCAGATAGACGAAGCTTCTGAAGAAGTTCGCCATCTTACTCACGATGAGCAGAACAAAAGGCCTCAGCAAAAAGACCTTCATCAGGAGGGCTTCTTCAACGAAGATGACTGGTATGACAATTTCCATCATGGAAATTTTGTTTTCGATGATGCTTCTCCCCTGTCCGCTGAGCTGCAGGCTACACCCTGGCCCCCGTCCTACAAGCCACCCCAGCTTCCCATGTTCGATGGCCATTCAGATCCGAAGCAGTTTTTGATGAGCTACGAAGCAACAGTGTCTTCGTATGGTGGCAACGCTGCAGTAATGGCAAAGTCTTTTGTTATGGCTGTTAGGAATGTCGCTCAGACCTGGTATTCCTCCCTTCGACCAGGAACGATTACTTCATGGCAAAAGCTGAAGGACATGTTGTTAACCAGCTTTCAAGGGTTTCAGACGAAGCCGGTCACTGCTCAAGCCCTGTTCCAGTGCACTCAGGAACATGAAGAATACCTTCAGGCATATGTCAGAAGGTTCTTGCGTTTGAGGGCGTAGGCACCAACGGTGCCCAACGAAATTGTCATCGAAGCCATGATCAAGGGGCTTCGTCCTGGACCTGCAGCTCAATACTTTGCTAGGAAGCCTCCTCAGACTCTGGAGAAGCTGCTTCAAAAGATGGACAAGTACATTCGTGCCGATAATGATTTTCGCCAAAGAAGGGAGGAGGCTTTCAGATTTTCTGAAATGACCAGGGGCTTCGGAGGAAGATTTTATCCGAGGCATGTCAAGTCCATCCACAGCTCTACTCAAAATGATGATAAGGGGAGCCAGCAGAACAGGCCGCAGTGCTCCTCATAGGCTTCGGGGCAACAACAAAGTTTCTTCTGGCCACCAGCTCCAAGAGGCAGAGGCGCCAGGGGCTTCGGCGGAAGATTTGGAGATCAACCAAGGAAACTGTTTTGCTTATTCTATGGAGAAAACAAGGGCCATACCACCAGGACGTGCCATGTTACAATCCAGAAGCAAAAGGAAATAGCCGAAGCTGCAGCGCAACAAACTCAGCCGAAGCAGGTCATGCATACTGCTTCGTATCATCCGCCTTACATCCCACAATACATAGACAACCACCCTGCAGCTTCTGTAGCTTCTGCAAGTCAACCTCAAGCTTCCTGGCAACAGCCTCCGCCTCCACCTCCACTGCAACAAGGTCAACAGCCAGAAGGGAGTCAATATGCCCCACACCAAAGGGACTTCAGAGAACAATCCGAAGCTCGCACAGTCAACAGCACTGTGCCAGAGTCGAAGCACATTTATTGACACATATCCTACCTTTGATAGCAGTCTTTTCTATTCAGTTCTATTTTCTGTATAACAAAGAACATTGTTAGTTTTCATGTAATAATTTCGTTGTTTCCCACGAGGAAAATCTATTTTCTCCACAGGCTTAAGTGGCTGAAGCTTAAAAAAATTTTTGCGTTAACAAGGAGGACCTTCGAATTATTAAAAATCCTTCGAAGCAACAGAAAGTCGTTCTAAGGAACGCAGAGTAAGTTGATGAAGTCACAAAAAGCCGTTCCAAAGGGAGCGCAGTGTAAGTTTTCTGCTCAAAAGTCGTTCCAAAGGGAATGCAGAGCTTACAGCGAAAAGTCAACGCTGATACCGCCTAAGTAAAAGGCGAAGAAGCTCCAAAGACGTTCCTAAGGGAATGCAGAGCTTACAGCGAAAAGTCAACGCTGATACCGCCTAAGTAAAAGGCGAAGAAGCTCCAAAGACGTTCCTAAGGGAATGCAGTGCTTACAAAGATATTTTGTGTGTATCTTCGGAACAAACGTCATTTGCATAACATAACATCATCACATCATTTTGCATAGCATAAGCATCATACATCATGTTGCATATGGCAAAAGAAGGGGACACAGTATCAACCTTCGAAAGGACGCTTTGAGAAAATGAAAATTGTGTAAAGTCACGAGGGAATACAATGATAATCTTCGGAATACAGCTTCGGAGAATGTTTTCACGAAGCATGGACGTGCTTCATCAGAGTAATATCCAAATTGCACAGCTTCGGAGAATGTTTTCACGAAGCATGGACGTGCTTCATCAGAGTAATATCCAAATTGCACAGCTTCGGAGAATGTTTTCACGAAGCGTGGACGTGATTCATCAGAATAGTTTTAACGGAGAATGTCTTCTTCACGAAGCATGAAAAGAAGGGAAGGTGTTTTTTCGCCGAAGGCTCAAAAATGGTATGTATGTAGAATTTCATGCATCGTAAAGAATTGAATAATGAAAAGAGACTTGTATATTACATTCAAATGTACAAAATATTACATAGATCACACTTCAAATGTCTTTTCTAATAACACCTAGTCTTCTCTTAATACTACTTCGGCGGCCTCATTTAGAAGTTGTTCAACAACTTTATCCATGATAGCTTCGGCCATTTGTTTGATTTCGTCATCCTCTTTTGTGTGAGGGTCAACAGACGATCCAGCAGGTTCTGAGGGAAGAGAATATTTTTGCATTACTATTACAAACCGCGAGTAAAGTTTGAAATAAAAATTACAACACAATAAGAGCGACTAATTAAATACCTATTTGCCCTTCGGCAACTTCTGTCACTTTCCTAGCATCATGGATGCCTTTTTCACTCCTTTGAATAATTTCTTGCGCCATTTCTCGGCCGCCGTTGTCCCAGACATCAGTAAAGAATTTGCCACCAACCTTGCTTGCTTCGGCCGAGGGGTCTTTGATGTCTTCGGAGGATAAGGTAGCTTCGGACTGAGCTAAAGATTTTACATGTTCACAACCTTTCTTCTCCAAGACAGTAGCAACTCCTCTGGCGCCCGAAAAAGCGCAGATATCACCGCGGCTACTCAGGATTTCCTCGAAGGCCTCTGCTTCGTGACTGATCCATTCCATTGGACCTTCGGGATTGCCTCTTGAGAAATTCTCTTCACTGGAAAATGCGCCCATGCTGGCGAAGCTGGTCTTTATCTTCTTTACGCATTCCATGGATTTTTCGTAGCATCTTTTCTTAGAAGACCGAAGCTCTTCCACGGTTGCTTCCAAATGATCAGCCCATTGGTCGCTACATTCACGTCTTGTTTCTTCAAGTATGCGTTCTTCTTTCGCCCGGGCCAATTGCTTCTGAAGATCTTTAATTTCGCGTCTGTGAGCTTCGGCCTGAATCTTTGCAGCAGCTTCGTCCTTTTTTATCTTGTCTACTAATGTAAGCAGAATTTTATCTTTTTCTAGAGCTTCGTTTCTCAGTTTAATAACTTCTGATCGTAAATTGTTGAACGCAATTTCGTAGCTCTCATCTTCGGCACTCTTTTGCGCTCTTAATGCGTTGCTTAGGATTAAACCCTATACAAAAAAGAATCCATATAAGAATAAAAGAATGAATTACGTATTGTAAAATTTTTTCAAACGTCTAATTCCCATACCTTCAGGCTATTATATGCAAGACTATCCGCGAGATCTTCCTTCGTCATAGCACATAATCCAGCTTCGAGCTTCGGGAAACCCATACTTCTAGCCATCTCCCGGCAGACGGATAATTCTTTGTTATCAGGGAGGCAGTATAGGAAGTCATCTTCATTTGTCCCATTGAACACTACTGCCCCCTTCGGGTACTTTAACTCTCTAGCATAGTGATTGGCTTCATAAGTCTCTTCTTCAGATAATTTCTTCCCCGAAGCATGTCACACGATGTAATCGCATATGCTGGAAGGAGCTTCGGGGGCGGCAGTGTCAGTTTCTTCAACCAAAACTGGTTCTGATATTTTCTCGGTTTCCAAAAATTGTTCCTTGGTGGGCTCTGAAGGCCCAGCTTCAGCTTCAGCTTGTTGCTTCGAAGCTTCAGTAGATGCTTCAGCAAGTTCAACAGTCTTCTTTGGAGTTGTGCTTGAAGACTTAATTGTCTCCAAGACATCTAGCACGTTCACCATTCTTTTTCTTTTTGGGGTCACCGATGGGCCCTTTTGATTTTTTATTGTTTCGACATTTGCTGAAGGACTTAAGATTTCCGATATTTTTGGCTCTCCAATCTTCGGTTTTTCTGCTTTTTCTGCTGAAGGCGCTTCAGTTTTCTCTTCTATCTTCGGCACTGGAGCTGGTTCTGTAGCTTCAGAGCCCAAAGAGACTTCACCAATAAATTCTGGCACTGTGGCCGGCTCAATAAAACGCGCTCGGTGGGTGAGCACCTTTATCTTTTTCCTTTGCGGCGCTGGCTCGCTGGTGCCACTCGTGGTAGCTTCTGTCGCAGGAGAAGTATTTTTTCTTTTGCGACCCAATACCGGATAGTGATAGTCAGGGTAGACAAACCCGACTGCGTCAAATACCCGGTTGAGCCTTTTCTTCTTTCGGCCTCCGAAGGCTGCTGATAACGCAGTATTCTCGGCCTTCGAATATGCCCCAAGCAGTTCGTCACTTAATGTTTCAATGCTTTTCAACCAGTCGTCATCAGGTTCAGCAAACTTATCCCCGTATTTGAATGTGTATTTCAGTCTGACTAATCCGCCTTCGTCGGACTCTTTGATGGTCTCCTTCGGCATTTCCCACTTTCCTGCAAGTGGCCACACCCTGAAGGCAATATGCTCTTGGACCAAGTCCCTTGTCCCAATGAAAGAGCAGATTACGCCGAAGGCTCTTTGGCATTCCTCGGCTGCTTCATCCATTTCAACGTTCGGCCTTCGAAGTCCGAAGCGTTGCCAGATGGGGCGCATAATGATACTCTTGACATCTTTTTGCGTTGTTAAGTCATTCTTTACATAGAACCACTCTGTCATCCAGGCTCCGGGCCACCTCTTCCGAAAGGTTGGCACAGGGCGGCTTGACCCGGAGCGGGCACCGAAGCTGTAACACCCAAAGTTGTTGTGATATTGTTCTTTCCCCCAGGGCTTCGTCTCATATAGCAACTCATGAATATTGCAAAAGCTTTTAGCATTTGGTTCTAAACCTTGGCTTCTCGCAGCCCAGACAAACATCCCCATTCTTATGATAGCTTCGGGAGTAATTTGATGAAGGTAGACTTGAAATGTCTTCAGGACTTCAACAACAAAGTTGCTTAGGGGGAATCGAAGCCCAGCCTTGAGAAAGCTTCGGAAGATTACAACTTCATCTTCTTCGGGGGTGGGAGAAGTTTTTTCTCCAGCATCAGCCCTCACAATAGATATATCTCGAAAATACCTCCCCCTCATATTATCAATATGACTCTGCTTAATAGTGGTTTTTCCGAAAACCGTGTGACTTGGCCGCCATGGTCGATCTTCGGACTCTTCCCCACCACTTTCTACATCGTAACTGTCGCTGTCACCAGTATCTTCGGACAAACCTTCAAGAATCTCCTTGGTGATTTTCTCCGTATTGGTCTCCGCCATCGCTATAAGGAACCCCAAGTTCTTCTCTTCGTCGAGACTCAGCTTCGTCTCAGCAGGGATCTTCTTACCTTCAGACATCTTCGGAAACGCTAAAAAACTGTTTTCAAGGCCGAAGCTTCAAAATCAAAAAGATCAGCAAATCTTAGTGCACAAGAGCTAAAAATTTAGTGGGCGGAAGCAGATGGCAAGTGTGCGTACCAAATAAGTTTGCGGTATGATCTTATTTATACCCCCAGGGCGTTGAAAAATGAAAGACCCCGCTTGTCAGTGAATGTTGCTATTCTAGCAAAGGGAAGGTGTTTTTTCGGACCTTCGGCTCAAGGCCTTCGTCCATATCGCAATCTGAATTTATCATTAACAAATTAATATTGCGAGGGGCTACTGTTGGGGGCCTTCGTCCTCCGAAGGTCCTCAAAAACATGATTTGACAATGTTTTCCAAGTGGATTATGTGAACAGGTATCTTCAGACTCAGAATTATGAACATGAAGTACGGTCAGGACGAAGCCTGAACCAGACGAAGGGGGATTAAAATGGAGGACGGGCTGATTACCAAGCTCCACGAAGGATGGTGCACTGCCGAAGCTGTGCGCAGGGAAGCTTCATCGCGATAGCAGAGAGGGGAACCGACTTAAAGATGAAAAGACTACTTGGGCCTTGACAGATTTCCATAAGTCATTAGCAAATGTAATGGACATGAATGTAATTTTACGTGGGCTGCGTCCCGCGTCTATAAATAGATGAACAATACTCCTGTACTGGGCACGCTGACTTGGCATTTGCTTTTGCGTCATCCCTGTACTTTTGCCTTCCTGCAATCCGAAGGTACACTTGTAATTTGAAGTTATTTCTATTGTTACATAATAATAAAATAGAAATGACATTATGATAAAATTAAAATATTTATATTACCTTTTACGTTATGTATTTGACCTTCGTCATAGCTTAATGCGTTTACGAAGATATATTGTTTGTGACCTTCGTCCGGAATACATTATATCCCGAAGGGAGATAATGTTTCAAGGGACGAAGGACCTTATCATTTAATACTTTCTATGTTGCCTTGTTCTTAATCCGAAGCATTTGAGAACAAGTCCCCAACAGCATCAGACATGACTATCAGACTGATGGACTAAACAAAATCGAACCAAATAGAGACACAATTCACTAGAAGGTCCACTAGTCATTGATAAAGATGGGGAGGCATAATACACTAGACTATAGTATAACGAATGTTGCTAGACTAGTTTGATGGTTCCTGGTAGCTTTAGGGAAGCTAGCTGCAGGTCATCGTAGAAGTGGATTCGAAGGCATCAGAACAATGATCAACTAGTTGTTGTGCTATAACAGACTAAATTGAATGGCTAGTACATGTAGCATGATCAAAGAGCTTTAGACCATAAGCAATGTCTAACAAAATGCAAATGCTTGAGCCGGCTTTCCAATAATAGCTAGTTCACTCCTTGGGGCAATAAATAAGACCCTAACCAGCCAATTCGGATACATGAGAGTTGAGAAACATTGCAAGAGAGTTCATACTCTATTCTTATAGCTCTAGACACCAAGTGTCTAATAAATAACTTGGTGATTAGTGCGAACACAAAGTTGATTTGTCCCTTGTGGTTCGGGTTGATGATGACTGATTGTCAAGGGTAGCGTCTCAGGTTGAGTCATGGATTAATCGGGCATGCATTATGTGTTGGGCAACCATGTCTCTTGGCTTGTGGTGTGTAGGTGTGGAGCACAGGGACAGTGGTTGATGGTGAACATGGAGGTCATGCGAACTCGTGCCGATGGACTGAGAGCGGCGAAGGATGAGTGCTATGACTTGACCAAGGGACTAGAGAAGCCAGGTGCTAGCCATGGTGGCTAACACCTAGGACATGCACTGGTGTGAGGACGTGGCAGAGTGGATCGTGTTGTCGGCACAATTGAGGACTGGCGGACACGTGTCTAGGACATGGGGATGTGCATGTGGTGCGCTACTCGCCACGGTTTCGTGGTTGAGCCTCAAAACTACCTTATTGCTAGTTTTGCTGATTTTGGGCCTCAAAACTCGGAGGTGGCGATTCTGGCGAGAATCAGAAGCGACATGTGGCATCATCATGAAGGGCGCGTCAAGGCGAAGCAACTTCATGTGGAGCGCGTGGCCGTCAGATCAAAATTCTAGGAGTTGGTCCATTTCACCCTCGGCTAAGTAGATAGGCTCTATGTATCTAGCGGTAGTTTAGGAAATAGAAATAACCCTATATAATTAGATGGGTAGGATGTTATGGACAACCATCTCTTTTGGGCTAGTTCATTTGTGTTTTGTTTAGAGAACTCTAGTTTCCATTCCCTAGTGTAGCCGAAGATCTGCAGGTGTTTTGTTCACATATGTCTTGTAATATTCAACTCTATATCCAAGGGAAGGGTGGCCAGATCCATCCACACAGTAGTTCAAATCCTGTACTCAGTTTTATTTGTGCTACAGTTTTTTATTCGAGTTTGTCTTTGTTCTCGTTTCCTTCCCTCTCCTTTGGATTTGTGGAAGAACCATCGAGTTGTTGAGTTGTATTTGATATTAGGGATTTCTTGGTGGTGAGATACGCTCTTTGAATCACTACATATACCATGTTGGTGCAGTTCTTGGTCGTGATCTGAGTAGATCTCAATTTGAGTTCGTTTGAGAAAACCCCAACCTTCTCAGGAAACCTAATCTACACACACAGTTTTGTTTTGCTCTAGATGAAAATTCACGAAACGTCCTCTTCCCCTCTGCACAAACTTCCGGTGAAGTTTGAGCAGATTCTGTGCATTTTTGCTCGAGCGGCATCGTCACCCCTGTAAGCGGCACAACTGTTGCCCGACATTATCGGCCCTCTGCATGGCACTTCCGATTGATCTGCTTTGTGCTTTTGGCTCTAATTTTTTGCACACAATTGTGCAGGTTCTGAGGAGTTGGTATATTCAATTGACACTAGATTGGATATTACCGTGCTACGCAGTTTTAGTTGTCCCATGGGGTTGTGTTGAGACTGGGATCAAAGTCATGATGCTGCTCTCGAGCGGAGAATTTTTGGTGGCTCCCATTCGCCTCATCGGTCCTTCAAGTAGCATATGTACTTTGCGAAGTGCTTAGGTTAGTTAGACCTCTATCATTAGCGCTTGCTCTATGTTTAGGCCTAGTGATTAGAAGTGAGGTTAGACATACCTCTTACCCGTCGATGCTTGAGTGTGTCATTATAACAGTTGTACCAACTAGGGCATGTAAGTCTTGCAAGATCACACCAACTATGTTTGTGGTGTGGCAGCCACATATACTAGAGGGAACGAGGTTTGTGGTGTTTCAGACAAAAACTTGATAGTGGAGGCGACATGGAGCATCTAGGAGAGTCCACAACTGAAGCACCACTTGTGTATGGAGAAGGCCTAGTGCTATCCATGGAGTAACCATACTAGGTGCTTGACCCTTGCATGGGGCTCCAACAACGATTAAGTAGAAGCTTGCGCACTTCTTGACACTTAGGTAAAAGTACTATCACATCAATGAGAATTTTTATCTCTATCGTATTTGTTGGGGACTTGTTCTCAAATGCTATGAATTAAGAACAAGGCAACACAAAACGTTAAAGGTTAAGGTCCTTCGTCCTTCGAAGCATTATCTCCCTTAGGATATAATGATCCTTAGACGAAGCTCATGAAGGATGTACCTTCATCATCACAGTATAGATTAATGGAAGAAGAAGCATATGAAACATAAAACATGACATAAATAATTGTATGATTTTATTTATATATCTTTTATATATTAAAGTGAATGAACATAAACAATATCGAATTACATTTATACCTTCAGCTTGACAGAAGGTGAAAATCCAAGCGTAACGCAACAGGGAATACAAGTCAGCGTGAACAGTACGGGGGTACTGTTCACCTATTTATAGGCACAGGACGCAACCTACGTAAAATTACAATCATGCCCTTCATATTCACTATTGACTTAATAACAATTTTTCGAGGACTAGATAGCCTTTTCCTCCTTAAGTCGGTTCCTCTTTCTGTTATTGAGCCAAAGCTCCCTTGCTCGTAGCTTCGGCGCTAGTTCGACCTTCGTTTTGATCCTACTTTTCATATTGTGTACAGCTTCATCCTGAATCCAAAGGTTCTCGTACATACATAATACTTTGGAAAACATTGTTAATCATGTTTTTGAGGACCTTCGGAAGACGAAGGCCCCCAACAGTAGCCCCTCGCAGTATTAATTTGTTTTGAATAACGAATTTAGACTGTGACGTGAACGAAGGCCTTAAGCTGAAGGTCCAAAAAAACACCTTCCCTTTGCTAGAATAGCAGTAGTCGATGACAAACGGGGCCCACCAAGCTGCAAGGCCCTGGGCGTATAAATACGAACTCGCACCGGTATCGTTTGATACACTGTTTCTGCCATTTGGATTATTTTTCTCAAGCTTTTAGCTCTTTCTTACTAGCATTCACTAGATTTTCAAGGTTTTTGAGCTTCGGTTTAAAGTTGTGTTTTCGCCATGTCTGAGGAAAAAATGACCAAGGAGAAGAAGGTTGTTGTGGAGACGAAAGTGACTGAAGAGTCGAAGCTATTTGAAAAGAAGGATAAAGATCCTTATATTGCTGGATTTATTGAATCGATGGCAAAGACAAACACAAAGAAGATTGTTAAGGATACACTGGAAGGTTTATCTAAAGATACTAGTGACAACGATAGTTATGATATGGAAAGTGGAGACGAAGATTCTGAAGATCGGCCCTGGCGGCCAAGCCATACCATCTTTGGGAAGTCGACTATTAAACAGAGTCATGTTGATGCTATGAGAGGAAGATACTTTCGCGACACGACTATTGTGAGGGTTGGAGGGAACAGCACTGCTCCTGCTCCTGAAGCAAATGAGGTGGTTATCTACCGAAGCTTTTTGAAAGTAGGGCTTCGGTTTCCATTGAGCAGGTTCTTAGTTGAAGTGCTAAAAATATTTCAAATACTTCCACATTTATATTGTGTTACATTGATTATGTAATGTTGGTCACTTGTTCTCAAATGTTGTGAATCAAGAATAAGGCAACACGATTGTTAATTATTACGGACCTTCGTCTTTCGAAGCATTATCTCCCAATGGATATAATGTTCATTAGACGAAGGTCGCGAAGGACATACCTTCATCATTCATTATGTAAACAATAATGCAAAAAGGGATGAAGACAATAATTGTATCTCGTTAATCCATTCATGTTTGCATTCTATAAAACATGTATGAATATCAGCATAATTCATATTACATTGATACCTTCGGCTTGCTCGAAGGTAAAGACACGAGAGAGTGACTATAATTCAGCGTGAACAGCACGGTGTTACTGTTTATCTATTTATAGGCACGGGACGTAGCCCAGGTAAAAGTACATTTATGTCCCAAATATTCACATATGATCGTAATACAAGTCATTAAGGACTAGATAGTCTTTTTCCCTTTTAGTCAGCATCATCATTATACTTCATCTCTGTTATGAGCCAAAGCTATCCATCTGGTGATAGCTTCAGCGTTTACTCTTATTAACTTTAGATCTGTCTTCATCTCTTGTGCCTTCATCATGAGGAAGAGGCTTGCATCCTAAAAACGAAGCTTCCTGTAATAGCTTATGTCACACCCGGTTTTAGAAGGCAAACCGAATGCGAACCATGTACGTGCCAGGATCAGCAATTCACGTACACAGCAGTTACATAACATGGACATCATCACACAGTGCTCAAATAGTATTAAAAAGGGAAATAATAGTTGATTACATCATATGTCTGAGACATCCATGTAGTCTTTACAATAAATCAAAGTGTGAAAAACGAAACGTAGATAAACGCGGCCTTCACAGGCAGCCGACTGGGGGTTGCCGCTAACCCACACCTAGAACTCGTCGTAGTCTTGGAACTCCTGTAAGTCTCCTTCCACGACTTCATCTTCTCCTGAGCAGTGGTTGCAATGCGGACAACCTGGGGAAGGGGGGTTGGTGTGTAGAGCAAGGGTGAGTACACATCAACATACTCAGCAAGTATCCTGTTTGGCTGTAGTGGACTAGCTTTATGTGGGGGTAAGTCAAGCAATTGCTTTTAGTTGGTCATATTATTATTACTAGTAGAGAAAGCCAAGTTTTAGAATTAACCCACGTTATTAACCCAAACGTACCCTTTCCAAAAGGAAAGAATACCACTTACCATTACAAGAGTCAAAACCAAGAACCATCAATCTCATTGCCACCTACAAATCCGAACATCTCTGATCAAGTACCACTAATCATTGGAGCTCCCTTGGCCGCTCATAACCGCGAGCACGTCTGATATATCAGTTTTCAAACACTCTGTAGAGGTTGTACACTTTACCCATGAGCCGTGATTCCCTTTTTGCCTCGGGTTGTACGGACCCTTGAACACTCCCAAGGTGAGTAGGCAGGGTCTCACTACGTAGCCTTTACAAAGATTCCCTGGGGTTGTAGCTGCCCGTTAGGTTTCCTAAATGTACCGCACTCCTCCCCAAGGGACAAATCAACCTTGGCAGAGCGAGCCGCATACATCGAGCCCCATTGACGGCACGACGGCGAAGCGAACTACACCCCGGTCCCTCTAATTACTCAGCTAAGGGCGTCCCACTCCACCCTCATGGTTGCACTGTTTTCCCGGGTGGTCATCCAACGAACAGGTCCTTACGGAGAGGCACTCGAGAAACCGCTCGAGCCCCCTTAAAGGCCACAAGTATAACATCATAATAAGAGAAGGGAAAACAGCGTATCATTGATCATTCTCATCATGTTCATTGATTAGAGTTGAGCAATAGCATAAGACTAAGCAATAATAATCCAACCCAAATAGGTAAACAAGGACATGGATAACAAAAGCTAGTCAATCCTTAGGTATAAATGTGTAATGCGGGAGGTGAATTAAAGTATGTATAGGACAGAGATAGGTCAAGGGACACTTGCCTCCACCAACCGACTGCTGCTCAGGGGCTTCTCCTGCGAGTTCTTCGGGCTCCTCAACCGGATCGTTCTCTATGCGAGCGCAAGCATACATCCATCCATCCATTCGAATTAGGAAACAAACAGTACACCATTACAAGAGAACAAAATAGATTAAATATGCATAGAGTATCACATACGATATTGCATATGCCATGGCTAGAGAAGAAAGGTCTCGCAGTGGTTAAAGCTATACTCAAGGCGTATTATGGGTAGACGCATAACTAGCCATTACGTGCTCTAGTTCCACTTAGTTCCAATAATAAGGATTAGTCACATGCGCTAATAGAATCGTAACCACTACTACAATTGACAACTCGTTATGTTCATGTTAAGAGAAAGAATGAACTTAGCCACTACATTTCGTGTAGTCATACTAACTGATATTTAATATAGGTGTAAAGATAGCTATTATCTAAGCATAATTAACCCATGCCTAGTTATTGCCGCTTCTTGATACAGTTCAATGGATACTAGCACTTTTGAATGGCGAAGAGCATCTTCACGCGACAATTCGCACACAAAAGGTAAATGACTAAGCGTGATGTCTAAGCGTTGCACGGGTGAACAGGCTACGCGAGCGAGCGAACGAGGCCGCGGACCGCTGCTGTGCACGCGAGCGAGGTGTTGCTGCGAACACGTCGCGGACGGGCGGTCACGCGTCGCGCAGGCCGCCACGAGCAAGCCGCGCGGGCTGCCGCAAGCGAGCTAGGACGCCAGGGGGCGCGCCACGCCGCGACGTCGCGGTCGAGCCACGCGAGCAAACCGCGCCGGGCGTTACCGCGAGCAAGCCATGCAGGCGAGCCGCGCGAGCAGGCCGCCGAGCCGGACGGGGCTGCGCACTGCGCCGAAGCCGCGGCGGGGCCATGGCCGCGCGCTAGCAGCCAGGGCGGGCCTGCGCAGTATGCCGGGGGCCGCGCCGGGCGCCACGGCCGAGCTCCGGCCGCCATGGCCGAACCGTGCCGAGGTCGTGGGCGGGCGAGCCACGCCGCCACGGCGGGTAGGGCGGGCGCAAGGCCACGCCGAGCCGCGGGCAGGCGAGCCATGCCGCCACGACGGGCAGGGCGGGCGCACCGCGCCACCGCACGGAGCCGCGCGCAAGGCCGTGCCATGCCGGGGAGAGGGAACGCGCCGGGGCTGGGCGGGACGCCGGGAACGCGGCCGCGCCCAAGCCTCGCGCAGGGCCGCGCTGCCGCGGCCAAGCCGCGCGCAAGGCCGGGGCCGGGCCGCGGACGCGAGGAGGAAGGGGGGCACCGAGGGCGGGCAAGGCCGGGGCCGACCGCGCCGGAGGGCTGAGCCGCCATGGCCGCCCCGCTGAACGCCAGGACGCCGGGCCGAGGCTCCCCCGCGCCGGGGCTGCCGTGGGAGCAGGGGAAGGGGAAGAAGGGACGGGGGAAGGAAGAAAAGGGGGGGGGGGGCTCACCACGGGAGGCCGAACGGCGGGCGGCGACGGGCGAGCCGGGGCGGGGGTAGGGAGCTGCGCGAGGTAGGGGAGGGAGGAGATCGTGCGAGGGGGGGGGGGGGTAGAGGGGAGGAGAGAGAGAAAGGGGGGTTTGGGGAGGGCTGACGGGTGGGGCCCGCAGGGGGAGAGGCGGCGGCGGCGGCGTAACCGTCCACGTGCCGCGCGTGGGGGATGCGGGGGGGGGGGGGGCTGGGCCGCCACTTGGGCCTAAAGTGGGGGGGGGGGGCGAGAAAAGGGGAGGGGGCCGGTTGGGCCGCCCAGGCCAACTGGGCCGCGCGCTAGGGGAGGGGGCGGCTGGGCCGCGCCAGGAAACCGGCCCAAGAGAGTAAGGGGGGCTTTTCTATTTATTTTCCCTATTTTCCATTGTCCATTTCCTCTAATCCTCTACTAAGCGCAAACTTTATGGAATCAAGCAAATACTCACAAGGGAAATTGATGTGTGGATCGGCATGATGCAACAACCAAAGAAAATAACTCTAGGGTTTACTATCATCACACGACATGGAGTTTTGAAAATAGGTGAGGTTTTAGCGAAAAGGAATGGGAAAGAGAGGTAACGCCCGAATTTGGCGAGTGAAGAAAAGAAAAAAATTCAACTCCAAAATTCGGGGCGTTACAAACCTATCCCCCTGTCGGGGACCATAATTAGGGGTACCCCCAAGACTCCTAAAACTCGACTGGTAAACACCATCAGCACAAAGCTGCAAAGGCCTGATGGGCGCAATACAGGTCAAAGCTCCGTCCGCTCAAGGAACGCAATCTCGCCTCGCCCGAGCCCAGCCTCGGGCAGGAACAGTAGACCCAGGCAGATTCACGCCTCGCCCGAGGGCCTCCTCAAGCAACGGGTGCACCTTCGACTCGCCCGAGGCCCTATTCGGGCAGGCTTCGCGGAGAAGCAACCTTGGCCAGATTGCCTCGCCAGCCGACCAGATCGCAGGAGCATTCAATGCAAGGATCGCCTGACACCTTATCCTGACGCGCGCTCCTCAGTCGACAAGGCCGAAGTGACCACAGTCACTTCGCCCCTCCACTGGCTGACTTGACAGGAAAACAGCGTCGCCTGCGCTGCTCCGACTGCTGTGCCACCTGCCAGGGTGAGGCTGACAGCCGCCATGTCCGGCCTCAGGCACCATAGGAATCTCCGCCACGCCCGACCCCAGGGCTCGGACTCAACCTCGACCTCGGACGACGGTCTCCGCCACGCCCGACCCCAGGGCTCGGACTCAACCTCGACCTCGGACGACAGTCTCCGCCTCGCCCGACCCCAGGGCTCGGACTCAACCTCGACCTCGGATGACGGTCTCCGCCTCGCCCGACCCCAAGACTCGGACTCAACCTCGACCTCGAACGACGGTCTCCGCCTCGCCCGACCCCAGGGCTCGGACTCAGCCTCAACCTCGGAGGAGTCACCGCCTTGCCCGACCTTGGGCTTGGACCGACCACGCTACAGGGGGCCATCATTACCCTACCCCTAGCTAGCTCAGGCTACGGGGAACAAGACCGGCGTCCCATCTGGCTCGCCCCGGTAAAACAAGTAATGGTGGCACCCCGCGTGCTCCGTGACGACGGCGGTTCTCAGCCCCCTACGGAAGCAAGGAGACGTCAGCAAGGACCCGACAGCCCCGACAACTATGCTTCTATAGGGCTTAAGCGCTCCTCCGACGACCACGACATCACATGAACAGGGCACTAACACCTCTCCGACAACCACGTCAGCGTGTACATAGGGCTCTGGCTCCTCTCTGCTAGACATGTTAGCACTCCGCTACACCCCCCATTGTACACCTAGGCCCTCTCCTTACGTCTATAAAAGGAAGGTCCAGGGCCCTCGTACGAGAAGGTGGCCGTGCGGGAGGACGGGCTGACGAGTAGGCTCTCTCTCTCTCTCCCTCGCGAACGCTTGTAACCCCCTACTGCAAGCGCATCCGCCCTGGGCGTAGGACAACACGAGTCGCGGTTCCCCTTATTGTTTTCCCCCTTGTGTTCCGTCTCGTGCCGACCCATCTGGGCTAGGACACGCAGCGATAATTTACTCGTCGGTCCAGGGACCCCCTGGGGTCGAAACGCCGACAGTTGGCGCGCAAGGTAGGGGCCTGGTGCGTGTTGACGAATAGCTTCCCGTCAAGCTCCAGATGGGTAGTCTCCATCAACCTCTCCAACCCGGGACGCTGCTCCGTTTCGGGAGTCTCGAGTTCATGTCCCTCGACGGTAGCTACGACGTGGTACTCCTTCCTCTGCCGTGCGACAACGACAATGGCAGCCGCCAGCCCGCCCGCCTGCGGCGGAATCGACGACGTCTTCCCCGCGTGGTGGAAGAACAGCATCCGGGTCTGTCCCATCACCTTCCCCGCCGACAGAGGAGGAGGCGGGGCAACCATGGCCAAGCAGGAGGCAGCACCTCGTCGGTTGTCGAGCGAGTCAACGACGCCGGTGCCCCAACAGGGGACACGTCGGGCGTCGACCTCGTGTCTGAGACGAAGACGGGCATCGTTTCCCCGCAACACGCCAAACCCAAGCGAACGGACGATGCCAGCACGCTCGCGAAGGACCTGCTGGGCGTTAGCCTCGTACCCGAGACAACGGTGCAGTCCGTCGCCGACGCGACTTCGCCACCACCCATCGATCAAGAGGTACCGTCCGTTTTCCATCCTGTGCCTTTTAGATTCAGCTTCGACCCACCAAGCGACTTTGCTTCGGTGGACGCTTTCATAAAGGCATATCCAGACCTTCTGGGGTATCATATGTGGTCAACCTGGGACCGATTGACGACCGTCTCGACCTACGGGCCCCCGGGTTCCGAGGAAGATGACAACCCCGACTCTGGTTGGGATTTCTCTAGGCCCCGTGCTCCCAGTGCCATGCAGGACTTCATGACCGCATGCGATTACTGCCTCTCCGATTGCTCCGATGGTAGCCACAGCCTCGACGACGAGGAGTGTGGCCCAAGTCGCGAATGTTTCCACGTCGATCTAGGGGGTCTCGACAAAGGCAACCACCTTGGTATGCCGGAGGATGGCGATCCCCCTAGGCCTGCGCCTCGCGTTGACATCCTTCGGGAGCTTGCTGTGGTCCCAGTCCCTGCGGGGGGTCAGGACGCACATCTCGAGCAAATCCGTGAGATGCAGGCCAGGCTTGACGAGGAAGCAGGACAACTTGTGCAGCTCCGGCAGAACATCGGGCAGGAGTGGGCGGGCCGAGCACCAGCCGGAGAAGCGCGTCATCCGCCCCAGGATGTCCAGCACCGCATCGCTGATGATACCAGGGCAAGGCTGCCCCTGGCTTCCAGTGGGGTCGGCCAGAACCTAGCAGCAGCAGCAATACTACTTCGAGCGATGCCGGAGCCATCCACCACCGAGGGGCGGCGTATCCAGGGAGAACTCAAGAATCTCCTGGAGGATGCCGCGGTCCAACGGGACGAAAGCTCTGCCTCTCGAAGGTAGGGGTACCCCCGGAGCATCGCGCCGCGACTTCCTGTTTCATGCGGGAAGCCTCGGTCCACACCGGGCGCACGCGGGCCGCAACGCCTGCAGCCCCGGGTCGCCTCGGCCACAAGCACCACCGCCGCGACCGTCGAGCCCACCTCGACGAGAAGGTGCACCGAGGCTACCACCCCAGGCATGGGGGACACTACGACAACGGGGAGGATCGAAGTCCCTCGCCTGAACCACCCGGTCCACAAGCTTTCAGCCGGGCCATATGACGGGCGCCATTTCCAACCCGGTTCCGAACCCTGACAACCATCACCAAGTACTCGGGGGAGACGAGGCCGGAACTGTGGCTCGTGGACTACCGGCTGGCCTGTCAGCTGGGTGGAATGGACGATGACAACCTCATCATCCGCAACCTCCCCCTGTTCCTCTCCGACGCCGCCCGAGCCTGGCTAGAGCATCTGCCTCCTGCGTAGATCTCCAACTGGGATGACCTGGTCAAAGCTTTCGCCGGCAACTTCCAGGGCACATACGTGCACCTTGGGAACTCCTGGGATCTCCGAAGCTACCGCCAGCAGCCGGGAGAATCCCTGCGGGACTACATCCGGTGATTCTCGAAGCAGCGCACCGAGCTGCCCAACATCACCGACTCAGATGTCATCGGCGCGTTCCTCACCAGCACCACTTGCCGTGACCTGGTGAGCAAGCTGGGTCGCAAGACCCCCACCAGGGCGAGCGAGCTGATGGACATCGCCACCAAGTTCGCCTCTGGTCAGGAGGCGGTCGAGGCCATCTTCCGGAAGGACAAGCAGCCTCAAGGGCGCCCGCAGGAAGACGTCCCCGAGGCGTCCACTCAGCGCGGCATGAAGAAGAAGGGCAAGAAGAAGTCGCAAGCGAAACACGACGCCGCCGACGCAGATCTTGTCGCCGCCGCCGAGCACAGGAACCCCCTGAAGCCTCCCGGAGGGGCCAACCTGTTCGACAAGATGCTCAAGGAGTCGTGCCCCTATCATCAGGGCCCCATCAAGCACACCCTTGAGGAGTGCGTCATGCTTCGGCGCTACTTCCACAAGGCCGGGCCACCGGCGGAAGGTGGCAGAGCCCACGACAACGACAAGAAGGAAGGCCACAAGGCAGAGGAGTTCCCCGAGGTCCATGACTGCTTCATGATCTACGGTGGGCAGGTGGCGAACGCCTCGGCTCGGCACCGCAAGCAGGAGCGCCGGGAGGTCTGCTTGGTGAAGGTGGCGGCACCAGTCTACCTAGACTGGTCCAACAAGCCCATCACCTTCGACCAAGGCGACCACCCCGACCACGTGCCGAGCTCGGGGAAGTACCCGCTCGTTGTCGATCCCATCATCATCAACGTCAGGCTTACCAAGGACCTCATGGACGGAGGCAGCAGCCTCAACATCATCTACGCCGAGACCCTCGGGCTCTTGCAGATCGATCTGTCCACGATCCGGGCCGGTGCGGCGCCCTTTCACGGGATCATTCCCGGGAAGCGCGTCCAGCCCCTTGGGCAACTTGATCTGCCCGTCTGCTTCGGGACTCCCTCCAACTTCCGAAAGGAAACCCTCACGTTCGAGGTGGTCGGGTTCCGAGGAACCTACCACGCAGTGCTGGGGAGACCATGCTACGCCATGTTCATGGTCGTCCCCAACTACACCTACCTCAAGCTCAAGATGCCGGGCCCCAACGGGGTCATCACCATCGGCTCCACGTATCGACACGCGTACGAATGCGACGTGGAGTGCGTGGAGTACGCTGAGGCCCTCACCGAGTCCGAGGCCCTCATCGCCGACCTGGAGAGCTTCTCCAAGGAGGTGCCAGATGCGAAACTGGCAACTTCAAGCCAGCAGAGGCGGTTAAGTCAGGCCCTCTCGACCCCAGCAACGACGCCACCAAGCAAGTGTGGATCGCTCCAAGCTCGACCCCAAATAGGAAGCCGTGCTCGTCGACTTTCTCCGCGCGAACGCCGAGGTTTTTGTGTGGAGTCCCTCGGACATGCCTGACATACCGAGGGATGTCACCGAGCACTCGCTGGATATCCGAGCTGGAGCCCGACCCGTGAAGCAGCCTCTGCGCCGATTCGACGAAGAAAAGCACAGAGCCATAGGCGAGGAGGTCCATAAGCTAATGGCTGCAGGGTTCATCAAAGAGGTATTCCACCCCGAATGGCTAGCCAACCCTGTGCTTGTGAAAAAGAAAGGTGGGAAATGGCGGATGTGTGTAGACTACACTGGTCTAAACAAAGCATGTCCGAAGGTTCCCTACCCTCTGCCTTGCATCGATCAAATCGTGGATTCCACTGCTGGGTGCGAAACCCTGTCATTCCTTGATGCCTACTCAGGGTATCACCAAATCAGGATGAAAGAGTCCGACCAGCTCGCGACCTCTTTCATCACACCCTTTGGCATGTACTGCTATATTACTATGCCATTCGGTTTGAGGAATGCAGGCGCGACATACCAAAGGTGCATGAACCACGTGTTCGGTGAGCACATTGGCCGAATGGTCGAGGCTTACGTCGATGACATCGTAGTCAAGACGAGGAAAGCCTCCGACCTCCTCACTGACCTTGAAATGACATTCAAGTGTCTCAAGGCGAAAGGCGTAAAACTCAATCCCGAGAAGTGTGTCTTCGGGGTCCCCCGAGGCATGCTCTTGGGGTTCATCGTCTCCGAGCGGGGCATCGAGGCCAACCCGGAGAAAATCGCGGCCATCACCAACATGGGGCCTATCAAGGACTTGAAAGGAGTACAGAGGGTAATGGGATGCCTTGTGGCTCTGAGCCGCTTCATCTCGCGCCTCGGCGAAAGAGGCTTGCCCCTGTACCGCCTCTTAAGGAAGACCGAGCGCTTCACTTGGACCTCCGAGGCCGAGGAAGCCCTCGGGAACTTGAAGGCACTCCTTACAAGTGCGCCCATCCTGGTGCCCCCCGCTGTCGGAGAAGCCCTCTTGATCTACGTAGCCACAACCACTCAGGTGGTCAGCGCCGCGATCGTAGTCGAGAGACGAGAAGAAGGGCACGCATTGCTCGTCCAGAGGCCGGTCTACTTCATTAGTGAAGTACTATCCAAGACCAAGATCCGCTACCCACAAATTCAGAAGCTACTGTACACGGTAATTCTGACGCGACGAAAGTTGCAACACTACTTCGAGTCTCATCCGGTGACTGTGGTGTCATCCTTCCCCCTGGGGGAGATCATCCAGTGCCGAGAGGCCTCGGGTAGGATTGCAAAGTGGGCGGTGGAGATCATGGGTGAGACAATCTCGTTCGCTCCTCGGAATGCCATCAAGTCCCAAGTCTTGGTGGACTTTGTGGCTGAATGGGTCAACACCCAGCTTCCAGCAGCTCCGATCCAACCGGAACTCTGGACCATGTTTTTCGACGGGTCGCTGATGAAAACAGGAGTGGGCGTGGGCCTGCTCTTCATCTCACCCCTCGGAAAGCACCTCCGCTACGTGTTGCGCCTCCATTTCCCGGCATCCAACAACGTGGCCGAGCATGAGGCTCTGGTTAACGGGTTGCACATCGCCATCGAGCTAGGGGTTCGGCGCCTCGACGCTCGTGGCGACTCGCAGCTTGTCATCGACCAAGTCATGAAGAACTCCACTGCCACGACCCGAAGATGGAAGCCTACTACGACGAGGTTCGGCGCCTGGAAGACAAGTTCTACGGGCTCGAGCTCAACCATGTCGCCCGATGATACAACGAGACTGCGGACGAGCTGGCTAAAATAGCCTCGGGGCGGACAACGGTCCCCCCGGACGTCTTCTCCCGAGACCTACATCAACCCTCCGTCAAGACCGATGACACGCCCGAGCCCGAGAAGCCCTTGGCTCAGCCCAAGGCACCCTCGGCTCAGCCCGAGGCACCCTCGGCCGCCGAGGGTGAGGCACTACGCGTCGAGGAAGAGCGGAATGGGGTCCCGCCTAATCGAAACTGGCACACCCCATACCTGCAATATCTCCACCAAGGAGAGCTACCCCTCGACAGAGCCGAAGCTCGACGATTGGTGTGGCACGCCAAGTCGTTCGTCTTGCTGGGTGATGGAAAGGAGCTCTACCACCGCAGCCCCTCAGGCATCCTCCAGCGATGCATATCCATCGCCGAAGGTCAGGAGTTATTGAAAGAAATACACTCGGGGGCTTGCGGTCACCACGCAGCACCTGGAGCCCTTGTTGGAAATGCCTTCCGACAAGGTTTCTACTGGCCAACCGCGGTGGCCGACGCCACTAGGATTGTACACACCTGCCAAGGGTGTCAATTCTACGCAAGGCAGACACACCTGCCCGCTCAGGCTCTGCAAACAATACCCATCACCTGGCCGTTTGCTGTGTGGGGTCTAGACCTCGTCGGTCCCTTGCAGAAGGCACCCGGGGGCTTCACGCACATGCTGGTCGCCATCGACAAGTTCTCCAAGTGGATTGAGGTCCGACACCTAAACAACATCAGGTCCAAACAGGCGGTGGCATTCTTCACCAACATCATCCATCGCTTTGGAGTCCCAAACTCCATCATCACCGACAACGTCACCCAGTTCACTGGTAGGAAGTTCCTGGACTTCTGCGAGGACCACCACATCCGGGTGGACTGGGCCGCCGTAGCTCACCCCATGACGAATGGGAAGGTAGAGCGTGCCAACGGCATGATTCTACAGGGACTTAAGCCGAGGATCTACAACGACCTCAACAAGTTCAGCAGGCGATGGATGAAGGAACTCCCCTCGATGGTCTGGAGTCTAAGGACGACGCCAAGCCGAGCCACGGGCTTCACGCCGTTTTTTCTAGTCTATAGGGCCGAGGCTATTGTCACACCCGGCTTTAAGGAACAAAGCCAGGTGCATCTCATACATAAACCAAGAAGACAACATATATAATAACAGAGTGTATAGAGATAAATGTCATAAAACATCAGAGTATTTATTACATAGCGGAAGACTTATTACAAAATAAAAGATAAATATAAAACGAACTAAGGATCGTCGGCGCCAATGTCAACTGAGAAACGCCACCTAGATCAGATCATACTCCTCGCCTTGTGGCTCCTCCTGAACCACCTGCTCTTCTCCTGTGGGGGGGTGTGAGACAGCAAGAGTGAGCTCACACATGATCATAGCTCAACAAGTTGTGGAGAACCAGTGGACATAAACTCACAAAGGTGTGAGTTCATGTGATGTGTAAGGCTAATCAATGACAGGGGTTAAAGCTGAGCATTGCTTTTAAGTAGTTGGTCAAAATTTTATTAGCAGTTACTAAGTGTAAGTAAATACCAAACCATAAATAAAGTAATCGAACAAATTAATAATAAACCCATGCAATGCAAATGACAAAATTGAATTTAAGTTCCATAATTTAAACATCAGAGAGTCCTGAGCTGCTCATGACCGCGAGCACGGCTAGTATACCAGTTTTACACTCTACAGAGGTTGTACCCTTTACCCACAAGTCATGTTACCCATCTGCCAAGGGATCGCGACTTCCCATACACCTCTACCGAGGAGGCGAGGCAGGGTAACACTACGAGGCCTTTACAAAGTTCCACTAGCTTCAGAAAACCCGCTACACTTTATAGGAAGTTCCAATGCAGGGTTCTTGTCTGACCGCCATCTCAGCAAAATCAACCAAGGACCTCCCTACACTGACCACTCCCCTACTGCCCTTGCCCCTTTCGGGTAAGGTAGTCTTCCACTAGCTTTCCTAATTAGTCAGCCAAGGGCGTCCCATTAAACCATTATGGTGGCACGTGGTTCTCAAGTTAAGCTCTATGTTCCAATTAACATTAATGAACTTGACATGAACATAAATAGAATAACAAGAATAATTGGAACATAGATATAATAAATGATTATCCCAAAACCATGTAAAGCAATAGCAAACTACCCAAGTGATTCAGGGAAAACAAGGTAATGAGATAAACAATCTAGGGTGACCTATTGGGTCCCATCAAAATTAACCTATGCATGGATAAATGATATTAAAGAACATTATTGGGTAAAAAGTGGTCAAGGGCACAACTTGCCTTCAATGAGCTCATGCTCAGCTACTTCAACTTGCTGCTCACCAGGATCCCCAGCAACGGGCTCTTCTACTCGCCACAGTACAAACAAGCACAGTGCATATAGAGAAATTAACATTACACCAAACATATAAACAAAATACACAGCAATAATATAAACATTAAAATAAAATTCTAGGAACAAGAATCATAATTTTTGGAGTTATAGAATTTAAGTTACGAATTTTCAAAGGTTTTATGTGTTTTAAATAAGATTAAGTGTGAGATTAATTTTCTTACTGTTGTCATGATAAAACAGAGGCTCTAAGTGATAGACAATAAAATTACAAAATTTTAGGAACTGGAATGGATTAATTTGGAGTTAGTATGAATTTTCTATGAATTATTGAAGTTCTAGCAATTATTTTTCTATTAAAAATCCATTTATAAATTAATTTCTCTGGTTTTACACTGCTCTGGACTGGGCCTCAATTACAGGAAAGGTCAGGGGGCTCGGGGTAATAATCCGCAGACTCAGCGCATAGCCAGAGGATGGCGGGTTCATTATAAAATACCTTAGGGTTTCTTTAGCAAAATGTACCCGCGAAGGGGTATCAGTGGTTTCTGGCCGTCGGATCTTACATGTGCGGCCCAGATTAGATTGCATAACACCGCGAACCGGTATGAATCACGAGCGCTCAGATCCATATCCAACGGCTCGGATTTTAAACAGTCGCCAGGTAATCGTGACCGTCTAACCCGAGACCAACAACCCAGATTGGCCCTGGCCGAAGGGGTATCCTATTTCTAATCGTAGCCGTCCACGCGATGATCAACGGGCGCGACCATATCTTCTCCCTTCGACCAACCGAGATGGCGGCGCCGCCGTTTCTCACCCAGCCGAGCTCCGGTGAGGTCGTCAATCAGTGTTCCCCGGGCGCTAAGCATCAAATTAAATCGAGATTTACCATGCGGAAGGCGGGACGAACACGAGGGATGGATTTCTTACCGAGGGAATGGAGTGCAGAAGCTCGGCCACGGCGAAGGCAGATCCGCGGCAGAGCGCAGGTCGACGGCGAGGAATTGTTGTGGCTCTGCTGCCTCTCCCTTCGATTGCGGCCACGGATGGCACCCCCAAGTGCCAACGACCCACCCAGGCTCTACACCGAGGCCAGACGACAACCGGAGCCGAGATTCGTAGGCGGCGGCTCACACACTTCACAGCGGCGGCAGCTTTTGCTCTCGTGCGTACGCGGCAGCGCTAACTTCCGATGGAGGCTAAAGGCGCGGAGCAGGGCACTATATATCTGCGCCAGGCGGCCAGAGGGGAGCAACGGCCAAAGCCGAAGCTGTGGGGAGAATCCCGGTCTCCACGGCGGGGATTTCGGACGGAGTACGATGGCCTCGACCGAGGTGGAGGAGGTATCTGACGTCTGGGGCCCATATGTCATCGTCATAGCATCGTGCACATCATGCATATGTTGGCGCCGACAATGTGGTCCCACCCGTCAGCGGGTCTACCCAGTCCGCGCGGTTCCGATGTGGCTGACAGCCGGGCCCCATGCAACAGAGAGGGGAAGCGCGCGGTGGGGGAGTGGGCCGCACAGAAGGGATCGGAAGCTGGGCCGAAAAGGTGAAAACCGGCCCAGGCAAGCACAGTACCCCTTTTTCTTTTCTTTTTTCATTTTCTTTTCTTGTTTTCTTTTATTCTTAACTATTTTGAATTCAAATTTGAATTTTGAATACGAATTTCAACATTGTGTCAAGTGTACAAATTCAAGCTTCTAGTGGAGGGACAATATATTTTTATTTACTCATTTTTATCCACAAAATTCTTATTTTCTTCTCTTTTCTAAATTCTACAATTCCTTTTGGATTTTAAATTCCACTTTGGACTTTAATATTTTTCTTGTCACATTTATTATTTTATTTTGTCACCATGTGCACACAAAAGAAAATCCCAGCATGATGCAAAATTTTTAATAGCATATATTCTTTTTATTAATTATTTGCTTTTGAATATGGTGTTCACATGGGATGATGCGTAAAGATCAACTCACATAAAGAGAAATTGTTTCTCTATTGGTATTATTTCTAGCAATTTACGAAGTGGGTGTTACAAATCCTACCCCCCTTAAAAATAATCTCGTCCTCGAGATTTAAGAAGATCTAGGGAAAAGGTGGGGAAAATCTATGCGAAGCTCTTCTTCTCTTTCCCAAGTTGCTTCATCTTCACCGTGGTGACTACACTTTGCACATCTTTATCACCTTATTTCTTGTAACACGAGTCAAAGTATCTAAAATCTTGATCGGGTACTCCATGTAAGTCAAATCACCCTGAACACTGAGCTCTTCCATTGGTAACTGTTCCTTAGGGACACGGAGACACTTCTTCAGTTGAGATACGTTGAACACATTATGCACATCTGATAGACTATTAGGTAACTCGAGTTGGTATGCCATCTCCCCAACTCGCCTAAAGATCAAGAATGGTCCAATATAGCGAGGGGACAATTTGCCCTTAACTTTGAATCTCCTCATTCCACGAAGTGGTGACACCTTGAGGTACACATAATCTCCTTCTTCAAATTCCAGTGGTCTTCTTCTATTATCAGCGTAGCTCTTTTGCCTGGTTTGAGCCACTCTCAAATTCTCTCGAATTATACGGACTTGTTCTTCTGCTTCTTGAATCAATTCAGGCCCAAAGAACTGTCTTTCTCCAGTCTGATCCCAATATAGAGGAGTCCTGCACTTCCTCCCATATAAAGCTTCAAAAGGTGACATCTTCAGACTGGCCTGATAACTATTATTATATGAGAACTCAGCATAAGGTAGACTTTTATCCCAACTTCCTCCATGCTGAAGTGCACAAGCTCTCAACATATCTTCCAATACTTGATTAGTCCTTTCAGTCTGTCCATCAGTCTGAGGGTGATAAGCCGTACTAAAATTCAACTTCGTACTCATATTCTCATGAAAGCTTCTCCAAAATCTTGAGGTAAACTGCGAACCTCGATCGGACACGATCTTCTTTGGTACTCCATGTAAACACACAATCCGAGCCATATATAACTCTGCTAGCTGAGAACCTTTATAAGTAGTCTTTACAGGAATAAAGTGAGCCACTTTAGTCAATCTATCCACAATCACCCATATAGCATCATATCCTTTCTGGGTGCGAGGCAATCCTGTGATGAAATCCATACCAATCTCTTCCCACTTCCACTCGGGTATCTTCAGTGGATGCAGTAGTCCAGCTGGCCTCTAGTGTTCAGCCTTAACTCTTTGACATACATCGCACATAGCCACATGTGCAGCCACATCTCTTTTCAATCCATACCACCAATACTTCCGCTTCAAATCCTGATACATCTTAGTACTACCAGGATGAATAGAATAATCTGAGTCGTGGGCCTCTTTCAATATAGTCTCTCGAAGGCCTTCAATATCAGGAACACACATCCTGTTCTTGAACCATACAGTGCCTTGCTCATCTTCCGTAAATTCCGGAACTCGACCTTCAGTAATCAGATCCTTAATCTCTTTTATTTTAGCATCATCAAGTTGACCTTTGCGGATTTCTTGCTCCAAAGTAGGTTCCACATCAATAGTAACTCCTTCAGTATGAGCAACTATCCCCAGGTTAAGTCTCCTGAAATCCTCAACAATCTCATCGGGTAGCTGGGCAACAATAGCTGAATGAACATGCTCCTTGCGACTCAAGGCATCTGCAACCAAATTCGCCTTGCCCGGGTGATAGTGAATCTCCAAATCATAATCCTTAATAAGCTCCAACCAACAGCGTTGCCTAAGGTTGAGATCCTTCTGAGTGAATATATACTTCAGACTCTTATGATCCGTGTACACTTGGCACTTGGTCCCCATGATATAATGTCTCCAAATCTTAAGCGCATGCACAACGGCTGCCAATTCCAAGTCATGTGTGGGGTAGTTTAACTCATGTTTCCGCAACTGACGAGAAGCATAGGCAATCACATGTCCTTCTTGCATGAGCACACATCCTAAGCCTTGGCCACATGCATCACAATAGATATCAAATCCTTTCTGTAGGTCTGGCATAACCAATACTGGTGGCGACATCAATCTTTTCTTCAATTGGTCAAAGCTGTCTTGGCACTTCTCGTCCCACTTAAATTCTCTTCCTTTCTCCAAAAGTGAAGTCATAGGTTTAGCAATCTTAGAAAATCCTTCAATAAATCTCCGATAATATCCTGCGAGTCCTAAGAAACTCCGAATCTCCGTGACTGTAGTGGGTACTCTCCACTCCATTATCTCCTTAACCTTAGCAGGATCCACTGATATTCCTCCATTAGAAATAATATGACCAAGAAATGGCACCTCGCCAATCCAAAACTCGCACTTGCTAAACTTGGCATATAGCTGGTTATCTCGTAGCTTCTGTAGCACCAACCTCAGATGTTCCTCATGATCACTATCACTCTTGGAATAGATAAGAATATCGTCGATGAATACCACGACAAATCTGTCCAAATACTCCATAAACACCTTATTCATCAAGTTCATAAAATAAGCTGGTGCATTGGTTAATCCAAACGACATAACATTAAACTCATATAATCCATATCGAGTCGAGAAAGCCGTCTTGGGAATATCCGATGGTCTAATCCTCATCTGATGGTAACCCGATCGGAGGTCAATCTTTGAGAATACTCTAGCACCTCTCATCTGATCAAATAGATCCGCAATACGGGGCAACGGATACTTGTTCTTCACCGTAACATCATTAAGAGATCTATAATCCACACACATCCGCTGCGATCCATCCTTCTTCTGTACAAACAAGACCGGTGCTCCCCAAGGTGAGGAACTCGGACGAATGTACCCAACATCTTGTAACTCAGTTAACTGCTTCTTAAGTTCCTTCAACTCCTCTACGGACATCCTATATGGCCGTTTAGAAATAGGGGCGGTTCCAGGTAAGAGATCAATAACAAACTCAACTTCTCTATCAGGTGGCATCCCTGGTAACTCCTCTGGAAAGACATCCGGAAAATCTCTAACCACCCGGATGTTGTCACCAACAAACTCCTCAGGTATAAAGAACATTGCACGCATGGATGAGGAGGTTACTGCAATATTAACTTGAAACCTTTCTCCTTTAGTGGTAGTGAGTTCTACGGTACCTCTACCACATGCTATAACGACCTTTGCCTTTCTTAGCCATGACATACCAAGGATCAGATCTATACTGCTTGACTCTAGGATTATAGCAGTAACTCCAAATTCTCTACCCATAATGGTCAATGTCAATCTACGTGTCATTTGATTCGCCTCAACCGGCCCTTTAGGTGTAATTACTATCATTGGTTTCCTCATATTTAGCAGTGGTATTTCATTTGTGTTGGCATATCTAGCAGACATGAATGAATGTGTAGCACCAGAATCAAATAAGATGGTTGCAGGAATTGCATTAACATAAAACATACCAAGTACGAGGTCCCCACCATCCGGAGTAGCATCAACGCTGACTTGATTAACTTTGGCAATAGAATATCCCTTGCCAGATCCTGGAGTTTGCTGCCTGTTCTGAACTGGAGTAGTAGCAATCCTCTGTGGGCAGACATTTGCATAATGACCAGTCTTCCCACACTTGAAACAAGTAGTTCCTGGACTCTGTCCTGAAAACTTCGTCGGGGTGCCAGTAGGGGTAGCTTGAAGAGGAGGTGGAGTCCTCAGTGGTGATTGCTGAACTGGGCGCGGTCCTCCTGGTTGAGTCGGTGTACCCTGCTGTGAATTGCAGCGAGGACGAACACTGCTGCTTCCTTGTCCTTGAGATATTGCCTTTCTCTTCAAATCTCCCAGCTGAACACGCTTGTGTTCAATAGCCAGGGCCTTATCAAGTAGCCTCTGAAATGATGGAAATGTGTGTGCCACTAGAGCATACTGCAGTGGTCCATTAAGTCCTTCAATAAAATGCTCCTGCTTCCTCTCATCTTCAGCAACTTCATCAGGGGCATATCTGGATAACTGAATAAACTTGTCGCGGTACTCGCTGACTGACATACTTCCTTGCTTCAGCGACAGAAATTCCTTCTTCTTAATCTTCATTAATCTAGCTGGTATATGATAATTCTGGAACTGTGTACTGAACTCTGCCCAAGTAATAGTATCAGCAGCATCGCGGGCAGCAGTATATGAATCCCACCAGTCAGCAGCAGGTCCAGTCAGACGTCCAGAAGCATATAAAACCTTCTCCCGATCAGTGCACTGTGCAATATTCAACATCTTCTCAACAGACTTCAGCCAATCATCCGCGTCTAGTGGATCAGGTGAGCTAGCGAATGTAGGTGGCTTATGACTCATGAACTCCCTATGCTTATCTCGGGGTGGAACTAGTGGTGGTGGTGGAGGCAGTGGTACTTGTTGTTGCTGTTGCTGCTGTTGTTGTTGCATTTGTTGTTGCAGCTGCTGTTGTTGTGCCCTCCTTTCCTGGCGTATCTCCTCTCGCTCCTGGCGCAACTCCTGTCGTATATCTTCTCTTTCCTGACGCATCTCCTGGCGTTCTTGCTGCATCTGGGCACACATATCAGCCATAGTGTTCGCCATTTGCTGCATCACCGCCATCTGAGCAGCAACCAGTGGGTCAACTCCGCCTGGTAGAGGATTAGGAGGATTCATCTCTGCAGGTTGTGGCTGGGGTTGTCTGTATATTCTCCGAGTGTGTCGATTAGGAGGCAAATCAATTCCACCACCCCACCTGGTATTGACCATCTGAGTTAGATACATATGGTAAGAAAATAGTAGACAAGGCAGGTATTTACAAATCAGGTTACTTTGGGAAATTTATTAGCTAAGAGGATTAATATTTTACCTACCATAGCTAATTTATTACCTTATGGTGGTACATACTAAGATGTCCATCTATAATAATTCAGTCAATCAAAGAAGCAAATCAGGCATTTAGCATCAGCACAATCAAACAACATTTTTAAAGAAAATAGTTTTAAATTTTGTCTTGGGTTCCCTATCTCTTAAAAAGATCATAGTGGTAGGATTCCAAGGTGTGAAATCCATCTTGTCTTGGAGTAGAAAAGATAAGATTAACCAGAGTAGATTAGCAGAAGTTAAGACAAGATCAAGATGAGGTAAGTATAGAATGAATCAGAGTAAGGTAAGTAGGAAAGGGTTTTGTCCATTTCTATCTAGGTTTTGCCCTACAGTCAACATTTCCACTGATACCACTTCTGTCACACCCGGCTTTAAGGAACAAAGCCAGGTGTATCTCATACATGCGCCAAGAAGACAACATATATAATAACAGAGTGTATAGAGATAAATGTCATAAAACATCAGAGTATTTATTACATAGAGGAAGACTTATTACAAAATAAAAGATAAATATAAAACGAACTAAGGATCGTCGACGCCAATGTCAACTAAGAAACGCCACCTAGATCAGATCATACTCCTCGCCTTGTGGCTCCTCCTGAACCACCTGCTCTTCTCCTGTGGGGGGGGGGGGGGTGGTGTGAGACAACAAGGGTGAGCTCACACATGATCATAGCTCAACAAGTTGTGGGGAACCAGTGGACATAAATTCACAAAGGTGTGAGTTCATGTGATGTGTAAGGCTAATCAATGACAGGGGTTAAAGCTGAGCATTGCTTTTAAGTAGTTGGTCAAAATTTTATTAGCAGTTACTAAGTGTAAGTAAATACCAAACCATAAATAAAGTAATAGAACAAATTAATAATAAACCCGTGCAATGCAAATGACAAAATTGAATTTAAGTTCCATAATTTAAACATCAGAGAGTCCTGAGCTGCTCATGACCGCGAGCATGGCTAGTATACCAGTTTTACACTCTGTAGAGGTTGTACCCTTTACCCACAAGTCATGTTACCCATCTGCCAAGGGATCGCGACTTCCCATACACCTCTACCGAGGAGGCGAGGCAGGGTAACACTACAAGGCCTTTACAAAGTTCCACTAGCTTCAGAAAACCCGCTACAGTTTATAGGAAGTTCCAATGCAGGGTTCTTGTCTGACCGCCATCGCAGCAAAATCAACCAAGGACCTCCCTACACTGACCACTCCCCTATTGCCCTTGCCCCTTTCGGGTAAGGTAGTCTTCCACTAGCTTTCCTAATTAGTCAGCCAAGGGCGTCCCATTAAACCCTTGTGGTGGCACGTGGTTCTCTAGTTAAGCTCTATGTTCCAATTAACATTAATGAACTTGACATGAACATAAATAGAATAACAAGAATAATTGGAACATAGATATAATAAATGATTATCCCAAAACCATGTAAAGCAATAGCAAACTACCCAAGTGATTCAGGGAAAACAAGGTAATGAGATAAACAATCTAGGGTGACCTATTGGGTCCCATCAAAATTAACCTATGCATGGATAAATGATATTAAAGAACATTATTGGGTAAAAAGTGGTCAAGGGCACAACTTGCCTTCAATGAGCTCCTGCTCAGCTACTTCAACTTGCTGCTCACCAAGATCCCCAGCAACGGGCTCTTCTACTCGCCACAGTACAAACAAGCACAGTGCATATAGAGAAATTAACATTACACCAAACATATAAACAAAATACACAGTAATAATATACACATTAAAATAAAATTCTAGGAACAAGAATCATAATTTTTGGAGTTATAGAATTTAAGTTATGAATTTTCAAAGGTTTTATGTGTTTTAAATAAGATTAAGTGTGAGATTAATTTTCTTACTGTTGTCATGATAAAACAGAGGCTCTAAGTGATAGACAATAAAATTACAAAATTTTAAGAACTGGAATGGATTAATTTGGAGTTAGTATGAATTTTCTATGAATTATTGAAGTTCTAGCAATTATTTTTCTATTAAAAATCCATTTATAAATTAATTTCTCTGGTTTTACACTGCTCTGGACTGGGCCTCAATTATAGGAAAGGTCAGGGGGCTCGGGGTAATAATCCGCAGACTCAGCGCATAGCCAGAGGATGGCGGGTTCATTATAAAATACCTTAGGGTTTCTTTAGCAAAATGTACCCGCGAAGGGGTATCAGTGGTTTCTGGCCGTCGGATCTTACATGTGCGGCCCAGATTAGATTGCATAACACCGCGAACCGGTATGAATCACGAGCACTCAGATCCATATCCAACGGCTCGGATTTTAAACAGGCGCCAGGTAATCGTGACCGTCTAACCCGAGACCAACTGCCCAGATTGGCCCCGGCCGAAGGGGTATCCTATTTCTAATCGTAGCCGTCCACGTGATGATCAACGGGCGCGACCATATCTTCTCCCTTCGACCAACCGAGACGGCGGCGCCACCGTTTCTCACCCAGCCGAGCTCCGGTGAGGTCGTCAATCAGTGTTCCCCGGGCGCTAAGCATCAAATTAAATCGAGATTTACCATGCGGAAGGCGGGACGAACACGAGGGATGGATTTCTTACCGAGGGAATGGAGTGCAGAAGCTCGGCCACTGCGAAGGCGGATCCGCGGCAGAGCGCAGGTCGACGGCGAGGAATTGCTGTGGCTCCGCGGCCTCTCCCTTCGATTGTGGCCACGGATGGCACCCCCAAGTGCCAACGACCCACCCAGGCTCTACACCGAGGCCAGACGACAACCGGAGCCGAGATTCGTAGGCGGCGGCTCACACACTTCACAGCGGCGGCAACTTTTGCTCTCGTGCGTACACGGCAGCGCTAACTTCCGATGGAGGCTAAAGGCGCGGAGCAGGGCACTATATATCTGCGCCAGGCGGCCAGAGGGGAGCAACGGCCAAAGCCGAAGCTGTGGGGAGAATCCCGGTCTCCACGGCGGGGATTTCGGACGGAGTACGACGGCCTCGACCGAGGTGGAGGAGGTATCTGACGTCTAGGGCCCATATGTAATCGTCATAGCACCGTGCACATCATGCGTATGTTGGCGCCGACAACGTGGTCCCACCCGTCAGCGGGTCTGCCCAGTCCGCGCGGTTCCGACGTGGCTGACAGCCGAGCCCCATGCGGCAGAGAGGGGAAGCACGCGGTGGGGGAGTGGGCCGCGCAGAAGGGATCGGAAGCTGGGCCGAAAAGGTGAAAACCGGCCCAGGCAAGCACAGTACCCCTTTTTCTTTTCTTTTTTCATTTTCTTTTCTTGTTTTCTTTTATTCTTAACTATTTTGAATTCAAATTTGAATTTTGAATACGAATTTCAACATTGTGTCAAGTGTACAAATTCAAGCTTCTAGTGGAGGAACAATATATTTTTATTTACTCATTTTTATCCACAAAATTCTTATTTTCTTCTCTTTTCTAAATTCTACAATTCCTTTTGGATTTTAAATTCCACTTTGGACTTTAATATTTTTCTTGTCACATTTATTATTTTATTTTGTCACCATGTGCACACAAAAGAAAATCCCAGCATGATGCAAAATTTTTAATGGCATATATTCTTTTTATTAATTATTTGCTTTTGAATATGGTGTTCACATGGGATGATGCGTAAAGATCAACTCACATAAAGAGAAATTGTTTCTCTATTGGTATTATTTCTAGCAATTTACGAAGTGGGTGTTACAAATCCTACCCCCCTTAAAAATAATCTCGTCCTCGAGATTTAAGAAGATCGAGGGAAAAGGTGGGGAAAATCTATGCGAAGCTCTTCTTCTCTTTCCCAAGTTGCTTCATCTTCACCGTGGTGACTCCATTGCACTTTGCACATCTTTATCACCTTATTTCTTGTAACACGAGTCAAAGTATCTAAAATCTTGATCGGGTACTCCGTGTAAGTCAAATCACCCTGAACACTGAGCTCTTCCATTGGTAACTGTTCCTCAGGGACACGGAGACACTTCTTCAGTTGAGATACGTGGAACACATTATGCACATCCGATAGACTATCAGGTAACTCGAGTTGGTATGCCATCTCCCCAACTTGCCTAAAGATCAAGAATGGTCCAATATAGCGAGGGGACAATTTGCCCTTAACTTTGAATCTCCTCATTCCACGAAGTGGTGACACCTTGAGGTACACATAATCTCCTTCTTCAAATTCCAGTGGTCTTCTTCTATTATCAGCGTAGCTCTTTTGCCTGGTTTGAGCTACTCTCAAATTCTCTCGAATTATACGGACTTGTTCTTCTGCTTCTTGAATCAATTCAGGCCCAAAGAACTGTCTTTCTCCAGTCTGATCCCAATATAGAGGAGTCCTGCACTTCCTCCCATATAAAGCTTCAAAAGGTGACATCTTCAGACTGGCCTGATAACTATTATTATATGAGAACTCAGCATAAGGTAGACTTTTATCCCAACTTCCTCCATGCTGAAGTGCACAAGCTCTCAACATATCTTCCAATACTTGATTAGTCCTTTCAGTCTGTCCATCAGTCTGAGGGTGATAAGCCGTACTAAAATTCAACTTCGTACTCATATTCTCATGAAAGCTTCTCCAAAATCTTGAGGTAAACTGCGAACCTCGATCGGACACGATCTTCTTTGGTACTCCATGTAAACACACAATCCGAGCCATATATAACTCTGCTAGCTGAGAACCTTTATAAGTAGTCTTTACAGGAATAAAGTGAGCCACTTTAGTCAATCTATCCACAATCACCCATATAGCATCATATCCTTTCTGGGTGCGAGGCAATCCTGTGATGAAATCCATACCAATCTCTTCCCACTTCCACTCGGGTATCTTCAGTGGATGCAGTAGTCCAGCTGGCCTCTGGTGTTCAGCCTTAACTCTTTGACATACATCGCACATAGCCACATGTGCAGCCACATCTCTTTTCAATCCATACCACCAATACTTCCGCTTCAAATCCTGATACATCTTAGTACTACCAGGATGAATAGAATAATCTGAGTCGTGGGCCTCTTTCAATATAGTCTCTCGAAGGCCTTCAATATCAGGAACACACATCCTGTTCTTGAACCATACAGTGCCTTGCTCATCCTCCGTAAATTCCGGAACTCGACCTTCAGTAATCAGATCCTTAATCTCTTTTATTTTAGCATCATCAAGTTGACCTTTGCGGATTTCTTGCTCCAAAGTAGGTTCCACATCAATAGTAACTCCTTCAGTATGAGCAACTATCCCCAGGTTAAGTCTCCTGAAATCCTCAACAATCTCATCGGGTAGCTGGGCAACAATAGCTGAATGAACATGCTCCTTGCGACTCAAGGCATCTGCAACCAAATTCGCCTTGCCCGGGTGATAGTGAATCTCCAAATCATAATCCTTAATAAGCTCCAACCAACGGCGTTGCCTAAGGTTGAGATCCTTCTGAGTGAATATATACTTCAGACTCTTATGATCCGTGTACACTTGGCACTTGGTCCCCATGATATAATGTCTCCAAATCTTAAGCGCATGCACAACGGCTGCCAACTCCAAGTCATGTGTGGGGTAGTTTAACTCATGTTTCCGCAACTGACGAGAAGCATAGGCAATCACTTGTCCTTCTTGCATGAGCACACATCCTAAGCCTTGGCCACATGCATCACAATAGATATCAAATCCTTTCTGTAGGTCTGGCATAACCAATACTGGTGGCGACATCAATCTTTTCTTCAATTGGTCAAAGCTGTCTTGGCACTTCTCGTCCCACTTAAATTCTCTTCCTTTCTCCAAAAGTGAAGTCATAGGTTTAGCAATCTTAGAAAATCCTTCAATAAATCTCCGATAATATCCTGCGAGTCCTAAGAAACTCCGAATCTCCATGACTGTAGTGGGTACTCTCCACTCCATTATCTCCTTAACCTTAGCAGGATCCACTGATATTCCTCCATTAGAAATAATATGACCAAGAAATGGCACCTCGCCAATCCAAAACTCGCACTTGCTGAACTTGGCATATAGCTGGTTATCTCATAGCTTCTGTAGCACCAACCTCAGATGTTACTCATGATCACTATCACTCTTGGAATAGATAAGAATATCGTCGATGAATACCACGACGAATCTGTCCAAATACTCCATAAACACCTTATTCATCAAGTTCATAAAATAAGCTGGTGCATTGGTTAATCCAAACGACATAACAGTAAACTCATATAATCCATATCGAGTTGAGAAAGCCGTCTTGGGAATATCCGATGGTCTAATCCTCATCTGATGGTAACCCGATCGGAGGTCAATCTTCGAGAATACTCTAGCACCTCTCATCTGATCAAATAGATCCTCAATACGGGGCAACGGATACTTGTTCTTCACCGTAACATCATTAAGAGATCTATAATCCACACACATCCGCTGCGATCCATCCTTCTTCTATACAAACAAGACCGGTGCTCCCCAAGGTGAGGAACTCGGACGAATGTACCCAGCATCTTGTAACTCAGTTAACTGCTTCTTAAGTTCCTTCAACTCCTCTACGGACATCCTATATGGCTGTTTAGAAATAGGGGCGGTTCTAGGTAAGAGATCAATAACAAACTCAACTTCTCTATCAGGTGGCATCCCTGGTAACTCCTCTGGAAAGACATCCGGAAAATCTCTAACCACCCGGATGTTGTCACCAACAAACTCCTCAGGTATAAAGAACATTGCACGCAAGGATGAGGAGGTTACTGCAATATTAACTTGAAACCTTTCTCTTTTAGTGGTAGTGAGTTCTATGGTACCTCTACCACATGCTATAATGACCTTTGCCTTTCTTAGCCATGACATACCAAGGATCAGATCTATACTGCTTGACTCTAGGATTATAGCAGTAACTCCAAATTCTCTACCCATAATGGTCAATGTCAATCTACGTGTCATTTGATTCGCCTCAACAGGCCCTTTAGGTGTAATTACTATCATTGGTTTCCTCATATTTAGCAGTGGTATTTCATTTGTGTTGGCATATCTAGCAGACATGAATGAATGTGTAGCACCAGAATCAAATAAGATGGTTGCAGGAATTGCATTAACATAAAACATACCAAGTACGAGGTCCCCACCATCCGGAGTAGCATCAACACTGACTTGATTAACTTTGGCAATAGAATATCCCTTGCCAGATCCTGGAGTTTGCTGCCTGTTCTGAACTGGAGTAGTAGCAATCCTCTGTGGGTAGACATTTGCATAATGACCAGTCTTCCCACACTTGAAACAAGTAGTGCCTGGACTCTGTCCTGAAAACTTCGTCGGGGTGCCAGTAGGGGTAGCCTGTCGAGGAGGTGGAGTCCTCAGTGGTGATTGCTGAACTGGGCGCGGTCCTCCTGGTCGAGTCGGTGTACCCTGCTGTGAATTGCAGCGAGGACGAACACTGCTGCTTCCTTGTCCTTGAGATATTGCCTTTCTCTTCAAATCTCCCAGCTGAACACGCTTGTGTTCAATAGCCAGGGCCTTATCAGGTAGCCTCTGAAATGATGGAAATGTGTGTGCCACTAGAGCATACTGCAGTGGTCCATTAAGTCCTTCAATAAAATGCTCCTGCTTCCTCTCATCTTCAGCAACTTCATCAGGGGCATATCTGGATAACTGAATAAACTTGTCGCGGTACTCGCTGACTGACATACTTCCTTGCTTCAGCGACAGAAATTCCTTCTTCTTAATCTTCATTAATCTAGTTGGTATATGATAATTCTGGAACTGTGTACTGAACTCTGTCCAAGTAATAGTATCAGCAGCATCGTGGGCAGCAGTATATGAATCCCACCAGTCAGCAGCAGGTCCAGTCAGACGTCCAGAAGCATATAAAACCTTCTCTCGATCAGTGCACTGTACAATATTCAACATCTTCTCAACAGACTTCAGCCAATCATCCGCGTCCAGTGGATCAGGTGAGCTAGCGAATGTAGGTGGCTTATGACTCATGAACTCCCTATGCTTATCTCGGGGTGGAACTAGTGGTGGTGGTGGAGGCAGTGGTACTTGTTGTTGCTGTTGCTGCTGTTGTTGTTGCATTTGTTGTTGCAGCTGCTATTGTTGTGCCCTCCTTTCCTGGCGTATCTCCTCTCGCTCCTGGCGCAACTCCTGTCGTATATCTTCTCTTTCCTGACGCATCTCCTGGCGTTCTTGTTGCATCTGGGCACGCATATCAGCCATAGTGTCCGCCATTTGCTGCATCACCGCCATCTGAGCAGCAACCAGTGGGTCAACTCCGCATGGTGGAGGATTAGGAGGATTCATCTCTGCAGGTTGTGGCTGGGGTTGTCTGTATATTCTCCGAGTGTGTCGATTAGGAGGAAAATCAATTCCACCACCCCGCCTGGTATTGACCATCTGAGTTAGATACATATGGTAAGAAAATAGTAGACAAGGCAGGTATTTACAAATCAGGTTACTTTGGGAAATTTATTAAACTAAGAGGATTAATATTTTACCTACCATAGCTAATTTATTACCTTATGGTGGTACATACTAAGATGTCCATCTATAATAATTCAGTCAATCAAAGAAGCAAATCAGGCATTTAGCATCAGCACAATCAAACAACATTTTTAAAGAAAATAGTTTTAAATTTTGTCTTGGGTTCCCTATCTCTTAAAAAGATCATAGTGGTAGGATTCCAAGGTGTGAAATCCATCTTGTCTTGGAGTAGAAAAGATAAGATTAACCAGAGTAGATTAGCAGAAGTTAAGACAAGATCAAGATGAGGTAAGTATAGAATGAATCAGAGTAAGGTAAGTAGGAAAGGGTTTTGTCCATTTCTATCTAGGTTTCGCCCTACAGTCAACATTTCCTCTGATACCACTTCTGTCACACCCGGCTTTAAGGAACAAAGCCAGGTGTATCTCATACATGCGCCAAGAAGACAACATATATAATAACAGAGTGTATAGAGATAAATGTCATAAAACATCAGAGTATTTATTACATAGCGGAAGACTTATTACAAAATAAAAGATAAATATAAAACGAACTAAGGATCGTCGGCGCCAATGTCAACTGAGAAACGCCACCTAGATCAGATCATACTCCTCGCCTTGTGGCTCCTCCTGAACCACCTGCTCTTCTCCTGTGGGGGGGGGGTGTGAGACAGCAAGGGTGAGCTCACACATGATCATAGCTCAACAAGTTGTGGGGAACCAGTGGACATAAACTCACAAAGGTGTGAGTTCATGTGATGTGTAAGGCTAATCAATGACAGGGGTTAAAGCTGAGCATTGCTTTTAAGTAGTTGGTCAAAATTTTATTAGCAGTTACTAAGTGTAAGTAAATACCAAACCATAAATAAAGTAATAGAACAAATTAATAATAAACCCATGCAATGCAAATGACAAAATTGAATTTAAGTTCCATAATTTAAACATCAGAGAGTCCTGAGCTGCTCATGACCGCGAGCACGGCTAGTATACCAGTTTTACACTCTGTAGAGGTTGTACCCTTTACCCACAAGTCATGTTACCCATCTGCCAAGGGATCGCGACTTCCCTTACACCTCTACCGAGGAGGCGAGGCAGGGTAACACTACGAGGCCTTTACAAAGTTCCACTAGCTTCAGAAAACCCGCTACAGTTTATAGGAAGTTCCAATGCAGGGTTCTTGTCTGACCGCCATCGCAGCAAAATCAACCAAGGACCTCCCTACACTGACCACTCCCCTACTGCCCTTGCCCCTTTCGGGTAAGGTAGTCTTCCACTAGCTTTCCTAATTAGTCAGCCAAGGGCGTCCCATTAAACCCTTGTGGTGGCACGTGGTTCTCAAGTTAAGCTCTATGTTCCAATTAACATTAATGAACTTGACATGAACATAGATAGAATAACAAGAATAATTGGAACATAGATATAATAAATGATTATCCCAAAACCATGTAAAGCAATAGCAAACTACCCAAGTGATTCAGGAAAAACAAGGTAATGAGATAAACAATCTAGGGTGACCTATTGGGTCCCATCAAAATTAACCTATGCATGGATAAATGATATTAAAGAACATTATTGGGTAAAAAGTGGTCAAGGGCACAACTTGCCTTCAATGAGCTCCTGCTCAGCTACTTCAACTTGCTGCTCACTAGGATCCCCAGCAACGGGCTCTTCTACTCGCCACAGTACAAACAAGCACAGTGCATATAGAGAAATTAACATTACACCAAACATATAAACAAAATACACAGTAATAATATACACATTAAAATAAAATTCTAGGAACAAGAATCATAATTTTTGGAGTTATAGAATTTAAGTTATGAATTTTCAAAGGTTTTATGTGTTTTAAATAAGATTAAGTGTGAGATTAATTTTCTTACTGTTGTCATGATAAAACAGAGGCTCTAAGTGATAGACAATAAAATTACAAAATTTTAGGAACTGGAATGGATTAATTTGGAGTTAGTATGAATTTTCTATGAATTATTGAAGTTCTATCAATTATTTTTCTATTAAAAATCCATTTATAAATTAATTTCTCTGGTTTTACACTGCTCTGGACTGGGCCTCAATTACAGGAAAGGTCAGGGGGCTCGGGGGAATAATCCGCAGACTCAGCGCATAGCCAGAGGATGGCGGGTTCATTATAAAATACCTTAGGGTTTCTTTAGCAAAATGTACCCGCGAAGGGGTATCAGTGGTTTCTGGCCGTCAGATCTTACATGTGCGGCCCAGATTAGATTGCATAAAACCGCGAACCGGTATGAATCACGAGCGCTCAGATCCATATCCAACAGCTCGGATTTTAAACACTCGCCAGGTAATCGTGACCGTCTAACCCGAGACCAACGGCCCAGATTGGCCCCGGCCGAAGGGGTATCCTATTTCTAATCGTAGCCGTCCACGCGATGATCAACGGGCGTGACCATATCTTCTCCCTTCGACCAACCGAGACGGCGGCGCCACCGTTTCTCACCCAGCCGAGCTCCGGTGAGGTCATCAATCATTGTTCCCCGGGCGCTAAGCATCAAATTAAATCGAGATTTACCATGCGGAAGGCAGGACGAACACGAGGGATGGATTTCTTACCGAGGGAATGGAGTGCAGAAGCTCGGTCACGGCGAAGGCGGATCCGCGGCAGAGCGCAGGTCGACGGCGAGGAATTGCTGTGGCTCCGCGGCCTCTCCCTTCGATTGCGGCCACGGATGACACCCCCAAGTGCCAACGACCCACCCAGGCTCTACACCGAGGCCAGACGACAACCGGAGCCGAGATTCATAGGCGGCGGCTCACACACTTCACAGCGGCGGCAGCTTTTGCTCTCGTGCGTACGCGGCAGCGCTAACTTCTGATGGAGGCTAAAGGTGCGGAGCAGGGCACTATATATCTGCGCCAGGCGGCCAGAGGGGAGCAACGGCCAAAGCCGAAGCTGTGGGGAGAATCCCGGTCTCCACGGCGGGTATTTCTGACGGAGTACGACGGCCTCGACCGAGGTGGAGGAGGTATCTAACGTCTGGGGCCCATATGTCATCGTCATAGCACCGTGCACATCATGCGTATGTTGGCGCCGACAACGTGGTCCCACCCGTCAGCGGGTCTACCCAGTCCGCGTGGTTCCGACGTGGCTGACAGCCGGGCCCCATGCGGCAGAGAGGGGAAGCGCGCGGTGGGGGAGTGGGCCGCGCAGAAGGGATCGGAAGCTGGGCCGAAAAGGTGAAAACCGGCCCAGGCAAGCACAGTACCCCTTTTTCTTTTCTTTTTTCATTTTCTTTTCTTGTTTTCTTTTATTCTTAACTATTTTGAATTCAAATTTGAATTTTGAATACGAATTTCAACATTGTGTCAAGTGTACAAATTCAAGCTTCTAGTGGAGGAACAATATATTTTTATTTACTCATTTTTATCCACAAAATTCATATTTTCTTCTCTTTTCTAAATTCTACAATTCCTTTTGGATTTTAAATTCCACTTTGGACTTTAATATTTTTCTTGTCACATTTATTATTTTATTTTGTTACCATGTGCACACAAAAGAAAATCCCAGCATGATGCAAAATTTTTAATGGCATATATTCTTTTTATTAATTATTTGCTTTTGAATATGGTGTTCACATGGGATGATGCATAAAGATCTACTCACATAAAGAGAAATTGTTTCTCTATTGGTATTATTTCTAGCAATTTACGAAGTGGGTGTTACAGCTATCTTGCCCACAGACTTAGAATACGGCTCCCCGAGGACGAGGGCGTACAACGAACAAAGCAACCGAACAAGCCGAGAAGACTCACTGGACCAGCTGGAAGAGGCTCGGGACATGGCTTTACTACACTCGGCGCGGTATCAGTAGTCCCTGCGACGCTACCACACCCGAGGGGTTCGGTCCCGAGACCTCCAGGTGGGCGACTTGGTGCTTCGGCTACGACAAGACGCCAGAGGGCGCCACAAGCTCACTCCTCCCTGGGAAGGGCCATTCATCATCGCCAAGATTTTGAAGCCCGGAACATACAAGCTGGCCAACAGTCAAGGCGAGGTCTACAGCAACGCTTAGAACATCCGACAGCTACGTCGCTTCTACCCTTAAGATGTTTTCAAGTCGTTCATATACCTCGTTTACATACACAAGTAAAGTCTAACCATCAAGGAAGGGTCAGCCTTGCTTCGGCAAAGCCTGACCTTCCCTTGGGGGCTAGAAGGGGGGAACCCCCTCTGCGTCAAAATTTTCCTCGAAAAAAGTCTTTCGACCAGAACATCTTTCGCGCTTTTTGACTACGTCGATAGTGGGATCCTGAAAACGATGGAGTACACGTAAGCGGCGAAGGTCGACCGAGCTGAGGGACTCCTACGCCTCCGGGATACGGATACCTCACTCATCACCTTCCGCGATAAGTAACTCTCGCTCGGATAAACGATTCTGCTACCGACAAGCAAGTCCTGGTACTCGAAATAAGAGGAAAAGAAACACAGCTTTATAACACAACAATGACATGTTTGGGCCTCGGCGGTCGCAAAAAAGCATGCGCATGCTACAGACAAACTGTTCCTGCAGGTTCTGGCATCGGCAGGGGGAGCAGCAGCACCCTCGGTATCGTCTCAACCTTCGGCGGAATCTGACCCGGCCTCGGACGGCAACATGGGCGAAGGATCTCCACCTTGAAGGAAGATGTCAGCACTGCGCCTGGGCCATCGTCGCCAAGGTCTCCTCCAGGAACCCGGCCCAAGCAGACGGCTTGACCGGCCGCTCCGTAGCCTCAGCCAGCTGTCCCCCGACGACATCAGCCAGGCGCATGGCCCTAGCAGCCCAACTCCGGGGTTGGTCCCACTAGTGGACGACCCGGCCCGGCGCCGGCCACCGCTACCATGCCTCCTCGGCCTGGGAAGTCACCTGCTCCTGGGCCGACGAAGCCCCTTTTCGAGCAAACTCCGCCTCTATCCATGCTAACACCGCTGCCTCCGGCTCCGGCTCATCGCAGAGCAGCCGAGGGTTCCTTAACTAAGCAAGAGAAGCCTTGAGTGGCAAGGCTGACCGAGCCGAGGGACTCCTACGCCTCCGGGATACGGATACCTCACTCGTCACCTTCCGCGCAGGGCAACTCACACTTGGTTAAGCGGTTCAGCTAGCTGACAGGCAAGTCCTGGTGTTTGAAATGAGGAAGCAACACGGCCTTACGCCCAAATATACAAATGTTCAGGCCCCGACAGCCGCAATGAACATACACCGGCACTCAAGGTGCCATTACAAACGGAACTCCGGTTCCACCCCTGCAGGTATGAACAACCCCCACATTGGAGGGCCTGCGGGACGACAAGTTCCAGGTGGCTCGCCGCCGCCCACTCCGTCAGCGGCGACAACGACCTCCGCTCCGGGCGGCCAAACAGCAGTAGCGATGACCTCAGGGCAGACGCTGCTGCGACAAGGCCCTCGCCCACGTCCCCACTCGAGGGGCGAGGACAAGCTATCAAAGCCAAAGAGCCAGAGGCCCGGAGTGCAGATGGCGCCGACGATCTCATCGGCAACGAGGACTTCTCCAGCTACCACCACCTCAGCCCCGACGGCGGTGTCCATCTGCCCGCCAACACCGCACCAGCGAGCGCCGGCCGCCCCAAAGCGCACCGGCAGGTCCTCACTCCCGTCCTCGCCACGAAAACGAGAGTGGGACCGTCCTAGAACACGAGTACCGCCCTCACGGCGTACGACGTGTTGTGAGACCCCCTGGTGCGGCTGGCCGCCGTCGCCCGGACAGAGGACGGAATGCTGCACCCTGGCTGGGCAGCAGCAGTTCGCCTTCCTCGGCATGGCTGGAGGACGCCTCCTCTGTAGAGCTGGAGGATGGTTTCCACCACCAGATGCCGGAGGAAGAAGCGGGACGCCAGCCCACGCGAAGGCAGGCCTAGGCTCGCCTTGCCCTCCGCCCCAGCAAGGATGATGAAGATCCTTGAAGCTGAGGGCGGGGCAGAGGCTGCAACCCGGCTTGATTCTCCCCACCATCGAACTGGTGGTCACCGTCTTGGGTGACCATTGGTGAGGGGATGCAGCCGGGCTGCCTGATGAAAATCCTTGAAGCCGAGCGATGGCTGAAAGGTGCCAACTTCCACGAAGTTGCGCTCCTCCAACGATAGCAAGACAAAAGCAACGCGGGCGCTCCCCATCTGGGGGCTCGGAAGGCGGAAGGGCGCGACGCATGAGGAGAGTGCGAAGGCGTGGCTGCCTCCCAGGAGGTCGATCCCTTTTTCAAGGCGACTCACCCCACCCGCATCCTCAGGCGTCGTGGGCTAAGTCTTCACCAACGCGCTCAAAGGTCCTCCCCCTACGACACGGGGCTGGGTCCCACACGACATGCAAGCTGGCCCTGGACAGAAGAAGCCAAACCGCCGTGCATGGAGCGTGTAACCGCCCAGCGGTTACAAGAACTCCTCCGTCTTCACCTAAACCAGCGGGTGAGAAGGCGGACCGCCATGCAGACGGCATGCAACCGCACCACGGGGATGCACCCTTTCGACTCTGACGCGTCCAGCATGGAGTCCCAGGCCCACACATCATGTAACCAGCGCGCCGGTTACTACGTGCGAAAAACTACACCACCACTTGCGCTAGTGCCGCGCCTCCTCGACTGCGGAACCGGTGCCGCGACTGAAGGCAACCCTGCGCATAGCCCAACAGTGCCAACCAGGCGCATCGGTCACGGGTCAGTCAGCCACGGGAGAAGGCGCGACGATCGATATGGCCAAAAGTGGGCCGGCAGTAATGGCGGCGGCAGGCGGGCAAAAGCAGCAGTCAAATCGTCTGCAGGCTCACGTCCCCTCCTGGAGCAGCAGGAGAGCCCTCTCCCACGGCGTGAAGACGACGCGCCCGTGTTCCGTTCCTCGAACGGCTCGCGCATGCACAACGGCTGCCCCGCGAACCACTCGTCCCGTCGCATTAACTCCGCGATAGGGCAGGCGACACCTTTGGCAGGCGAAGTGGGCGACGCTCCACATCCTCCATAATGACCGCGTCAAAAAAGGTGCGCCACATCATTCAATTTCGTATCCTTTTCCTCTTCCCCTTTCTCTCTCTTGCTACAGGGACCGGGAAAGGGGATACTCCGAAAGGGACCCTTCTCTGTGAAGGAAGCGGGCCCCGAGCCCTCCTACTGATCAGAGATTCGAAGACTGGCCCCTCGGAAGGGTTCGACAGCCGCCTCAGAGCACTCGGGATTCGCGCCCACTACTGGTCAGGGGTTTGAAGGCTGGCCCCTCGGAAGGGTTCGACAGCCGCCTCAGGCCATTCGGGCTCCGAGCCCTCCTACTGATCAGAGGTTCGAAGGCTGGCCCCTCGGAAGGGTTCGACAGTCGTCTCATGCCACTCGGGCTCCGCGCCCACTATTGATCAGGGGTTCGAAGGCTGGCCCCCGAAGGGTTCGACAGCCACCTCAGAACACGCAGAGCGAGGGATGGCTCTAGGTACGTCCGATACATGGCCGAGGCTCGGGCTACGCTCTCGAGGTACCCTAGGACATTTCTGAGACCAGCAGGAGCGATTCTGTAACAGAATCCCATCAGAGGGAGGCATCGAGCCCTCGGACCCTATCAAACGGGACCGGGTCCGGCAAATCACCTGCAGGTACTTTTGGAGCGCGCCTCTGGGCCACTAGCCGACCCTTATCGAACGGGGCACGAGCGTCCACTCGGATCACCTGTTAGCAACTCAATGGAGACACCATGTTCGGTGCCCTCCGAGGGCAACATGGCGCTTTCTCCCCCTCCTCCTTGCAGAAAGGCGACGAAGGGGCATATGAAAAAAGCCGAGTCAGTCCTTGACCGTCCTCTTGCCCTGTGCGTTGGCTCGGGGGCTGCTCTCGCAAACCCAGCTCCAGCCAAAACCGTTGACAGCGTCAACATACCAGCCCAAGAACTCGGAACCTGACTATGCACCCGGGCAACGACCAGTTTGCATGAGGGAACAACCAGACCGGCCGAGGCATCACAAAAAGCATTAAGACCTCGAAGGAGTCAAACCACTCCTCCGAGGCCTCGGGGGCTACACCCGGCGGGTGCGCTCGCGCGCATCCACCAGAACAAAATGCAACTGAGAAAGGCCGGTCCCCTTGCAAAAAAGTGCGACGAAGCCTCCAAGCGAGTGCCAACACTCCCTTCGAGGCTCGGGGGCTACTGTCGGGGACCATAATTAGGGGTACCCCCATGACTCCTAAAACTCGGCTGGTAAACACCATCAGCACAAAGCTGCAAAGGCCTGATGGGCGCAATACAGGTCAAAGCTCCGTTCGCTCAAGGAACGCAATCTCGCCTCGCCCGAGCCCAGCCTCGGGCAGGAACAGTAGACCCAGGCAGATTCATGCCTCGCCCGAGGGCCTCCTCAAGCAACGGGCGCACCTTCGACTCGCCCGAGGCCCAGTTCGGGCAGGCTTCGCGAAGAAGCAACCTTGGCCAGATCGCCTCGCCAGCCGACCGGATCGCTGGAGCATTCAATGCAAGGATTGCCTGACACCTTATCCTAACGCGCGCTCCTCAGTCGACAAGGCCGAAGTGACCGCAGTCACTTCGCCCCTCCACTGGCTGACCTGACAGGAAAACAGCGCTGCCTGCACTGCTCCGACTGATGTACCACCCACTAGGGTGAGGCTGACAGCCGCCAAAGTCCGGCCTCAAGTGCCATAGGAATCTCCGCCTCGCCCGACCCCAGGGCTCGGACTCAACCTCGACCTCGGACGACGGTCTCCGCCTCGCCTGACCCTAGGGCTCAGACTCAACCTCGACCTTGGACAACGGTCTCTGCCACGCCCAACCCCAGGGCTCAGACTCAACCTCGACGTCGGACGACGGTCTCCGCCTCGCCCGACCCCAGGGCTCGGACTCAACCTCGACCTCGGACGACGGTCTCCGCCTTGCCCGACCCCAGGGCTCAGACTCAGCCTCGACCTCGGAGGAGTCACCACCTCGCCCGACCTTGGGCTCGGACCGACCACGCTACAGGGGGCCCATCATTACCCTACCCCTAGCTAGCTTAGGCTATGGGGAACAAGACCGACGTCCCATCTGGCTCGCCCCGGTAAAACAATTAATGGTGGCACCCCGCGTGCTCCATGACGACGGTGGTTCTCAGCCCCCTACGGAAGCAAGGAGACGTCAGCAAGGACCCGACAGGCCCGACAGCTGTGCTTCTACAGGGCTTAAGCGCTCCTCCGACGGCCACGACATCACATGAACAGGGCACCAACACCTCTCCGACAGCCACGTTGGCATGTACATAGGGCTCTGGCTCCTCTCTGCTAGACACATTAGCACTCCGCTACACCCCCATTGTACACGTGGGCCCTCTGCTTACGTCTATAAAAGGAAGGTCCAGGGCCCTCGTACGAGAAGGCGGCCGCGCGGGAGGACGGGCTGACGAGCAGGCTCTCTCTCTCTCTCCCTCGCGAACGCTTGTAACCCCCTACTGCAAGCGCATCCGCCCTAGGCGCAGGACAACACGAGCCGCGGTTCCCCTTATTGTTGTCCCCCTTGTGTTCCGTCTCGCGCCGACCCATCTGGGCTGGGACACGCAGCGACAATTTACTCGTCGGTCCAGGGACCCCCCGGGGTCAAAACGCCGACACCCCCTTAAAAGAATCTCACCCTCGAGATTCAAGTTTGGCTAGCAAAGAGCTCAGGGCATTTAGCCTTCAGATCATCTTTACGCTCCCAGGTTGCTTCTTCCTCAGAGTGGTGATTCCATCTGACTTTGCACATTCTAATGGTCTTCCTTTGGGTGACTCTGTCTGCGGTCTCAAGGATTTGCGTTGGCTTCTCAACGTAGGTCAAGTCTTCCTAGACTTCAAGACCTTCAACTGGCAATTGCTCCTCTAGCACATGCAAGCACTTCTTCAATTGAGACACATGAAAGACATCATGCACAACAGACAAATTTTCTGGCAGGCTGAGCTGATAGGCCACTTCTCCACGCCTTGCGAGAATCTGGTACGGACCGATGTAGCGGGGTGCTAGCTTGCCTTTGACCTCGAATCTTCTGACCCCTCTAATCGGTGTCACTTTCAGGTAGACGAAGTCTCCAACTTCGAAACTCAGCTCTCTTCTTCTTGTATCTGCATAACTTCGCTGCCTTGATTGCGCTATCTTCAGATTCTCTCGAACCATCTTGATGTTCTCTTCAGCTTCAAGCAAAATGTCTGGACCGAACACTTGCTTTTCTCCAGGCTGATCCCATTGCAATGGAGTTCTACAACTCCTTCCATAGAGCGCCTGAAATGGTGACATCTTCAAGCTGGCCTGGTAACTGTTGTTATAGGAGAACTCTGCATAAGGCAATCTCTTGTCCCATCTGGACTGATCTTGCAACGCACAGGCTCTCAACATGTCTTCAAGGATTTGATTGGTCCTTTCGGTCTGACCATCTGTCTCGGATGATAAGCTAAACTGAAATTCAGATGTGTGCCCAAGGCTTCATGCAACTGCTGCCAGAAATGAGAGGTGAACTGTGTTCCTCTGTCTGACACTATCTTCTTTGGCACACCATGAAGACAAACGATCCGAGACATGTACAGCTCTGCCAATACTGCACTGCTGTAGTTGGTCTTGACGGGTATGAAGTGGGCTGACTTGGTTAAGCGGTCCACTACTACCCAAATGGAATCGTAGCCGGCTCGAGTGCGAGGCAATCTGACTATGAAGTCCATACCGATTTCATCCCATTTCCACTGAGGAATTTGCAAAGGTTGCAACAATCCAGCTGGTCTCTGGTGCTCTGCCTTGATCCGCCGACAATTATCACACATAGCCACATACTCTGCGATTTCCCTCTTCATTCCGTACCACCAGAATTTCTTCTTCAGATCCTGATACATCTTCTCACTTCCGGGGTGAATCGAATAGGCTATCTCATGAGCTTCCTTGAGGATCAACTCCCAAATAGATTGTACATTGGGAACACACAAGCGATCTTTGAACCATATCACAGCTTCTGCATCTTCCCTAAAATCTTTGCCTCTGCCATCTAGAATCTGTCGCCGGATCTCACTAATCTTTTCATCATTCTTCTGTGCTTCTTTGATTTCCCGCTCCAGGGTAGGTTCCAACTCAATTGTGGCTCCTCGTGAATTATTCAGAAATCCGAGACTCAACCTGTCAAACTCTTTGGCCAACTCATAAGGCATCGGACGAGCGACCATCAGATTGATCTGGCTCTTCCTGCTCAAAGCATCTGCCACTACGTTCGCTTTGCCTGGATGGTAATGGATCTCCAACTCATAGTCTTTGATCAACTCTAACCATCATCGCTGCCTCATATTCAGCTCTGACTGAGTGAATATGTACTTCAGACTCTTGTGGTATGTGTAAACATCACATTTCTGTCCATACAGATAGTGCCTCCATGTCTTCAATGCGTGAACCACTGCTGCCAACTCTAGGTCATGGATTGGGTAATTCTTCTCATGAACCTTCAACTGTCGGGACGAGTAGGCCACAACTCTTCCCTCTTGCATCAACACACATCCCAAACCAGTGTAACAAGCATCACAATACACCGAGAAGGGCTTGTGCACATCACGCAAGACTAAGACAGGCGCTGTAGTCAACTTCTCTTTCAGCGCTTCGAAGGTCTCTTGGCATTTTTGGGTCTACTTGAACTCAACCTTGTTGCCCAGCAACGCTGTCATTGGTTTCGCAATCTTCGAAAACCCTTCAATGAATCGTCGATAGTATCTGACCATTCCAATGAAGCTCTTGATTCCTCGAGCATCCGTCGACGCTTTCCAGTTCAGAATGTCTGTCACTTTCTTCGGATCCACGACCAATCCTTCTTTGTTGATTATGAGACCCAAGAACAGGACTTCACTGATCCAGAACTCACACTTGCTTAACTTTGCATACAACTGGTGCTCTCGCAATCTCTGCAATACCATCCTCAAATGACTTGCATGATCTTCTTCGCTTCGAGAATATATCAGAATATCATCGATGAATACCACCACAATTTTGTCAAGATAATCCATGAATACACTGTTCATCAGATTCATAAAGAAGGCTGGTGCATTTGTTAGACCGAAAGACATCACTGTGAATTCATATAACCCATACTTGGTAATGAATGCCGTCTTCGGAATGTCTGAAGGTCGGATCCTGAGCTGATGATAACCTAACCTCAAATCTATCTTGGAGAACACACTAGCTCCTCTCAACTGATTGAACAGATCTTCTATTCTGGGCAAAGGGTACTTGTTCTTGATCGTGACCTCATTCAGGGCTCGATAATCGATGCACATCCTTTTGGTGCCATCTTTCTTCTCCACAAATAGGACAGGGGCGGCCCAAGGTGAGGTGCTTGGCCGGATGTAACCTTTCTCTGACAGCTCATCAATCTCCTTCTTAAGTTCAACCAACTCTGGTCCGGATATTCTGTAAGCTCTCTTAAAGATGGGGGTGGTTCCAGGAAGAAGCTCTATAGCAAATTCAACTTTTCGCTCTGGTGGCATACCCGGTAAGTCCTTTGGAAACACATCTGGGAACTCAGACATGACCTTGATACTCTCAATTGGGTCTGCTTCACTGCCATCGACAACCATCTGATAACAACTTCCTTTCTTCAGCTCAGGCGGGACTAACTCGGTCACCACTTCCTCTCCTAGTGGGGACACCAACTTGATTGTCCTTGTTGGGGACTTGTTCTCAAATGTTATGAATCAAGAACAAGGCAACAAAAAGGATGTTAAATATCAAATGCCCTTCGTCTGCTGAAGCATTATCTCCTCGAGGGTTTAATGAACTTCGGACGAAGGCCACAAACATAATATCACGAAGGTGACAAAGATAATATAAAGCGATGTAAAATGTAGAACATTAAAGATAAATATGTTGAATATAAATGGCATCATCCACATATTTTATTATCTGAATCTAAAATGTTTGAATATAATGTTTAAGGTATGTTTATACCTTCGCCTTGACAAGTAATAATTCCCGAGTGATGCACTTGCAATTACAGGGATGCGTGAACAGTAAAGGAATACTATTCACTATTTATAGGCACAGGACACAGCCTGTGAGGAATTATAGCCATGCCCTTCATAAAAGTTTACAACAATGACTCAGACCCCTACAGGCTAAAAGGTCATTCTATCTTTAAGTCGGTTCGACCCTTCATCTTCGGATATGTTATAATCCCGAACCTTCATGAATGATGCCTTCGTCGTTACGTACGAGCAACTTCAGCCGCAGCTGTTTCTTTCTGCAGGACCTTCGGCGACGAAGCATGGTCCCAACAGTAGCCCCTTCGCGGTGCTAGATCGTTTTTCGTAACGAGCTTGATCCGTGAAAAAAGTCTCTTAGGCTTCAGGAAGCCGAAGGTCCGAAAAACACCTTCCCTGAGCTCGTTGTCGAGAAACGATACAATTTTCGAGCGCGTAGCGATTCCACCATGCAGGTTCACTATTCTGGTTTTTGCGGCCCACCGTTCAGCGGGTGCGAGCAACTGTTTGCTTGGTGTAAAAATCCTGACGATTCACCTTCTTTCCTGCAACACTATATAAACAGACGGGTAGGTGTGAAGTTACCACATCATTCATTGCTATTGCACTGTTTTGCTGCCAAAATTTTTAACCATATCCGAAGCTTGACTTTTGCATTCAAACGAAGCTCTAATTTAGCGTCTGCTTCGTCAGAAGAAGGGCTTCGGGAGAAAGGTTATTAATTTCCGAGCAATTTTCAAGATATTCAAAATCAAATGGCCAGAGTGCGCTCTACTGCTAGGGCCGAGCGTGAAGGAGACGAAGCCGAAGCTACGGAAATTGTTCCTATTTCGGAAGCAATGAGGCGATGTGGGTTGGTGACATCGGAGAACACCCCTGCTGCTGAAGCAGAACAAGCAGATATTGAAGAGACTGATTCTGAAGATGATCACAATATCGCAATACCAAGCAAGCCTAGCCACCTGGACTTTGGAAAGTCAACCATCTCCAAGGCTGATTTTCTGAAGATGGTAAAGTCGGGCTACTTTAGCGAAGATGAGAAAAAGATGATTCGCTTCGGTGGAGAAGAAACTACTCCGAAGCCACAGAATGATGAAATAGTGATTTTCAAGAGTTTCCTCAAAGCCGGTTTGAGATTTCCTTTAAATAGGATGATTGCCGATGTGCTAAAGAAGTTTGGTATCTATTTTCATCAACTAACTCCTAATGCTATTGTTAGGCTTAGTGTTTATATTTGGGCTCTCCGAAGCCAGGGGGTGGAGCCATTTGCCGAAGGTTTCTGTTGGGTACACGAGCTACATTATCAAACTAAGGCCAGAAAGGATGGGTTACATGAAAATTTTGGTTGTTATAATTTTGCCTATCGGAAGACTACAAAATTTCCTGTGATCAGCTACCGAAACAAGTGGCCGACAGGCTGGAAATTGTAACACCCTGAATTTGGGGGTATAAAATTTCTTTGCTCATATTCACAAATTCAGGTGTTACTTCCCTTTTCTCATCCTTCCCCAATCTTTTCTTTCTCATTTCTATAGGAGAAAAGTGCTTATTTTATCTGTAATAATAGTGTGATAGGTTAAACTCCAAGGGAGTATGAACTGTTGCATCATGTTGAACCCTAGATTTCACTTTTGTTTGGTGCATAATTCTCAAAAAGTCTAATTTGAATTTGTGGCTCATTTGAATTTGAATCAAATGGAGAAAATAAAAAGAAAAGAGAAAGGAAATTCCAGAATAAAAAGAAAAGGAAAGCAGCCCACTACCCCCGCCCCCTCGGCCTTTCGGCCCAATAGGCCCATCTCCTGCGCGCGCCCTCCCGCCCCTCCTCTCTCTCTGCGCAGCGGGCCCGGCCTGTCGGCGCGGCTGCCTTCCGTGCGCCCGCTCTCCCTCTCTCTGCCCGCGGGCCCCGCCTGTCGGCGCTGCCGCTTCCCCGCGCGTGCGCCCGCTCCCTCGCTCTCTCTCTGCCCGTGGGTCCCCTCAGTCAGCCCCGCGTTCCCCGCCCCGCGCCCGCTTTCTTCTCTCTCTCTGCGCCGCGGGCCCGGGCTGTCAGCTCCCTCGTTCTCGCGTAACCGCCGCCGCGCGTGCCGTGGTCTCCGCGCCCACGTCGCGCGTGGGGCTCGCCCCACCTCGCCCTTGGCCACTTGAGCCCCGAGCCTTGCTCGCCATCTCCCCCTCCCTCATTGGCGCACCAACCGGCCCCCTCTTCCACCTCTCCCTCGCTGCGCGCACGCCAAAGCGCCATCACCGCGAACCGCCGCCGCCCGAGCTTGTTCCTCCGTCGCCGTTGGAGCTCCGTCGTGTCCATTGCCACGGTAAGCTCCGCCCCGACGTCCACAACCCGGGACGCGCCCCAATTTCCCCTCTCCTTCCCCGAATTCCTCCGCCCGCGCTCACCCGTCGTCCTCCGTGCAGCCGCCGCCGTCGACCCGGGCCATCGTCGCGTCTCCGTCGCCGCCGAGGAGTCCCCGGAGTTCGCCTTGAGGTAAGGAACCTCTCCCGCCCCTACTGGCCCTTGTCCTGCTCTCCGTCGCGCTCAATTCCTCGCCGGAGTCCCTTAGCGCCGCCGCCGAGCCGCTCCACCGTGAACCGCCCTCCTCCGGTACCCCTGCCCCGACCCAGACCCCACCAGAGAGTTTCCCGTGCCCTCCCCAACCTCCCCGGCCACTCAGGTCGCCCCGGGAACCCGCAGGGCCCCCGCTCCCCTCGTCTCCGGCGAGCTCCTCCGCCGCGGGGACGAGCGCCGCCGCCCCAGCTAGCCGAAGGAGGCAGCAGCCAGCCACCCCATCCCCGCCGTCCATCTCAGATCGGACGACCCCGTTTTAAATAGCCCGGATCCAATCCTAGCCGTCCGCCCAAGATCCGACGGCCCAGGGCGGCTTTCCCCCGCGCCCCGCCTCTCTGCCGCTGGGCCCCGCCTGTCAGCCTGCCCGCGCGCTCGCTCTGCCCGCCCGGCCCTGCCTGCCAGTCGCTCGCGCCCGCGCTGCCCGCTGGCCCCGCCTGTCAGCCGCCGCGCTCGCGTCGCCCGCCCGGCCCCGCCTGTCAGCCGCCCAGGCCGCCGCGCGCCCGCGCGCGCCCGCCATAGGATCTAATCCTGGCCGTTGATCTGAGATCCAACGGCTGTAAGCGCCCGATACCCCTTCGCCCGCGCGTTTTCTTAAAGAACCCCTCTGTTTTCTGGAAATTGCGCCCGCCGTCCCTAGTTTCTCGCAGTTAAGTCCTCAGACCTTTTATTTAATTCAAAATAGGTCCTTAGGGTATATTTTTAACCCCTAAACTTGTAAAATTCATAACTTTGCTATATGAACTCCAAATTAGGTGCTTCAAATTGCAAAATGTTCATAAAATTATTATCTATCTGTTTATGCAATGTTTCCCTGCTGTTTCTATGTTCCAATTAATGGTTAATCATTAGGATAGGATTAATGTTATGGGAACCCTATTTGAGATAAATAAAAGATAGTAGACTTTAATAAAAGTTGGAGCACTTAAGTTTATGGACTTAAACACCTAAGTCTAGGAACTTAAAACCAGATAATGATTTAATCCCACCACTGACTTAAACCTGATTAGTGGATAATGACTCACTTTGTATAGTCCTCTACCCCAGACCTAGAGAACACCAGAGTGCCTATCCCTTTTCTATTATGAACTTGGGATCTCTCTGCTGCATATGTTTGGTATATTGTTTTTGTTTGTTATTTCCCAAGTGCATAGTGTGAATGATTACTTTACGTAGACAACGAGCAGTCTGTGTTTCCCGAGGAAGTTGCAGAGGAAGTTCCTGATCAACAGTTTGGTGAAGGCAAGTGTCCTCTGACCCATTATGTCCTATTCATTTATAACTTACTACCCCGCATTACTTACTTGAAACCTAAGGATTGACTAGCTTTACACTATACTTTATCCTTGATGACCTTATGGGCTATTATGGTTAGCATTCTGCTACTGCCTTAACTAAATCAATGAACATGATGTGAATATTTATGATACTGTTATCCTGATGATATCGATGATCTTGTGATACTCTAGGGGGCTCAGGCTGTTTCCTGAGTACCTCTCCGTAAGGACCTGTTCGTTGAGAGACCACCCGGGATAACACTGCAACCATGAGGGTGAAATGGGGTGCCCTTAGCTAATTAATTAGAGGAACTAGAGGTGTAGTTGCTTCGCCGTCGTGCCGTCAATGGGGTCCAGGCACAGTGCTTGCTCTGCCGAGGCTGAGTGCCGAGGTTCTTTCGTTTTGCTTTTGTTAGTCACTCTCCTGCGGGGAGGAGTACTGTGTTTATCAAACTGGAGAAACCTAATGGGCAGCTATGATCTCTAGGGAATCTTTGTAAAAGCTACGTAGTGATACCCTGCCAGACCACCTAGGTAGTGGTCAATGGGGATTAGCTCTCCCCGGGCAGAAAGGGAATCATGACTCATGGGTAAAGTGTGCGACCTCTGCAGAGGGTAGTGAAACTGATATATCAGCCGTGCTCACGGTTAAGAGCAGCCTTGGGATCCTCTTTGATTAGAGATACAGATGGTTCGAGATACAAGGATTATGTTATGGTTTTGGTTCGAATATGATGATGTTGTTCCTCGATGAGGAAATGGTTCATGGGTTGGTTAATGCTAAAATCTGGCTTCTACTAATGATAAATACCTGTCCAACTAAAAGCAACTGCTTGAGCCTAACCCCACATAAAGCTAGTCCACTTCAGCCAAACGGGACATTTGCTGAGTACGTTGATGTGTACTCATCCTTGCTTTACCACAAAACACCAGGTTGTCCGCATTGTAACCACTGCTCCGGAGAAGGCGAAGTCGTGGAAGGAGATTTCCAGGAGTTCCAAGACTACGACGAATTCTAGGTGTGGGTTGGCGGCAACCCCCAGTCAGCTGCCTGTGAAGGCCTTATCTTTACTGCGTTTCGCTAGCACTTTGATTTAACTGTTAAGTTGATGACTATGTGGATGTCTATGACTCTGTGATGTAACAAGTTAACACTCTTTTATGTTATTACTCGAGCATTGTGCGATGATGTTCATTTATGTAATCGCTGTGTACGTGAGTTCTGATCCTGGCACGTACATGGTTCGCATTCGGTTTACCTTCAAAAAAACCGGGTGTGACATAAGTGGTATCAAAGCCGTGCTGACTGTAGGACCGCTGACCTAGAGTAGCACTGGTCGTACTAAGGACTATTGACCTTCCCTCTCACCTTGACCTCTGATGTTACTTCAAAAGCCGGTCACCTCGACCAACCCTATGTTTCACTACATATATATATATATACTATATTATACCTTGTTAAAATTTTTATCTTATTCTGTCTATGGCTTATTCACTTGTCATATTAGTTCTGCTCTTACTCTTATGCTTACGGTGTCTTTTGTAGATGGCTCGTCTTAGACACACTGCACGTAAGTCGGTGATTCCTTTCCTGCCGTCTCGACTTGCGGAGCGTCCTCTGCACCGCACCGTGTCCGGTCAGTCGAGTCACCTGGAGAGACTGCACCACCGCCTGCGTGAGGAGCAGGAACACCGGCGCCAGCACAGAGAGCAGCAGGGCTCTTCCTCTTCATCCCAGCATGAGGTGGAGTCCGTGAGGCCCCGTTCCTCTGTCACCCAGCTGGAGGCGCCCCCTGCACCACCGCGGGACGCCCCGGCTGTTGGAGGAGCTACTGGAGGAGGTCTTGGAGGAGACCCCGACGACGACGACTCAGACCACAGCACGGAGTCTTCTGAGCCGCAGGAGGCGGAAGGATGGGTCGCCCGACCCATCACTCGTGACGCCGCTCGCGGTTGTCACTTCCACGACGCACTCGACACCTTGCTGCGCCAGGCTTTTGACCGGCACAACTGGTCGATCGAGTATCGTTGTGTAGTCTACCAGCACAGCCGCGGGAGGTACCCGGACCGCTGGGAGGCTACCTGCCTAGTTCGCCGTCCGGAGGATGACCTCCGGGGTGCGGAGGCCGTTTTGGAGCACTATTCCATCTCCGAGAGGGACACTGCAGAGGCGGCTATGCAGGATGCAGCACGACGTGCACTCTCCCAGTACTGTTCTTTGTTCGGTGGCGTGGCCGACGGTCTTAACCTTCGGTACTACCCCCGCCGCCCTACTGGCAGCACAGAGAGTGTGGTTGTCTCACCTGTTGGTGAGGCTAACCCTAGGTTGAGCAGCATAGTCAACCTAGTCGCAGTGCTTAACACTGAGCTGGATCACTCTCTGGACGAGCTGAGCAGGGCTCGAACGGAGATTGCGGAGTTGCGTGCTGAACTGGCAGAGCGCCATCACCAGGAGGGTGGTTCTCCCGCTCCTGTTGGGACTCAGCACCCATACCGCTCGCCGCCACGTGGTCACCACACTTATGGTTCCCCTGCCTGTAAGACCAGGATAGATCTGGATCCTTAGATCGTTAGCGTCGAAGTTTGTAATAATTCTTAAGTCAGATGTCTCAGTCTTAAAATAGTTAGTTTAGTTTGCTTATCAGTTGCTTCCAATTAGCTTAGTTTGCTTATCAGTTGCTTGCATGCTTGTTATGGTGAACTTGTGCTGGATTTGAACCTTTGTAATGACTGTTGCCAACCTGTGGGTTTCCCCTGCAGTTTGGCCTAGCTATAATGTTAGTAAAGTCAGTTATTTAGTTGGGAAGCCATATACTTCTACTTTCCTTCTTATCTGAGAAGCTGTGTTGAATCATAATGAGGATCAGTGAAGCTCTTTGTTCACTCAGTGTCATGAAGAATCCTGAATTCCCTTTTGTTATGCTGGAGGGTTGTAAGATCAACGCTGATGTATGAATGTCTTCCACAGATGTCTGACAACAGGCGCCGATGCAACAGGCGTGCTCAGCAAGAGCAGCATGACCAGCAGGAGGAACAACAGAGGCAGCCTCCCCCGCCACCCCCGATGACAGTGGAGCAGATGTTCTTGATGCAGACTCAGGCAGTGCAGGCCATTGGGCAGACTCTGGCAGCCATGCAGCAGGCTCAACAGCAACCCCAACCCCAGTTGCAAGTGCAGATGCCCCAGATGCCACGGGATAAGCGTGGTGAGTTCATGAGAGGGCACCCTCCTACCTTCGCCCATTCTGCCGACCCCATGGATGCAGAAGACTGGCTGCGTGCAGTGGAAAGAGAACTGCGCACCGCCCAATGTGACGACAGAGAGAAGGTTCTGTATGGTCCCCGTCAGCTAAGGGGAGCAGCCCAGTCTTGGTGGGAGTCCTACCTCGCCACACATGCTGACCCCGAAGCCATCACCTGGGAAGAATTCTGCGAGAGTTTCCGCAGGTACCATGTGCCAGAGGGACTGATGATCGTGAAGAAGGAGGAGTTTCTGGCTCTGAAGCAGGGACCCCTGTCCGTTAGTGAATACAGAGACAAGTTTCTGCAACTATCTCGGTATGCACCTGAGGATGTCAACACTGATGCTAAAAGGCAGTATAGGTTCATGAGAGGTTTGGTGGATCCCCTGCATTACCAGCTGATGAATCACACCTTCCCCACCTTCCAACACCTGATCGATAGGGCAGTTATGACTGAGAAGAAGCGTAAGGATATGGAAGATCGGAAGCGCAAGATGAGTGGACCCCAAACCGGAGGCATCAGCCGTCCACGTTTCTCAGGCAGTTCATCTCAGCAAGGCAGGCCTGGTCACCCACAGGGATATCAGAACCAGAACCAGCGTCCGCATCAGCAGCAGTTTTAGAGACAGTACCCACAGCAGCAGCAGCAGTATCGTCAGAATAGCCAGCAAGGAGGTAACCAGTATCAGTAGCAGAACAACCAGGCACCTCGCCTTCCTGCCCCAGCAGCAAACCAGAGCAACCAAGCAGCCCCAGCATAAGGAGGAGGCAGAGGATGTTTCCACTGTGGAGAACAAGGCCACTGGGCGATGCAGTGCCCGAAGAAGATGGCGCAGCAGCAGACCAACCCCAATGCTCCAACAAGGCAAGGTGTACTACAGCCAACGGCAGGCAATCGTAACCAAGCGTACAACCGTGGAAAGGTGAACCACTTGGAGGCCGAAGCGATCCAGGATGCACCAGATGTGGCAGTAGGTATGTTCTCAGTCGAATCTCATCCCACGAGAGTGCTATTTGATACTGGTGCAACTCATTCATTTGTCACTGCAACCTGGGTAGAATTGCATAACATTTCAGTAGAGGCAATGATGCCGCCCATGAGGATTAATTCGGTTGGTGGCAAGGTGCAAACAGATAAAATATGCTCAAATATAAGGGTGGAAATAAGGGGGATAGGGTTCCCCAGTGACTTAATAGTAATAGACACCCCTGGGATAGATGTTATTCTAGGGATGAATTGGTTAATGAAGTATGAGGCGAGTGTTAGCTATGACAAGAGGACCGTAACATTGAAGTCCCCGTCAGGAGAAGAGGTAGTGGCCGAGCTAAGGATGCCTAAATCAGCGGAGGGTGTCTGTCACCAGATTTCGGTTGATAGTAAGGAGCCCAACCCGCTCGAGGCTATCAAGGTTGTGTCGGACTTTCCGGATGTATTTCCCGAGGAGCTAACGGGCATGCCACCCGAGAGAAAGGTTGAGTTTGCCATAGAGCTTATCCCTGGTACCGCCCCCATTTCCAAAAGAGCCTACCGAGTGTCTGGACCAGAATTGGTGGAACTCAAGAAGCAGATAGATGAGATGCTAGAGAAGGGTTACATCAGACCAAGTACCTCGCCTTGGGCCGCTCCGGTGTTGTTTGTAGAGAAGAAAGATGGTACCAAAAGGATGTGCATAGACTACAGAGCCTTGAATGAAGTCACTGTCAAGAACAAGTACCCCCTGCCAAGGATAGAAGATTTGTTCGACCAGCTCAGAGGCGCCAGCGTATTCTCGAAGATAGATCTGAGGTCAGGCTACCATCAACTCAGAATCCGACCCTCGGACATACCGAAGACGGCATTCATCACCAAGTACGGGTTATATGAATTCACAGTTATGTCCTTCGGTTTGACAAATGCGCCAGCTTTCTTTATGTACCTGATGAACAGTGTGTTCATGGATTATCTGGACAAGTTTGTGGTAGTGTTCATTGATGATATTCTCATATACTCTCGAAGTGAGGAAGATCATGTAGAGCATTTGAAGATGGTATTGCAAAGACTTCGAGAGCATCAGTTGTATGCCAAGCTGGGCAAGTGCGAGTTCTGGATTCATGAAGTCCTGTTTCTGGGTCACATCATAAACCAAGATGGATTGGCAGTGGATCCAAAGAAAGTGGCAGATATCCTGAACTGGAAAGCACCAAAGGATGTTCGTGTGATCAAGAGCTTCATTGGAATGGCTGGGTATTACAGGCGTTTCATCGAAGGCTTCTCAAAGATTGCTAGACCGATGACAGCGTTACTAGCGAAGAAAGTTGAGTTTAAGTGGACCCAAAAGTGTCAGGAAGCATTTGAAGAACTGAAAAATAGATTGACTACAGCTCCGGTGTTAGTCCAGCCTGATGTTCACAAGCCATTCTCAGTGTATTGCGATGCTTCTTACACCGGATTGGGATGTGTGCTAATGCAAGAAGGAAGGGTTGTAGCATATTCATCTCGACAGCTGAAGATCCATGAGAAAAATTATCCCACACACGACCTAGAGTTGGCAGCAGTGGTTCATGCTTTAAAGACCTGGAGACATTACCTGTATGGGCAGAAGTGTGACATCTACACAGATCATAAAAGACTGAAGTACATATTCACCCAGTCAGAGTTAAACATGAGACAACGAAGATGGTTGGAATTGATCAAAGACTATGAGTTGGAGATACATTACCATCCAGGCAAAGCCAATGTGGTTGCAGATGCTCTGAGCAGGAAGAGTCAAGTCAATATGTTGGCCACGTACCCAATGCCATATGAGTTAGCCAAGGAGTTCGACAGATTGAGTCTCGGTTTCCTGAACAGTACACAAGGAGTAACAGTGGAATTAGAGCCCACCCTAGAGCGGGAGATCAAAGAAGGGTAGAAGGATGATGAAAGCATCAGCAAGATCCGACAGCTCATCTTAGAAGGAAGAGGCAAAGACTTTCGAGAGGATGAAGAGGGAGTAATATGGTTCAAGGACCGATTGTGTGTCCCCGACCTCAAACCTATTCGGGAGCTGATCCTAAAGGAAGCTCATGAGACAGCCTACTCCATACACCCGGGAAGCGAAAAGATGTACCAGGATTTAAAAAGGAGGTTTTGGTGGTATGGCATGAAAAGGGAAATCGCAGGATATGTCGCCATCTGTGATAGCTGTCAGAGGACCAAAGCAGAGCATCAAAGGCCCGCCGGATTGTTGCAGCCATTGCGGATTCCTCAGTGGAAGTGGGATGAGATCGGGATGGATTTTATAGTTGGCCTACCCCGTACCCGGGCCGGTTATGATTCCATCTGGGTGGTTGTGGACCGCTTAACAAAGGTGGCCCATTTCATACCTGTGAAGACCACATACACCGGAGCAATGTTAGCTGAGTTATACATGTCACGGATAGTCTGCCTTCATGGTGTGCCGAAGAAGATAGTGTCAGATCGAGGAACGCAGTTCACCTCTCATTTCTGGCAGCAGTTACAAGAAGCTTTGGGCACCCATTTGAACTTCAGTTCGGCTTATCACCCGCAGACAGACGGTCAGACTGAAAGAACTAACCAGATCCTAGAAGATATGCTGAGAGCCTGTGCGTTGCAAGACAAGTCAGGATGGGACAAAAGGTTACCTTATGCAGAATTCTCCTATAACAATAGTTACCAGGCCAGCTTGAAGATGTCGCCGTTTCAGGCACTCTATGGGCGGAGTTGTAGGACTCCGCTGCATTGGGACCAGCCTGGAGAGAGACAGGTGTTTGGCCCCGACATTTTGCTTGAAGCCGAAGAGAATATCAAAATGGTTCGGGAGAACCTGAAGATAGCCCAATCAAGGCAGCGAAGCTATGCGGACCGAAGGAGAAGAGAACTGAGTTTCGAAGTGGGGGATTTCGTCTATCTAAAGGTGTCACCTATCAGGGGAGTCAGAAGGTTCGGAGTTAAAGGCAAGTTAGCACCCCGGTACGTTGGACCATATCAGATTCAAGCAAAGCGTGGAGAAGTGGCTTACCAACTCAACCTACCAGAAAGTTTGTCGGCAGTGCACAATGTGTTCCACGTGTCACAATTGAAGAAGTGTCTGCGAGTACCAGAAGAACAGTTGCCAGTGGAGGGTTTGGAAGTCCAGGAGGATCTGACATACATAGAGAAGCCAACGCAGATTCTGGAGTTTGCAGACAGAGTCACTCGGAGGAATACCATCAGAATGTGCAAAGTCAGATGGGGTCATCACTCGGAGGAAGAAGCAACCTGGGAACGAGAAGATGATCTGAAAGCCAAATACCCTGAACTCTTTGCTGACCAACCCTGAATCTCGGGGCGAGATTCTTTTAAGGGGGATAGGTTTGTAACACCCTGAATTTGGGGGTATAAAATTTCTTTGCTCATATTCACAAATTCAGGTGTTACTTCCCTTTTCTCATCCTTCCCCAATCTTTTCTTTCTCATTTCTATAGGAGAAAAGTGCTTATTTTATCTGTAATAATAGTGTGATAGGTTAAACTCCAAGGGAGTATGAACTGTTGCATCATGTTGAACCCTAGATTTCACTTTTGTTTGGTGCATAATTCTCAAAAAGTCTAATTTGAATTTGTGGCTCATTTGAATTTGAATCAAATGGAGAAAATAAAAAGAAAAGAGAAAGGAAATTCCAGAATAAAAAGAAAAGGAAAGCAGCCCACTACCCCCGCCCCCTCGGCCTTTCGGCCCAATAGGCCCATCTCCCGTGCGCGCCCTCCCGCCCCTCCTCTCTCTCTGCGCAGCGGGCCCGGCCTATCGGCGCGGCTGCCTTCCGTGCGCCCGCTCTCCCTCTCTCTGCCCGCGGGCCCCGCCTGTCGGCGCTGCCGCTTCCCCGCTAGTGCACCCGCTCCCTCGCTCTCTATCTGCCCGTGGGTCCCCTCAGTCAGCCCCGCGTTCCCCGCCCCGTGCCCGCTTTCTTCTCTCTCTCTGCGCCGCGGGCCCGGGCTGTCAGCTCCCTCGTTCTCGCGTAACCGCCGCCGCGCGTGCCGCGGTCTCCGCGCCCACGTCGCGCGTGGGGCTCGCCCCACCTCGCCCTTGGCCACTTGAGCCCCGAGCCTTGCTCGCCATCTCCCCCTCCCTCATTGGCGCACCAATCGGCCCCCTCTTCCACCTCTCCCTCGCTGCGCGCACGCCAAAGCGCCATCACCGCGAACCGCCGCCACCCGAGCTTGTTCCTCCGTCGCCGTTGGAGCTCCGCTGTGTCCATTGCCACGGTAAGCTCCGCCCCGACGTCCACAACCCGGGACGCGCCCCAATTTCCCCTCTCCTTCCCCGAATTCCTCCGCCCGCGCTCACCCGCCGTCCTCCGTGCAGCCGCCGCCGTCGACCCGGGCCATCGTCGCGTCTCCGTCGCCGCCGAGGAGTCCCCGGAGTTCGCCTTGAGGTAAGGAACCTCTCCCGCCCCTATTGGCCCTTGTCCTGCTCTCCGTCGCGCTCAATTCCTCGCCGGAGTCCCTTAGCGCCGCCGCCGAGCCGCTCCACCGTGAACCGCCCTCCTCCGGTACCCCTGCCCCGACCCAGACCCCACCAGAGAGTTTCCCGTGCCCTCCCCAACCTCCCCGGCCACTCAGGTCGCCCCGGGAACCCGCAGGGCCCCCGCTCCCCTCGTCTCCGGCGAGCTCCTCCGCCGCGGGGACGAGCGCCGCCGCCCCAGCTAGCCGAAGGAGGCAGCAGCCAGCCACCCCATCCCCGCCGTCCATCTCAGATCGGACGACCCCGTTTTAAATAGCCCGGATCCAATCCTAGCCGTCCGCCCAAGATCTGACGGCCCAGGGCCGCTTTCCCCCGCGCCCCGCCTCTCTGCCGCTGGGCCCCGCCTGTCAGCCCGCCCGCGCGCTCGCTCTGCCCGCCCGGCCCCGCCTGCCAGTCGCTCGCGCCCGCGCTGCCCGCTGGCCCCGCCTGTCAGCCGCCGCGCTCGCGTCGCCCGCCCGGCCCCGCCTGTCAGCCGCCCAGGCCGCCGCGCGCCCGCGCGCGCCCGCCGCAGGATCTAATCCTGGCCGTTGATTTGAGATCCAACGGTTGTAGGCGCCCGATACCCCTTCGCCCGCGCGTTTTCTTAAAGAACCCCTCTGTTTTCTGGAAATTGCGCCCGCCGTCCCTGGTTTCTCGCAGTTAAGTCCTCAGACCTTTTATTTAATTCAAAATAGGTCCTTAGGGTATATTTTTAACCCCTAAACTTGTAAAATTCATAACTTTGCCATATGAACTCCAAATTAGGTGCTTCAAATTGCAAAATGTTCATAAAATTATTATCTATCTGTTTATGCAATGTTTCCCTGCTGTTTCTATGTTCCAATTAATGGTTAATCATTAGGATAGGATTAATGTTATGGGAACCCTATTTGAGATAAATAAAAGATAGTAGACTTTAATAAAAGTTGGAGCACTTAAGTTTATGGACTTAAACACCTAAGTCTAGGAACTTAAAACCAGATAATGATTTAATCCCACCACTGACTTAAACCTGATTAGTGGATAATGACTCACTTTGTATAGTCCTCTACCCCAGACCTAGAGAACACCAGAGTGCCTATCCCTTTTCTATTATGAACTTGGGATCTCTCTGCTGCATATGTTTGGTATATTGTTTTTGTTTGTTATTTCCCAAGTGCATAGTGTGAATTATTACTTTACATAGACAACGAGCAGTCTGTGTTTCCCGAGGAAGTTGCAGAGGAAGTTCCTGATCAACAGTTTGGTGAAGGCAAGTGTCCTCTGACCCATTATGTCCTATTCATTTATAACTTACTACCCCGCATTACTTACTTGAAACCTAAGGATTGACTAGCTTTACACTATACTTTATCCTTGATGACCTTATGGGCTATTATGGTTAGCATTCTGCTACTGCCTTAACTAAATCAATGAACATGATGTGAATATTTATGATACTGTTATCCTGATGATATCGATGATCTTGTGATACTCTAGGGGGCTCAGGCTGTTTCCTGAGTACCTCTCCGTAAGGACCTGTTCGTTGAGAGACCACCCGGGATAACAGTGCAACCATGAGGGTGAAATGGGGTGCCCTTAGCTAATTAATTAGAGGAACTAGAGGTGTAGTTGCTTCGGCGTCGTGCCATCAATGGGGTCCAGGCACAGTGCTTGCTCTGCCGAGGCTGAGTGCCGAGGTTCTTTCGTTTTGCTTTTGTTAGTCACTCTCCTGCGGGGAGGAGTACTGTGTTTATCAAACTGGAGAAACCTAACGGGCAGCTATGATCTCTAGGGAATCTTTGTAAAAGCTACGTAGTGATACCCTGCCGGACCACCTAGGTAGTGGTCAATGGGGATTAGCTCTCCCCGGGCAGAAAGGGAATCATGACTCATGGGTAAAGTGTGCGACCTCTGCAGAGGGTAGTGAAACTGATATATCAGCCGTGCTCACGGTTAAGAGCAGCCTTGGGATCCTCTTTGATTAGAGATACAGATGGTTCGAGATACAAGGATTATGTTATGGTTTTGGTTCGAATATGATGATGTTGTTCCTCGATGAGGAAATGGTTCATGGGTTGGTTAATGCTAAAATCTGGCTTCTACTAATGATAAATACCTGTGCAACTAAAAGCAACTGCTTGAGCCTAACCCCACATAAAGCTAGTCCACTTCAGCCAAACGGGACATTTGCTGAGTACGTTGATGTGTACTCATCCTTGCTTTACCACAAAACACCAGGTTGTCCGCATTGTAACCACTGCTCCGGAGAAGGCGAAGTCGTGGAAGGAGATTTCCAGGAGTTCCAAGACTACGACGAATTCTAGGTGTGGGTTGGCGGCAACCCCTAGTCAGCTGCCTGTGAAGGCCTTATCTTTACTGCGTTTCGCTAGCACTTTGATTTAACTGTTAAGTTGATGACTATGTGGATGTCTATGACTCTGTGATGTAACAAGTTAACACTCTTTTATGTTATTACTCGAGCATTGTGCGATGATGTTCATTTATGTAATCGCTGTGTACGTGAGTTCTGATCCTGGCACGTACATGGTTCGCATTCGGTTTACCTTCAAAAAAACCGGGTGTGACAGAAATCGGAATGGTTCTACGTCAAAGTTGACGATGACAAGGAGAAGCTAGTACAGAGTCCGCTTGAACTGATCTTCAGAGAGACCAGACCCCACTGCAATATGACACCAGAAGGTCCAACTCAAATCGCGCTGGCTGAATTCAGGACTATTGCTGAGCACATTGGCACTAGAGATCTTGTGAAGGAATTTCTGTCGTTCAAAATATTTCCAACTATGAAGGAATGGGCTATGCCGAAGCTCGAAAAAGAGAAGAAAGAGGGGGAACTTGTCCGCCTGCCCTACCACTACAAGTTCAAGAAATATTTTAAAGAACCCTGCCAAGAATGGCTCGAAACAATCGAAGTAATGAGTACTGAAATTCTTGGGAATTATTCTAAAAAAGAAGATCAATTGATGACAACAGCCTTCGGCACCCGGCCGAAACGAAGGCTAAACAGAGTGCTTGATGCTATAGGCTTTGAATACCCTGACTACGAGCGGCTAGACAAGGGTGCCGAAGGGTAGAAAAGAAAACGAGTGGCTAGCACTTTAATTAAAGACGACGAAGATCAACCGAAAAAGAAGAAAGAAAAGCTTGAACCGAAAGTAGTTGCTCCAAGAAAGAGAAAAGTTGTATCTCCGAAGCCTGCATCTCCAGAACCAGAGAGATTGGTCCGAGATGAGGAAGTGTCTATGACACCTTCTGCTGCCGAAGTAGAAGAAATTTTTAAGGTAATGACTGAATCTTTACCTGTCAAGCTAAGTCCGCTGGCACCGAAACTGACAAGGTTTTTTCAGAAGGACGAAAAAACTTTGGCAGCAGAAAGTTCTGCGAAGCCGAAAAAACGGAGAATCATTCAAGTGACAGATGTGATCCATCAGACGCCACCACCGGCGATGGTGTCAAAAATTGTCTTTGTCGAGACTGCCGAAGCCGAAGACGCCGCAGCCGAAGCTACCGGAGTGGAGACCACTGAAGCTGAAACCGGCGAAGCCGAAGCTACTGGGGCCGAAGCTGGGACCACCGAAGAGTCGAACCTGGAAACCACACTTGAGGTTATTGACAATATACTCCTGAAAATGGCTGAAGAAGAAGCTGTTATGGCTGCGGTGAACACGGCAACTGAAAAGGGGAAAAAGCAGATTGATGAAATTTCGGAAGAAGGAGATTTTAACTTTCAAGATTTGCTTGGACAAGAGTTAACAGACGCGGAAAAAGAAGAGTTGAAAAAATATGCCATATCTTGCGGATATAAATCAGGGGCTATGCTATTTGGTGGGGTCAACGAAGGGAAGCTAAGATGCCTTCGGAACCGCACCGAGGCCAAAATTGTTAGAACCCTCTCCAAAACCGTTGGCTTGCCGAAGATAGAAGCAGACCTCTGCAGGTACCAGCGACATCATGTCGCTGGCAGCCTGCTCTACGTGAATTTTAAGGTAAAAATATTATTATTATTTTATTATTGTTATTTTTTATGTCTTTCTCTGACGAAGGTTGTTTTGGCAGAGTATATTATTAAGTAAAGTGCTGAAAATGCAACAAGATCTTGAAGAGGAGAAGAACAAAGCTATCATCAAAGATTTAGAAGAAAAAGTTGAAAATTATGAAGCTGTTCTAAAGAAGAAGGACTTCGCCATTCAACATCTTGAAATTATGGTTAAAGAACATGAAGGTGCTTTAGAAAAGAAAGACTTTATTATTCAGTCTATGGAAGGCTCCTTGGCCGAAGTCCAAGCCGAAAATGACAGTTTAAATAATGACTTACTCGAAAAGTCAGAAAAATATGAGCAAGAAAAGGAGAAGCTTGAAGCAAGTCTCAAGACTGAGGTCGAGAAAAATTCAAATTTGCAAAAATCATTGAAGGATCTCCAAGAGAAATGTTTAAATTTCGGCAGCCGATGCGTGCAACGGCTGAAGGACGTATTTCACTCTATCGGAGCCAGCTCTGAAAAATTTTCACCTTCAGCCGAAAACCTGCCCAGCACCTTGGAACATATTGAAGGCGAGATTGATGCTCTTGACGAAGTTATTGGTGGACATGCCGATTTCTGCGCCCTGGTAGCTTCTCGAGGCACAGCTGCCGCTTTTCTGAAGGCCGGTTGTACTCATGGGAAAATTGTGAATAGGCCAAACTTTAGCTTGTCAGCAGCAGATTTGATTGATATCCCGAGCCTAGCCCGAAGCATCGGAAATAGATTTATGACCCAAATTTGGCTAAACGGCGGGCGAAGGATGGCTGGTGACGAAGCTCGAAGTCACCTTAAGCCGGTAAGAAACTTATATTTGTTACTTTTACCTTCTTCTTGAAATTTGCACCTTTCTTATTCTGCTCCTTAATATGTGCAGGATGACGAAGCTGAAGTATGACGAAGCTGAAGCTTGATAGTTGCTAAAATAGACTTTCCTACAAAAAATTCTGAAGGGATCTTTGTAATATCATTATGGAAAAACTTATGTAAATTTGTACATACCTTGTAATATATTCTGTCTCCTTTATCCATGTACAATCTGCTTCTGTGGACGAAACTTCTCTTTTTGAGCCGAAGGCGAAAAACACCTTCCCTTCTTTTCGTACACAACGAAGCATGAAAACTTGCTCTTTCTACGAAGTTTTTCCTCATTGCCGAAGCATCTGTCTTTTTTGTGTGGTATGATGATGATTCTATATGTCTAAATGAATGTTTATGAATGCAAATGACATGATGTAATGTATCGTGCAGATGAATATCGGGACACATATTCAAAAACCATAATCATAGACCTTCATCCCCTTGGGAATGATTCAAATCTTTCTGTCGTTTACTTTCCGGCTTCACCATTTACTTCTCAGTGTATCAGCGTTGACTTTTCGCTGTAAGCCTCCCTTAGGAGCTTCTTCGCCTTTTACTTTCAGCGGAATTAGCATTGACTTTTCGCTGTAAGCGTCCCTTAGGAGCTTCTTCGCCTTCTACTTTCGGCGGAATCAGCGTTGACTTTTCGCTATAAGCTCTGCATTCCCATAGGAACGACTTTTGAGCTTCTCCCTGTTTTCTTTTCTTTTTCCTTTGCATTTACATTTACATTTTTGGGGGATATCATTCTTATAGAATTGAAATAAGGAAAATTACATGTTTTGGCCCCATTAAAAACCTTTCTCCCCCTTTGGAAAGGAAAAGGGTGCCACAAAAAAGAATAAAAAAATAAAAAAATTACATCAAGCTAAACATAATATCGCCGAAGCTCATCCGCATTCCACGATCTAGGGATGTCGTTGCCGTCCATATCCTTTAATCTGTAGGAACCGGGTCTTGACGAAGATACTACCAAAAAAGGGCCTTCCCACTTCAGCTGTAGTTTGCCTACTGTGTCTGGGTTGGCCACTCTTCGAAGCACCAAATGTCCTGGCTTAATGTTCTTCAACCGAACCTTTCTATCACGCCATTTTATTGTTTCGGCTTGGTGTTTATTGATGTTTTCCATAGCCTGAAGCCTGATCCCCTCTATAGCATCTTTTTCCACAGAGCAGTCAGCTTCATCTTCGCCTTTTGCCGAAGCTATTGTTCTTATTGATCCTGCTTTGGCTTCTTCCGGGGTTATTGCTTCGTCACCAAACAATAGTTTGAATGGCATAAAGCCTGTTGATCTTGACGCTGTTGTGTTATGGCTCCACACCACTTTGATTAATTCTTCTGGCCACTTTCCCCTGGGCTGATTGAAGATTGACTTCATTATTCCTGTCATTATGATCCCATTAGCTCTTTCGACTAGTCCATTTGATTCTGGATGTCGAACTGACGCAAAATGGATCTTCGTGCCAATTTGGTCACAAAACTCTTTAAAAACTTCGGAGTCAAACTGTGTTCCATTGTCCACAGTAATGGCCTTCGGCACTCCGAAGCGACAAACAATGTTTTGCCAGAAAAACTTTTGGACAGTGACCGAAGTTATTGTGGCTAAAGGCTTTGCCTCAATGCATTTAGAAAAATATTCCACTGCCACTACAACATATCTTAAATTTCCTTGTGCTGGTGGTAGCGGACCTAACAAATCAAGGCCCCACCTTTGCAACGGCCAAGTGGGTTGTATTAACTGAGTTAGAGATGAAGGTTGTTTTTGATCTCTTGCACATTTTTGACAACCTTCGCACTTTTGCACTAGTTCCGCTGCATCCGAAGCTGCTTTTGGCCAATAAAATCCTTGGCAAAAAACTTTTCCCAACAAAGGCCTAGATCCAATATGAGATCCACATAGGCCTGCATGTATTTCCTTCATCAATTCTATGCCTTCGGCTCTGGATAAACACTTGAGAAACGGGGAACAGACCCCACGCTTGTATAATTCCCCTTCTACAATGATATATGGTCGAGCTCTTGCTTCTATCCTCCTGTTATAAGCTTCGTCATCTGAAAGAAAATTACCCTGAAGGAAAGAGATGATTTCAGTTCTCCAATCTTCACTATAGACAGGGGATATGTTGAGGACCGCTCTTTCAAGAAGCTCGACCGAAGGTGCTTTTATTGTTTCGAAAAAATACTTCCGAAGGTAAAGGCAGCCCCTGTGCTGCTGACTTGGCTAAAAAATCAGCATATTCATTTTCTCCACGAGGAATGTTTTTAACAGAGAATCCTTCAAAGGAAGCATCAATCCTTCGGACTGTATCTAAATACTTTTCAAGCTTCGGATCTCTTGCCTTATAGCTCTTGTCAATATGACCAGAAATAACTTGGGAATCAGTTTTAAGAATGGCCCTTCTGATTCCCATTGCCTTTAACTTCTGAAGACCCAAGAGCAGAGCTTCGTACTCAGCAATATTATTTATGCAACTGAAATCAAGTCTTGCCGCATAACAAGTTTTAACTTTGGAAGGTGAAACCAACACAGCAGCTGCTCCTGCTCCGAAGGTTCCCCAAGACCCATCGCAAAACACTGTCCATGCTTCGGCATCTTTATTCGTTTCTTCCTCCTGAGCCCCTGGCGTCCAGTCAGCAATGAAGTCTGCCAACGCTTGGGACTGAATCGAAGATCTATGCACATAATCAATACAAAATTCATTAAGCTCTACAGCCCATTTTCCAATCCTTCCAGTAGCTTCTCGGTTTCTCATAATATCCTTCAACGGTTGTGAAGAAGGAACAATTATATTATAAGCTTGAAAATAATGCCAAAGCTTCCTGGAGGCCATCAAAATAGCATACAGTACCTTCTCCAATTCTGTATAATTTTTCTTTGATAAACTAAGAACTTCGGATACAAAGTATATTGGGGCCTGCTTTTTGACTTGGCCTTCAAGCTTCTCCTGAACAAGTGCTGCACTTACCGCTGAGTGCGAAGCTGCCACATATAATAACAAAGGAGCCCCTCGCGTTGGTGGAGTTAGTGTTGTTAGATCTATCAAATATTGCTTCAGCTCTTCGAAGGCTTTCTGCTGGACTGGTCCCCATTGAAAAACTTTGGCTGACTTCAGCACTTCGAAAAATGGTAAATTTCTCTCTGCTGATCTAGATATGAATCTGTTGAGAGATGTCAGTCTTCCTGTCAATCTTTGAGCCCCCTTCTTTGTACTTGGTGGTTCCATTCGAAGGATAGCTTCGATTTTGTTTGGATTAGCCTCAATTCCTTTTGTTGAAACTAGACAACCAAGAAATTTCCCCTTCTTCACTCCGAAGACACATTTTTCTGGATTCAGCTTTAAACCAGCCTGTCTAAAATTAGCGAAGGTCTCCTGCAGATCAGCAATGTGATTATCTTGCTTCGTGCTTTTCACAATGATATCATCAACATAAGTTAGCACATTCCTACCTATCTGAGAATGGAGAACCTTCGCTATCATTCTGCTGAAGCTTCCTCTAGCATTTTTAAGCCCTTCAGGCATCCGAAGGTAACAATATATTCCACTAGGGGTTATGAAGCTGGTCTTCGGCTCATCCTCCTTCTTCATCCAGATTTGATGATAGCCTGAATAACAATCCAACAGACTCATGAGCTCTGATGAAGCTGCTGCATCAACTAAGGAATCTATCCTCGGCAATGGAAACTCGTCCTTCGGATAGGCCTTATTGAGATCAGTAAAGTCAATACACATCCTCCATTTACCATTGGCCTTCTTTACCATAACAGTGTTAGCCAGCCATTCTGGGTACTTTACCTCTCTGATAACTCCGGCACTGAGGAGTCTTTTCACTTCATTCCGAGCACCTTCAGCCTTGTCATCAGACATCTTCCGAAGCCTCTGCTTCCTGGGTCTGAATGATGGATCAACATTAAGCGAGTGTTCAATAACACCCCTGTTAACTCCGCAAAGATCATTAGCTGACCAAGCAAAGACATCTTTGTTGTTGAACAAAAACCTTAACAAGGTTTTCTCCTGTTCTTCGGACAATTGAGATCCCAATAGTACCTTCTGCTCTGCTATATCCTCACATAAGAGCATGGGCTTCGGCTGATCAGCCGAAGCAGCTTTTTCCCTTCTGAACTTGTACTGCTCACAAGCTTCAGCTCCATCTATGTTATGGATTGCTTTTGAATCTGTCCAATTTCCTTCGGCCCTTCTGGCAGCTTCCTGACTTCCATGAATAGCAATGGGCCCTTGGTCCGAAGGTATCTTCATGCAAAGGTAAGCTGGATGAAGAATTGCTTCGAAGGCATTGAGAGTACCACGACCAATGATAGCATTATAACGATACTCCATGTCAACAATGTCAAACACAATTTGCTCAGTCCTTGTGTTGTTGACAAATCCGAAGGTTACTGGCATGGTAATCTTCCCAAGTGCTACAATTTGCCGCCCTCCGAAGCCACAAAGAGGGTGCGTAGCATCATGGATCTTGTCTTCGGGCTCTTGCATTTGTCTGAAAGCCTTAGCAAATATGATATCTGCTGCACTGCCTATATCAACCAAAACATTATGGACCAGAAATCCTTTGATCACACAAGAGATAACCATAGCATCGTTGTGTGGGTAGTCCTTGAGTTGAAGATCTTCTTGAGAGAAGGTAATTGGAATGTGAGACCATCTTGACTTGATGAAGGGTCCTTGCACCTCGACATGTTGTACCCTTCTCTGTGCCTCCTTCTTCTGCTTCTTGTTAGCTGGCTCTGAGCATGAACCGCCTGTTATGGGGAGTACCAGCTTCGGAGCCGAAGCAGCTCCAGCTTGATCGTTGAACGAAGCCATTAGCTCAAAAAAAAAGTGGAAGCGAGTTGACCGGAGGTGGGCGCCAATGTTGGGGACTTGTTCTCAAATGCTATGAATCAAGAACAAGGCAACACAAAGGATGTTAAATATCAAATGCCCTTCGTCCGCTGAAGCATTATCTCCTCGAGGGTTTAATGAACTTCGGACGAAGGCCACAAACATAATATCACGAAGGTGACAAAGATAATATAAAGCGATGTAAAATGTAGAACATTAAAGATAAATATGTTGAATATAAATGGCATCATCCACATATTTTATTATCTGAATCTAAAATGTTTGAATATAATGTTTAAGGTATGTTTATACCTTCGCCTTGACAAGTAATAATTCCCGAGTGATGCACTTGCAATTACAGGGATGCGTGAACAGTAAAGGAATATTGTTCACTATTTATAGGCACAGGACACAACCTGTGAGGAATTACAGTCATGCCCTTCGTAAAAGTTTACAACAATGACTCAGACCCCTACAGGCTAAAAGGTCATTCTATCTTTAAGTCGGTTCGACCCTTCATCTTCGGATATGTTATAATCCCGAAGCTTCATGAATGATGCCTTCGTCGTTACGTACGAGCAACTTCAGCCGCAGCTGTTTCTTTCTGCAGGACCGTGAACTTCACTATCAGACGAAGGCTAGAGAAGATGGATTACACGAGAACTTTGGATGTTATAATTTTGCATACCGCAAGGATATGAAAACACCGGTGGTCAGCTATCGCACCAAGTGGCCGACCGGTTGGAAGACTAAATGGTTCTATGTCAAGATAGATGAACAGAAGGAGAAGCTAGTTCAGAGCCCACTGAAGCTAACCTCCGGGCTAACTAGGCCTCAGTGCAAAATGACGCGGGGGAACCATCCTCGGATGTTGTGGCCGAATTTAGAGTTGTATCTGAACATATTGGTACTAGGGATTTAGTTCAGGAATACCTAGCCAACAGGGTATTCCCAACGCTAAGGGAATGGGGTATGCCGAAGCTTAAAGGTGAGAAGAAGAAGCGTGAACTTGTTCGGCTGCCTTATCATTTCAAGTTCAAGAAACACTTCAAAGAACCCTGCCAAGAATGGTTGGACACAATTGAAGTTATGTGCAACGAGATTTTGGGCAATTACACGAGAAAAGAAGATCAGTTGATGACTGCAGCCTTCTGCACCCGACCGAAGCGAAGATTAAATCGGGTAATGGATGCCCTGAATTTTGAATATGCAGACTATGAGCGATTGAGCAAGGGCGCTGAAGGGCAAAAAAGAAAAAGAGTTGTCAGTGTTGTGGGCAGACAGGCCGCTAGAATGGTAAAAGAAGATGAAGAAAACCTAAAGAAGAGAAAACTAAGCCCTGAGCCGAAGGCGATCGCTTCGAAGAAAAGGAAAGCTACGGTCCCGAAGCAGAAGGCAGCTGATAAGGAAGAAGAGACTGCTTCAACACCTTCTGCTGTCGACGTAGAAGAAATTCTAAAGGTAATGACTGAATCCTTGCCCATCAAGCTAAGTCCACTGGGGTCGCATCTGACAAAGCTTTTTACAGAAGAAGGAGGAGCCCTTGGCAACGAAGAAGTCTGCTGGGCCAAAAAAACAAAGAATTATTACTGTGACAGAGGCCATTGAAGAAACACCACCACCAGCTTCGGCGCCAAAAGCATCAGCTGTTGAGAGCGCTGCAGTTACCGAAGCTACACCTGCTGAAGCTGCAACTGCCGAAGGTGCAAACTTAGGAAGTACACTTTCTGATATTGATAAATTACTTCTGGACATGGCCACAGAAGAAGCTGCTACAACCGCCGAAGAGACCATGGCCACAGTGCTTGGGAAAGAGAAGGAAATAGCCGAAGATACTTCAGAAGGAGAAAATTTCAACTTTGAAAACTTGATTGGACAAGAATTGACAAAGGCTGAGAAAGAAGAATTGAGAGACTATGCCATCTCATGCGGGTATCAGTCAGGAGCGCTACTCTTCAGCGGCATTGACGACGAAAGCCTGGGTTGCCTCCGAGACCGAACCAAAGCAAAAGTTATCGGTACTCTGTCGAAGAGTATTAGTTTCCCGAAGCTAGAGGACAATATCAACCGCTACCGACGACATCATATCGTCGGTAGTTTGTTCTATTCCAATTTCAAGGTAAAAATTTTTCTTCGGCTTGCTATTGTTTTTAACAACGAAGGTGTTTTCTCACGAAGGTTGCTTCTGTACAGAGTATGTTATTAAGAAAAGCTTTGAGGATGCAATAGGACCTTGAAGATAAAAAGCACGAAGTTATAATTGAAAGGTTAGAAAGCAAAATAAAAGATCAAACAGCTGCTCTTGAAAAGAAAGATTTTGAACTTCAGACAATGGAAGGTTTACTGGCAGAAGCTGAAGCTAAAATTGCAAAGTTGGATAAAGAGCTTCTCTCAAAATCAGAGAGTTTCGATCAAGAAAAACAGAAATTTGATACAAAGCTTGTGGCTGAGGTTGAAAAAAGTTCAAATTTGCAAAAATCATTGAAAGAGCTTCAAGATAAATGTCAAGAGTTCAGCAACCGATGCGTGCAACGGCTAAGGCAGATCTTCAACTCAGTTGGAGCCAGCTCTGAGAAATTTAGTCCTTCAGTTGAAGACCTGCCAGGAACCTTCGAACACATTGAGGGCAAAGTTGATGCTCTTGATGAGGTTATAGCAGGACACGGTGATTTCTGTGCCCTGCTAGCTTCTCGGGGCACAGCTGTTGCCTTCATGAAGTCTAGTTGCACGCATGGAAAAATTGTTAATAGACCTAACTTCAGCTTATCACCAGCAGATCTGATTGATATCCACAGTCTAGCTCGAAGCATAGGAAACATATTCATAAAGAAAATATGGACGAAGGGTGGGCGAAGCCTAGCTGGTGACGAAGCCCGGAGTCATCTCAAGCCGGTAATAAAATCATACCTTGTGCTTACCTTTTCCTTGAAACTTAAATTTTCCTTAAAATGCTTTGATACGTACAGGATGATGAAGCCGAAGAACACAGAGCCGAAGCTTAGCTGGCAATCCGAAGCTCAGCAGATGAAGACGAAGCTAGAGTACCTAGCTATGGAAAAAATTCTAAGGAAACTTTTGTATTAACCCTTGTAAAGAATATTGTAACTTAAGAATTAGATTGTACTCTATAAATTTGTCCATACCTTGTAATATATTTTTACCTTTCCATCGATGTATGAAATGCTTTGATGTGGTCGAAACCTGTATTTTTGAGCCGAAGGCGAAAAACACCTTCCCTTCTTTTCGTACACAACAAAGCACGAATCTGCTTCTTGAAGCTGTATGCTTAGAACCGAAGCAACTGTCTGTATTTGTATGATATGATGATGATGATCCTATGTATGTCTAAATGAATGTTTATGAATGCAATGTATGATGTAATGTTTCGTGCAAATGAATGTCCAAACACACACATCTGAAGCTTCATCCACAACCTTCATTCCCTTAGGAATAACTGAAATCTCTTTGCCGTTTATTTTTCGGCTGCACCGCTTATTTTTTGGTGTAAGTTCTGCATCCCCTTAGGAACGTCTTTTGAACTTCTTCGCCTTCTATTTCAGCGGTATTCGCGTTGACTTTTCGCGCTTCGCCTTATATTTCAGCGGTATTTGGCTCTGCATTCCCTTAGGAACGACTTTTGAGCAGAAAACTTACGCTACGCTCCCTTAGGAACGACTTTTTGTAGCTTCGTCATGCTCTGCATCCCCTTAGGGACGACTTTCGAGCTTCTCTCTGTTTTTTCTTTTTCTCTGCACTCGAAGGTGCATGCTCAGATTTTACATTTACATATTTGAGGGATTTTGCTCTCATGGAGCTAAATAAGAAAAGAAAGATTACAAATTATGGCCCCATTAAAAACCTTTCTCCCCCTTTGGAAAGGAAAAGGGTACCATAGGAAAAATGAAAAAGATTACATCAAGTTACACGTAGTATCGCCGAAGCTCGCCCGCATTCCAAGATCTAGGTATGTTGTTGCCGTCCATATCCTTCAATCTGTAAGAACCGGGCCTTGACGAAGATACCACGAGAAAGGGTCCTTCCCATTTCAGCTGTAACTTGCCTACTGTGTCTGGATTGGCCACTCTCCGAAGCACCAGATGACCTGGCTTAATGTTTTTTAGCCGAACCTTTCTGTCACGCCATTTTATTGTTTCGGCTTGGTATTTATTGATATTCTCCACAGCCTGAAGCCTAGTCCCTTCTATAGCATCTTTTGCCACAGAATAATCAGCTTCGTCCTCTACTGAAGCTGCTGTTCTAATTGACCCTGCCTTAGCTTCTTCCGAAGTTATTGCTTCGTCACCAAACAATAACTTGAATGGTGTAAAACATGTTGACCTTGATATTGTTGTGTTGTGGCTCCACACCACTTTAATCAACTCATCTGGCCATTTTCCTCTGGGCTGATTGAAGATTAATGTCATTATTCTCGTCATTATGATACCATTTGCCCTTTCGACAAGTCCATTTGACTCTAGATGTCTGACTGATGCAAAATGGATCTTCATGCCAATCCGATCACAGAATTCCTTGAAAGCTTCGGCATCAAACTGTGTCCCATTGTCTACAGTGATAGCCTTCGGCACATCGAAACGACAAACAATGTTTTGCCAGAAAAACTTCTGGACTGTGACCGAAGTTATTGTGGCCAAAGGCTTTGCCTCAATCCATTTGGAAAAATATTCTACCGCCACCACAACATATTTTAAATTGTCTTGTGCTGGTGCAAGTGGGTCTAGCAAATCAAGGCCCCATCTTTGCAACGGCCAAGTGGGCTGTATTAATTGAGTTAGAGACGAAGGCTGCTTCTGGTTTCTTGCACATTTTTGACAGCCTTCACACTTTTGGACTAGCTCTGCTGCATCCGAAGCTGCCTTCGGCCAATAAAATCCCTGTCGAAAAACTTTTCCTAGCAAAGACCTAGACCCAATGTGAGATCCACACAAACCTGCATGTATCTCCTTCATCAGCTCTATACCTTCGGCTCTGGATAAACACTTAAGAAGTGGAGAGCAGACTCCATGCTTGTATAACTCCCCTTCTATTATTACATATGATCTTGCTCTTGCCTCCATTCTCTTATTATAAGCTTCGTTGTCTGAAAGGCAATTACCTTGGAGAAAAGATATAATCTTAGTCCTCCAATCTTCACTATGAACAGGAGATATAGTAAGCACTGCTCTTTCAAGAAGTTCCACCGAAGGTGCTCTTATTGTTTCAAAAAACACTTCTGAAGGTAGAGGCAGCCCCTGTGCCGCTGATTTAGCTAGCAGATCAACGTGCTCATTTTCTCCTCGCGGAATATTCTTAACAGAAAACCCTTCGAATGAAGCCTCAAGCCTTCGAACTGTATCCAGGTATTTCTCAAGCTTCGGATCTCTTGCTTTGCAACTCTTGTCGACATGTCCAGAAATAACTTGGGAGTCGGTTTTAAGGACCACCCTTCTTATCCCCATTGCCTTTAACTTCCGAATCCCCAAAAGCAAAGCTTCGTATTCAGCAATATTGTTTGTGCAGCTAAAGTCAAGCTTTATTGCATAGCATGTTCTGACTTTGGAAGGTGCAACTAAGACAGCAGTCGCACCTGCCCCGAAGGTTTCCCAAGAACCGTCGCAGAACACCGTCCCCCCCCCTGAGCCCCTGGCGTCCAGTCAGCGATGAAGTCTGCTAGCGCCTAGGACTGAATCGAGGATCTATGCACATAATCAATGTTGAATTCATTGAGTTCCGCAGCCCACTTTCCAATCCTTCCAGTAGCTTCTCTGTTCCTCATGATGTCCTTCAGAGGCTGTGACGAAGGAACAATTATATGGAATGCTTGAAAATAATGTCGAAGCTTCCTGAAGGCCATTAAGACAGCATACAACACCTTCTCCAATTCTGTATAATTTTTCTTTGATAATCTTAGAAATTCGGAGACAAAGTATACTGGTGCTTGCTTTTTGATTTGTCCATCGAATTTTTCCTGCACAAGCGCCGCACTTACTGCAGAGTGCGAAGCTGCCACATACAATAGTAACGGAGCCCCTGGCGCAGGTGGAGTTAATGTTGTGATATCAATCAAGTATTGCTTCAGCTCTTCAAAGGCTTTTCTGTTGAGCTGGGCCCCACTGAAAGACTTCGGCTGACTTTAGTATTTCAAAGAATGGCAAGTTTCTTTCTGCTGATCTAGATATAAATCTATTCAATGAAGCCAATCTTCCTGCCAACCGTTGGGCCCCCTTCTTTGTGCTCGATGGTTCCATTCGAGGATAGCTTCGATCTTGCTTGGGTTAGCTTCAATCCCCTTCGTCGAAACCAGACAGCCAAGGAACTTGCCCTTCTTCACTCCAAAGACACACTTTTCAGGATTTAATTTCAGGCCAGCTTGTCTGGAATTAGCAAATGTTTCTTGCAGATTAGTGATATGATTTTCTTGCTTCGTGCTTTTTACTATGATATCATCAACATATGTTAGCACATTGCTGCCTATCTGGGAATGAAGGACCTTGGCCGTCATCCTGCTGAAACTGCCTCCAGCATTTTTGAGCCCCTCAGGCATCCGAAGATAGCAATAGGTTCCACTGGGAGTTATGAAGCTAGTCTTCGGCTCATCCTCCTTCTTCATCCATATTTGATGATATCCTGAGTAGCAATCCAGAAGACTCATAAGTTCTGACGAAGCTGCCGCATCCACAAGAGAGTCTATCCTTGGTAATGGGAATTCGTCCTTCGGACAGGCCTTGTTGAGATCCGTGAAATCAATACACATTCTCCATTTGCCATTGGCCTTCTTCACCATAACAGTATTGGCTAGCCACTCTGGATATTTTACTTCTCTGATGACACCAGCACTGAGAAGTCTTTTTACTTCATTCCGAGCACCTTTGGCTTTATCATCAGACATTTTCCGAAGCCTTTGCTTTCTGGGCCTGAAGGATGGATCGACATTGAGTGAATGTTCAATGACATCCCTGTTGACACCACAGAGATCGTTGGCTGACCATGCAAAAACATCTTTGTTGTTGAATAAAAACCTTATCAAAGTTTTTTCCTGCTGTTTAGATAATTGAGACCCCAGCAGTACCTTCTGCTCTGCTATGTCTTCACACAGAAGCATGGGCTTTGGCTGATCAGCCGAAGCGGCCTTCTCTCTTCTAAACTTGTACTGCTCACAAGCTTCAGCTCCATCTATATTGTGGATGGCTTTTGTGTCTGTCCAATTTCCCTCAGCCTTTCTGGCAGCTTCCTGACTTCCACGAATAGCAATAGGCCCTTGCTCCGAAGGTATCTTCATGCATAGATATGCTAGATGAAGAATTGCTTCGAAAGCATTAAGTGTCCCTCGACCAATGATTGCATTGTAGGGATATTCCATGTCAACAATATCAAACACAACCTGCTCAGTCCTTGTATTGTGGACAAATCCGAAGGTCACTGGCATTGTGATCTTTCCAAGTGCTATAATCTGCCTTCCTCCGAAGCCACAAAGAGGGTGTGTAGCATCATGAATCTTGTCCTCTGGCTCTTGCATCTGTCTGAAGGCCTTAGCAAATATGATGTCAGCTGCACTGCCTATATCAACCAAAACATTGTGGACCAGAAATCCCTTGATGACACAAGATATGACCATAGCATCATTATGAGGATAATCCTTGAGCTGAAGGTCCTCCTAGGAGAAGGTGATTGGGATGTGGGACCATTTTGTCTTGATGAAGGGTCCCTGCACCCCAACATGCTATACTCTTCTCTGAGCCTCCTTCTTCTGCTTCTTGTTGGCTAGCTCTGAGCATGAACCGCCTGTTATCGAGAGCACCAGCTTTGTAGCCGAAGCAGCTTCAGCTTGCTTGTTGGACGAAGCCATCAGCTCAATCAGTGGAAGTGAGTTCATCGGAGGTGGGCGCCAATGTTGGGGACTTGTTCTCAAATGCTATGAGTCAAGAACAAGGCAACACAAAGTATTAAATGTTAAAGTCCTTCGTCCTTCGAAACATTATTTCCCTTAGGATATAACGATCTTCGGACGAAGGTTTTGAAGGACATACCTTCATCATAACGATTATAAGATAATGAAAGATAAAACATATGAAACATGAAAGATAACACGAACAAACACATAATATCATTCATATGTTCCATTATATAAACATGAATATTTAAATGCAATATTTAATTATATTTATACCTTCGGCTTGATAGAAGACAAAAATCCAAGTGTTGCGCACGAGCGATTACAAGATAGTGTGAACAGTACGGGGGTACTGTTCATCTATTTACAGGCACAAGACACAGTCTGTGAGAAATTACATTCATACCCCTTACAAAGGTTTACAATCATAATACAAGTTGTCGTGGGCCGGTTGGTCATTTCATCTTTAAGTCGGTGCGTTTGGAAATATGCTCCGAAGCCTTTTGATTGATAGCTTCGGCTTTGTATCAAGCTTCCGAAGGTGTTTCTTCTTATGATACCTTCAGCGACGAAGCAGACCCCCAACAGTTTCCTGAAAGTCGCCTAGAGGGGGTGAATAGGCAAAACCTTAAAATTATAACTTTAAACCCTGACTAGATCCCTTGATTAGTGGTTAGAACAAGATGCACAATTATCGGAGTATAAAACTAAGTCCTTTGCTTGCAAAGAGTGTTGCTTTCAAAGAATACGAAATTGACAAATTAATACAACTAATAAATTTATGGAGAATGAAGTAAGAGGGCCTAGATAAGAAGAGCAATAACACGAGTTCTTTCTTGCAAGGTGTTGCTTCTCTAAATGAGAATTTAACTTGAAGCAACACAAAATAATGTTAGCATGGGACAATGCAAGAGAACTTAGAGAGGAAGAAAACAAACAAATCACAAGCAATAAACACAAGTGACACTGAAAGGGAAATGTGCCCTTGGGCCATTTCTAAGTATTTTGGTGATTGAGTGCCAACACAAGTGCTTAAGTGAAAATATATGTCAAATGTTGGACAAAGTGCAAATCAAGAGTAAAGGTATGTTTCTAAGACTTAGTATATTGTTTTGAAGTCTAATGCTCTGTGTCTAAGTGCTGGAAACAGGAGAAATCGAATTGGAAAAGAGATGGCTTTGTACAGCCAAAGTCTGCTCAGTCTGGGTGCACCGGACTGTCCGGTGGTGCACCGGACAGTGTCTGGTGCGCCAGGCTGGCTCTGGCGAACTCACTGTTATCAGGACTTCGACGACGGTGTACGGCTATAAATCACCGGTCTGTCTGTCCGGTGGTGCACCGGACTGTCCGGTGAGCCATTCACAGGCGAACTCGTCGCTCTCGGGAGAAGATTAATGGCGTACGACTATAATTCACCGGACTGTCCGGTGGTGCACCGGACTGTCCGGTGATCCAACGGTCAGTCGGGCCAACAGTCGGCCGAGGATTCCGCGCGTGACGCGTGGCTGAGCCAACGGTCACAATGGGGCACCGGACTGTCCGGTGTGCACCGGACAGTGTCCGGTGCGCCAACGGCTCTCAATCTGCAACGGTCAGCTTCGCCAAATAAGGAAGGAAATCCGCACCGGACTGTCCGGTGCGCCAGGCGACTGAAGGCAAGAATTGCCTTCCCGGAATGCTCTCAACAACTCCTAGATGCCTTGGGGCTATAAAAGGGACCCCTAGGCGCATGGAGGAGCACACCAAGTATTCCCCAAGCATTCTAAAGCACCAAGGCTTCGATTCCGCGCATTTGATTCTTTGTGAGAGCAACTAGAGCTCTATTTGAGTTGTGAACTCGTCGGGTTGTGTTGTGAGCTCTTGTTGCGACTTGTGTGCGTGTTGTCGCTGTGATTTTGTGTCTTGTGTGCGTTGCTCATCCCTCCCTTACTCTGTGCTTCTTTGTGAACATCAAAGTGTAAGGGCGAGAGGCTCTAAGTTGTGGAGATTCCTCGCAAGCGGGATATAGTATACAAAGCAAAACACCGTGGTATTCAAGTGGGTCTTTGGACCGCTTGAGAGGGGTTGATTGCAACCCTCGTCCGTTGGGACGCCACAACGTGGAGTAGGCAAGCGTTGGACTTGGCCGAACCACGGGATAAACCACTGTGTCTATCTGTGTTGACCTTCTTGTGGTTATCGTGTCTTGCTTAGACTCCTCTCTAGCCACTTGGCATTATTGTGCTAACGCTTAATCAAGTTTTTGTGGCCTTAAGTTTAAGCTTTTACAGGATCACCTATTCAATCCCCCTCTAGGTGCTCTCAATTGGTATCAGAGCCGTTCTCTTCAAGAAAGGGACTAACCGCCCGAAGAGATGGATCATAAGGGCAAGGGGATTGTGATCAATGATAAGGAGAAGGAGTCCTTCGTCAACGAGCCGAAGGACGACAAGCCTACCGACTCGGGCTCAGGCCATAAACGAAAAGATGGGAAGAAGAAGAAGACAAGGCGCATCAAGGAGATCGTCTACTACGACGACATCGACGAATCTTCCTCTTCCCAAAAGGACGACTACGACTACGAGAAAAGGAAAACGGTCAATTCGAACTTTTCTTTCGATTACTCTCGTATTCCGCAAAGTACAAATGCTCATTTGCTCTTCATTCCACTTGGTAAACCTCCTCACTTTGATGGAGAGGACTACGGATTTTGGAGCCACAAAATGCGTAGTCACTTGTTCTCTCTCCATCCAAGCATATGGGAGATCGTAGAGAGTGGAATGAAATTTGATAGCTCGGATAGTCCTATGTTTATAAATGAACAAATCCATAGAAATGCACAAGCTACTACTGTCCTCTTAGCATCTTTGTGCAGGGAAGAGTACAATAAGGTGAGCGGCTTGGACAATGCCAAGCAGATCTGGGACACCCTCAGGATCTCACATGAGGGGAACGACGTCACCATGCTCACCAAGATGGAGTTGGTGGAGGGCGAGCTTGGGAGATTTGCAATGATAAGGGGAGAGGAGCCAACCCAAACATACAACCGGCTCAAGATCCTCATCAACAAAATAAGGAGCTACGGAAGCACGCGATGGACGGACCACGACGTCGTTCGCCTAATGCTAAGGTCCTTTACTGTCCTTGATCCACATCTTGTGAACAATATTCGTGAAAATCCTAGGTACACCAAGATGTCACCCAAAGAAGTACTTGGGAAGTTTGTGAGCGGGAGAATGATGATCAAGGAGGCGAGATACGTGGACGACGCGTTGAACGGTCCAATCCATGAGCCTCAACCCATTGCTCTCAAGGCAACGAGGAGCAAGGAGGCGCTACCTAGCAAGGTGGCACAAGTTGAGGCGGCCGGCTCAATGATGAAGAGATGGCCCTCATCATCAAGCGCTTCAAGACGACGCTAAAGGGACGCAAGGGGCAGCCTAACAAGAACAAGACGAAGGGGAAGCGCTCATGCTTCAAATGTGGTAAGGTTGGTCATTTTATCGCTAACTGTCCCGATAATGATAGTGACCAGGAACAAAGGAACAAGAGGGAAAAGAAGAAAGCTTACAAGAAGGCTAAGGGCGAGGCACACATTGGCAAGGAGTGGGACTCAGATTGTTCGTCGTCCGACTCCGACAACGAAGGACTCGCCGCCACCGCCTTCAACAAATCAGCCCTCTTCCCCAACGTGCGTCACACATGCCTCATGGCGAAGGAGAAGAAGGTATGTACTCGGAATACTACTTATGCTTCTTCAAGTGAGGATGAGTCTAGTGATGATGATGAAATAAATTATTCATGTTTATTCAAGGGCCTAGATAGAACCAAGGTTGATAAAGTTAATGAATTAATTGATGCCTTGAATGATAAGAATAGGTTATTAGAAAAGCAAGAGGATCTTTTGTATGAAGAACATGATAAGTTTGTAGAGGCACAAAAATCCCTTGCTTTAGAAATTAAAAGGAATGAAATGCTTTCTAGTGAATTGTCTACATGCCATGACTCTATTTCTAGCTTAAAGAGTATAAATGATGATTTGAATGCTAAGTTAGAAATAGCAAATAAATCAACATCTTGTGTAGAACATGTTACAATTTGTAATAGGTGTAAAGATTTTGATGTTGACGCTTGTAGTGATCACCTAGTTTCAATTTCTAAATTGAATGATGAATTGGCTAGTCTTAATGCCCAACTTAAGACTAGCAAGAGTGAAATTGATAAAATAAAATTTGCAAGGGATGCCTACACGATTGGTAGACACCCCTCAATTAAGGATGGTCTTGGCTTCAAGAGGGAAGTCAAGAACTTAACAAGCCATAAGGCTTCCATCTCCACCAAGAAGAAAGGGAAGGCCCCTATGGCTAGTAGTGTTCAAAAGAACCATGCTTTCATTTATGGTGATAGAAAATGTGACACCCTAGGTGTCAATTTCATGTTATGTCGGGAGATTTATCCTAATCTCGGATGCTTAGTAAAACTTTTTATTTCTCGCTCACGTATGTCTCTGATTATCCAGACTATTCGTACGCATTTCACCGAATTCGGAATTTTTCAGTCTCACAGAAGGCCGAATTTGGAGCCTGTTAAAACTTTTAATTCTCGGCACGAATACGAACTCGATAATCCATCTCAAATTATAAATCTCATTTGAAGCTCATTTAATCAAACGCTCGACAGCTGCTAGTCGAGCTGTGTCCGACTCCGATTTCTCGATGTTCGATCTATGTCCAAAAATTAATCCGACTCCGTACTCTCAAATGGAATGCTCAATATGTCGTCCTCTAAACAACCTCCTCCGACTCGGCCAAATATCTCATGTCCGAACTGAATTCAAAACCCCGTATCGACAGCGATTTTAAAATATCACGATTCGCCTTCTCCGACTAAAAATCCAAATCCGATCAAATCTCAGGACGATTTATTTTCCAATCACGCGTAGGGAATTAATTTACGAGCAAATTCAAAATAGACTCTCGGCCGAGTTAATCACGCAACCGTCCGTTCGTCTGAACTCCAGTTCACGCTGTTTTGCGTACAAACGAATTCCGCGGGAGCATTTTTATTTGGGAAAATAAATTAGCGCGGCCCGAGTATATGTTTTGGGCCAGCCCAACCCAGCCCAATAGGCCCACTAAGGAAACCCTAACCCTAGGGCTCATCTATAAATAGGGGTGCTCACTTGGCAAATTTTCACTCCCACCCCTCTAAGTTTTTCAGCCGCCACTCCCTCTTCCTGTTTCTCCAACGCGCAGCAGCAGGCGCCTCTCTTCTTCACGGCAGCAGCACGCCGGCGCGCAGGGGCCTCCCATGGCCGCCAAGCTCCCTCAACGCCGGTGCTCCCTGCTCTCCTCCCCATGGGCGCGTCCCCTGCCGGCGAGCAGCAGATCCCTATCCCAGCGGCCTCCAGGGCGCGAGCTCCATCTCCCATAGCGCCCCTGCGACTTCCATGGCCGTCGGCCCCCTGCGAGCTCGGGTTTCTCCCATGGCACCCTCCCCTGTTCTTCCCTGCTTGGCCAGCAACCAGGGCGTCCATAGCCCTGTGCTCAGCGTCCTTCTTCCACCTCTGGCTGGCCCCTTCTGCGCAGCGCCCCCTTTTTCCCCTGCTCTCTGTTCAGCGCAGGAAGCCGAGCTCCTCTTCTCATGGCGCTTGGCTGGCCAGGGCGCCAACCCTCCCCTCCATTTTTTTTCCATGGCCGAGCAGCAGCCCTACGCAGCACCCTCTCTCCCATGGACGCCCAGAAATTTTTCTAGTGCCCTCCCTGTTCATCTTCCTGCCCAGCCGCAGGAAACTTTCTCCCCTCCCTGCTCCATTTTTTACATGTGCCCTCCTCTGCAAACAGCGAGCCCCCTCCTCGCTGTTCTCAATGATAAGGAGAAGGAGTCCTTCGTCAACGAGCCGAAGGACGACAAGCCTACCGACTCGGGCTCAGGCCATAAACGAAAAGATGGGAAGAAGAAGAAGACAAGGCGCATCAAGGAGATCGTCTACTACGACGACATCGACGAATCTTCCTCTTCCCAAAAGGACGACTACGACTACGAGAAAAGGAAAACGGTCAATTCGAACTTTTCTTTCGATTACTCTCGTATTCCGCAAAGTACAAATGCTCATTTGCTCTTCATTCCACTTGGTAAACCTCCTCACTTTGATGGAGAGGACTACGGATTTTGGAGCCACAAAATGCGTAGTCACTTGTTCTCTCTCCATCCAAGCATATGGGAGATCGTAGAGAGTGGAATGAAATTTGATAGCTCGGATAGTCCTATGTTTATAAATGAACAAATCCATAGAAATGCACAAGCTACTACTGTCCTCTTAGCATCTTTGTGCAGGGAAGAGTACAATAAGGTGAGCGGCTTGGACAATGCCAAGCAGATCTGGGACACCCTCAGGATCTCACATGAGGGGAACGACGTCACCATGCTCACCAAGATGGAGTTGGTGGAGGGCGAGCTTGGGAGATTTGCAATGATAAGGGGAGAGGAGCCAACCCAAACATACAACCGGCTCAAGATCCTCATCAACAAAATAAGGAGCTACGGAAGCACGCGATGGACGGACCACGACGTCGTTCGCCTAATGCTAAGGTCCTTTACTGTCCTTGATCCACATCTTGTGAACAATATTCATGAAAATCCTAGGTACACCAAGATGTCACCCAAAGAAGTACTTGGGAAGTTTGTGAGCGGGAGAATGATGATCAAGGAGGCGAGATACGTGGACGACGCGTTGAACGGTCCAATCCATGAGCCTCAACCCATTGCTCTCAAGGCAACGAGGAGCAAGGAGGCGCTACCTAGCAAGGTGGCACAAGTTGAGGCGGCCGGCTCAATGATGAAGAGATGGCCCTCATCATCAAGCGCTTCAAGACGACGCTAAAGGGACGCAAGGGGCAGCCTAACAAGAACAAGACGAAGGGGAAGCGCTCATGCTTCAAATGTGGTAAGGTTGGTCATTTTATCGCTAACTGTCCCGATAATGATAGTGACCAGGAACAAAGGAACAAGAGGGAAAAGAAGAAAGCTTACAAGAAGGCTAAGGGCGAGGCACACATTGGCAAGGAGTGGGACTCAGATTGTTCGTCGTCCGACTCCGACAACGAAGGACTCGCCGCCACCGCCTTCAACAAATCAGCCCTCTTCCCCAACGTGCGTCACACATGCCTCATGGCGAAGGAGAAGAAGGTATGTACTCGGAATACTACTTATGCTTCTTCAAGTGAGGATGAGTCTAGTGATGATGATGAAATAAATTATTCATGTTTATTCAAGGGCCTAGATAGAACCAAGGTTGATAAAGTTAATGAATTAATTGATGCCTTGAATGATAAGAATAGGTTATTAGAAAAGCAAGAGGATCTTTTGTATGAAGAACATGATAAGTTTGTAGAGGCACAAAAATCCCTTGCTTTAGAAATTAAAAGGAATGAAATGCTTTCTAGTGAATTGTCTACATGCCATGACTCTATTTCTAGCTTAAAGAGTATAAATGATGATTTGAATGCTAAGTTAGAAATAGCAAATAAATCAACATCTTGTGTAGAACATGTTACAATTTGTAATAGGTGTAAAGATTTTGATGTTGACGCTTGTAGTGATCACCTAGTTTCAATTTCTAAATTGAATGATGAATTGGCTAGTCTTAATGCCCAACTTAAGACTAGCAAGAGTGAAATTGATAAAATAAAATTTGCAAGGGATGCCTACACGATTGGTAGACACCCCTCAATTAAGGATGGTCTTGGCTTCAAGAGGGAAGTCAAGAACTTAACAAGCCATAAGGCTTCCATCTCCACCAAGAAGAAAGGGAAGGCCCCTATGGCTAGTAGTGTTCAAAAGAACCATGCTTTCATTTATGGTGATAGAAAATGTGACACCCCAGGTGTCAATTTCATGTTATGTCGGGAGATTTATCCTAATCTCGGATGCTTAGTAAAACTTTTTATTTCTCGCTCACGTATGTCTCTGATTATCCAGACTATTCGTACGCATTTCACTGAATTCGGAATTTTTCAGTCTCACAGAAGGCCGAATTTGGAGCCTGTTAAAACTTTTAATTCTCGGCACGAATACGAACTCGATAATCCATCTCAAATTATAAATCTCATTTGAAGCTCATTTAATCAAACGCTCGACAGCTGCTAGTCGAGCTGTGTCCGACTCCGATTTCTCGATGTTCGATCTATGTCCAAAAATTAATCCGACTCCGTACTCTCAAATGGAATGCTCAATATGTCGTCCTCTAAACAACCTCCTCCGACTCGGCCAAATATCTCATGTCCGAACTGAATTCAAAACCCCGTATCGACAGCGATTTTAAAATATCACGATTCGCCTTCTCCGACTAAAAATCCAAATCCGATCAAATCTCAGGACGATTTATTTTCCAATCACGCGTAGGGAATTAATTTACGAGCAAATTCAAAATAGACTCTCGGCCGAGTTAATCACGCAACCGTCCGTTCGTCTGAACTCCAGTTCACGCTGTTTTGCGTACAAACGAATTCCGCGGGAGCATTTTTATTTGGGAAAATAAATTAGCGCGGCCCGAGTATATGTTTTGGGCCAGCCCAACCCAGCCCAATAGGCCCACTAAGGAAACCCTAACCCTAGGGCTCATCTATAAATAGGGGTGCTCACTTGGCAAATTTTCACTCCCACCCCTCTAAGTTTTTCAGCCGCCACTCCCTCTTCCTGTTTCTCCAACGCGCAGCAGCAGGCGCCTCTCGTCTTCACGGCAGCAGCACGCCGGCGCGCAGGGGCCTCCCATGGCCGCCAAGCTCCCTCAACGCCGGTGCTCCCTGCCCTCCTCCCCATGGGCGCGTCCCCTGCCGGCGAGCAGCAGATCCCTATCCCAGCGGCCTCCAGGGCGCGAGCTCCATCTCCCATAGCGCCCCTGCGACTTCCATGGCCGTCGGCCCCCTGCGAGCTCGGGTTTCTCCCATGGCACCCTCCCCTGTTCTTCCCTGCTTGGCCAGCAACCAGGGCGTCCATAGCCCTGTGCTCAGCGTCCTTCTTCCACCTCTGGCTGGCCCCTTCTGCGCAGCGCCCCCTTTTTCCCCTGCTCTCTGTTCAGCGCAGGAAGCCGAGCTCCTCTTCTCATGGCGCTTGGCTGGCCAGGGCGCCAACCCTCCCCTCCATTTTTTTTCCATGGCCGAGCAGCAGCCCTACGCAGCACCCTCTCTCCCATGGACGCCCAGAAATTTTTCTAGTGCCCTCCCTGTTCATCTTCCTGCCCAGCCGCAGGAAACTTTCTCCCCTCCCTGCTCCATTTTTTACATGTGCCCTCCTCTGCAAACAGCGAGCCCCCTCCTCGCTGTTCTCCGTGGTGCCCGCCGGCTGTTCGTAAAAATGTGCAGCAAGCCGCATACTGCCGGCTCGCTGTTTCGGGGAGCCCCGTGGACAGCATGCCGTCGACGCCCACCGTGTGTTCGCTGTTTTGCGCAGCCCATCCGCGACGCCGTCGAAAACCGTGGTGAGACACCCCGCTTCCCTTGCTGCTATCCCATTTTTTTGTGTGCTCGGTAAAAATGTTGAACCGTTGTGTGCGTCTAATCGCAGCTAGCCGTCGATGTCGCGCTTCACGCCTTGCCCGTTCGACGAAATGCCGAGCCATGTGGGCAGCCCATGCGCCTAGTCACGACTCGTTCAGGTTGATTGATTTATAGTTTATAATACGTATGCTTTGTTTGATGTCGGGCAGTGCATGTATATATGTGGATGTGTGTAATATGTTTCGGCTATACACGTTAGTAGGATCACATTTGCAGTTAAAGAACAAGCGGTTGTTGATGTGTGTGATTTGTAGTTTGTATAATTATATTTTGGTCCATGTGGTGTACATTGGTGTTGGAATGTGTGTGGGTATAAAAATGTTTTGGTTATATGTCGTAGCAAGGTCGCCTTAACGTTTAGGTAAGCAAACGTGTTATGTTGTTTAATATGATGAGTAAATTGGAAATACATGGGATGCGAGGATTTAATTAGTACACGTATGTGTGTGTGCCGTGGTGTATTATGGTGATGACGTAAGGTGTTTATTTGAGGTGTGCGGGTATATGCCGTAATATGGTTATACTCGCGACGAGGAAAGATGTATGTATTGTGTGACCCGATGTTTAGGTTGCTATTGTACAATCGTGTGAAGGATGCTCCCGATGGTCATGTGACTAAAGGGTGTAGTGGTAAGGCGAGAAGTATGTTTAATTTTTCAAACGATTAGTGGATAGTATCTCAGTGTTGTCTTGATTTTTGTTGTATGGCAATGTGATGCTTCGCTTTGTCAATCATCACATTCCATGCCCCTTTGGATAATAAATATCTTGTTGATTGATTAGAGGTCTTATATGAGCGTGATCGCAGCCCAATAATTATTGGAGGCGAGTAGCGTTCATGAGTCAGTCCTTGCTAAAATTGAAGAACAATCCGATAACATATGCATGTGAGTGCTTTAGGTCCTTCAGTAGCCAATGCATGTCTTATGGAGTTTTATGCCATGTGTTAATGTCTCTATGTTAGACCTCCTAAAATATAGTGTTTTAAGTGACTTGTGTGTTAACTAATTCAAGTGAAGCGATGGTTGAGAAACACTGATCAATCGGCTCCAACCCATGTTCTTGAGTTACGATGTCTAAAATGGTTCGCTAGGTCTTCTACCGTGATTAGCCAACTCATGTTAAATAGGAGTCGATTTCGTTAAGTGTTTGTTATATATGTGTTGTCTCGGATTGCGATAATAAGAGGCAAGTCGACGTGTAGGATGTATAGCGGCCTATGTTGTTGCGCTAGTTAGCCGAATTAATAGATGACTTGGTTAAGCTTGTAGTCACGATGATTTGCTTATTGTAGTCTAAATGCGTATGTTTATGGTCGCGGATGAAAAGTAGTAGTGCTCATGTGATGTCTAATTTAAAACGCAAATTGTTGAGTGATTGCCGTGAAGAATGCGTTGTTAATTGGTTGTAGTAATTTTAGTGCACTAAATGATTTGGATAAAATTTGTAAGCCTACTTGCTAGTCCTCATGTAATTAATTTAACTCTAAGAAGTGGTAAAGTGCTAGAATGATTCAAGTCTCTAGAATGCTGCAATTCTTGAATTATATAGAAACTGGAATTTATTGATTGCTGTTTTGGGCTGCACGCATTGTTTTCGTTGTGCTGTTTGTTTGATAAACCAAATCATGTTTTCTGTAGAAAAGTCATATATAAGAGTTGTAGATAACATGATTATCTTGCTTGTACTAAAATTTGACAGCCATAAGCCTGGCCATTTAAGAGTTGTGCTTTTCACAAGCCCAGCACCTGAATCTGTCAAATTTCTGAACAGATTTCAGAAATTGCAATGGTTGCTTAAGTTAATGTTGAAATAAGTTATTGGTGGTCACAAGAAAGTTGTAGATAACTCTATTATCTTACTTGTGTTAAAATTTGACAGCCATAGGTCTGACAGTTTAGGAATTATGCTGTTTACAAATTCAGTAACTGAATCTGTCCAAATTCTGTACAGATTTCAGAAACTGCATTATTTGCTCAATTTATTATTGCAATCTGTTCATGGTCATTATAAGAAAGTTGTAGATTCTTTTCTGATCTTGCTTGTGTTAATATTTCACAACCATAGGCCTGATAGTTTAAGAGTTATAAATTTTACAAACTGCTTGCTGTGTTCTGTCCACTGACAGAACAGATTTCGAAAACTGAATTGTTTGATTCAGTTCAACATAGAATCAATTCATGATGATTATAAAAGTTATGTAGTGCTTTTGTTAAGATTTCCAAAAAGTCTTGGATCACTATTTTTGGTGGTCTGAAGATTAAGTTATGGATGTTTAAAGTCTGAAGACTGAATCTGTCCAGTTCTGGACAGCACAACCTTCATAGTGTATTTCACCCTTGATACATGTTAAACCAGCCAGTGATGTTTATAAACAATTTGTATAACATTTAATTAGCTTTCCAGAAGTCTAAGATCACTTTGTTTGGATGTCTGAATCTTCAGTTATGAATTTTTAAAATCACAAGTCTGAATCTGTTCAAATCTGGACAGCGCTGTTGTGTTAACACCTTTTGACCTTGCTAAGTGTTTAATCATGTTGTGATGACAATACCAAAGTTGTAGAGAACTTTTTAAGCTTTCCAGAAAATCCTAGTTTGCTATTTTTGGATTAATATTGAAGAGATATGATTAAAACTAGTAACTGCAGTGCTGCTGTCCTAAAAATCTGCATGTGCTCAATTAGTTGTTAGTTCACCCCTTTGACTAAAAATGCTTAGTTAGCACTTAACGGATATAGAATTGTAATGGCTAAACTTAGGTTGACATGTGTTCCATGATTAATGTACTTGCTTGTTGTAGTTGAGGGTGGATAAGAGCTCCGTAGTCATTAATGTCTATGTCGTATTCAAACTTACGTCGTCTTGGTTGGGCTTGTGGGGTCGGTGATGCTTTTGTGTGATAAATAGAAGAACTAAGGAAAAGCCATAGCAAATTAAATAAATGCATGTAATTGTGATGTCATAGTTGTGTTGTGTAAATATACAAAATGTGGTCGTCTTGTTAATGGTGTTAATGATGAACGCCGATAACATACGAATAGCTAGCGCTTGCGTATAGTCGTTGCGGTGTCTTGCAATTAAATGTTAGTTTGCTACCATGTATTTATATAGCTTGTGATATTTTTCATTATATTCATACATATGCATCCTGCATCTCATTTAGGACCGAGAGGTGATGATCGTGCAAGTGATGTGGTGCCAACCACAAGTTACAGATGGTGGACAACATAAGGAAGGGTGGACATAACCAGTAGATGCTCACCAAGCGAGTACCTCCCCCAGCAAACACTATCTAAGTGTTAAATTAAAGGCAAGCCCCGGTTTTATGCATAACCGTTTATATATGCTATTTTACTACACTTAATGTTTGTAGATTTGTACTGTGCACTTAAGTGTAGGAGTTGCCTGAAACCCTAGTTGCATGAACTCAGGATTCCTTTTGTGATGGATACTAGTATGCTAGGTCGAGTAGCTGCTTTACTAATTAGGGATCTCGGTAGAAGTCGAGTGATTTTTCTAGCACTCGCGCGAGGTCAGGAATTGGTTGTACCCACTTTGATAAGCAGAACGATAATGGTCTGTGGACACGGATCCATGGGGATGCGTGGTCTACAAGATGAAATTGGAATAAGGATTAACGTGCGGATACCTGTGTCAAGCGTTTGAACGTACTAAACACATGCCGAGAAATATGGTAAATCGGTAAGCCTAGTACCTGAGTGAACCTGCCCGTAGACTTTACCCCTCACGCGACTTGAGACGTGGTCTCCCATTCCGGTTATGGTGGGTACAAGTGCGGTCACTACACGACGGCAGTCGGGGTCAGTGAGGCATTGTACGCCAAGGCGGTGAGCCCTGATCTGCTGCCAGGGAATCGATGGGGACGGTTGATGTGTGTGGGGACGGAGTGCCTCGCCATGTCGTGTGTTTAGGTTTACCTTGCAAGGATAAAAACTCGATTCGAATCGTCTGCTTCTCGCAGCTAATGAGACTGCTTGATCCATTGTACTGCATTGAGTAATAAGTGGAAATAAGGTGACTGGCAAAGGATGTTGATTGATAAAATGTTTGATACCCTATATGATTAGCTAGATACACATCTAGTCTAAAGGATTCTACTAAAACTTGAAAAGCTAAAACTTGTTTTTAGACTCAGCTAGTGCTTTTGGCAACCAAACCCCATAGCCAAACAAATGCATGTCTAGAGGTAGAGGAGTAGACTCCTCACACCAGGTAAGTCTAGCTGAGTATTAGTATACTCAGCCTTGCTTGTGGCATAATTTTTGCAGGTACCTCCTTGATTTGGTTGATGGTGTGACTTGGCCTCCATCCCTGCCACCGGGATAGACGGTCGAGTGGGTTACTGCTTCCGCAGGAGAGGACCAGGAGGAGTAGCGTGGCCAGGCTTCGCCATGTTACTCGGTTTTCTCCGTTAGTTATTTCCGCTGCATTAAAAAATTTATGGTTATTATTTCTAAAACTCCGATAATGTAATCACTATTGATACTTATTAAATTTGTGGTATTATGCTTTATTGTATTTCTCTGTGCCTCACCTTCGAGTGAGCTAGTGGTATTCGATCCTGGATAAGTGGCTTTATCGGACTAGATCCGAGGGACTGACGGGTTATTCCTGTTTAAGTGTGTTGCTGCCCTTAAGGGTGCGACTTGGGCACTTAAGCTGGAATAATTCGGGTGGTTCCGCTACAGCTGGTATCGGAGCGAATACCATTACTGAGAAGTCAATAAGTCATAAATACCAACTTTTTAAAAGTAAAACTTGCTTAGAAACTAAAGTTGGATAGATCGTCAGGACGATAAGGATAGACCTAGGATGTGAAGCCTTAGGAAATAGATGGGTAGCTAGGTGGCTAATTATGTAGGCCATAAAGGCTACTATTACTATTAGGAAGGATGCTATAGCAAGCACCTGAAAAGTAGTTAGGTCTGAGAAGACGACTAGAATGAGCATGCATCATGATTGTCGCATTATAATTTTCTCTTGTGCACCAACATGCTTCTCTCACCTTTATTCCAATAATAATAACTTGTGAATAATGTGATGTACTGCTATGTTAGGAGCTATAAGAAGTGCCTTGTCTGGTATTGTTATGATAGTCTTGATTAGGTTGTGTTATGTGTTCTCCTTGCCATGCTGTCTAGGAGTTATGGTAACTATTTAGTACATTTGCCTCTAACCAATAAAAATTGTTGCCTATTTGGCCCATAAAAAGACCCGCCCCATTTTAACCAGCCTAGTGGTTAGCAAGTGAAACCTCTTAAAAAAATCCTGCTTGTGTTGGTATTTTCTAGCCCTTGAGTGGTTTACCCTTGAAATTACACATGCACAACTTATAGACCCCCACAACTTGATCGCTAGACCGACCCAAGTCTCCTTGTGCACTTGTAGTGTCAAAAAAAATGTTGTTGGTGTCTAGTTGCGCAAACCCTATCAAGGCCATGTTTCTTCCCATAAATCCTTGCCCCTAAAACTTCATAACATTCCTGTTGATCATCCAACTGATCTTGTTGCCTACCTCTCCTTTCGCATGGATCTGGTGATCTTTTTCCCGGTGAATCATGTTGTGGCCTTATCATTCATATCTCTAGATCCCTTAATGATCCTGCCCTATTATCTAGTTATCTACTATAATCTGTTCTCAAGTATCGAATATTGATCTTGCCTAAATCTCTCATTTCTGGGCAGTCTTATACCCCCTTCTCCGAGGATCTTGACGTTTGTTTCATCAACTGTATCTCTAAACAGTGTATCCATTCGGTTCAATGGATTTTTTTTTGTCTTTAGTTCTCTCATGTCTCTACAAGCTCATCAATCTTGATCTCATGGTTGGTTCGTCCTCATATCAAACCTCGTGCTAATATCTGATATGATAATCTCCATGTTGATCATCAAATGGTTCTCTGAGTTAAATAAAAATTCTCATCTGATGCTCTTTTGCCAACAATCTCTGCTTCAACTTCGATCACATTCTTATTTTCTGAGCCATACTCTCATAGGCTCCATCTATATTTGCTATGTGGATTTCATTGGTTACGTTTGGTAATGGTGTCATGACTAAGGACTGATGGTGCCGCGACGAAACCGAGAGCCTACTATGGTGCACACATGGTTGAGCTGCTCGGCACGCGCTGGTGTCATGGTTAAAAGTTGTGATCCATTATGAGGCTATACCGATGTGCTATCTTTTGTGGACACTCTCTCTCAGAATGATCGCTGCATTTTGTCTCGATATGTCGCGATATTCTATCCAAATCTGTCTTCAGTATCTTTTCAGATACCCTCTCATGAATTTGCATCTATCTTCAGTCTGGGAGTTACAAGCTTGTCCACCCTTAAAGATCCTCATTTGAATCTCGGGACGAGATTCTTTTAAGGGGGGGAAGGCTGTGACACCCCAGGTGTCAATTTCATGTTATGTCGGGAGATTTATCCTAATCTCGGATGCTCAGTAAAAATTTCTATTTCTCGCTCACGTATGTCTCTGATTATCCAGACTATTCGTACGCATTTCACCGAATTCGGAATTTTTCAGTCTCACAGAAGGCCGAATTTGGAGCCTGTTAAAACTTTTAATTCTCGGCACGAATACGAACTCGATAATCCATCTCAAATTATAAATCTCATTTGAAGCTCATTTAATCAAACGCTCGACAGCTGCTAGTCGAGCTGTGTCCGACTCTGATTTCTCGATGTTCGATCTATGTCCAAAAATTAATCCGACTCCGTACTCTCAAATGGAATGCTCAATATGTCGTCCTCTAAACAACCTCCTCCGACTCGGCCAAATATCTCATGTCCGAACTGAATTCAAAACCCCGTATCGACAGCGATTTTAAAATATCACGATTCGCCTACTCCGACTAAAAATCCAAATCCGATCAAATCTCAGGACGATTTATTTTCCAATCACGCGTAGGGAATTAATTTACGAGCAAATTCAAAACAGACTCCCGGCCGAGTTAATCACGCAACCGTCCGTTCGTCTGAACTCCAGTTCACACTGTTTTGCGTACAAACGAATTCCGCGGGAGCATTTTTATTTGGGAAAATAAATTAGCGCGGCCCGAGTATATGTTTTGGGCCAGCCCAACCCAGCCCAATAGGCCCACTAAGGAAACCCTAACCCTAGGGCTCATCTATAAATAGGGGTGCTCACTTGGCAAATTTTCACTCCCACCCCTCTAAGTTTTTCAGCCGCCACTCCCTCTTCCTGTTTCTCCAACGCGTAGCAGCAGGCGCCTCTCTTCTTCACGGCAGCAGCACGCCGGCGCGCAGGGGCCTCCCATGGCCGCCAAGCTCCCTCAACGCCGGTGCTCCCTGCTCTCCTCCCCATGGGCGCGTCCCCTGCAGGCGAGCAGCAGATCCCTATCCCAGCGACCTCCAGGGCGCGAGCTCCATCTCCCATAGCGCCCCTGCGACTTCCATGGCCGTCGGCCCCCTGCGAGCTCGGGTTTCTCCCATGGCACCCTCCCCTGTTCTTCCCTGCTTGGCCAGCAACCAGGGCGTCCATAGCCCTGTGCTCAGCGTCCTTCTTCCACCTCTGGCTGGCCCCTTCTGCGCAGCGCTCCCTTTTTCCCCTGCTCTCTGTTCAGCGCAGGAAGCCGAGCTCCTCTTCTCATGGCGCTTGGCTGGCCAGGGCGCCAACCCTCCCCTCCATTTTTTTCCATGGCCGAGCAGCAGCCCTACGCAGCACCCTCTCTCCCATGGACGCCCAGAAATTTTTCCAGTGCCCTCCCTGTTCATCTTCCTGCCCAGCCGCAGGAAACTTTCTCCCCTCCCTGCTCCATTTTTTACATGTGCCCTCCTCTGCAAACAGTGAGCCCCCTCCTCGCTGTTCTCCGTGGTGCCCGCCGGCTGTTCGTAAAAATGTGCAGCAAGCCGCATACTGCCGGCTCGCTGTTTCGGGGAGCCCCGTGGACAGCACGCCGTCGACGCCCACCGTGTGTTCGCTGTTTTGCGCAGCCCATCCGCGACGCCGTCGAAAACCGTGGTGAGACACCCCGCTTCCCTTGCTGCTATCCCATTTTTTTGTGTGCTCGGTAAAAATGTTGAACCGTTGTGTGCGTCTAATCGCAGCTAGCCGTCGATGTCGTGCTTCACGCCTTGCCCGTTCGATGAAATGCCGAGCCATGTGGGCAGCCCATGCGCCTAGTCATGACTCGTTCAGGTTGATTGATTTATAGTTTATAATACGTATGCTTTGTTTGATGTCGGGCAGTGCATGTATATATGTGGATGTGTGTAATATGTTTCGGCTATACACGTTAGTAGGATCGCATTTGCAGTTAAAGAACAAGCGGTTGTTGATGTGTGCGATTTGTAGTTTGTATAATTATATTTTGGTCCATGTGGTGTACATTGGTGTTGGAATGTGTGTGGGTATAAAAATGTTTTGGTTATATGCCGTAGCAAGGTCGCCTTAACGTTTAGGTAAGCAAACGTGTTATGTTGTTTAATATGATGAGTAAATTGGAAATACATGGGATGCGAGGATTTAATTAGTACACGTATGTGTGTGTGCCGTGGTGTATTATGGTGATGACGTAAGGTGTTTATTTGAGGTGTGCGGGTATATGCCGTAATATGGTTATACTCGCGACGAGGAAAGATGTATGTATTGTGTGACCCGATGTTTAGGTTGCTATTGTACAATCGTGTGAAGGATGCTCCCGATGGTCATGTGACTAAAGGGTGTAGTGGTAAGGCGAGAAGTAAGTTTAATTTTTCAAACGATTAGTGGATAGTATCTCAGTGTTGTCTTGATTTTTGTTGTATGGCAATGTGATGCTTCGCTTTGTCAATCATCACATTCCATGCCCCTTTGGATAATAAATATCTTGTTGATTGATTAGAGGTCTTATATGAGCGTGATCGCAGCCCAATAATTATTGGAGGCGAGTAGCGTTCATGAGTCAGTCCTTGCTAAAATTGAAGAACAATCCGATAACATATGCATGTGAGTGCTTTAGGTCCTTCAGTAGCCAATGCATGTCTTATGGAGTTTTATGCCATGTGTTAATGTCTCTATGTTAGACCTCCTAAAATATAGTGTTTTAAGTGACTTGTGTGTTAACTAATTCAAGTGAAGCGATGGTTGAGAAACACTGATCAATCGGCTCCAACCCATGTTCTTGAGTTACGATGTCTAAAATGGTTCGCTAGGTCTTCTACCGTGATTAGCCAACTCATGTTAAATAGGAGTCGATTTCGTTAAGTGTTTGTTATATATGTGTTGTCTCGGATTGCGATAATAAGAGGCAAGTCGACGTGTAGGATGTATAGCGGCCTATGTTGTTGCGCTAGTTAGCCGAATTAATAGATGACTTGGTTAAGCTTGTAGTCACGATGATTTGCTTATTGTAGTCTAAATGCGTATGTTTATGGTCGCGGATGAAAAGTAGTAGTGCTCATGTGATGTCTAATTTAAAACGCAAATTGTTGAGTGATTGCCGTGAAGAATGCGTTGTTAATTGGTTGTAGTAATTTTAGTGCACTAAATGATTTGGATAAAATTTGTAAGCCTACTTGCTAGTCCTCATGTAATTAATTTAACTCTAAGAAGTGGTAAAGTGCTAGAATGATTCAAGTCTCTAGAATGCTGCAATTCTTGAATTATATAGAAACTGGAATTTATTGATTGCTGTTTTGGGCTGCACGCATTGTTTTCGTTGTGCTGTTTGTTTGATAAACCAAATCATGTTTTCTGTAGAAAAGTCATATATAAGAGTTGTAGATAACATGATTATCTTGCTTGTACTAAAATTTGACAGCCATAAGCCTGGCCATTTAAGAGTTGTGCTTTTCACAAGCCGAGCACCTGAATCTGTCGAATTTCTGAACAGATTTCAGAAATTGCAATGGTTGCTTAAGTTAATATTGAAATAAGTTATTGGTGGTCACAAGAAAGTTGTAGATAACTCTATTATCTTACTTGTGTTAAAATTTGACAGCCATAGGTCTGACAGTTTAGGAATTATGCTGTTTACAAATTCATTAACTGAATCTGTCCAAATTCTGTACAGATTTCAGAAACTGCATTGTTTGCTCAATTTATTATTGCAATCTGTTCATGGTCGTTCAAAGAAAGTTGTAGATGCTTTTCTGATCTTGCTTGTGTTAAAATTTCACAACCATAGGCCTGAAAGTTTAAGAGTTATGAATTTTACAAACTGCTTGCTGTGTTCTGTCCACTGACAGAACAGATTTCGAAAACTGAATTGTTTGATTCAGTTCAACATAGAATAAATTCTTGATGATTATAAAAGTTATGTAGTGCTTTTGCCAAGCTTTCCAAAAAGTCTTGGATCACTATTTTTGGTGGTCTGAAGATTAAGTTATGGATGTTTAAAGTCTGAAGACTGAATCTGTCCAGTTCTGGACAGCACAGCCTTCATAGTGTATTTCACCCTTGATACATGTTAAACCAGCCAGTGATGTTTATAAACAATTTGTAGAACATTTAATTAGCTTTCCAGAAAGTCTAAGATCACTTTGTTTGGATGTCTGAATCTTCAGTTATGAATTTTTAAAATCACAAGTCTGAATCTGTCCAAATCTGGACAGCGCTGTTGTGTTAACACCTTTTGACCTTGCTAAGTGTTTAATCATGTTGTGATGACAATACTAAAGTTGTAGAGCACTTTTTAAGCTTTCTAGAAAATCCTAGTTTGCTATTTTTGGATTAATATTTGAAGAGATATGATTAAAACTAGTAACTGCAGTGCTGCTGTCCTAAAAATCTGCATGTGCTCAATTAGTTGTTAGTTCACCCCTTTGACTAAAAATGCTTAGTTAGCACTTAACGGATATAGAATTGTAATGGCTAAACTTAGGTTGACATGTGTTCCATGATTAATGTACTTGCTTGTTGTAGTTGAGGGTGGATAAGAGCTCCGTAGTCATTAATGTCTATGTCGTATTCAAACTTACGTCGTCTTGGTTGGGCTTGTGGGGTCGGTGATGCTTTTGTGTGATAAATAGAAGAACTAAAGAAAAGCCATAGCAAATTAAATAAATGCATGTACTTGTGATGTCGTAGTTGTGTTGTGTAAATATACAAAATGTGGTCGTCTTGTTAATGGTGTTAATGATGAACGCCGATAACATACGAATAGCTAGCGCTTGCGTATAGTCGTTGCGGTGTCTTGCAATTAAATGTTAGTTTGCTACCATGTATTTATATAGCTTGTGATATTTTTCATTGTATTCATACATATGCATCCTGCATCTCATTTAGGACCGAGAGGTGATGATCGTGCAAGTGATGTGGTGCCAACCACAAGTTACAGATGGTGGACAACATAAGGAAGGGTGGACATAACCAGTAGATGCTCTCCAAGCGAGTACCTCCCCCAGCAAACACTATCTAAGTGTTAAATTAAAGGCAAGCCCCGGTTTTATACATAACCATTTATATATGCTATTTTACTACACTTAATGTTTGTAGGTTTGTACTGTGCACTTAAGTGTAGGAGTTGCCTGAAACCCTAGTTGCATGAACTCAGGATTCCTTTTGTGATGGATACTAGTATGCTAGGTCGAGTAGCTGCTTTACTAATTAGGGATCTCGGTAGAAGTCGAGTGATTTTTCTAGCACTCGCGCGAGATCAGGAATTGGTTGTACCCACTTTGATAAGCAGAACGATAATGGTCTGTGGACACGGATCCATGGGGATGCGTGGTCTACAAGATGAAATTGGAATAAGGATTAACGTGCGGATACCTGTGTCAAGCATTTGAACGTACTAAACACATGCCGAGAAATATGGTAAATCGGTAAGCCTAGTACCTGAGTGAACCTGCCCGCGGACTTTACCCCTCACGCGACCTGAGACGTGGTCTCCCATTCCGATTATAGTGGGTACAAGTGCGGTCACTGCACGATGGCAGTCGGGGTCAGTGAGGCATTGTACGCCAAGGCGGTGAGCCCTGATCTGCTGCCAGGGAATCGATGGGGACGGTTGATGTGTGTGGGGACGGAGTGCCTCGCCATGTCGTGTGTTTAGGTTTACCTTGCAAGGATAAAAACTCGATTCGAATCGTCTTCTTCTCGCAGCTAATGAGACTGCTTGATCCATTGTACTGCATTGAGTAATAAGTGGAAATAAGGTGACTGGCAAAGGATGTTGATTGATAAAATGTTTGATACCCTGTATGATTAGCTAGATACACATCTAGTCTAAAGGATTCTACTAAAACTTGAAAAGCTAAAACTTGAAAAGCTAAAACTTGTTTTTAGACTCAGCTAGTGCTTTTGGCAACCAAACCCCACAGCCAAACAGCTGCATGTCTAGAGGTAGAGGAGTAGACTCCTCACACCGGGTGAGTCTAGCTGAGTATTAGTATACTCAGCCTTGCTTGTGGCATAATTTTTGCAGGTACCTCCTTGATTTGGTTGATGGTGTGACTTGGCCTCCATCCCTGCCACCGGGATAGATGGTCGAGTGGGTTACTGCTTCCGCAGGAGAGGACCAGGAGGAGTAGCGTGGCCAGGCTTCGCCATGTTACTCGGTTTTCTCCATTAGTTATTTCCGATGCATTAAAAAAATTATGGTTATTATTTCTGAAACTCCGATAATGTAATCACTATTGATACTTATTAAATTTGTGGTATTATGCTTTATTGTATTTCTCTGTGCCTCACCTTCGAGTGAGCTAGTGGTATTCGATCCTGGATAAGTGGCTTTATCGGACTAGATCCGAGGGACTGACAGGTTATTCCTGTTTAAGTGTGTTGCTGCCCTTAAGGGTGTGACTTGGGCACTTAAGCTGGAATAATTCGGGCGGTTCCGCTACAGAAAATTTTCTAGAAATGCATATAGGACCTGTGCTTACGATTCATATGCTATGACTGCTTCTAGTTCCCATGTTATGCATGATAGAGTTTTGCCTTCTAGAAAGAATATTGTTCATGTTCCTAGGAAAGTAATTAATGAACCTTCTACAATTTTTCATACTTGCAATGCTTCCTTTGCTATTTGTAGAAAGGATAAGAAGGTAATTGCTAGGAAATTAGGGGCAAGATGCAAGGGAGATAAAACTTGCATTTGGGTCCCTAAGACCATTGTGACTAACCTTGTAGGACCCAACAAGAGTTGGGTACCTAAAACCCAAGCCTAAATTTGCCTTGCAGGTTTATGCATCCGGGGGTTCAAGATGGATTATCGACAGCGGATGCACAAATCACATGACGGGGGAGAAGAAGATGTTCACCTCCTACGTCAAGAACAAGGATTCCTAAGATTCAATCATATTCGGTGATGGGAACCAAGGCAAGGTGAAAGGGTTAGGGAAGATTGCTATTTCATCTGAGCACTCTATTTCTAATGTGTTTTTAGTTGAGTCACTTGGATATAATTTGTTATCCGTTAGTCAATTATGCAATATGGGATATAATTGTTTATTCACAAATGTAGACGTGTCTGTCTTTAGAAGGTGTGATGGTTCACTAGCTTTTAAGGGTGTACTAGACGACAAACTTTATTTAGTTGATTTTGCAAAAGAGGAGGCCGGTCTAGATGCATGCTTAATTGCTAAGACTTGCATGGGCTGGCTGTGGCATCGCCGTTTAGCACATGTGGGGATGAAGAACCTTCACAAGCTTCTAAAGGGAGAACACGTGATAGGTCTAACTAACGTGCATTTCGAAAAAGATAGACCCTGTGCAGCTTGTCAAGCAGGTAAACAGGTGGGAAGCTCTCATCATCCCAAAAATGTGATGACCACATCAAGACCTTTGGAGATGCTTCATATGGACCTCTTCGGACCCGTCGCCTATCTAAGCATAGGAGGAAGTAAGTATGGTCTTGTTATAGTTGATGATTTTTCCCGCTTCACTTGGGTATTCTTTTTGCAGGATAAATCTGAAACCCAAGGGACCCTCAAGCGCTTCCTCAGGAGAGCTCAAAATGAGTTTGAGCTCAAGGTGAAGAAGATAAGGAGCGACAACGGGTCCGAGTTCAAGAACCTTCAAGTGGAGGAGTTCCTTGAGGAGGAGGGGATCAAGCACGAGTTCTCCGCTCCCTACACACCACAACAAAATGGTGTGGTAGAGAGGAAGAACAGGACGCTCATAGACATGGCGAGGACGATGCTTGGAGAGTTCAAGACCCCCGAGCGGTTTTGGTCGAAAGCCATGAACACGGCTTGCCACGCCATCAACCGGGTCTACCTTCACCTCCTCCTCAAGAAGACTTCGTATGAGCTTCTAACCGGTAACAAACCCAATGTGTCTTACTTTCGTGTATTTGGGAGCAAATGCTATATTCTAGTGAAGAAAGGTAGAAATTCTAAGTTTGCTCCCAAAGCTGTAGAAGGGTTTTTATTAGGTTATGACTCAAATACAAAGGCGTATAGGGTCTTCAACAAATCATCGGGTTTGGTTGAAGTCTCTAGCGACGTTGTATTTGATGAGACTAATAGCTCTCCAAGAGAGCAAGTTGTTGATCTTGATAATGTAGATGAAGAAGACGTTCCAACGGCCGCAATACGCACCATGCGATTGGAGATGTGCGGCCACAGGAACAAAAAGAGCAAGATCAACCTTCTTCCTCAACAATGGTGCATCCCCCAACTCAAGACGATGAACAAGTTCATCAAGAAGAGGCGTGTGATCAAGGGGGAGCACAAGATGACCATGTAATGGAGGAAGAAGCACAACCGGCACCTCCAACCCAAGTTCGAGCGACGATTCAAAGGAATCATCCCGTCGACCAAATTTTGGGTGACATTAGCAAGGGAGTAACTACTCGTTCGAGATTAGTTAATTTTTGTGAGCATTACTCCTTTGTCTCTTCTATTGAGCCTTTCAGGGTAGAAGAGGCCTTGCTAGATCCGGACTGGGTGTTGGCCATGCAGGAGGAGCTCAATAATTTCAAGAGGAATGAAGTTTGGACACTGGTGCCTCGTCCCAAGCAAAATGTTGTGGGAACCAAGTGGGTGTTCTGCAACAAACAGGACGAGCACGGGGTGGTGACGAGGAACAAGGCTCAACTTGTGGCAAAAGGTTATGCCCAAGTCGCAGGTTTGGTCTTTGAGGAGACTTTTGCTCCTGTGGCTAGGCTAGAGTCTATTCGTATATTGCTAGCATATGCCGCTCACCATTCTTTCAGGTTGTTCCAAATGGATGTGAAGAGCACTTTCCTCAATGGGCCAATCAAGGAGGAGGTGTACGTGGAGCAACCCCCTGGCTTCGAGGATGAACGGTACCCCGACCACGCATGTAAGCTCTCTAAGGCGCTCTATGGACTTAAGCAAGCCCCAAGAGCATGGTATGAATGCCTTAGAGACTTTTTAATTGCTAATGCTTTCAAGGTTGGGAAAGCCGATCCAACTTTATTCACTAAGACTTGTGATGGTGATTTGTTTGTGTGCCAAATTTATGTCGATGACATAATATTTGGTTCTACTAACCAAAAGTCTTGTGAAGAGTTTAGCAGGGTGATGACGCAGAAATTCGAGATGTCGATGATGGGCGAGTTGAACTACTTCCTTGGGTTCCAAGTGAAGCAACTCAAGGACGACACCTTCATCTCCCAAACGAAGTACACGCAAGAGTTGCTAAAGCGGTTTGGGATGAAGGACGCCAAGCCCGCAAAGACTCCGATGGGAACTAACGGACACACCGACCTCAACAAAGGAGGTAAGTCCGTTGATCAAAACGCATACCGGTCAATGATAGGGTCTTTACTTTATTTATGTGCTAGTAGACCGGATATTATGCTTAGCGTATTCATGTGTGCTAGATTTCAATCCGATCCAAGGGAGTGTCACTTAGTGGCCGTGAAGCGAATTCTTAGATATTTAGTTGCTATGCCTTGCTTCGGGATCTGGTATCCAAAGGGGTCTAACTTTGACTTGATTGGATATTCAGACTCCGACTATGCTGGATGTAAGGTCGATAGGAAGAGTACATCGGGGACGTGCCAATTCTTAGGAAGGTCCCTTGTGTCATGGAATTCTAAGAAACAAACTTCCGTTGCCCTATCCACCGCTGAGGCCGAGTATGTTGCCGCAGGACAGTGTTGCGCGCAACTACTTTGGATGAGGCAAACCCTCCGGGACTTTGGCTACAATCTGAGCAAAGTCCCACTCCTATGTGACAATGATAGTGCCATCCGCATAGCGGAAAATCCTGTTGAGCACAGCCGCACAAAGCACATTGACATCCGGCATCACTTTTTGAGAGACCACGAGCAAAAGGGAGATATCGAAGTGTTTTATGTTAGCACCGAGAACCAGCTAGCCGATATCTTTACCAAGCCTCTAGATGAGAAGACCTTTTGCAGGCTGCGTAGTGAGCTAAATGTCTTAGATTCACGGAACTTGGATTGATTTATAGCATACATATGTTTATGCCTTGATCATGTTCCTTATGCATTTTGTTGTTTACTTGTGGTGCTCAAGTTGTACAAACACTCCCTAGACCTCACAAGTCCTTTTGCAAGTGATGCACATATTTAGGGGGAGATTTGCTACAACTTGACCCTTTGAGACTAACCGTGTGCTTGAGTTTGCTTGATTTAGTCTCAAAGTAGGTTTGAAAGGGAAAAGGTGGACTTGGACCATGAAAGACTTCCACTGCACTCCGATGAGAGGGTAACTTATTCCAAGTTCACCTCATGTACTCCTATTGCCCTTGTATTCTTATTTGAAGATTTTGGTGAGGCAATGGGGTTAAGGGGCCAAGATTGATCCCGTTTTGGTGCTTGATGCCAAAGAGGGAGAAAATAAGGCCAAAGCAATAAATGGATCAGCTACCACTTGAGAAATGTTGAAAATAGTAGAATAGAGCTTTTGGAAATAGTAGAATAGAGCTTTTGGTTTGTCAAAACTCTCTTATTGTCTCTCTTGTCAAAAGTTGGCCTCTTGTGGGGAGAAATGTTGATTATGGGAAAAGGGGAGTTTTTGAAATCTTTGATCAATTTCTCTTGGAATACCTCTCTTTATGTCTGTACAAGTGAATTTGACTTAGAGATAGGAAATTGAGTTTGATTTGCAAAAACAAATCAAGTGGTGGCAAAGAGTGATCCATATATGCCAAATTTGAATCAAAACAGCTTTGAGTTCTCATTTGTATTGATGTTGCACTTCTATTAGTTGCTTTTTGTTGTGTTGGCATAAATCACCAAAAAGGGGGAGATTGAAAGGGAAATGTGCCCTTGGGCCATTTCTAAGTATTTTGGTGATTGAGTGCCAACACAAGTGCTTAAGTGAAAATATATGTCAAATGTTGGACAAAGTGCAAATCAAGAGAAAAGGTATGTTTCTAAGACTTAGTATATTGTTTTGAAGTCTAATGCTCTGTGTCTAAGTGCTGGAAACAGGAGAAATCGAATTGGAAAAGAGATGGCTTTGTACAGCCAAAGTCTGCTCAGTCTGGGTGCACAGGACTGTCCGGTGGTGCACCGGACAGGGTCCGGTGCGCTAGGCTGGCTCTGGCGAACTCACTGTTATTGGGACTTCGACGGCGGTGTACGACTATAAATCACCGGTCTATCCGGTGGTGCACCGGACTGTCCGGTGAGCCATTCATAGGCGAACTCGTCGCTCTCGGGAGAAGATAAACGGCGTACGACTATAATTCACCGGACTGTCCGGTGATCCAACGGTCAGTCGGGCCAACGGTCGGCCGAGGATTCCGTGCGTGACGCGTGGCCGAGCCAACGGTCACAATGGGGCACCAGACTGTCCGGTGTGCACCGGACAGTGTCCGGTGCGCCAACGGCTCTCAATCTGCAACGGTCGGCTTCGCCAAATAAGGAAGGAAATCCGCACCGGACAGTGTCCGGTGCGCGAGGCGACTGAAGGCAAGAATTACCTTCCTGGTATGCTCTCAACGGCTCCTAGCTGCCTTGGGGCTATAAAAGGGACCCCTAGGCGCATGGAGGAGCACACCAAGTATTCCCCAAGCATTCTAAAGCACCAACACTTCGATTCCGCGCATTTGATTCTTTGTGAGAGCAACTAGAGCTCTATTTGAGTTGTGAACTCGTCGGGTTGTGTTGTGAGCTCTTGTTGCGACTTGTGTGCGTGTTGTCGCTGTGATTTTGTGTCTTGTGTGCGTTGCTCATCCCTCCCTTACTCCGTGCTTCTTTGTGAACATCAAAATGTAAGGGCGAGAGGCTCCAAGTTATGGAGATTCCTCGCAAGCGGGATATAGTATACAAAGCAAAACACCGTGGTATTCAAGTGGGTCTTTGGACCGCTTGAGAGGGGTTGATTGCAACCCTCGTCCGTTGGGATGCCACAACGTGGAGTAGGCAAGCGTTGGACTTGGCCGAACCACGGGATAAACCACTGTGTCTATCTGTGTTGATCTTCTTGTGGTTATCGTGTCTTGCTTAGACTCCTCTCTAGCCACTTGGCATTATTGTGCTAACGCTTAATCAAGTTTTTGTGGCCTTAAGTTTAAGCTTTTACAGGATCACCTATTCACCCCCCCCCTCTAGGTGCTCTCAGACACGGGTGATTTGTTTTACCGAGATTCGGTTCACCAAGAACCTAATCCCCGTTGAGGAGTCCACTAAGGACGGGTCTTTTTCAACCCTTTCCCTCTCTCCACCGATCACCAAGACTGGCGAGTGCTTCTTCTTCTTTGTCAACAAAAGACCAAAGTCTCCGCAAGGCCAACCACAAAGATAAGGGGCTCTTGCTAGCTTTATAATGAATGGGAGTCAAAACTCCATGCTCAAATGATCACAAGATGTAGCACATACTTTCTCTCAATGATTCTCACAAGGCACTATCGCTAAACTCACACGAGTAGCTCTCTTTTGCTATAACTCTCTTTTGTGGCACTTGTGATGATTGTGGTGGTCTAAATCTTGTGTATAGGATGGATCAATGAATGGAGGTGGTTGGGAGGGCTTGGATATGTCAACTATATGACTTGGAATGTTGCTTGAGCTCCCACCCCTTGAAGTGGCCGGTTGGGGTGGTATTTATAGCCACCAACCATCTTGTAGCCGTTGAGGAAGGCTGCTGTCGATGGGCGCACCGGACAGTCCGGTGCGCCAGCCACGTCACCCAACTGTTAGGGTTCTGACCCAGTCGACCATTGGAGCGCTTGTCCTCTAGTGGCACCAGACTATCCGGTGCCGTACCAGACATGCACTGTTCAGTGTCCGGTGCGCCTCTGACCTCTGTTCTGACTTCTGGCGCGTACTGTAGCCATGTCAGGGCACTGTTTGCAGTCGACCGTTGCACTGGTAGCCGTTACTCCGCTGGTGCACCGGACAGTCCGGTGAATTATAGCAGAGTGTGCCTGGAGAAATCCGAGAGTGGCTAGTTCGTCCTTGTACGGTCCTGGTGCACCGGACACTGTCTAATGGCACACCGGACTGTCCGGTGCGCCAGACCAGGGCACACTCAGTTCCTTTGCTCCTTTGTATTTGAACCCTTAACTTGAATATTTATTAGTTTGTGTTGAACCTTTATGCACCTGTAGAACATGTATTCTAGAGCAAACTAGTTAGTCCATATATTTGTGTTGAGCATTCAACCACCAAAATCAATTGTCGGAAAAGGTTAACCCTATTTCCCTTTCAATCTCCCCTTTTTTGGTGATTGATGCCAACACAAACCAAAGCAAATATTAAATGCAGAAATGAACTAGTTTGCATAAGGTAAGTGCATAGGTTACTTAGATTTAAACCAATATGAAAGCCTTATTACATATGAATAAGAGTGAATGGATTGCTTTCCTTTATTTGACATTTTGGACCACTTTTGCACCACATGTTTTATTTTTGTAAATCTTTTCAAATTCTTTTTAAAATTCTTTTGCAAATAGTTAAAGGTATATGAATAAGATTGAAAGAAACATTTTCAAGATTTGAAATTTCTCCCCCTGTTTCAAATGCTTTTCCTTTGACTAAGCAAAACTCCTCCTGAATGAAATTCTCCTCTTAGTGTTCAAGAGGGTTTTACCAATTTTTGTAAATATCAATTGAACAAGATCAAATACATTTAGATTAGCTACCAATTTGAAAAATTCTTGAAAATTTTGAAATTAGTGGTGGTGCGGTCCTTTTGCTTTGGGCTAAATACTTTCTCCCCCTTTGGCATTAAACGCCAAAAAACGGTGACTTCGAGAGCCCGTTTTATATTTTCTCCCGATTGATAATAAAGATATGAGTGAAAGATTATACCAATGTGGAGAGATGGCGGAATATCGACAAAGAGTAAATAATACCGATGGAGTTGAGTGGAAGCGTTGTCTTTGCCGAATACTCCATTTCCCTTTCAATCTAAGACTAAATACAAGAAATACTCATGGAAACACATTAGTCTTGGCCTTGGCACAAGAAGAATAAGAGATATGTATATGTACCAAATGAAAGAGATACGATCAAAATATGTGTCAATTAAGCTTTATCATAGTTCCATATAATATAGATTGCTCCCCTAAATATGTGCCTTGAGAGGAATACATATTTTGGCCTTAAATGCCAAATGCACATAGAGAGGTGAATGAGAACATATCTATATCATAGATAATGTGAAGTGCATTGTGTCATAATATAGGTGTGATGCTCACGACAGACTATGCACTTATAAAAGCATGTTATAAATATTTTAAGCAATTACCCTTAAGGATCTCAAAGAGACTTAAGGAACCTCCACCTTTGGAACAAAGGTAGCTATCCTCGTTACAAGGTTAAGCTTTAAGCTCTTTGACAATAAAATCACTTCACCTAGTTTTAACAAAAATGCATTAATGCAGGAATGAAATTTTTGAGAGGTTAAACTAGGTATGAAGCAGGGATAATGCATAGACATGCTTTCTCTTCCTTTTATACAAGATATGCAAAGAATGTATAAGAGGAAGATTTAGGTACATGTGTAAATGAGAGGAAGTAGTTTACCATTTTGTACCTTTACATAGAGACGCTCTTTTCATTGTGCTTTGTCCTTAGTCTTGGTTACTTAAGACCTATATTAAAGACAATGTATGGAAATATTTTTGCACAAGAGAGAGTTCTACAACTAGTGATCCTTTTCTAAGTCATTGTTGTCATATATCAAGTAGATCACAAATTGCATAAATTTCTCTTGAATTCTCCTTTTAACTTAGTGCATATCAAGAGAGATATTTAATTGATAGTATATGAGGCACTAAGCAACATAAGTGTCAATTGAAGTTATTCAATGATCAAACGAATAACGGATGTGATCAAAAGAACAACATATGCATTAGATTATCAAATAAGCTTAAAATAGGAGAATCCAGTAAATATGCTACTTTAATAATGAAAGCTACAATCCGTGATAAAAGTGATTGTTGGGGGCCTTCATCCTCCGAAGGTCCTCAAAAACATGATATGACAATATTTTCCAAGTGGATTATGTGAACAGGTATCTTTGGACTCAGAATTATGAACATGAAGTACGGTCAGGACGAAGCCTGAACCAGACGAAGGACGAGCTGATTACCAAGCTCCACGAAGGATGGTGCACAGCCGAAGCTGTGCGCAGGGAAGCTTCGTCGCGATAGCAGAGAGGGGAACCGACTTAAAGATGAAAAGACTACGTGGGCCTTGACAGATTTCCATAAGTCATTGACAAATGTAATGGACATGGATGTAATTTTACGTGGGCTGCGTCCCGCGTCTATAAATAGATGAACAGTACTCCCGTACTGTTCAGGCTGACTTGGCATTTGCTTTTTGCGTCACGCTTGTACTTTTTACCTTCTCTCAGGACCGAAGGTACATTTGTAATTTGAAATCATTTCTATTTTTCCATGTTAATAAAATAGAAATGATTCTATGATGATATTTATATTATATTTCACGTTTTATATGAATCCTTCGTCATTACTTGTTATATTTACGAAGGTATGTCTCTTGTGACCTTCGTCCGAAACTCATTATTTCCCGAAGGGGAATAATGTTTCAAAGGACGAAGGACTTTAACACTTAACACTTTTTATGTTGCCTTGTTCTTAACTCTTAGCATTTGAGAACAAGTCCCCAACATTGGCGCCCACCTCCGGTGAACTCACTTCCACTTCGAGTTTTTTGAACACCTTCGGAAGTTATAGACCTTCGCTATGGCGCCGAAGAAAGCTTCAGCGACTGGGGCTGCAGCACTGCAACCGCTAGACCCCAACCAGGAGACCGTCTCTCTTCGGGAGGCCCGAAGCCAGAAGAGGAAGGCCGTCAGCCCGACGCTTCAGGAGGATGAACTAGACCAAGAGATCAGGGATATGGAGATGCTTCATCAACAGGTGCAGAGGAAAAAGGAAAAGATGGCCAGGCTAGCTGAGCTGCAAAGGTAGATAGACGAAGCTTCTGAAGAAGTTCGTCATCTTACCCACGATGAGCAGAACCGAAGGCCTCAACAAAAAGACCTTCATCAGGAGGGCTTCTTCAACGAAGATGACTGGTATGACAATTTCCATCATGGAAATTTTGTTTTCGATGATGCCTCTCCTCTGTCCGCTGAGCTGCAGGCTACACCCTGGCCTTCATCCTATAAGCCACCCCAGCTTCCCATGTTCGACGGCCACTCAGACCCGAAGCAGTTCTTGATGAGCTACGAAGCAACAGTGTCTTCGTATGGGGGCAATGCTGCAGTCATGGCAAAGTCTTTCGTCATGGCCGTCAGGAGTGTTGCTCAGACCTGGTATTCCTCCCTTCGACCAGGAACTATCACCTCATGGCAGAAGCTAAAGGATATGTTGTTAACCAGCTTTCAAGGATTTCAGACGAAGCCGGTCACTGCTCAAGCCTTGTTCCAGTGCACTCAGGATCATGAAGAATACCTTCAGGCGTATGTCAGAAGGTTCTTGCGTTTGAGGGCGCAGGCACCAACGGTGCCCAATGAAATTGTCATCGAAGCCATGATCAAGGGGCTTCATCCTGGACCTGCAGCTCAATACTTTGCTAGGAAGCCTCCTCAGACTCTGGAGAAGCTGCTCCAAAAGATGGACGAGTACATTCGTGCCGATAATGACTTTCGCCAAAGAAGGGAGGAGGCCTTCAGATTTTCTGAGATGACCAGGGGCTTCGGAGGAAGATTCTATCCGAGGCATGTCAGGTCCATCCACAACTCCACTCAAAATGATGATAAGGGGAGTCAGCAGAACAGACCGCAGTGCTCCTCACAGGCTTCGGGGCAACAGCAAACTTTCTTCCGGCCACCAGCTCCAAGAGGCAGAGGCGCCAGGGGCTTCGGCGGAAGATTTGGAGATCAACCAAGGAGGGTATTTTGCTTATTCTGTGGTGAAAACAAGGGCCATACCACCAGGATGTGCCATGTTACCATCCAGAAACAAAAGGAGCTAGCAGAAGCTGCAGCGCAACAGGGCCAGCCGAAGCAGGTCATGCATACTGCTTCGTATCATCAGCCTTACATCCCGGAATACGTGGGCAACCACCCTGCAGTTTCCGTAGCTTCGGCGAGTCAACCTCAAGCTTCATGGCAACAGCCCCCGCCTCCACCTCCGCTGCAACAAGGCCAACAGCCAGAAGGGAGCCAATATGTTCCGCACCAAAGGGATCTCAGAGAGCAATCTGAAGCTCGCACAGTCAATAGTACTGTGCCAGAGTCGAAGCACATTTATTGACAAATATCCTACTTTGATAGCAGTTTTTTCTGTTTAAGTTCTATTTTTTGTGTAATAAAGAACATTTCAGTTTTCATATAATAGTTTCGTGGTTGGTTATGAGGAAAACCTATCTTCTCCACAGGCTTAAGTTGCTGAAGCTTAAAAATTTGCGGTAACAAGGAGGACCTTCGAATTATTCAAAATCCTTCGAAGCAACAAAAAGTCGTTCTAAGGAACGCAGAGTAAGTTGCCGAAGTTACAAAAAGCCGTTCCAAAGGGAGCGCAGTGTAAGTTTTTTGCTCCAAAGACGTTCCTAAGGGAATGCAGAGCATACAGCGAAAAGTCAACGCTGATACCGCCTAAGTAAAAGGCGAAGAAGCTCCAAAGACGTTCCTAAGGGAATGCAGAGCTTATACCGCCTAAGTAAAAGGCGAAGAAGCTCCAAAGGCGTTCCTAAGGGAATGCAGAGCTTATACCGTCTAAGTAAAAGGCGAAGAAGCTCCAAAGACGTTCCTAAGGGAATGCAGAGCTTATACCGTCTAAGTAAAAGGCGAAGAAGCTCCAAAGACGTTCCTAAGGGAATGCAGAGCTTACAAATATATTTTGTGTGTATCTTCGGAACAAATGTCATTCGCATAACATAACATCATCACATCATTTTGCATAGCATAAGCATCATACATCATGTTGCATTTGGCAAAAGAAGGGGACACAGTATCAACCTTCGAAAGGACGCTTTGAGAAAGTGAAAATTGTGTAAAGTCACGAGGGAATACAATGATAATCTTCGGAATACAGCTTCGGAGAATGTTTTTACGAAGCATAGACGAGCTTCATCAGAGCAATATCGAAATTGTATAGCTTCGGAGAATGTTTTCACGAAGCGTGGACGCGATTCATCAGAATAGTTTTAACGAAGAATGTCTTCTTCACGAAGCATGAAAAGAAGGGAAGGTGTTTTTTCGCCGAAGGCTCAAAAATGGTATGTATGTAGAATTTCATGCATCGTAAAGAATTGAATAATGAAAAGAGACTTGTATATTACATTCAAATGTACAAAATATTACATAGATCACACTTCAAATGTTTTTTCTAATACCACCTAGTCTTCTCTTAATACTACTTCGGCAGCCTCATTTAGAAGTCGTTCAACAACTTTATCCATAATAGCTTCGGCCATTTGTTTGATTTCGTCATCCTTTTTTGTGTGAGGGTCAACGGACGATCCAGCAGGTTCTGAGGGAAGAGAATATTTTTGCATTACTATTATAAACCGCGAGCAAAGTTTGAAATAAAAATTACAACACAATAAGAGCGACTAATTAGTACCTATTTGCCCTTCGGCAACTTCTGTTACTTTCCTAGCATCATGGATGCCTTTTTCACTCCTTTGAATAATTTCCTGCGCCATTTCTCGGCCGCCGTTGTCCCAGACATCAGTAAAGAATTTGCCACCAACCATGCTTGCTTCGGCCGAGGGGTCTTTGATGTCTTCGGAGGATAAGGCAGCTTCGGACTGAGCTAAAGATTTTACATGCCCGCAACCTTTCTTCTCCAAGACAGTAGCAACTCCCCTGGCGCCCGAAAAAGCGCAGATGTCGCCACGGCTACTCAGGATTTCCTCGAAGGCCTCTGCTTCGTGACTGATCCATTCTATCGGACCTTCGGGATTGCCTCTTGAGAAATTCTCTTCACTGGAAAATGCGCCCACGCTGGCGAAGCTGGTTTTAATTTTCTTTACGCATTCCATGGATTTTTCGTAGCATTTTTTCTTAGAAGACCGAAGCTCTTCCACGGTTGCTTCCAAATGATCAGCCCATTGGTCGCTGCATTCCCGTCTTGTTTCTTCAAGTATGCGTTCTTCTTTCGCCCGGGCCAATTGCTTCTGAAGATCTTTAATTTCGCGTTTCTGAGCTTCGGCCTGAATCTTTGCAGCAGCTTCGTCCTTTTTTATCTTGTCTACTAATGTAACCAGAATTTTATCTTTTTCTAGAGCTTCGTTTCTTAGTTTAATAACTTCTGATCGTAAATTGTTGAACGCAATTTCATAACTCTCATCTTCGGCACTTTTTTGTGCTCTTAATGCGTTGCTCAGGATTAAACCCTATACAAAAAAGAATCCATATAAGAATAAAGAAATGAATTACGTATTGTAAAATTTTTTCAAAAGTCTAATTCCCATACCTTTAAGCTATTGTACGCAAGACTGTCCGCGAGATCTTCCTTCGTCATAGCACTTAATCCAGCTTCGAGCTTCGGGAAACCCATACTTCTAGCCATCTCCCGGCAGACAGATAATTCTTTGTTATCAGGGAGGCAGTATAGGAAGTCATCTTCATTTGTCCCATTGAACACTACTGCCCCCTTCGGATACTTTAACTCTCTAGCATAGTGATTCGCTTCATAAGTCTCTTCTTCAGATAATTTCTTCCCCGAAGCATGTCGCACGATGTAATCGCATGTGCTGGAAGGAGCTTCGGGGGCGGCAGTGTCAATTTCTTCAACCAAAGCTGGTTCTGATATTTTCTCGGTCTCCAAAGATTGTTCCTTGGTGGGCTCTGAAGGCCCAGCTTCAGTTTCAGCTTGTTGTTTCGAAGCTTCAGTAGACGCTTCAGCAAGTTCAACAGTTTTTTTTGGAGTTGTGCTTGAAGACTTAATCGTCTCCAAGACATCTAGTACGTTCACCATTCTTTTTCTTTTTGGGGTCACCAATGGGCCCTTTTGGTTTTTTATTGTTTCGACATTTGCTAAAGGACTTAAGATTTCCGATGCTTTTGGCCCTTCAATCTTCGGTTTTTCTACTTTTTCTGCTGAAGGCGCTTCAGTTTTCTCTTCTATCTTCGGCACTGGAGCTGGTTCTGTAGTTTCAGAGGCCAAAGAGACTTCACCAATAAATTCTGGCACTGTGGCCGGCTCAATAAAACGCGCTCGGTGGGTGAGCACTTTCATCTTTTTCCTTTGCGGCGCCGGCTCACTAGTAGCACTCGTGGTAGCTTCTGTCGCAGGAGAAATATTTTTTCTTTTGCGACCCAATACAGGATAGTGATAGTCAGGGTAGACAAACCCGACTGCGTCAAATACCCGGTTGAGCCTTTTCTTCTTTCGGCCTCCGAAGGCTGCTGATAACGCAGTATTCTCGGCCTTCGAATATGCCCCAAGCAGTTCGTCACTTAAAGTTTCAATGCTTTTCAACCAGTCATCATCAGGTTCAACAAACTTATCCGCATATTTGAATGTGTATTTCAGTCTGACCAGTCCGCCTTCGTCGGACTCTTTGATGGTCTCCTTCGGCATTTCCCACTTTCCTGCAAGTGGCCACACCCTGAAGGCAATATGCTCTTGGACCAAGTCCCTTGTCCCAATGAAAGAGCAGATTACGCCGAAGGCTCTTTGGCATTCCTCGGCTGCTTCATCCATTTCAACCTTCGGCCTTCGAAGTCCGAAGCGTTGCCAGATGGGGCGCATAATGATATTCTTGACATCTTCTTGCGCTGTTAAGTCATTCTTTACATAGAACCACTCTGTCATCTAGGCTCCGGGCCACCTCTTCCGAAAGGTTGGCACAGGGCGGCTTGACCCGGAGCGGGCACCGAAGCTGTAACACCCAAAGTTGTTGTGATATTGTTCTTTCCCCCAGGGCTTCGTCTCATATAACAACTCATGAATGTTGCAAAAGCTTTTAGCATTTGGTTCTAAACCTTGGCTTCTCGCAGCCCAGACAAACATCCCCATTCTTATGACAGCTTCGGGAGTAATTTGATGAAGGTAGACTTGAAATGTTTTCAGTACCTCAACAACAAAGTTGCTTAGGGGGAATCGAAGCCCAGCCTTGAGAAAGCTTCGGAAGATTACGACTTCATCTTCTTCGAGGGTGGGAGAAGTCTTTTCTCCAGCGTCAGCCCTCACAATAGATATATCTCGAAAATACCGCCCCCTCATATTATCAATATGACTCTGCTTAATAGTGGTTTTCCCGCACACCGTGTGACTTGGCCGCCATGGTCGATCTTCGGACTCTTCCCCACCACTTTCTACATCGTAACTGTCGCTGTCACCAGTATCTTCGGACAAACCTTCAAGAATCTCTTTGGTGATTTTCTCTGTATTTGTCTCCGCCATCGCTATAAGGAACCCCAAGTTCTTCTCTTCATCGAGACTCAGCTTCGTCTCAGCAGGGATCTTCTTACCTTCAGACATCTTTGGAAACGCTAAAAAACTGTTTTCGAGGCCGAAGCTTCAAAGTCAAAAAGATCAGCAAATCTTAGTGCACAAGAGCTAAAAATTTAGTGGGCCGAAGCAGATGGCAAGTGTGCGTACCAAATAAGTTTGCGGTATGATCTTATTTATACCCCCAGGGCATTGAAAATTGAAAGACCCCACTTGTCAGTGAATGTTGCTATTCTAGCAAAGGGAAGGTGTTTTTTTGGACCTTCGGCTCAAGGCCTTCGTCCATATCGCAATCTGAATTTATCATTAACAAATTAATATTGCGAGGGGCTACTGTTGGGGGCCTTCGTCCTCCGAAGGTCCTCAAAAACATGATATGACAATGTTTTCCAAGTGGATTATGTGAACAGGTATCTTCGGACTCAGAATTATGAACATGAAGTACGGTCAGGACGAAGCCTGAACCAGACGAAGGACGAGCTGATTACCAAGCTCCACGAAGGATGGTGCACAGCCGAAGCTGTGCGCAGGGAAGCTTCGTCGCGATAGCAGAGAGGGGAACCGACTTAAAGATGAAAAGACTACGTGGGCCTTGACAGATTTCCATAAGTCATTGACAAATGTAATGGACATGGATGTAATTTTACGTGGGCTGCGTCCCGCGTCTATAAATAGATGAACAGTACTCCCGTACTGTTCAGGCTGACTTGGCATTTGCTTTTTGCGTCACGCTTGTACTTTTTACCTTCTCTCAGGACCGAAGGTACATTTGTAATTTGAAATCATTTCTATTTTTCCATGTTAATAAAATAGAAATGATTCTATGATGATATTTATATTATATTTCACGTTTTATATGAATCCTTCGTCATTACTTGTTATATTTACGAAGGTATGTCTCTTGTGACCTTCGTCCGAAACTCATTATTTCCCGAAGGGGAATAATGTTTCAAAGGACGAAGGACTTTAACACTTAACACTTTTTATGTTGCCTTGTTCTTAACTCTTAGCATTTGAGAACAAGTCCCCAACAGTGATACTTATTCAACAATTTGGATTGAGTTGTAGCAGCATACTTCATGAGAAACTTATTCTCATACTTGAGACTCCATGAGATTACTAAGAGAAAATGTTAGTCTCAATATGATCAAGATATAGAAATGGAGCTCCTCCTAAAGATATGCATCAAGAATTTTAATGACTTGGTTAGATGCACTTTTCTTTTAAAGAAAATAGGGAAATACATTGAACATCTTGATCAGGGCATGTAATATTTGCAATAACCACTCTATTCCTGGCACTCGCAAAAACGAAAAAGGTTTAGAATACTTACAACCATACCATTGATTAATTTGAAGATCTTATTATCTGAGTAGGTGTTGTTGTTTTTGATGTCTCTTTTTTTCATTTGAGTATCCTCCCTTTGAAGTTGTCTCTTTTGCTTTTCAAACTTATGAAAATGCTCAAAAAGGATATTAGCAGCACAAGGAAGTTTATGATAAATGATGATTTCTTTAGATAAGAGATATAAACAACTCATCATCCACAAGTCACACAGACAAGAAGTAAAATCCTTAATATTAATGCACATTATTAGAATAGAGGAATATGCACCTTTTACTATTTCTAATCAATCATAGGAAATTTACTTCTTTATATTGAATTTATTAACATTACTTAGAAGCATATCAATATGAGAACAGATATAGCAAAGGCATGGATTAGATTCTAATGGACTAGTACATTTATGAAAACAAGATTGAATGCACTTCTAGCTGATTTGAGGGCACCTAGAGGGGGGTGAATAGGTGATCCTATAAAATCAAACACTAAATAGCCACAAACTTGATTATTAAGGTGTTAGTGAAATCAAGTGGCTATGGAACACGCTCGTGCAAACAAAGCAATCACAGGAAGCAACACACGAGACACACGATTTTTATCCCGTGGTTTGGCCAAGTAACACTTGCCTACTTCCACGTTGTGGCGTCCCAATGGATGAGGGTTGCACTCAACTCCTTTCAAGTGATCCAATGATCAACTTGAATACCATGGTCTTTTCCTTTAGAGTATTTTTCCCGGTTGCAAGGAATCTCCACAATTTGGAGTCTCTTGCCCTTACAATAGAGATCACAAAGAAGCACAAGAGTAAGGGAGGGAAAGCAACGCACACAAGACTCGAATCCATAGCACATACACGCACACAAGCCAAGACTTGAGCTCAAAACACAGCACAGGGAGTTCGCAACTCAAACGGAGCTCAAATCACTAACACAGCGAATCAAATGCATGGAGGCAGAGTCTGGGAGTCTTAGGATGTTTCTTGAAAGCTTGGTATCCTGCTCCATGCGTCTAGGGGCCCCTTTTATAGGCCTAAGGCAGCTAGGAGCCGTTGGAGATCAATTTGGAAGGCCATCATTGCCTTCTGTCGAGTGGTGCACCGGACCGAACAACCACTGTTCATGTCCGGTGCACGATCTCCTTCCATATCAAGCACAGCCGACCATTGCTCCTCGGAGCTGATTGGCGCACCAGATAGTGTCCAGTGCACACCGGACAGTCCGGTGCACCTAGTCAACCGTTGGAGCGAGTCACGTGTCGCGCGCTGATCACGCGGACGACCGTTCCCGCTGGCACCGTTGGCTCACCGGATAGTCCGGTGCACCACCGGACAGTCTGGTGAATTTTAGCCACATCGCCTTTTTCTTTTCTCGAGAGCGACGAGTTCGTCGCGGATGACTCACCGGACAGCCCGGTGCACCACCGGACAGTCCGGTGATTTATAGCTGTGTCACTCCCGAGACCAGCTGGTTCACCGTCAGCTCACCTGGGCACCGGACACTGTTCGGTGCACCACCAGACAGTCCGGTGTGCCAGGCCCGAGCAGGTGTTGGCTGTACACAGCCAACTCTTTTTCAATTCATTTCTTCTCTTCTCAGCACTGTTTCTAGCACTTAGATAAACATGTTAGTACTAAAAAACAATTCACTAAGTCTTGAAACATATCTTGTCTTTGATTTTGCACTTCTTGCTCGTTTAGCACATAAGAGTTCAAAACATTTGTGTTGGACATGTAATCACCAAAACAATTATAGAAATGGGCCAAGGGCACATTTCCCTTTCAATCTCCCCCTTTTTGGTGATTTATGCCAACACATCAAAAAGCAACCAGAGGAGTGCAATATCAATTCAAATTGAAGACCAAATTCTCTTTACTTAAGATTTGACATATTTGGATCATTCTTTGCCACCACTTGGTTTGTTTTTACAAATCAAATTCTTTTTCCTATCTCTAAGTCAAGCACGCTTGTTTGTGCAAAAAGAGAGATATCCCAAGAGTGAAATTGATCAAGTGCCAAAAACTCCACCTTTTTCCCGTAATAAAAAACTCTCCCCATAAGAGTCCGCAATTTTGCAATAAGAGTATTTTGGACAAAACACAAATTCTAACTCTATTGTTTTCAAAATTCACAACACAAATTCTAACTCTATTCTTTTCAAAATTCACAAGTGGTTGGCTGATCCATTTGCTTTGGCCTTAATTTCTCCCCATTTGGCATTAAGCACCAAAACGGGATCATTCTTGGCCCTTTTAACCCCATTGCCTCACCAAAAATGTCAATTAAGAGCAAAAGGCACTGAGAGCACAAGGATGAACTTGGAATTAAATACACTAATACTAGAGTGCAGTGGAAGTCTTTGCATCGTCCATGTTCATTTTCCCTTTCAATGTACCTTCGAGACTACATCAAGTGTACTCAAACAAACAAATTAGTCTCAAAGGGATCAAGTTGTAGCACATCTCCCCCTAAACATGTGCACATCTGCATTTGGACTTGTGAGGTCTGGGGATGACTTGTACAACTTGAGCACCATAAATAAACAATAACTGATTTAAATGCACAAAGTAACATGATCAAAGGCATAGAACACATGTATGCTATAGATCAATCTAAGTTACGCGAATCTAAGACATTTAGCTCACTACGCAACCTGCAAAACCTTTTCTCATCTAAAGGCTTAGTGAAGATATCAGCTAGCTGGTTCTCGGTGCTAATGTGGTACACATCGATATCTCCCTTTTGCTGGTGGTCTCTCACGAAGTGATGCCGGATGTCTATGTGCTTAGTGCGGCTGTGTTCAACAGGATTATCCGCCAAGCGGATTGCACTCTCATTGTCACATAGGAGTGGGACTTTGCTCAGATTGTAGCCAAAGTCTTGAAGGGTTTGCCTCATCCAAAGCAGTTGCACGCAACACTGTCCTGCGGCAACGTACTTGGCCTCAGCGATGGATAGGGCAACAGATGTTTGTTTCTTGGAACTCTATGACACCAGGGACCTTCCTAGAAATTGGCACGTCCCTGATGTACTCTTCCTATCAACCTTGCACCTAGCATAGTCAGAGTCTGAGTATCCAATCAAGTCAAAGGTAGACCCCTTTGGATACCAGATCCCGAAGCAAGGCGTAGAAACTAAATATCTAAGAATTCGCTTAATGGCCACAAGGTGACATTCCTTGGGGTCGGATTGAAATCTAGCACACATGCATACACTAAGCATATTGTCCGATCTACTAGCACAAAGATAAAGTAATGAACCTATCATTGACCGGTATGCCTTTTGATCAACGGACTTACCTCCTTTGTTGAGGTCAATGTGCCCGTCAGTTCCCATCGATGTCTTCGCGGGCTTGACGTCCTTCATCCCAAACCTCTTGAGAAGATCTTGAGTGTACTTTGTTTGGGAGATGAAAGTGTCGTCCTTGAGTTGCTTGACTTGGAATCCAAGGAAGTAGGTCAACTCGTCCATCATCGACATCTCGAACTTTTGCATCATCATCCTGCTAAACTCCTCACAAGACTCTTGGTTAGTAGAACCAAATATTATGTCATCGACATAAATTTGGCACACAAAAAGATCACCATTGCAAGTCTTTTGATGGGATCGGCTTTCCCAACCTTGAAAGCGTTAGAAATAAGGAAATCTTTAAGGCATTCATACCATGCTCTTGGGGCTTGCTTAAGTCTATAGAGCGCCTTAGAGAGCTTATACACATGGTCGGGATACCTGTCATCCTCAAAACCAGGGGGTTGTTCCACATATACCTCCTCCTTAATTGGCCCATTGAGGAAAGCACTCTTCACGTCCATTTGGAATAACCTGAAGGAATGGTGAGTAGCATAGGCTAATAGTATCCGAATTGACTCTAGCCTAGCAACAGGAGCGAAAGTCTCCTCAAAATCCAAACCTGCGACTTGGGCATAACCTTTTGCCATAATTCGAGCCTTGTTTCTTTTCACCACCCCGTGCTCATCTTGCTTGTTGTGGAACACCCACTTGGTTCCCACAACGTTTTGCTTTGGATGTGGCACCAGGCTCCAGACTTCATTTCTTTTGAAGTTGTTGAGCTCTTCCTGCATGGCCAACACCTAGTCCGGATCCTGTAAGGCCTCTTCTACCCTAAAAGGCTCAATAGAAGAGACAAACGAGTAATGCTCACAAAAATTAGCTAATCGTGAACGAGTAGTTACTCCCTTGCTGATGTCACCCAGAATCTGATCGATGGGGTGATGTCTTTGGATCGTCGCTCGGACTTGAGTTGGAGGGACCCGTGGTGCTTCTTCCTCCATAACCTGTTCTTCTTATGCTCCCCCTTGATCCTGCCCCTCTTCTTGAGGTACCTGTTCACCGTCTTGAGTTGGGGGATGCACAACTGTCGAGGAAGATGGTTGATCTCGTTCCAGTAGCTCCTGTGGTCGCACATCACCTATCGCCATCGTGCGCATTGCGACCGTCAGAATTTCTTCTTCATCTACATCATTAAGATCAACTTGCTCTCTTGGAGAGCCATTAGTCTCATCAAATACAATGTCGCTAGAGACTTCAACCAATCCTGATGATTTGTTGAAGACTCTATACGCCTTTGTATTTGAGTCATACCCTAGCAAAAACCCTTCTACTGCCTTGGGATCAAATTTAGAATGTCTACCTTTCTTCACTAGAATGTAGCATTTGCTCCCAAATACACGAAAGTAAGAGACATTGGGTTTGTTACCGGTATGGAGTTCGTAGGAGGTCTTCTTGAGGAGGCGATGTAGATAGAGCCGGTTTATGGCGTGGCAGGCTGTATTCACAGCTTCCGACCAAAACCGCTCGGGCGTCTTGAACTCTCCAAGCATCGTCCTCGCCATGTCGATTAGCGTCCTATTCTTCCTCTCTACCACACCATTTTGTTGTGGTGTGTAGGGAGCGGAGAACTCATGCTTGATGCCTTCCTCCTCAAGATACTCTTCAACTTGTAGATTTTTGAACTTGGACCCATTGTCGCTTCTTATTTTCTTCACATTTAGATCAAATTCGTTTTGAGCTCTCCTCAAGAAGCGCTTTAGGGTCCCTTGGGTTTCTGACTTATCCTGCAAAAAGAATACCCAAGTGAAGCGGGAAAAATCATCAACAATTACAAGACCATACTTACTTCCCCCGATGCTGAGGTAGGCAACGGGTCCAAAGAGGTCCATGTGAAGAAGCTCTAGTGGTCTTGATGTTGTCATCACATTCTTGCTATGATGAGTGCTTCCCACCTGTTTTCCTGCCTGACATGCTGCACAAGGTCTGTCTTTCTCAAATCAGACATCAGTTAGTCCTAACACATGATCTCCCTTTAGAAGCTTATGAAGGTTCATCCCAACATGTGCTAGACGGCGATGCCACAGCCAGCCCATATTAGTCTTAGCTATTAAGCATGCATCTAGATCGGCATTCTCTTTCGAAAAATCAACTAAATAGAGCTTGCCATCTAATACACCCTTAAAAGCTAATGAACCATCACTCCTTCTAAAGACAAATACATCTACATTTGTGAATAAACAATTATAACCCATGTTATATAATTGACTCACAGATAACAAATTATACCCGAGCGATTCAACTAAAAACACATTAGAGATAGAATGCTCGGATGTGGTGGCTATCTTTCCTAATCCTTTAACCTTGCCTTGGTTCCCATCTCCAAAGATAATCGCATCCTGGGAATCCTTGTTCTTGACGTAGGAGGTGAACATCTTCTTCTCCCCTGTCATATGGTTTGTGCACCCGCTGTCGATAATCCAGCTTGAGCCCCCGGATGCATAAACCTGCAAGGCAATTTAAACTTGGGTTTTAGGTACCCAACTCTTGTTGGGTCCTACGAGGTTAGTCACAATAACTTTTGGAACCCAAATACAAGTCTTGTCTCCCTTGCATTTGGATCCCAACTTCCTAGCAACTACTTTTGTATTCTTACATGAAAGTACAAAAGAAGTATTGCAAGCATGATAAATAGTAGAAGGTCCATTGCACATTCTCCTAGGCGCATGAGACACAACATGATTTCTCCCAGGCCTACTTCTACCATGAACAAGAGTGGAGCTAGATGCAAACATACCATGTGAATCAAAATAAGCAGCATGATCATAACATCTATCATTATAAGCATTCCTAGAATATTTCCTATCATAAATATAGGCATGATTCTTTTGGGAACTACTAGCCATAGGGGCCTTCCCTTTCTCCTTGTTGAGAACGGGAGCCCTTTGGCTTGTTAAGTTCTTGGTTTCCTTTCGAAAACCAAGTCCATCCTTAATCGAGGGGTGTCTACCAACAGTGTAGGCATCCCTAGCGAATTTTAATTTATCAAAATCAACTTTGCAAGTCTTAAGTTGAGAATTAAGACTTAGCCACCTCATCGGTTAATTTAGCAATAGAAATAAGATGTTCATCACAGGCATTTACATCAAAGTCCTTGCATCTATTGCAAATAACTACATGTTCTACACATGATCTAGTTGCATTTGCTTCCTCTAGTTTAGCATTTAATTCAACATTTAAATTCTTTAGACTAGAGACAGATTCCTGACAAGCAGACAACTCAGAGGATAGCATTTCATTTCTTTTAAGTTCTAAAGCAAGAGATTTTTGAACACTAATAAACTTGTCATGTTCCTCATACAAAATGTCCTCTTGCTTTTCTAGTAGTCTATCCTTTTCATTTAGAGCATCAATTAATTCATTAATTTTTTCTACTTTGGCTCTATCTAACCCTTTAAACAAACTAGAGTAATCTACTTCATCATCGGAGGATTCCTCATCGCTAGAAGAAGAGTACTTGGGGGTATCTCGAATACGTACCTTCTTCTTCTTAGCCATAAGGCAAGTATGGCGTTCGTTGGGGAAGAGCGTAGACTTGTCGAAGGCCGAGGCAGCCAGTCCTTCATCGTCGAAGTCGGATGAAGAGCAGTCAGAATCCCATTCCTTTCCAAGATGCGCCTCGCTCTTCGCCTTCCTGTAATTCTTCTTCTTTTCCCTCTTCCCTCTCTTTTCTTGTCCCTAGTCATTATCATTATCGGGGCATTGTGCTATGAAATGACCAGTCTTACCGCATTTGAAGCAGGAGCGCTTTCCCCTTGTTTTATTCTTGTTGGGGTACTCTTTGCGTCCTTTGAGTGCGGTCTTGAAACGCTTGATGATAAGCGCCATTTCTTCCTCATTGAGCCCGACAACCTCCACTTGTGCTACCTTGCTTGGTAGCGCCTCCTTGCTGCTTGTTGCTTTGAGAGCAACGGGCTGTGGCTCGTAGATGGGTAGTGGACCATTTAGTGTGTCGTTCACTTATCTTGTGCTTCTATAGCTTCGGATCTTGTTGACCAGGGTCTTGAGCCTGTTATAGGTTTGTGTTGGCTCCTCTCCCGTGATCATTGTGAACCTTCCCAACTCGCCTTCCACCAGTTCCATCTTAGTGATCATGGTGGCGTCGTTTCCCTCATGAGATATCTTGAGGGTGTCCCAGATTTGCTTAGCATTGTCCAAGCTGATAACCTTGTTGTATTCATCCCTGCACAGAGATGCTAGCAAAACAGTAGTGGCTTGGGCATTTTTATGGATTTGCTCATTAATAAACACATGATTACCGGTACTATCAAAATGCATCCCATTTTCTACAGTTTCCCATATACTAGGATGGAGAGAGAATAAATGACTATGCATTTTATGGCTCCAAAATGAATAGTCTTCTCCATCAACGTGTGGAGGTTTTTCGAGGGGAATTGATAGTAAATACACATTTGAATTGTAGGGAATGCGAGAGTAATCAAAAGAATAATTTTGATTGACCGTCTTTTTCTTTGACGAGGAGTCATCATCGTCGTCGTCCCTTGGTGAAGAAGATGAGGCATCACTGTCGTAGTAGATGATCTTCTTGATGCGCCTCTTCTTCTTCCCGTCCCTCTTCTTATGACTCGAGCCTGAGTTGGTAGGCTTGTCGTCTCTTGGCTCGTTGAAGAGGGATTCCTTCTCCTTGTCATTAATCACCATCCCCTTACCCTTAGGATCCATCTCTTCGGGCGGTTAGTCCCTTGAATGAAGAGTACGACTCTGATACCAATTGAGATCACCTAGAGGGGGGGGGTGAATAGGTGATACTATAAAATCAAACACTAAATAGCCACAAACTTGATTATTAAGGTGTTAGTGAAATCAAGTGGCTATGAAACACGCTCGTGCGAATAAAGCAATCATAGGAAGCAACACACGAGACACACGATTTTTATCCCGTGGTTCGGCCAAGTAACACTTGCCTACTTCCACGTTGTGGCGTCCCAATGGACGAGGGTTGCACTCAACCCCTTTCAAGTGATCCAATGATCAACTTGAATACCACGGTCTTTTCCTTTAGAGTATTTTCCCAGTTGCAAGGAATCTCCACAATTTGGAGTCTCTTGCCCTTACAATAGAGATCACAAAGAAGCACAAGAGTAAGGGAGGGAAAGCAACACACACAAGACTCGAATCCGTAGCACACACACGCACACAAGCCAAGACTTGAGCTCAAAACACAACATAGGGAGTTCGCAACTCAAACGGAGCTCAAATCACTAACACAGTGAATCAAATGCGTGGAGGCGGAGTCTGGGAGTCTTAGGATGTTTCTTGAAAGCTTGGTATCCTGCTCCATGCATCTAGGGGTCCCTTTTATAGCCCCAAGGCAGCTAGGAGCCGTTGGAGATCAATTTGGAAGGCCATCCTTGCCTTCTGTCGAGTGGTGCACCGGACAGACCACCGGACAACCACTGTTCATGTCCGTTGCACGATCTCCTTCCATATCGGGCGCAGCCGACCGTTGCTCCTCGAGGCTGGTTGGCGCACCAGACAGTGTCCGGTGCACACCGAACAGTCCGGTGCATCCAGTCGATCGTTGAAGCGATCCACATGTCGCGCGCTGATCGCACGGACGACCGTTGCCGCTAGCGCCGTTGGCTCACCGGACAGTCCGGTGCACCACCGGACAGTCCGGTGAATTTTAGCCACGTCGCCTTTTTATTTTCCCGAGAGCGACGAGTTCGTCGCGGATGACTCACCGGACAGTCCGGTGCACCACCGGACGGTCTGGTGATTTATAGCCGCGTCACTCCCGAGACCAGCTGGTTCATCGTTAGATCGCCTGGGCACCGGACACTGTCCGGTGCACCACCGGACAGTCCGGTGTGCCAGGCCCGAGCAGGTGTTGGCTGTACACAGCCAACTCTTTTCCAATTCGTTTCTTCTCTTCTCGGCACTGTTTCTAGCACTTAGATAAACATGTTAGTACTCAAAAACAATTCACTAAGCCTATAAACATACCTTGTCTTTGATTTTGCACTTCTTGCTCGTTTAGCACATAAGAGTTCAAAACATTTGTGTTGGACATCTAATCACCAAGACAATTATAGAAATGGCCCAAGGGCACATTTCCCTTTCATGATTTAAGTCCAATAAGGAATCTATTCTTCACATAGGTAGAATATGATAATTTAGAATAAATACCAATTGATGGGAACTACTATTGATTAAAAAGATGAGTCCCCATACATTTGCTTTTACGTTTGTTCCTTTAGGTGAAGAGCAACCCTTGAGGCTTGTGTCTTTTAATAATTGAATATGTGTTGGGGCGAAGGCGAAGACGCTACCCTTCGCTCCAGGCCTTCGTCACCTCGCTGCACCAACGGAAGCTAGATGACCAGCGTAGCCCACCCTTCGTCCTCCTCACTACAAGACGAAGGCACACGACGAAGTCCCCCCATCCCATGTCCTCACCCAACTTGGAGGCCCAAGTGGGATGCGGCCCATTGTAACAGGCCCCACACGGAGAAGCGTGTTACGGGCCCGATTTGTAATGGCTTTTCTGTAATGACAGTATATAACCCTCCATTATGGGAATATTCTAGGGATAATCTAGGTGCCCGAGGGCATAAACGTCCTTGTGTCGGGACGTTGGGCACCCGGGCACCTATAAATACCCCCGTACAGTGCCTTTGAGAGGCCAGATTAACAGAGCAATTGCCATCTCGAGTTAAACCGTACTTGCGTCTTTTTCACTCTCCCATTGGATCAACTTGCTCAGGAGCGCAAGTTCCAACATTGGCGCCCACCGTTCGTGCTACGAGCAAACCACCCGCGATGGCACCCAAAAGAGCCAATTCGAAGGCAGCCCATCCGTCGACGAAGCGGTGAAGGCAGCACTGCTAGCTGAGAGAAAGGGCAAGGCCCTCGCAGACAACACCCACCAAGGAGCTGGCAAAGACGAAGCACATAGTAAGAGATAGCGTAATGATCAACACACTCCCGAAGGCACCCTCCGCACCTGCAGCTCCGGAGGGCAGCCACAAGTACCACCCCCAGGCTTCGCTCCACTAGAGGGCGAGGACGCAACAGAGGACGGCGAGGTCCTCGGTGTCTCCGCAGAAGAACAACTACAACTACGGGCCCTGTGCCTCAAGAATCGCAACCTCCAGAAGCAGAAAGAAATCCTCGAGGCCAAGTGCCAACGTGTCTCCGCGCAAGCCAAGGTGCGCCAGATGATACGAGATGAGGAGCAGAGGGCTCAAGAACTCGAGCAAGAGATTGTGCTCATGCAGCGCGAAGGCCAACATGATCTGCAGCACGGCCCGCCCCTCCAACAACGCGCGTCAGTCGGAGACCTATTCATTCCTCAGTGTGGACCCTTCATCCCACACGCCGCAGCTTTCCAAGGCATCAACTACTTTGATGAGCGGAGCCCCCTGGCACCGCAACTGCAAGTGTCACCATGGCCCGCCAACTTTAGGGTAGGGACCTATCCTAAGTACAACGACAGCACTGATCCAGCACAATACATCATGAGCTATCAAGTAGCCGTCACATCATCCGGAGGGGACGACGCCATGATGGCCAAGTCTTTCATCATCGCCCTCGAGGGTCCGGCCCTGACCTGGTACACCAGGCTGCCCCCATTGTCCATCGACTCCTAGAGAAGTCTCCGGGACAAGTTTCTACTCAACTTCCAAGGGTACCGCCTAGATACCGATGCCTTGGCTGAACTGTCACTCTGCAAACAACTGGAGAAAGAAACCCTGTGGGAGTACTACCGCAAGTTCCTGACTCTCAAGTCACAACTGCCTTCTGTCGACGACCAAATTGCCATACACTATGCCATCAGTGGCCTTCGGGCTGGTGTCCTGTACAGTCACTGCATCAGGGACCCACCCAAAAACCTCCAAGAACTCTATCAGTTGTTTGAAAAGTACGCCAGATCCGAAGAGCTCCACCAGCGCAAGGTCGAGTCTCAAAGAAAGCCCAAGGACCCTCCACAGTCCAGCCGAACACGGACAAGACCTTTGCAGTCAGATTTCGGTTGGGACAGCCGCAGTCAGCAGTAGGTGCATAACATCGCCAATCAGCACCCCGCCGGTGAGGCCCCTCGCCGTCAAGATTATCCCCCCAGGGCCGCGACAATGGCACGCGTGGTCGGGGCCGGGGACAGGCGCAGCAGCCGTGCAGATATTACTGCCTGTTTCATGGCGAAGACTGCGCGCACCCAACTAAGGATTGCCCGGAAACAAAGGCCACTAGGGACAGGATGTCTCGGGCACAACCCACCGACAACCCAAGGGTTGTCGCGCACACATATCAACACCACCACCCACAACCATACAACCACGGCCCCGCCCAGCATCTACCCAACCACACATATCAACACCACCAGGAGGTACAAGTCCTACCACTCCCGCCCCCGCCTCCGCATCAACCAAACATCCACCACCAAAATCACCCCCAAGCACCAAAACAGGAAGACTTCGCTGATCAACCGTAACGCGGAGTCATTCACATGATAACCGGAGGGTCCAGCGTCGACTTCGACACGAAGCGACAAAAGAGGGACCACTACCGAAGCATCAACCACGTCGCCATCACCGGTCCAGTCGTGCAAACGAAGTGGTCGCATGTGCCACTAACCTTCGATGCCAGAGATGTTGATCTGCGCAGCGCACCCCATTGTGATGCCATGGTAATCAACTGCAGTGTGGCAGGCTAGGACCTGCACAAGGTCTTAGTTGACAACGGCAGCCAGACGGACATCATCTTCCTCCACGCCTTCGACCGCATGGGCATCAGCCACAGTTTACTCAAGCCTTCGGACAATCCCCTATATGGCTTTGGCGGCAAGGGCACCTTCCCTGTGGGCAATATAGAGCTACCCCTATCCTTCGGCGTAGCGCCCAATGCGTGAAGCGAACAGGTCACCTTCGACATCGTTGACATGGTCTATCCTTACAACGCCATAATGGGTCGGGGCTCTATCAACAAATTTGAAGCAGCCATCCACGGATTATACCTCTGCATGAAAATTCCGGGTCCGCAAGGCGTAATAACAGTGTACGGGAACCAGCAGACTGCGTGTAACATCGAGAGAGATTTCGTTCCCGGTCAACAAAACGTACACTGCCTTACGATGCAGCGTGAAGTCCCCAAGGCTACCCGTCCTGCCACCAATGAGGATGAAAAGACACAGCTACAAAGTAACGATGAAACAAAGACAGTTCCCCTTGACCCGGCAATGCCCAAGCAGACAGTCATCATAAGCAAAGATCTGACTTCGCAAGAGGAGGAGAAACTCATCTTCTGTCTCTCCAAAAATAAAGACGTCTTCGCCTGGTCTGCCCTTGACCTGGTCAGAGTCAGTCGCACCGTTATCGAGCACAGTCTAGGCATCGACCCTTCGGTGCGCCCAAAGAAGCAGCAGCTGTGCAAAATGTCTGATGAAGAAACAGAAGCTGCCAAAGCCGAAGTACACCGCCTGCTGGAGGCCAATTTCATTGAGCCAGTCGCCTACCCTATGTGGCTATCCAACGTAGTCATGGTGCAAAAGAAGAGCGGCAAGTGGCGGATGTGCATCGATTTCACCAGCCTCAACAAGGCCTGCCCCAAGGATAATTTCCCGCTGCCACAGATCGACAAGATAGTTGATAGTGTGGCCGGATGCGAAGTCATGTAACTCCTTGACTGCTTCTCTGGCTACCACCAAATATATATGAAGGAGGAAGACAAGGCCAGTACCAGTTTCATCACACCCTTCAGCACGTACTGCTTCATCAGGATGCCGGAGGGACTCAAGAATGATGGATCAACCTTCTCTCGCCTCACCAAGACGGTACTCGAGAGCCAAGCAGGCCGGAACATTTTCACGTATGTGGACGACATCGTCATCGCCAGCAAAAATAAGGAGGATCACCTGTCTGACCTCGCAGAGACATTCGCAAACATGAGGGACGCACGACTTCGCCTCAACCCCGAGAAGTGCGTCTTCGGGGTCCGCCAGGGGAAGATACTGGGCTACTTGGTGTCGCACGGGATCGAGGCCAACCTGACCAAGATTCAGGCAATAATCAACATGACACCCCCGCAGTCAACTAGGGACGTCCAGCGTCTAACAGGCAGATTGACCGCTCTGAACAGATTCATCTCCAAGTCTGCCGAGCGGAGTCTACCTTTCCTCAAGACACTGCGTGGTGCGAAGGACTTCGCGTGGGGACCAGAACAGGCGACAGCCTTCGCATCACTCAAACAGCACCTGTCCGACTTGGCCATTCTCACCAGTCTAGACCCTTCGCTGCTGCTTCTGCTCTACATCGCCGCCTCGCCATACGCAGTCAGCGCAGCCCTAGTCCAAGAGCAAAACAGGGAGGGCACGACCCGGCAGTGTCCAGTCTATTACGTCTCTGAGGTCCTCACGGCCTCCAAGTGTAACATGACCGAGTTGGAAAAAATCTCCTACGCAGTCATCTTGGCATCACGAAAGCTGCGCCATTACTTTGAAGCATTCAAGGTGCGGGTCACCTCGAACAGAGGACTGGGAGAACTGTTCCGCAACCTAGAGGCATCTGTCTGGATTGCCAAATGGGCACCCGAGCTCTCTAGGTACCATATCGTCTTCGAACCCAGGACAACAATCAAGTCACAGGTCCTGGCAGACTTCATCGTTGACTGGACAGGGCCAGTAACGCAGCAGGACGAGCCTGCAGATAAAGTGTGGACCATCCACTGTGATGGTGCATGGTGCCATGCGGGGGCAGGCGTGGCTGTAGTCATCACATCACCCATAGGGATCAAACACAGATATGAAGCACGCCTCAGCTTTGCTTTGGAGTCCGACAGATGCACCAACAATGTAGTAGAATACGAAGCTGTCATCCTGGGACTTCGCAAGCTCAGAGCGCTTGGTGTCACCACCTGCATTATCAAGACAGATTCCAAAGTGGTTGTCGGTCAGGTCGAAAAAGAATACTCAGCAAAAGACCCCGCACTTATGCAGTATCTCACGGCTATTCGCAGTCTTGAGAGACAATTCAAGGGCTTTACCTTGCAGCATGTGGACTGAGCCAGGAATGAGGAGGCCGACGCATTGGCCAAAGCAGCTGCCAGAGGCGAAGCCTTGCCCTCCGATGTGTTCTACCTTGTCATCGGCACGCCAGCTGTCCACAGTCCAGAAAGTCTACAAATAACCAACGACACCGAGGGCCATCGCATAGTCAACCTCATCATGACCGAAGATTGGCGGGCCCCAATAACTCTGTTCCTGCAAGGATATTATCATCCAGGTGACATTAACGAGGCCAAGCGCCTCAAGCACCGAAGCCAGGACTTCGCAATCATTGAGGGCCAGTTATACAAGAAGGGGGTCAGCCAACCCATGCTTAAATGCATCACCGAAACCGAAGGCATCCAGATCCTGCGCGAAGTCCACAACGGAACTTGTGGCTCTCACTCAGGGCCTAGGGCCCTCGCCGCTAAGGTGATCCGTCAAGGGTTCTACTGGCCCGCTATAATCTGCACCGTGAATCGAGTCACGAGGTCATGCGAAGCCTGCCAGAAGTTTTCTCCCTGCTCGGGCAACCCTTCGCAATTCATAAAGCTGATTGCCCACACATGGCCACTTCAACGCTGGGGGCTGGATATTGTCAGGCCACTACCCATGGCTCAAGGGAACCTCAAGTTCATCTTTGTTGCCGTTGAGTACTTTACCAAGTGGATCAAGGCAAGGGCAGTATCTACAATAACGTCGAAGACTGCCCAGAAATTCTTCTGGCAAAACATTGTTTGCCGATTCGGAGTCCCGTCCGAGCTCACAGTCGATAATGGCAAACAGTTTGAGAGCCAAGACTTCAGGGATTTCTGCTTCTCCATCGGCACCAAGCTCGCCTTCGCTTCAGTATATCACCCGTAATCTAACGGCGTCGTCGAGCGCGCCAACGGTAAGATTTTCACTGCTATCAAGAAAAGGCTACTCGACGACAGCAAGGGTAAATGGGCCGACCACCTACCTGAAGCAGTCTGGGCGCTAAACACGACCGAGTGTCGGGCGACTAGTTTCACCCCTTTTCGTCTACTATATGGTTCGGAGGCCATGACCCCGCAGGAAATAAAGCATGGGTCACTTCGAACAAGTGCATCAGCCGTCCCCGATGTAGATGAACCAACGTCTAAAGACCTCATCGACGGAGACCGTGTCTTCGCCCTGTAGGCCCTCAACAAATACCAAGCTCAAACGAAGGCCTGGCGCGACCACGCAGTCGTCCCAAGAGAGTTCAACGAAGGAGACCTCGTACTCATCCGAACCACCCGGACAGAGTCACGGGGCAAGCTAGAGCCAAAGTGGGATGGTCGTTCATCGTCAAGTCGAAGGCGTCCCCTAGCGCATACTGGCTAACAACGCCATTCGGCGAGGACCTAGACCATTCTTGGAATATTGACAATCTTCGCAAATTTTTTGTTTAAATCCTCAGGGCCTACGCGCCCTTATAATTCATCAAACAGTGTTATTCCAGCCCGCACTCTTTTCCTCCTGGGGGGTGAGGTTTTTAACGAGGCGAAGCCATATAATATACCCGCAAAAATCCCCGCAAAAATTCAGACACAGCATGTCGAAAAAGACCGCATCGACGGTCTTCGGCATTCGACCACCCCGAAGTCACCACGAGAGGCAGCGCAGACTACCCTCGCGTGCGGCACTCCGCGCAAAAGTCGCCTAAGGGTGCAGCTGGAACAACACAATAAGTGCGCAACATCGAAGTCTTTCCCAAAAAGACTCTCCGCGCAAAAGTCGCCTAAGGGTGCAGCCGGAACAGCACAATAAGTGCGCCAACTCAAAGTCTTTTCCTAAAAGACTCTCCGTGCAAAAGCCGCCTAAGGGTGCAGCCGGAACAACACAATAAGTGCGCCAAATCGAAGTCTTTTCCTAAAAGACTCTCCGTGCAAAAGCCGCCTAAGGGTGCAGCCGGAACAGCACAATAAGTTTGTGAAAATCAAAGTTTTTTTCCAAAAAGACTCTCCGTGCAGAAGTCGCCTACGGGCGCAGCCGGATCAACGAAGGCGCGCAGCCTCATAATACAAATCACTGTTACATACACACAGCGAGGGCATCATATATTACATTGGCTCAACCTTTGGGATGATACCCATCTCCCTGTAATTGAACAACATTATCCTCAATTCCTCACCCTCAAAAAGATTTCGCAGCTCCCCTTCACCTATGCTCGCCCCAATCGGCGAGGACAACAGTTCTCGCCTACTAGTCTGGTCCACGCAAAGACGGCCACACTCCATCCCAATACGATGACGCCTACCACTTCGCAACAATTCACTCACTCTATGTTTCGCCACCGCCCTTCGCCGCCTATACCCAGTACTCGCACCCGGGAGACCACCGGAACCTTCCACGCACGGCGAAGGCTCTGCTGCAGCCACATCTAACGCTGCAAAATAATCCAAGCTATCATCTGAAGACTTCTCCGTCCACGACACCGAACTCCTAGAATCATCAGACTCAAAACACATAGACACAGAGCCACACGAATCATCACCGGCAGGCACCACGGTCGGGGCCGCCACAAAACTAGTATTGTCAGTAGCGGTTGCGTGCGTAGGCCCAAACTTCGGAACCTACGCAGCAACCAAGGTTCAGTACCATAGACAAAATTTACAAACTCCCCAACACCTATTCAGCTATTCAGCCACCTGCGAAGGCCCGGCCACGGTCGTGGGGTCTTCGGCAGCCGGCTCGACCACCGCCTTCAAGGCGTCCTCACTCGTTGGCGCGGGGGATGGCGTGGGGTCTTCACTGGCTCCAGTTAGCACGGTCGGTGCAGGAACAGTCGAGGTGCCCTCACCGGCATCAGATGGCGGCGCCACCTCCACCCCCGATGTCATGGGCAGCGCACTGTCCAGATCTCCGAGGTCTTCGACCTCCTCGGCATGTGCCATCTGCAGTAATAGCACATTCAGCAAAACCACCCATACACATATAGCCGCACAAATGAGCCCTTACCTAATCAATCGCCCGGTCGGACCTCTCCCGAACCACCTCTCGGCCGTGCGGACCCCACATCCTGTCGAAGAGCGCCCCCGCCGACTGCTTAAGCATCGGGTCTTCGACCTGGAAGATTGCGCGTTCGAAGTTCTCGTCTGATTGGTCGAAGACCTCGAAATGCTCGCACCCCTCGCGAGACAAAGCATCCACGGCCCCCTCACAGGTGACGAGGGAGGCAAAGGACATGAGGCCCGTCGCGATGGTCGAGAGCACCGCCAACTCCTCCTGTAACCACTCCAGAAAGCAAAGGCCCACCTCTTGGCCGGGCGCGTCGAAGGCGGTGGTCCGTGCACCCAGCTCCTGATACGCGTCCACGAACTGCGCATGCGTCCGCTCGACCTCCACGCTTGTCTAGGCCTCGACTTTATCCACGCGGTTGCGCAAGCTGTCGAGCCTTGCCTCCAAGTCCTTGGCGCGTTGGCAGGCGAGACTTTTTTCTGCCCGCGTATGCTTGGCATCGGCCTGCGCAGCCTACGCATCAGCAATGGCCTTGTTCGCCTCCCTCCTCTCCTCCACTAGCTGGCACAGGAGCTCCCCCCTCTCGGCCTCCATAGCGGCCAACTTCTCCATCAGCCTTCGGCTTTTGCTTTCGGCATCCGACTTCTCCCGAATAGCATCCGCATGCTGCGCCCGGAGATGCTCGACTTCGGCAGCAAACTCTGCAGTCAGAGCACCCGACGTGACACGGTCGGTGAAGTCGGCCGCCTGACACGAAAAACCATGAGACTCGCAACCTCATAAAAACAACGAACTAGCGAGGTCCAACATGACTTACATGCTGCAGCTGCTGCGACGCTCGCCTCAGCTGCTGGTACATGGAGCCTGCCACTTCCTTTGCAACGGCGGCCAAGGATATCTTGCCGCTCGCGCAGAAGGTGGACCACGGGTCCCGAAGAACACCCTTCGCCCCATTCGCCGCCGTCGACGAAGGGGCCGCCACCGGAGTCGGGACAAGAGGCAGTTGCCCCATTTCGAACCATGCACCATGATATTGGTTTAAAAAAAACTTACCACCAAGATAATCTGACACACTGATGTCTATGTCGAAGTCGGCAACACGCGCCCCCTCCTCTCCAGCACACGCCGGGGAGGGCACCTTTCGCCCCTTGGCAGGCTCACCCGAGGGTGCCTTGCCCGCACCAGAAGCAGCAGCCTTCGCACCCACCAAAGACTTCCTGGGCCTAGGGGCAGCTGACTTCGCAGCCGGTGCAAGCTTGCTGCTGCCGGGGCGGCAGACTTCGCGCCCCCCCGTGCCTTCTTTGCTTCGCGGAAAGGATCCCCGATCCTAACGACCACTCGGCGTTTCTGCGCAGCGTCTTGTCGATCCTTCTCCATCACTGCCGATACAATAGCAGCAATATTCCGTCCGTAAGGAAAAATCTTCACGTCATAAGCCATACGAGACATAAACATGTCTTCGCCAGCCGAGCGGGGGATCGGAACATTATTTGGCCATCGACCCCCAGTAACCTTCAGCATTCGCGTCGAAGACTCCTGGAGCTCGGGCGAAGACATCCTTCCCCCGGGGGCCACGCAAGTCCCCATCAGCTCCACGGCAAAACGTTCAGAGACCCCCACCCCCCCCCACTACAATACCTATTTTTCTCTTCTTAGTGGCTGGGGCAGCCTCCTGCGAAGGGCCTTCCTCAGTCACGGCCACTGGCTTCTTCCCACGGCGGTCGACGTTCGCGGCAGTGTCATCCCTGGGGTAGCCACCATATGGCAAGCAGTTTAATTCGAAGACCCGATTCAATCGAACATTGGACCCCCGGATATCCCAACTCCGCAGACCCTCTGTCCTCGGCACATAGCGCCCCACAATCCTCGCCGCACCATCCTCCACTTCACGCACGAACGCGGCCAGGTCTCGGCCGCGTAGATCCAAGGAGAAGGCTGGACTCCGTACCACCTGCTGACCCAAAGAAGCCATCTTGCGAGGGCATACTTCGCCCAGCGCCCAGCCATGCACCAGGGGCCACACTCCATAACCAATGAACTCTTCAACCAAATCATGCCCACTGCTCATACGGGCAGCGTACCGAAGGGCCCCCTCATCCTCATCATCCTCCGCCACCTCAAATTGTGGGTACGCCACATAATAGTGAGAGCACATCACGACCACAGGAAGCCCTGGGAGGTCTTCGACTTCACTCTCGGAAACATAAAACCAGAAATCCCACCAGTTGCCCCATTTATTACGAGCACAGGGAACCAACTCCACGACTTCCATCGAAGTCTTTCCGGTCCTCGGCGTAAACGTGCACGATCCAAACTGTGCAATCTTGTTTCCAATCTTTCTTTTCTGCCAATTCAGACAGTAATTCTTGGCGAAGACCTCTACGGAAGGCCGACCGCCATAAGAAGTCGTTGCCCAGACATACTTCGCCAGGGCCACCACGGCGTTAGGTGTCAATTGGTGGACCTGGACCTCAAATGTCTGCAAGACCTCCGCCACAAAACAATGTGCAGGCAGGCAAAGGCCAGCGGTGAAAAACGCCTCAAACACAACCATCTCACCCTCCGGCTTAGGAATCTCTTCCGCCCCCAGCACACGTCCAAATCCATTCCCAAAATAACCCAACCGCTGCATGTCTTGCACGTGAACCAAGGAGATCCTTGAAACGCCGAATTCCACCGTGTGGCCCAGGTGCAGCTCCGCCGCAGCTAAATCACTGAAAGTACCCTCGGACGACGATTCGCCCAACAGCGTATTCGTAGTGGATGAAGAAGAAGACGACATGGCTACGTACCGTCGGCGGCGGCGCACGGTTTGCTTGACGTGGGCTAGATCTCTGATGAACAGGAGCAAGGAGGGCAGGCGAGCGAGCGAGCAGTTTCAATATGCTAGGGTTTTGCGGCGCACGAAAAGGTAAGAGAGCCTGAGCCGCGTTGCCCCCTTTTTATACATAGGACGCGACGCTTCGGGAAGCCCGCAGTCCAACAGTACCACGTCCGCCAATGGTCACATCAAAAACCCCCGCGGGACCACTTCGAGCAAGGGCAGCGTCTCCACCATCTAGCGACGTCTTCGGCACCAGATGACTCAGTCGAACTGGTCCCTTGGAGGGCAAATGTTGGGGCGAAGGCGAAGACGCTACCCTTCGCTCCAGGCCTTCGTCACCTCGCTGCACCAACGGAAGCTAGATGACCAGCGCAGCCCACCCTTCGTCCTCCTCACTGCAAGACGAAGGCACACGACGAAGTCCCCCCATCCCACGTCCTTACCCAACCTAGAGGCCCAAGTGGGATGCGGCCATTGTAATAGGCCCTGCACGGAGAAGCGTGTTACAGGCCCGATTTGTAATGGCTTTTCTGTAATGACAGTCTGTAACCCTCCATTATGGGAATATTCTGGGATAATCCAGGTGCCCGAGGGCATAAACGTCTTTGCGTCGGGACGTTGGGCACCCGGGCACCTATAAATACCCCCGTACAGTGCCTTTGAGAGGCCAGATTAACAGAGCAATTGCCATCTCGAGTTAAACCGTACTTGCGTCTTTTTCACTCTCCCGTTGGATCAACTTGCTCAGGAGCGCAAGTTCCAACAATATGCACTCACTCTCTTGTAGTATTTTCATAAGTATGCTCAAGAGATATGTCATTAGTAACACAAGCACTAGTTTTTTTAGTAATCATTTTTGAAAGGAATGAAAGGTAGATTACTAAAACATGGAAACTTCATAGCATGAACTAGATGATCCCATAGATGATGTTATGCTCAATTTTAATTCATAAAACAAGCATAGACAATTTCTTAAGATTATGGAAATAAATCTAATTCATAATCTTGGAGAGCGATGAATGTAGAAGAATCATATTCAATTTAAGCAAGAAGAAGTACATCATAAATCATTGGATTGAATTTTCTTTTCATGTTAGATTACGCATTTCCCTAGAGAAACTTATTCCCTATAAGTGAGACTACTTAGATCAATTAGACAAAAAAAGTTACTCTCACTATCCTAGTCATAGAGAGAACTTTCCTTTTATAAGTGTCCTAAGGATTTGAATTCCTTACATGACACGTTATTCTTTTAAGAACCTGGAGTATCTCTCTATGTCTAGAACATGGCAATAATAGGATGATTAGTGTAAAACATGCCATGAGGTACTTACAATATTTTTAAATCATGTAGATTGCCATAATATAGAAATGATGAAAATGCAATCTACCATATGAGAGGAACTTTCTCCAAAGAATGGTGACATAATTTAAAGATATTTTAAGTGCTTCCTTTTTCTATGTGACTACATAAGACACAAGAGAAATGATAATTGAAGATACTTGCACTTAAAGGTATAAGTGTTACCATCCTTTGGCTTTCCTCCATGTTGTAGGCTTTTGATTTCCCACACAGGATAATCCTTTATTCCCTACAACATCAAAATCTTGCTCGAGATGATATGAGTTGTAGATATAATAACTCAAAATAACTTTGGGTCAATCTTAAAAATATAGATTATTGTAAGATTGATAGCTTGAGTCAATATGAATTGAATTGATCCTCTCAAGCACTTCCAAAGCTTCATATCATCTCCTTCCCCTGCAAGGCTTGTCAAGCATATTTTGGTCCCCATCTTTTGATTGGCCCATCAAGGTTAGTCAACAGAGATTTAGGAACCCAAATGTCCTTTGTGCTAGCACATGGTAAACTCATTACCTTTCTAGCACAAGTTGCAATTTTGGGTTGCCTAGCTACATATGAATCAATTGACAAGCTAGGAGGGGATAGTTACCAATAGGACAATCCTTACATTGATGTCCTTTCTTTCGGCATATGTAGCAAAGGCAATCTTCATGTCTTGAAGATTTCTTCTTTCCTTGTTTCTTGCTTGCTACATGGTTAGTAAATGTTTTCTTTTCTAAAACTATTCCTTTTTGTTTCACATGGGGACAAGACTTAACTAAATGTCCCTTCTTAGAGCATTTAAAACAAAGTTTTCTTTAATATAGGGACATGACCTAATCAAGTGCCCCTTTTCAAACCATTCACTACACTTCTTACTTTTCTTAGTGTGAAGTGTGGCTTGATTTTTACCTTGGATGTTACCTTGCATGGAGGCACAGTTGAGGCTTTTGACAGAGGTATTGATTTTCTTCTTTTGTTGCTTCCTCTTGACATTCCTCAGGTCCTTGACATTTTCCTCAAGGGATTTTGTGCATGCCATGGTTGTTCCCGTCTCAAGCTTCTTCACCATGTGATCACGATTATCTTGAGAAGGTTGAGTAGTGACTTCCCTTTTAGTTGTGTCAAGCTCATTCTTAGCCTCTTATTTTCTTCCTTGAGCTCTTGACATGGATCATCTTTTGTTCCTGGAAATTCTAGCTCAAAGGAGGATTTGCTTGCTGACGAGCAACAAGCATTAGCACATGATAATATAGTTTCAATTTGAATGCATGTGCATGAGTGAGGTTGTTGGGATTTTAAGTTTTCTATCACAACCTCATGAGCAATGTCTAACATGATATGATCATTCATAAGGTTTTCAGGAGAACATAGAAGCATATCATGTTTGTTGGTCACTTGTTCTCAAATGCTATGAATTAAGAACAAGACAACACAAATGTTAATAATAAAAGACCTTCGTTCTTCGAAGTATTATCTCCTTTAGGATAATGATCTTTGGACAAAGGTTATGAAGGGCATACCTTCATCATTTCAACATTATAATGAAATCATAGGCATATGAAACATAGAAGAAAACATAGATAATCATGTTAAATCTTATTTAGATTTTTATAATCACAAACAGACATCAATGAAATTGAATCACATTAATACCTTCGACCTAACAGAAGGTGAAAATCTGAGAGTGATGTGCTAGTGATTACAAGCCAGCGTGAACAGTACGGGGGTACTGTTCACCTATTTATAAGCATGGGACATAGCCCGGAGAAAATTACATTTGTGTCCTTGACACCTAATCATACTCATGATAGAAAATATTAGGGACTAGATGGTCTTTTCCTCTTTAAGTCGGTGCTGCCCTTCGTCTCAAGCACATCATTGTGCCGAAGCTTCGTTGATGATAGCTTCGGCATATCGCCTTGCCGAAGGTGTTTTTGCTCAGAGGACCTTCGGCGAGGAAGAAGGCCCCAAACAATAGCCCCTTTGTGGTGCTAGATCGTTTTTCGTAACGAGCTCGATTCGCGAAAAACATGAAGGCTCCGGAATGCCGAAGGTCCGAAAAACACCTTCCCTGAGCTCGTTGCCGAGAAACGATTAAAATACTCCAGTCGTCAGGTGGTCCACCGTTCAGCGAATATTGGCGATTTGAGGGTTCGCCTTCCGAGCGCCAGGTGGTCCACCGCTCAGCGTGTAGAGGCGGTCTGGCAGTTCACCTTCCGACCTACAACACTATATAAATAGACAGGTTGGTGAGGAGTTACCATAGCATTCATTGCCATCACACTGTTGTGCTGTTAAAAAAATTAATCACAGCCGAAGCTTTTCATTGCTCTCTCGAGCGAGCGCTTCGTCATCTAAAATTAGCTTCGTCAAGAGGATTAGCTTCGTCAAACGGACTGACTTCGTCAAACTGCAAAAATACGTTAGCTTTGTTAAACAGTGGAAAATCCATCGAAATGGCTAGAGTGCGCTCAACTGCAAGGGTGACTCGTGACAGAAGAGGCTAAAGTTACAGAGACAACACTAATTTCTGAAGTTATGAAACAATCAGGTCTAGTTGTGGCAGACAAAGGTACTTCTGCCGTCGAAGCTAAACAAACCTTTGCCAAAGAAGAAGATGTTGAAGAGGATGAAGAAGATTATAGTATTCTGATCCCAACAAAACCCAACCATCTAGATTTTGGGAAATCTACTGTATCCGAAGCTGACATGCCCATGATGGTGAAGCTGGGCTACTTTGGGGAGGCTGAAAAGAAACTTGTCCGATTTGCCGGAGAAGAAACCACCCTAGTGCCGAAGGATGATGAAGTTATAGTTTTCAAGAGTTTTTTCAGAGCGGGACTACGACTTCCTCTGAATGAGATATTAGGGGAAGTCTTGAAAAATTTCGAGATATATCTTCATTAGGTGACCCCTAATGCCATAGTTAGACTCAATGTCTTCATCTAAGCCCTCTGAAGCCAAGGGATGAGCCTAGATGCCGAAGCATTCTATCGAGTGCATGAATTGCACTACCAGACGAAGGCCAGGGCAGATGGCCTGCACGAAAATTTTGGCTGCTACAATTTTGCGTATCACAAGGATACAAAGGCTCCGGTCCTCAGTTATCACACCAAATGGCCAACCAGCTGGAAAGGTGAATGGTTTTATATCAAGGCCGATGAGAAGAAGAGGGGGAAACTGATCAAGATGGTCATGTGTCCGCTATCCCTCAACTTCGGAATGACCAGGCCCCTATGCAACATGCAGCTAGGGTCAGCATGCCAGTTGGCCGAAATGGAATTTAGGGTGGTAGCTAAACAAATTAGCACCAGGGACTTAGTGCAAGAATACCTGGCCAACTGAACATATCCAACATCAAGTGGCTGGGTGATGCCGAAGATGAAGGGAACAAAGAAGAAATATGAACTTGTTCAATTACCCTATCGCTTCAAATTTGAAAAACAATTCAAGCAGCCCTGCTAGGAGTGGTTGGAAATGATTGAAACTATGTGTAATGGAAAATTATACCAAAAAAGAAGACCAGCTAATGACAGCAGCCTTCGGCACCCGGCCAAAATGAAGGTTAAACCGGGTAATGGACGCTCTAAAATTTGAATACCCTGATTATGAACAACTCAACAAGGGTGCCGAAGGGACAAAAAGGAAAATGATTGTTAGTATTCTGAATAGACAAGTTGCCAGAATGGTAAAGGAAGATGAGAAAATTTTAAAGAAGAAAAAATCCAGCCCCGAACCGAAAGTGGCGACTTTAAGGAAAAGAAAAGCTACAACTCCAGAGCCGAAGGTGACTGAGGTGGAAGAGGAGACTCCCTCGACCCCTCCTGCTGCCGAAGTGGCAGAAATTTTAAAGGTAATGACTGAATCTCTACCTATCAAGCTGCTAAGTCCACTGGGACCGGAACTAACAAAGCTTTTACAGAAGAAAGAGGAGCCTTCGACTGCAAAAAAGGTGGATGGGCAGAAAAAGTGAAGGATTGGTACCATAATGGAAGCCATTGAATGGACGCCGCCGTCGGCCTCGGCATCTAAAATAGCACCTACTGCAAGCGCCGAGGCCACTGCCGAAGCAAACATAACTGCCGAAGCTGCAGCTGCCACCGAAGCTGCCAACTTGGAGGGCACATTATTTGAAATTGATAGATTGATATTGGGTATGCCTATAGAGAAAACAGCTGCAGCCGCAGAAAAGGTCATGGCCCTAGAGCCTGATAAAGGGAAAAAGATTGCCGATGCTGCTTCGGAGGAGAAAAGTTTCGACCTTCGGAACCTGGTCGGACAAGAACAATCTGAGGCCGAGAAGAAGGAGCTGCAGGAATATGGCATTTCCTGTGGCTACCAGCCAGGAGCCATGCTCTTTGGTGGGATTGATGAAGAGGCCTTAGGATGTGTTCGCGACCGTATCGGGGCAAAGGTGATCGGCACTCTATCGAAGAGCGTCGGTTTTCCGAAGCTCGAAGCTGATATTAGCAGCTACCGACGAGAGCATATCATCGGCAGTTTGTTTTATTCCAACTTCAAGGTAAAAATTTTTATGATGAAGCAAAACTTTACTTTTTTATTTTTAATGGAGCAAATTTGCTAACGAAGGTTTATTTGTATAGAGCATGCTGCTAAGTAAGGCGCTACAAATGCAACAAGACCTCGAGGATAAAAAGAACGAAATCATAATCGAGGGTTAGAAAACAAAATCAAAGAGTATGAAGCCTCTCTTGAGAAAAAAATTTCCTACTCCAGTCAATGGAGGGTTCCCTTGCAGAAGCCCAAGCCGAAAATACTAGATTAAACAGGGAGCTTCTCGAAAAATTAGAAAGCTTCATACAAGAGAAGAAGAACTTGCAGACAAAGTACGAAGCTGAAACTGTTGAAAACATGAAACTGCGGAAATCTTTGAAAGAGCTTCAGGACATGTGTTTAGGTTTTGGCGGCCGCTGCGTAGAGCGACTGAAAAAAGTTTTTAACTCAGTTGGAGCCAGCGCTGAAAAGTTTACCCCTTTGGACAAAAATATATCAAGCACCTTCGAACACATTGAAGGCAAAGTCGAAGCGCTTGATGAAGTAATAGCAGGGCATGGTGACTTTTGTGCCCTGCTAGCTTCTCATGGTACAGCTACAACATTTTTGAAGGCTTGCTGTACGCTCGTGAAGGTTGTGAATAGACCAACATTCAGCCTATCTTCAACAGATTTGATTGATATTCCCGACGAAGCCCGAAGCATAGGGAGCAGATTTATAACACAAATTTGGGCGAAGGGTGGTCGGGAATTGGCTGGTGACGAGGCACGAAGCTTGCTGAAGCCGGTATGAAACTTATGCCTGTTGTTTACCTTTTCTTGTAATTACTTGTACCTTATACAACTTTTGTTATGTGTAGGATGATGATGCCAAAGATTAATGGCCCAAAGCATGTACCGAAGACTGCCGAAGCTACTCCTTAGATTTTCCTGTATAGAGCTTAGAAGCACTTTGCGTTATATTTGTAAAAGAAGTTGTAATTGAGAGTTAAACAATTTTTTGTATACTTATCCATACCTTGTAATATATTTTTACCTTTCCATCTATGTATAAATTTCTTTGCTATGGACGAAACTCTCCCTTTGAGCCGAAGGCGAAAAACACCTTCCCTTCTTTTCGTACACAACGAAGCATATCCTTGCTTCTTCGTTCTCATCGAAGCATTTTTGTCAGAACTGAAGTATTCCTGTTTGTGCTTTATGTTATGACGATGATGATCCTATAAATGTCTAAATGAATGTGTATGAATGCAATAAATGATGTAATGTAATGTGCAAATGAATGTCCCGGACACACACATGAAGCCAAACCTAGACTATGCATCCCCTTAGGAACGACTTTTGAGTTTTTAAGCTCTACATCCCCTTAGGAACGACTTTTGAGCTTCTTCACCTTCTATTTCGGTGGCATAAGTTTTGCATCCCCTTGGGAACGACTTTTAAACTTCTTCGCCTTATATTTCGGCGGTATTTGGCTCTGCATTCCCTTTGGAACGACTTTTGAGCAGAAAACTTACGCTGCGCTCCCTTAGTGTAACACCCCAGGATCCACAAACATCCTGAAATGCTACTAAACTACACAACTAACATTCATATATAAAATTTTGACAGCATCTCCTTTGAAAATTTGCATAAACGTGGAAGCAACAGAGTATAAGCAGATATCATGATAAGAAAACATACTAGACATTAATAATCGGCTAGCAATGGGAAGATAACCATAACGACATGAATTGAATTAACTAGTGTGCATGACTAGTTAAAGACAAACATCCTTTGACAAGAAGTTCTAATTAAATCATGGCTGTGCCTGGGCAGCGTTATTATGAGAGTGAAGGTGGACGTGCTGCTACTCCCCTCATTCCCAACATGAATCAAGTACCTGCATTGAGTAATGCAAGAGTGAGATGAAACATCTCAGCAAGTGAATTGTTTCGACGAGATATTTAAACCAAAAAAAATTGAATTAATCAACATTTTAAAGGGATCACAATTGAGATCAGAAATACTTGTAGATATAGAACTCAATAGTCCCAAAATAACCAATGCCATCTCATTTCCTCGAACAACCATAATAGGTTGTATAACACTTTCCTGCATCAACAATACCTGCAAATATCACTTCAATGTATGCATAGTAATGCAATGTGTAAGTCCTCTGCCTTCATACCTCTTAGAGTATAAAACCACACTATCTGCAAATACCACTTCAATGAATGCATATGAATGCAATGCATATGTCCTCTGCCTTCATACCTCTAAGGGTATGAAGCCGCATCGTACCCCTCCTCGGGCAACGTACGATGCTAAGTTGTACCGGTACGGTCGGACCATAGGTCACGACAAAACTTCAGATGCAAGTGAATCATGCAATGTATATGGCATGCTACATTTATCAATATATTTCACTTCCTTCACATACAATACAACCTCAAATAATACTTCATTTACCTTCAGATACAATACAACCTCAGATAATACTTCATTTACCTTCAGGGGTGTGAATTAATCTCACAAGTCATACTCGAATCATAATCATCATCAATATATGATTGAGCATCAGTATAATGCAAGCAAGTAAAGCATCACCATAGAGTTCAATTATGAAAGAATCCAATACTTTTGAATATTAGAGTGTAGGCAATAGAAATAGCAGGTCAGAACGGAAGCAACCACTGCTACATTCACTTGCCTTCATCGAAGAAGAAGAAATGTACTAGGCATGATCTGGAGTGTAGCCACCTGCTAGCGGGCATAAAACTTAGTACAAATATTTCACAAACATTTGCCATCAATCAACAAAACACCCCTGCACTTGAAACCAAGACCCAGTGGAAAGACTCCCACCCTGAACCACATGCCATACAGCAGCAACGCTGTTTGTTAATTTTATATCTTTAAAATTAAAACAGCAGTGATATCAAACAAATACTCTAGGAGTATCTACACAAAATACTCTACAACTTCAGTATTCAATAGATAATTAAATTCTGTCATCTACAAGTTCTAAAACATCTGACAAGATAACTGACTGAATCTGTTTTAGACAGCAGTATGGTTAACTTTAAAATTCGATATCTCCCAAACTACTGAACCAAAAATTATGAAATTCTGCTGGAAGTAAGAACTTTTATCCCTCTACAAAAGTCTCCATAGTTGGAAGAGCCAATTCGACCATTTACTAGATGAAACCCACCAGTGAACAGACCCACTCATTTTTGTCAGGTTAACAGGAACAGCCACAGTAAAACAAACATAACTGGAGTTTCACAAATCATATGAATGCACTCTTTAACAATCTGGAAAGCTTATAAAATTATCTACAACTTCTTTTACCAACTCACAGTTTAATTCTGTTGATAAAATTGCCTAACTCTTAAGAGAACAGATTCTGCACAGAATTATGAGACTGAAAAACTGTTATAATCAAACTGCCATAACTTTCTGTTCTGATGTCCGATTGAGGTGTTCTTCGCGGCCACGGAAAGATCTACAAATTATCTACGACTCATATGTAAACTTTTTATTTTTTTGAGGCCACTAAGACCACGGAAAACTGGAATGAACAGAAACTGTCGAATCTGCTATTCTGCAGAAATTAAATTCGAGATCAAAACCTAACCCCACATCTAATCCAACCTCTAATTCTTCAATCCACATGATCCACAACCTCCAAAAACACATAATTATATGGAGGAACAAGGATCCCATCCTTACCTAGAGTTTCCCCAAGAAAATCTGCAATAGATGGGGGGTAGAACATCTCCTTGATCCTCTCTTCCTCTTCAATCCATCTTGCTCCTCCTCTTCTCGATCCTTGCTGCGTGGGGGAGGGGAAGATCTATGGAGGAGGAAGAAATGGTGGGCGGCTGCAATGGGAGGAGAGGGGACGGCCAACCAAGGGAAAAATGGGGGAGGGTGGCGGCCAAGAGGGGGGGGGGTGGAGGGAAAAGGGGTGGCCCCCTAGGGTTTTGTGGGAGAAAAGAACCGACGCCCCAGATGACTTCTGCCTTTGCATCCAACGGCCCACAACCCTTTCCCACATCCACGCACCAAAGATCAACTTTTGGTCAACATTTTTTTTGGGATATTACACTCTACCCCCCTTAAAAAGAATTCGTCCTCGAATTCGGCCACTCCAAGCAAAACACCCAAGGTACCCCATATAGCACCACCATTCAAAACATGGGTCCACTATTGGTCTTAATTAACACAAGAACTTCTATCTTGGACTAATTGTCTAAGGAAACTACACAACCTGACATCAAGCATGAAACAACATGCAATGAAGCTCAAAGCAAGTCATAGATGCAATCAACACTACAATTTCACACCATCAAATTGGGACGCAACTATACATCAACATCATTGTCTTAAGACAACACTCTTTTATGAAGGGGTAATATGCACTAAGCACAACCCTTACCAACTTCAATAATTAATTTTAATTAAATGGTGAAACATCCACACCCGACGAATGTATAAGAAGATCAAACACCTCACCTCAAAGCACCACGAAACAAGTAGTTCTATTGAAACAAAACTCCTAATCTTCCTAAACCTTATTCTTGCCATCATGAAAAGATAATCATGTAATCTAACATTCTTTGCACCCCGCAAAAGGGAGAAAATCTACAGAACTAATGGAGCAATAAAGCCAACAAGAAGCGAATAACATTCTGCACGGCATAGGTCATCGAAGAAATGCCAAAAGCTCCACAAAGAGCACTGACAGCACAATAACACAATACTTGGTTAACCAATGTCACTATACTTCATCCAACAACTCAACTAAGAAAAATATCCAAACCAGTGAGGTTAACCTACACATAATATAAGTTTTCATCTACTGTAGTTCATAAACTTACATTTCATTCTATCATACGATGCACTCAAAGTACCAGACATACAAAGTCAATAATAACCCCTAATCCTTCACACATTTGACAAACATATTAAGCTGATGTAAAAACCACATCATCTAGGAGTAGGTGACTAGCCACACCCAACCAACTCTAGGCTAGGCAATGACTTCCTTCAAACCAATAGATAGGTGGTCTAAAAAAATGGCTCCACAAGCATGCATCGAAAAGGGAACCATCAGATCCTCAATGTATCAATACATAATCAATGTATCAAAAGAATCAAAGATTTATTCTTCAATTAGTATGACTAACAGGCAACCACTTTAAACCACATCTAGGCTTTGTGGCAACTAAAACACACAATAGGAGAGAGACATGTAAGCCATTCTGGCTATGAAAAGACTTCCCCCAAAAATCCATATAAAGTACCAATATTCATTTCTTTCAGAACTGGTTTCTCAACATAAACAATCATTCTTTGCAATGATAGTTGGAGCTATCCACCAACCGCTCAACAACTTAAATTCAAATTGATGATTACCTTGTACCCCAAAACATGCAATTCACACTCCTCTTAGAAACATCCACAATCAAGCATATATAACAATATTATTGTAATAAAACTCAACCATGAAAAACATGGTGAAAACAACATAGGCATACTTGTATATCACAAGCATAATAACAACTTCATTCTCACAAATGACCAGCGATATCTATCGCATTAATAAAACAATATCAAAATTTCAGAAATAAATTATATCAAGCATTAAGCCATAAACAACTTACCACATAACCGTAAAGGAATAGGGAGGGGTGAGGTTATTGTCATCTGCACTTCAAAGACACTAACATATATCAAAGATATTTAAACCCATACCCTTCCTATATGTGCGAGTGTGTCAAATTTATCTTCAAATTGCCAAGAATCTAAAGCCTATGCTTTGATACCAACTGTAACACCCCAGGATCCACAAACATCCTGAAATGCTACTAAACTACACAACTAACATTCATATATAAAATTTTGACAGCATCTCCTTTGAAAATTTGCATAAACGTGGAAGCAACAGAGTATAAGCAGATATCATGATAAGAAAACATACTAGACATTAATAATCGGCTAGCAATGGGAAGATAACCATAACGACATGAATTGAATTAACTAGTGTGCATGACTAGTTAAAGACAAACATCCTTTGACAAGAAGTTCTAATTAAATCATGGCTGTGCCTGGGCAGCGTTATTATGAGAGTGAAGGTGGACGTGCTGCTACTCCCCTCATTCCCAACATGAATCAAGTACCTGCATTGAGTAATGCAAGAGTGAGATGAAACATCTCAGCAAGTGAATTGTTTCGACGAGATATTTAAACCAAAAAAAATTGAATTAATCAACATTTTAAAGGGATCACAATTGAGATCAGAAATACTTGTAGATATAGAACTCAATAGTCCCAAAATAACCAATGCCATCTCATTTCCTCGAACAACCATAATAGGTTGTATAACACTTTCCTGCATCAACAATACCTGCAAATATCACTTCAATGTATGCATAGTAATGCAATGTGTAAGTCCTCTGCCTTCATACCTCTTAGAGTATAAAACCACACTATCTGCAAATACCACTTCAATGAATGCATATGAATGCAATGCATATGTCCTCTGCCTTCATACCTCTAAGGGTATGAAGCCGCATCGTACCCCTCCTCGGGCAACGTACGATGCTAAGTTGTACCGGTACGGTCGGACCATAGGTCACGACAAAACTTCAGATGCAAGTGAATCATGCAATGTATATGGCATGCTACATTTATCAATATATTTCACTTCCTTCACATACAATACAACCTCAAATAATACTTCATTTACCTTCAGATACAATACAACCTCAGATAATACTTCATTTACCTTCAGGGGTGTGAATTAATCTCACAAGTCATACTCGAATCATAATCATCATCAATATATGATTGAGCATCAGTATAATGCAAGCAAGTAAAGCATCACCATAGAGTTCAATTATGAAAGAATCCAATACTTTTGAATATTAGAGTGTAGGCAATAGAAATAGCAGGTCAGAACGGAAGCAACCACTGCTACATTCACTTGCCTTCATCGAAGAAGAAGAAATGTACTAGGCATGATCTGGAGTGTAGCCACCTGCTAGCGGGCATAAAACTTAGTACAAATATTTCACAAACATTTGCCATCAATCAACAAAACACCCCTGCACTTGAAACCAAGACCCAGTGGAAAGACTCCCACCCTGAACCACATGCCATACAGCAGCAACGCTGTTTGTTAATTTTATATCTTTAAAATTAAAACAGCAGTGATATCAAACAAATACTCTAGGAGTATCTACACAAAATACTCTACAACTTCAGTATTCAATAGATAATTAAATTCTGTCATCTACAAGTTCTAAAACATCTGACAAGATAACTGACTGAATCTGTTTTAGACAGCAGTATGGTTAACTTTAAAATTCGATATCTCCCAAACTACTGAACCAAAAATTATGAAATTCTGCTGGAAGTAAGAACTTTTATCCCTCTACAAAAGTCTCCATAGTTGGAAGAGCCAATTCGACCATTTACTAGATGAAACCCACCAGTGAACAGACCCACTCATTTTTGTTAGGTTAACAGGAACAGCCACAGTAAAACAAACATAACTGGAGTTTCACAAATCATATGAATGCACTCTTTAACAATCTGGAAAGCTTATAAAATTATCTACAACTTCTTTTACCAACTCACAGTTTAATTCTGTTGATAAAATTGCCTAACTCTTAAGAGAACAGATTCTGCACAGAATTATGAGACTGAAAAACTGTTATAATCAAACTGCCATAACTTTCTGTTCTGATGTCCGATTGAGGTGTTCTTCGCGGCCACGGAAAGATCTACAAATTATCTACGACTCATATGTAAACTTTTTATTTTTTTGAGGCCACTAAGACCACGGAAAACTGGAATGAACAGAAACTGTCGAATCTGCCATTCTGCAGAAATTAAATTCGAGATCAAAACCTAACCCCACATCTAATCCAACCTCTAATTCTTCAATCCACATGATCCACAACCTCCAAAAACACATAATTATATGGAGGAACAAGGATCCCATCCTTACCTAGAGTTTCCCCAAGAAAATCTGCAATAGATGGGGGGTAGAACATCTCCTTGATCCTCTCTTCCTCTTCAATCCATCTTGCTCCTCCTCTTCTCGATCCTTGCTGCGTGGGGGAGGGGAAGATCTATGGAGGAGGAAGAAATGGTGGGCGGCTGCAATGGGAGGAGAGGGGACGGCCAACCAAGGGAAAAATGGGGGAGGGTGGCGGCCAAGAGGGGGGGTGGAGGGAAAAGGGGTGGCCCCCTAGGGTTTTGTGGGAGAAAAGAACCGACGCCCCAGATGACTTCTGCCTTTGCATCCAACGGCCCACAACCCTTTCCCACATCCACGCACCAAAGATCAACTTTTGGTCAACATTTTTTTTGGGATATTACACTTAGGAACGACTTTTTGTAGCTTCGTCATTCTTTTGGCTCTGCATTCCCTTAGGATCGACTTTTGAGCTTCTCCCTGTTTTTCTTCTTTACACTCGATGGTGCAGGCTCAGATTTTACATATTACATCTTTGGGTGATTTGGCCCTCGTAGGGCTAAATAAGAATGAAAACTTACAAGCCATGGCCCCATTAAAAATATTTCTCCCCTCTTGAAAGGAAAAGGGTGCCATAGAAAAAATGAAAAAAGATTACATCAAATTACACGTAGTATCACCGAAGCTCACCCGCATTCCAAGATCTGGGTATGTCGTTGCTGTCCATATCCTTCAATCTATAAGAACCAGGTCTTGATGAAGATACTACTAGGAAAGGACCTTCCCACTTCAATTGTAATTTTCCCACTGTATCAGGATTGGCCACTCTCCAAAGTACGAGATGCCCTGGTTTAATGTTCTTCAATCGAACTTTTCTATCCCGCCACCTTATTGTTTCAGCCTGATATTTATTGATGTGTTCTATGGCTTGAAGTCTGGTCCCTTCTATAGTATCTTTCATTACTTGATAATCAGCTTCGTCTTCTACCGAAGCTGTTGTTCTTATTGACCCTGCCTTTGCTTCCTCTGGTGTTATTTCTTCGTCACCGAATAGGAGCTTGAAGGGTGTAAATCCTGTTGACCTTGAAATAGTTGTGTTGTGGCTCCACACCACTTTAGTCAATTTATCTGGCCACTTTCCTCTAGGCTGGTTGAAGATTAACTTCAATAATCCTGTCATTATAATGCCATTTGCTCTTTCTACCAGCCCATTTGATTCTGGGTGCCTTACTGATACAAAATGAATCTTTGTTCCAATTCGATCATAGAAATCTTTGAATGTTTCAACATCAAACTGTGTTCCATTGTCCATAGTTATTGCCATCAGCATGCCGAAGCGGCAAACAATATTCTGCCAGAAAATTTTTTGGACTGTGGCCGAAGTTATTGTAGCTAGGGGCTTTGCTTCAATCCATTTAGAGAAATATTCTACTGCCACCACAACATATTTCAAGTTACCTTGTGCTGGTGGAAGTGGACCTAACAAATCCAGGCCCCATCTTTGCAACGGCCAAGTAGGCTGTATTAGCTGGGTGAGAGATGAAGGTTGCTTCTGATCTCTTGCACATTTTTGACAAATTTCGCACTTCTGAACCAACTCTGTTGCATCCGAGGCTGCCTTCGGCCAATAAAATCCTTGTCTAAAAACCTTTCCCAGCAAAGGCCTAGACCCAATATGAGAGCCAAATAAACCTGCATTTATCTCCTTCATTAACTCTATACCTTCGGTTCTGGATAAACACTTGAGGAGTGGAGAACAGACTCCATGCTTATATAATTCCCCTTCTATTATGACATATGGTCTTGTTCTTGCTTCCATCCTCTTATTATAAGCTTCATCATCCGAAACAAAATTACCTTGGAGGAAAGATATAATTTCAGTCCTCCAATCTTCACTATGTACAGGAGATATTATGAGTACTGCTCTCTCCATATGTTCAACCGAAGGTGCTTTTATTGTCTCAAAAAATACATCCCAAGGTAGAGGGAGCCCCTATGCCGCTGACTTGGCTAACAGGTCTGCATGCTCATTTTCTCCTCTTGGAATATTCTTGACAGAAAAATCCTTCGAAAGAAGCCTCTAGCCTTCAAACTGTATCTAGATATTTTTCAAGCTTCGGATCTCTTGCCTTCTACTTTTGTCTACATGACCAGAAATGACTTGAGAGTCAGTTTTAAGGATGCCCTTCTTATTCCCATTGCCTTTAACTTCTGAAGCCCTAACAGAAGAGCTTCGTATTCAGCAACATTATTCATACAACTGAAGTGAAGCCTTGCTGCTGTAACACCCCTGGTGTTACTGCCACTAAAACTTGAGCATAACATCATAAGCATGGGCATATCATGTGTTTTTCACACCTAGAATGCATTCACTAGGCTAAAGTTCAAACAAGTTGTATTGATATGACATTTGTGGATGAAACCCTAGAGTAGGGTACCTAACCCTAGGTTGGGCTTAATAGAGCAAGCAAAGCTTAAATAAGAGAAAACTTCAAAACTCATTAGAAATGATCATAAAATGTCACCTTGAGTAGACTTATGGGATATCCAAACCCTAGAAGTATCAAAAACCCTAAATAAGACCCTAGAAAGCCTAGACTTAAACCCTAGGGGGCTAAGTGCAAAATTAGTGCACTTTTGGACTAAAGTGCAAAAAACCATGAAAGTGAGGCACCTTAAGTCATATGGTTCACAAGAATGTGGATTTGCAACTTAAACCCTAAGTTTTGGACTTATTTGCAAAAGAGCCACCCTTATATCCCAATGGCTAAGTCTGAATTTGAGAGAATTGGCTCAACTTTGGGACCATGTATCTTCCAAATTATTGAGAACTTGCCTAGGGTCAACACATCAAAAGTCTAGAGCTATTATAGGAGAATAACTTTGATACATACATCCTCTTTAGTTGTTATACAAAAATTAAAGATATGGCAGCCCAAAGTTGCTCTGTCAGACTGGTGTCGAGTAACTGAAACTGCAACCAGAAATGGTCACAGTGGAATGGAGCCAATTTGGACGCGCCATATCTTGGGATTAACTCGGTTTTGACCCAAATATCCTATAGTAAGTTTGAAGATGGTTAGTAAGTGAACAAACTTTATTAATGAAGATTGCTTTGTCCTTAACAAGAATCAAGAGATTGAGAGGATGGAAGGTGGTCGGTTTAGAAGAACACTGAAGATCAACCTCTGGAAAAGATCTGACGAACGCGATAAAGATCAGGGGCACTGTTGAACAGGATGTGCTCGTGTGATCCAGTGGTGGGAATCGATCGCGTGGAGGATAGCGACGAACGTGGCACCATCTCGCAAGCTGAGCCAGGCGTGGCCAGAGCTAATCACCAGCGGCCGCCGTGACTCAGTTAATTCCACCGCGGTGTCACCCATGCCTCGATCTCCCTTACTGTACCTCTTCTATACGTGGTTGCCATGCGTGAACAAAGCCTTCCACGATCGCTTATCGTTAGCCGGACCGCCGTGGCTATAAATAGCACCATGATCCACGGCGGGGTATTCACATCTCCACCAAGTGAGTTGATTGAAGTCCAAAATTCGCACTGCCTCTTCCCCCTTTTCCCAAATTGAGTGTGCACGGTGAAACTGTAGTTCCTTACGGCCGTGTAGCCCCAATCTCACCTCCCAATTTCACACAGAGCCGTCGCGGCGCAATTTTCCCCCTTTCTCTGTCACCGGCGAGCACAAGTTCTCCGTGCTCCGTGGCCGGGCCACTTGGGTATGGCTATGCACTTCTTGAGTGTTGTTTTAGTATCTCTGTATACCCGTGAAGCTCGTCATGGCAGCCGTTGGACCAATTCGGGCATGATTGAACGGGAACGCGAGCTCGACGTCACGGTTTCCGCCGTGCACATGGGCAGGACGTTCTCTAAGTGTTCAAGCCAAAATTGACGATTGTTCCTGAGTCACCTTGGGTCGGTAATGCTTCCCCTATAGCTAGACAAGACAACCACCACCGATCATGGCCAGTACGGGCCGCGTCGGTGATGGACGGCGAGCGCGCCGTGGCCGGGGGTTTATTTGGAGAAGAAATAAAGGTCAGGGGGCCTCTGTGTAAATGTCAGAGAGTGGGTGAATAGTGGTTGTGGGTTCTTAATAGATTATTCAAGACAGCGGGGGTCTCTGTGCAAAACTGCTAGCGCGGGCGTGCGCGCGGACGTTTTCCTTCTATGTTGGGCTGGCTTGGGCCGGTTTAGGTCCAATACTGTTCACACCTTTTCTTTTTCTTTTTCTGCCAGAGCTAAAGAAATTCTAGAAAAATGATAAAAAATACCAAACCAATTTTGCTAGGTTTCTAATTTCCCATAGTATTTACTAAAAATAGTTTCATGATTTTTAGTCCAAATAAGAAATTATAGAGTATTTAAAATAGCCAAAAACCTTGTTTCTGGATTTTTAGAGAATAAATAATAAATCCAAAATTCACTAAACTTTTAGGATAAACTCTATATAATATTTAGAGGCCTTGGGTAAAGTTTGAAATGATTTGGACCATGTTTGATGCTTGGAACCCAAACCCTAGCCCCCCTGCCCTGTGAACTTCACTATTGACTCCGGAAACCCTAAGTTCTCGGAGATCCGTGAAGGAAAGTTGTATTCAAGACTTTAGATAATAAACTTTTATTATCTTTGCACTCTCATGAGCATTACATGGGCATTCATTATAATGTATGGTTATATTTATAAAATGAAGAAGAAGTAGAAGTCAAAGAAGCGAAGACTTCACCACCACCACCTAAGGAACATCAGGCAGGCAACTGTTTCTATTTTGATATCTGCAGGATAGAGCCTGATTCACCAGTAACACAAGGCAAGCCCCGGTGCATTTGCCACCTCCTTGTTCCTTTTAAAATCTTTCTCACTTACTTGATGCATTAGGTAATAGGAGTTGTGTGCTAAACTATTGCTGCATGTCCTTCCTTGGACTTGATTATTTCCCAAATCCCTGTTTTACAAAAGGTTTTTCTTATGCTTAGCTTTGCTTTAGAAAAACAAAATGTTTTGTTTTCTCAAAAGATGATGTTGCAAAGTGGGTGGGATGTTTTTGAAAATAAAACTTGGTGGTGGATCCATCATGGCCATGATGGGTTCAACATCGGAAAAGATGTACCTCTGCCAGGTACCAAACTTTGGGTTTGAAATGATTAAGCTGAGACCGGGCGGGTGACTTGCACGAGAAGAGAGTCCCGATGTAGTGTCTCCGTCTGAGTCAATTAAGGACCGTCTCGATGTAGGCTTGCTGACCGAGGACCCTTTAACTGGTCACATGCCTCGTCATGGGTAAGTGAAAGGGAAATGTGCCCTTGGGCCATTTCTATAAGATTTTGGTGATTTAGTGCTCCACACAAATGCTTTGAGTAATAATTGTGCCAAAGACTCAAGAAGTGCAAATCAAGATTAAAGGTATGTTTCTAGACTTAGTACATTGTTTTGAAGACTAAAGTATTGTGTCTAAGTGCTAGAAACAGGAGAAATCGCTTTTGGGAAAAGTTGGCTATGTTCAGCCAAAAGGCTGCTCGGTCTGGGTGCACCGGACTGTCTAGTGGTTCACCGGACAGTGTCCGGTGGTGCACTAGACAGTGTCCGGTGCGCCAGGACCAGTCCCGGTGAATAGCCTGCTCTCGGGTCTCGACGGCGGCGTACGGCTATAAATCACCGGACTGTCCGGTGGTGCACCGGATTGTCCGGTGAGTCGTCTGCGGCGAAGTCGCCGCTCTCGGGAACCAAGTCAACAGCATATGGCTAAAATTCACCGGACTGTCCGGTGAGCCAATGGTCGGCCGCGCAATCCGCGCGTGACGCGTGGCCGAGCCAAGGGTCGGATGGGGGCACCGGACTGTCCGGTGTGCACCGAACAGTGTTCGGTGCGCCAACGGCTCCAAATCTTCAACGGTCGGTTGCGCCAAATTAGGAAAGCAATCTGCACCGGACTGTGAACAGTGCCTGTCCGGTGGTGCACTGGACTGTCCGGTGCGCCACCCGACAGAAGGCAAGATTTGCCTTCCTGGATTGCTTCCAACGGCTCCTTGCTGCCTTGGGGCTATAAAAGGGACCCCTAGGCACATGGAGGAGTACACCAAGCATTCTTTGATCAACTCTAAGCACCAAGACTCCATTTCCGCGCATTTGATTCTTTGTGATAGCAACTAGAGCTCCATTTGAGTAGAGAACTCTTCGAGTTGAGTTGCGAGCTCAAGTTGTGACTTGTGTGCGTGTTTGTGTTCTGATTTTGTGTCTTGTGTGTTGCTCATCCCATCCTTACTTCCGTTCTTATTTGTGATCATCAAATTGTAAGGGCGAGAGGCTCCAAGTTGTGGAGATTCCTCGCAAACGGGATATAGTGAAAGGAAGAGAAACGCCATGGTATTCAAGTGGATCTTTGGATCACTTGAGAGGGGTTGAGTCCAACCCTCGTCCGTTGGGACGCCACAACGTGGAGTAGGCAAGTGTTGGACTTGGCCAAACCACGGGATAAACCACTGTGCCTCTCTGTGTTGATCTCTTTGTGGTTATTGTGTTTCGCAAGAACTCCTCTCTAGCCACTTGGCTTTATTGCTCTAACACCTAATCAAGTTTGTGGCTTTAAGTTTCAAGTTTTTACAGGATCACCTATTCACCCCCCTCTAGGTGCTCTCAGTAAGCTTTGCCTCGGGCAGACTAATACCAGAATAAGATACCACGCAACGGGAGTGGAGAGATGGCGAGAGTAGCGTGTACTCTCCGTGGCAAGAGGCTGGACGGTGGTGTATCTGTGCTCTCGGTTGGCGTGAACCTGATCTGGTCTTAAGAAACCCGGTGGCGAGTTGACATATGCAAGGGTTAAGTGCTAGATATGTCGTGTGATTGGAGATCCTCAGCTGAGTATAATCGATTCAGATCGCCGTACCTTCGCGGTTATGAAGACTTGGTCACTGCCCTATACGTAGCAATCCAATGAAGATGAAGGGTTATTAAGAAATTGGCTAGTATAAGTCAAGTGATTGAACTAGGGTATAAAGAACTCTAGATGTAGGTAATCTTACTTAACCTAACAATTAAAACTGGATTTTTAAGGATCCACTATTAGTAAGCTTTTCTGCAAACAGCGTCATTGATTATTGATAAGCCTTACCTTGACTCCCTTAAAAACCAGCATATCCTTGGAGTCTTTACTTTGTCGGGTAAGTCTTGCGAAAGTACACTTTGTACTCAGGGCTTTGTCCCATGTGGTTTTAGGTGAAGAAGCGGCAAACTTTTGCTGCTTTTGTTCAAAGGTGGTGCCTAAGGAGGAAAACTAGGAGTAAAGCTTCGGGAGAAAAGGATCCTCCGTAAAAACTTTTGTTTAATACTTATCGGGAGGGTTTTTTTGCCTCCCATGGTTTGTAATAATAATACTCAGCACTCATATATTTTGTTCTGGTCTGTAACTATATAACTCTGTCTTACTTTTCAATAAAAGTAAGTTATTGTAATTGCTTCCGCGTTTTCGTACCTCCGATGTATTGTAATGTCTGCGTGACAGGTGAAACGCTCTTGGGAAAGGTAAGGAAAGCAGATACCGAACTTGTCAAGTGATTCAGGGGCACATGTAGGGTTGTCTGAGGTTCGTTGGACAAGGACAACTGTAGGTGGGCCTAATGACTTGGGAGGTTCCGTCACAGCTGCATAGCATGTTCTGACTTTAGAGGGCGCTACTAGAACAGCAGCCGCTCCTGCGCCGAAGGTTCCCTAAGAACCGTCACAGAATACCGTCCAGGCTTCGGCGTCTTTACTTGTTTCTTCTTCCTGAGCCCCTGGCGTCCAATCAGCAATGAAGTCTGCTAACGCCTGGAACTGAATTGAGGATCTATGTACATAGTCAATAGTGAATTCATTGAGTTCCACAGCCCATTTTCCAATCCTTCCAGTAGCTTCTCTGTTCCTCATTATATCCTTCAAAGGCTGTGATGAAGGAACAATTATGTGATATGCTTGGAAATAATGCCGAAGCTTCCTGGAGGCCATTAACACAACATACAACACCTTCTCCAATTCTGTATAGTTTTTCTTTGATAAACTTAGAACTTCGGAGACAAAGTATACTAGGGCTTGCCTTTTGACTTGGCTATCTTGCTTCTCCTGTACAAACGCTGCACTAACTGCAGAGTGAGAAGCTACTACATACAGGAGTAACAGAGCCCCTGACGAAGGTGGAATTAGAGTTGTTAAATCTATCAAGTACTGCTTTAACTCTTCAAAAGCCTTTTGCTGAGCCAAACCCATTGAAAAACTTCGGCTGACTTTAAAATTTCAAAGAATGGCATGTTCCTCTCTGCTGATCTTGATATGAATCTATTCAATGATGCCAACCTTGCTGCCAATCGTTGAGCCCCCTTTTTTTAATTTGGCGGCTCCATCCGAAGGATAGCTTCAATTTTGTTTGGGTTGGCTTCAATTCCCTTCGTTGATATTAGACAGCCAAGGAACTTGCCCTTCTTCACTCCAAAAACACACTTTTCTGGATTTAACTTAAGGCCAGCTTGCCTGAAATTGGCAAACGTCTGTTGCAAGTCAGCAATATGATTTTCTTGCTTCGTGCTTTTTACTATGATGTCATCAACATAAGTTAGCAAGTTCCTGCCTATTTGAGAGTGAAGGACCTTGGCTGTCATTCTGCTGAAACTTCCTCCAGCATTTTTAAGCCCCTCAGGCATCCGAAGGTAGCAATAGGTGCCACTGAGAGTTATGAAGCTGATCTTTGGCTCATCTTCTTTCTTCATCCATATCTGATGATAGCCTGAGCAGCAGTTCAATAGACTCATGAGCTCCGAAGAAGCTGCTGCATCCACAAGGGAGTCTATTCTTGGTAATGGGAACTCATCCTTTGGACATGCCTTGTTGAGATCTGTGAAATCAATACACATTCTCCATTTTCCATTAGCTTTCTTCACCATAACAATGTTGGCTAGCCATTCTGGATATGTTACTTCTCTGATAACACCAGCACTGAGTAGTCTCTTCACCTCATTCCGAGCACCTTCAGCTTTATCGTCAGACATTTTCCGAAGCCTTTGCTTCCTTGGCCTAAAAGATGGATCTACATTAAGTGAATGTTCAATAACATCTCTATTGACACCACAAAGATCATTGGCTATCCAAGTGAAGACATCATTATTGTTGAACAAAAATCTTAGTAGAGTATTTTCTTGCTCATAAGATAACTGAGATCCCAGCAGCACCCTTTGATCTACTATATCTTCACATAATAGCATAGGCTTCGGCTGATCTACCGAAGCAACCTTCTCTCTTTTGTGCTTATACTGTTGACAAGCTTTAGCTCCATCTATGTTATGGATCGCCTTTGAGTCTGTCCAACTTCCTTCATCCCTTCTAGCAGCTTCTTGACTTCCATGGACAGCAATGGGCCCTTGTTCCAAAGGTATCTTCACGCATAAATATGCTGGATGAAGTATGGATTCGAAGGCATTGAGCATCCCTCGACCAATGATTGCATTATATGGGTACTCCATGTCAACAATGTCAAAGATAACCTACTCAGACCTTGTGTTGTGGACATAGCCGAAGGTAACTGACATTGTGATTTTACCAAGTGCGACAATCTTCCTTCCTCCGAAACCACAAAGAGGATGTGTGGCATCATGAATCTTGTCCTTTGGCTCTTGCATCTGTCTGAATGCCTTTGTAAATATGATGTCCGTTGCACTGCCTGTGTCAACCAGAACATTATGGACCAGAAACCCCTTGATGACACAAGATATAACCATATCATCACCGTGAGGATAATCTTTGAGCTGAAGGTCTTCCTGGGAGAAGGTGATTGAGATGTGAGACCACTTGGATTTGATGAAGGATCCCTATACACCAACATGCTATACTCTCCTCTGTGCTTCCTTCTTCTGCTTCTTGTTAACTAGCTCTGAGCTTGAACCGCCTGTGATTGGGAGCACCAGCTTCGTGGCTGAAGGTGCTACAGCTTGATTGTTGAACGAAGCCATCGTCTCAGCAGTGGAAGTGAGTTCACCAGAGGTGGGCACCAATGTTGGTCACTTGTTCTCAAATGCTATGAATTAAGAACAAGGAAACACAAATGTTAATAATTAAAGACCTTCATCCTTTGAAGTATTATCTCCTTTAGGATAATGATCTTTGGACGAAGGTTATGAAGGGAATACCTTCATCATTTGAACATTATAATGAAATCATAGGCATATGAAACATAGAAGAAAACATGGATAATCATGTTAAATCTTATTTAGATTTTTATAATCACAAACAAACATCAATGAAATTGAATCACATTTATACCTTCGACCTGACAGAAGGTGAAAATCTGAGAGTGATGTGCCAGTGATTACAATTACAAGCCAGCATGAACAGTATGGGGATACTGTTCACCTATTTATAAGCACGGGACACAACCCGGACAAAATTACATTTGTGTCCTTGACACCTAATCATACTCATGATACAAAATATTAGGGACTAGATGGTCTTTTCCTCTTTAAGTCGGTGCTGCCCTTCATCTCAAGCACATCATTGTGCCGAAGCTTTGTTGATGATAGCTTCGGCATATCGTCTTGCCGAAGGTGTTTTTGCTCAGAGGACCTTCGGCTGGTAAGAAGGCCCCCAACAATGTTTTTCTTGAATGGCTAGATTTTCAATTTTTAGCCTTTCTACTTGGTCCTTAAGCAAGGCATTCCTATTTACTAATTGAGCGACACAAAATAAGGAGTTATCTTGCTCAATTGAAATAGATTCATACCTTTGGACCAAATCAACATGAGAGCACTTTAGCTCCTCATGTTCTTTAGTCAACTCTTCAAAGCTTTGCATTTTTATGGTGAGAATATCTTCTAGAATGTGAAGAGCTTCGCTTTGCTCTCTCGCTCTTTTTAGGAGTTTGAGCATGACCGCCTTATCTTCTTGGCTTAGATTAGCGTAGAGTTGCATGAAGCTTCTTTCATCCTCCTCATCCTCATTTGTGCTTCTGCTATCATTTTCATTAGCCACACAACATATGTGGGAATCGAAATGGGAAGACAAACCTTTTGGAGAGGTGGATTCATCGTTTGGTCTCTAATATTCATTTTCTTCTTCTTCCTTCAAAGGGTTAGTTTCACAAGGACTAAAGGAAGTAGAAGCATCAAATGAACTAATATGTTTGGACTCTTCAAATTTACTTTTGATTCTAGTCCAAATATCATGCGCATCATGAATAGGTTCGTCATATCTCATTATGAAGGCACGATAATCTTCTTTTCTAAGAGAATTACTTAAGATGTCATAAGCTAGATATAGTTTAAGCGTATACATCTTTGATCCTCCTCGGAAGCATTTTTCCTATCATAACTAGAAGGTATAATACTCTTGTCTAAAATTTGTTCTAATTGTGAATCTACGGTTCTAAAAGCATTTATCACACTAGTAGACCATGAAACATAATTAGAACAATCCGAAAGTAATATCTCAAGAGTTACCTCATTGTTTTCCTTTGGAGGTGTCCTCTTGTACTTTTGGGATCTTCTATGAGCCATCACTTTGAGTTGTTAGACTTAATATGAAGTGCCTAGCTCTGATACCAATTGAAAGTTGCCTAGAGGGGGGTGAATAGGCGAAACCTAAAAATTATAACTTTAAACCCCGACTAGATCCCTTGATTAGTGGCTAGAACAAGATGCACAATTATCGGAGTATAAAACTAAGTCCTTTGCTTGCAAAGAGTGTTGCTTTCAAAGAATGCGGAATTGACAAATTAATACAACTAATAAATTTATGGAGAATGAAGCAAGAGGGCCTAGATAAGAAGAGCAATAAGACGAGTTCTTTCTTGCAAGGTGTTGCTTCTCTAAATGATAATTTAACTTGAAGCAACACAAAATAATGTTAGCAGGGGATAATGCAAGAGAACTTAGAGAGAAAGAAAACAAACAAATCACAAGCAATAAACACAAGTGACACTGGTGATTTGTTTTATCGAGGTTCGGTTCACCAAGAACCTAATCCCCATTGAGGAGTCCACTAAGGACGAGTATTTTTCAACCCTTTCCCTCTCTCCATCGATCACCAAGACCGGCGAGTGCTTCTTCTTATTTGTCAACAAAAGACCGAAGTCTCTGCAAGGCCAACCACAAATATAAGGGGCTCTTGCTAGATTTACAAGGAATGTGAGTCAAAACTCCACGCTCAAATGATCACAAGATGTAGCACACACTTTCTCACAATGATTCTCACAAGGCACTATCGCTAAACTCACACGAGTAGCTCTCTTTTGCTATATCTCTCTTTTGTGGCACTTGTGATGATTGTGGTGGTCTAAATCTTGTGTATAGGATGGATCAATGAATGGAGGTGGTTGGGAGGGCTTGGATATGTCAACTATATGACTTGGAATGTTGCTTGAGCTCCCACCCCTTGAAGTGGTTGGTTGGGGTGGTATTTATAGCCACCAACCATCTTGTAGCCATTGAGGAAGGCTGCTATCGATGGGCACACCAGACAGTCCGGTGCACCAGCCACGTCACCCAACCATTAGGGTTCTGACCCAGTCGACCATTGAAGCGCTTGTCCTCTAGTGGCACCGGACTGTCCGGTGCCGCACCGGACAGGCACTGTTCAGTGTCCGATGCGCCTCTGACCTCTGTTCTGACTTCTGCCGCATACTGTACCGCTGCAGGGCACTATTTGCATTCGACCGTTGCGCTGGTAACCGTTACTCCGCTGGTGCACCAGACAGTCCGATGGCACATCGGACAGTCCGATGAATTATAGCGGAGCGTGCCTGGAGAAACCCAAGAGTGGCTAGTTCGTCCTTGTACGGTCCTGGTGCATCGGACATTGTCCGGTGGCACACCGGACTGTCCGGTGCGCCAGACCAGGGCACACTCGGTTCCTTTGCTCCTTTGTATTTGAACCCTTAATTTGAATATTTATTGGTTTGTGTTGAACCTTTATGCACCTGTAGAACATGTATTCTAGAGCAAACTAGTTAGTCCATATATTTGTGTTGAGCATTCAACCACCAAAATCAATTGTGGGAAAAGGTTAACCCTATTTCCCTTTCATTTCCATTCTGACAATGGGCGCGCCGGAGGTGCTCCCATTGAGTGTTGCTCCTAAATTTTTTTGTGACTCAGTAAAAACAGTCTTCTCAGAGGTCCCCATTTGATGCTTTGGAGATCAGCATCTTGTCATCACATCGTGCTTTGGAAGTCAACATTTGGAACTTTGAGTGGGTTTTTGAAAACAAACCACTCAAAGGTCTTCATTTCATGCCTTGGCAATTAGCATTCTACCATCGGCTTATGCTTTAGAAATCAGCATTCTGCCTTCTGGGATTAAAAATCTATTGGGTGCACCAAAGGTGCACCCAATGGGTGTAGCCCCCGAGCTTTTAGTGGATTTTTGAAAATAATCCACTCAAAGATCTTCGTCTTATGCCTTAGAAATCAACATTTTGTCATCATCTTATGCTTTAGAAATCAGTATTTTGTCTTCATCTCATGCTCTTGTGAATTCAAACAATATTATCTGCCCATATCTTGTTAGGTGTGAAATTTATTTGATCAGTGACAGATTTGACGTTTGGTAGATGGCTCTTGGCTGGTCTTCACACCGCTCTACGCTTCAATGCCTCTGCTGACTAAACTTGCGACTCAGTAGCTATATTTGGATTTCCTTCGATCTCTACCGATCTCTTCCTTCTGTCTCAGTACATTCATTGCATATACTGTATGGATATGACCTCTTCAGAAAATCTTTTGAAAATTCCTAGCCACCCCCCAATGGGTGTGACCAAGGGGCATCTTGGTACGCAGAGCGTTTAGTACACTGTCCTGGAGTAGTAACTTGATGTGACCGTGGGGTGTAATCATACCATTCGAGCAGTTGACCTTGGTCCAAACGGTGTCGTGTTATGCGAAGCGGCGCCTATTGCCTGACTCATTTTCAGGCGGCTTGAATTGCTTATTGAATACTTGCGACTGTTCGGCGAGCGTGGTACGAAGTGGACGGTCACTTCGTCCTCTATAAATAGCCTGCTTGCACCGTCATTCTCTTCACTCATTTTTCGATCATCTGTTGCTTTTCTTCTAACTCCCTCTTCTCCTCCGGCCGACCATGGGCAAGGGCAAGAAAGGTCGAGGTTCGTCCCGCCGCTCAGGCGACAAGCGGAAGCGTGACCCGAGTCCTCCCTCGGAGGACTTTGGCGACTCGGAATATTTGGAGGAGGTTTCCTCCGAGTCCGAGGGGTCGCCGATCTATGCTTCCCCCCTGGTGTTGTCTGATGACTCGGACGACTCCTAGGGGTTAGCCGCCGAGGTGTGGACGTACATTCGCTTCGTCGAGCGTGCCAGGCTCGAAGGCTCGGATGAGTCAGAGGTCTCCTCAGATGAGGAGAACTCCTCCGACTCATCCAAGGAAGAGAGCGGTGGCGACGGTGATGATGAAGGCGACGACAGCGGCGGAGGTGGTGGCGGCGGCGACGACTACGGCAGGGGCGCCAGTGAAGGTAGCGGCGGTAGCGGAAGCAAGGGTGATGGCGGTGACAACGGCACCAAGGGCGACGACGGCGACATCGACGGTGGCGGCAGTGGCGGCAAGGGTGGCAGCGGCAGCAGCAAGGCCAGTGGCAAAGCACCACTGGTCTAAATATTAGCATATATAATTAGTAGTAGAAGTAGAAGTAGAATAACATAGTGGTAGTTAGTAGTGTAGTAATGTAGTGTAAGGTAATGTAATGTAATGTAGTGTAAGGTAATGTAATGTAGGGTAATGTAAAAAAGGGAAAAAAAGACCGACTCATAATGAGTCGGCTTTTAAGTTTGTGAAATCCCCCTCCAATATTAATGAAGAACTTTTAGTTGCTTCGAGTGATTGCTATCATTTGCTGCCTTTTCTGTTTATGTGCTTGATAGTTCACCCGTGTGCCTAATGCCGTCGACGTTTTTAGAAGTAATCGCTGAGTGATGCTTGATACTGCTGGCATTTTTAGAGGTAACCGCCGAGTGATGCCTGAAACTTTGCTTTCCCGAGTAGTGACCTGGCACTTTTAGAAATAGTGCCCGACTCAGGAACCCCCATTTATACCCGCGCCGACGTGCTTTTTTGATTTCTGAGCCCTAACTTCACTTTTTTACTTTGAACCACTCCTCTGTTTCCCTGAGATCTCGATCCTGCTCGTTCCATCGGAAAGATTGTGATGGCGCCGAATTGGAAGAGACAGAGCATTGTTGCTGCAATCATCCCACATATCGACCCCAATAGCCAGCTTCCCTTCGCTGGTAATCATGTGTCCGTTATTTCTGAGTCTGACCTTCTCCATCTCGTTGAAGTTGGGGTTTTGCTTCCAAAAGAGCTCTGCTCTTGGCGGATTTCCCGCGGTGTCACCGTTTCGATAGAGGATACCCATGAATCTGTCGTTTACGTTCCTTTTCTTATTCGTGGTCTTGCGCTTCCGTCTCCCCCTTTTTCTGCGGCCTCCTTGATTTCTACGAATTGAACATGATGCATCTGAACCCTAATTCCATTCTACAAATTTCCATTTTCGTACATCTATGCGAGGACTTTCTCGGGATTCTCCCTCATTTCGGTCTCTGGAAATACCTTTATCATTGTCGGCCCGGGATGGCTGGGGGACAACACCAGTTTGTTGGTGGCACGAGTCTGGAGCTTCATCGAGGGAGGAAAACAGAGTACCTCGACATTCCTCTCAAGGACAGCATCAAAGGGTGGCGCTTTCAGTGGTTCATTGTGGAGAACCACTGCAAGTCCCTCCCCCTCGATCAGGGAGGCAGTCAGATGTTCACACACCAAGCTAGATAGAATCTCCGACCCTTTCAGAGATAACAGAATCTAAAGTGCTGCTTGCTAAGATCTGCTTGCTGAAGGATAGAGGTCTGACTGCTGAGGCTATAGTCGCTGACTTCGTATTCAAGAACATTCAGTCCTTAAAGGATAGGGCCTACCCCGCTTACTTGTACAATGGTGTCAACGATTCTACCTGGGCCACGAATAGAAAAATTCCTACCGAAGACTTGCTGAGTCGACTGGACATGATCCTGAGGGGTAGAGTTTCAAATGCTGGTGCTCCTGTGGCTTATTCTGCATGGAACCTGCCACCACTTAGGCCATTCTCTGAGTTTGTGTCCAACCCACCTGCCCGTGATGGTAGCCTGGGTCTCAAAGTGCGGCCCTCTTCTGAAGACATTGAGGCTTTGATTGCTCCACTTCGAAGTCTTCCTGAGGATGACAGACAGACTCACTTTAAGGTGCCAGGCAGCACTGATGACGTGGAGATGGATGCTGTGCTTAACCTGCTGGCTAGGGAATCATCTGACTCAACCCACACCGAGCCGATGGCCATCACAACTAGGCAAGAACTTGGTGAGGAGGTGGAAATTCGAAAACCTGAAGGTGTCCACCCAAAACGTCCACGCCGAGTGAGCCGCCTGACTGCACCTGTCGAGGAGAAAAGAAAGAAGAGGCGGCTTCGGCGACTGTCATGCTTGGATCGGGATGCTGGCCCTTCTGTTCCGGTTCCTGATGATGCCTCGGCAGAGGCCATTCCTGAGGTTGATGCCAAGGGTTGTGATCGTGCACAGGATGCTGGGTGCACGTTTGATGATGACGAAGAGGAAGAGGAAGAAGAAGTCCCGCTGATCCACAAGAACAGCCGACACTATAGAGGTAGCGAGGGGGGTAGTGATATTCCTTCTCCAGCTCTGTCGGTCCTTGTCAGTCTTCAGGGGCTTTCAATATCAGATTTTGATCAAGTAATGGAGGAGGTCGTCCTCGAATACATGCTATCAGAGCCTCCTGCAGATGATATCCTAGCTGTTTGTTTAGAGGTCCCAGACGGTGGGCTTTCCTTGCTTGATCCCGCTGGGCAAGAGGTAACCCGAGCGGTGTCTCGCGCATCATCGACTTTGGAGGACAACCTTCCATGCCGAGATGCTGGTCTGAATCATCCAACTCCCATGGAGGTTGCTGAGGGGCCCTTAGTCTTAGAGGTGACTACTGCAGAAGACCTAGCCCCCAAGGATGGTGCCAGCAACTACCCAGCCCCGGAGGGTGTTGCTGGTAGTGATCCAGCTTTTGTGGGTAGCACAAGCTATAACCCAGCCCCCGAGGGTGATCATGTGGGCTCTATTTCCCATGCCTCCATGGATGTCCACGTCGGGTCGTCCCCACCTTGGTCCGATGGAGCGACGGTGGCTCGTGCTTCTACAGCTTTATCTAGACAAGTCGCCTTAGAGGTCGGCAAGCTAGACACGAGGAGCCTGCTGTCTGCTAGTGGGGCTGAGGTCACCCCAGATGATGCTCTTGAAGTTGTTCCTGCTGATCTTCCTTCGTTAAGTCATGCTCCAGCTCATCTTGCCCTGGGTCTCCCGCTGTTTCTTTCCAATCTTTAGGTGAGTCGACCTCTTGCTCTATGTTGTTCATATTAGCGAATTATCTTTCTTCTGCTCATCTGCCTATGATCACAGGACTTTGTTGATGGAATATCTGCCCAGCTGAAATCTTGCGGCGCCACTGTTCCCGAACAAGCTCTGTTTCTGATGCAGTGGAATCCATTACTGCTCCAGAAATAGATTGATGACCTGAAGGCGTCGAATGCTGGTTAGTGATATTACAGCTTCCCTAGTTGTTTTTATTGATCAACTTGTTCTTAGTCATGCATTCCCTTTCAGCTGCGTTGTCAGATATGGCCCAACGATGCTCTAACCTTGAGGAGAAGTATTCTCAACGTCAAGCCGACTTGGCCCAGACTTATGCTTTTTTGGATGGTGCACGTTCTTTGAATTCCTCACTTAATGCCCAGCTTGACTCTGAAAAAATGGTGCATGAGGTAAACTTCCTTGGTTAACCCTGCCATGCTATTGTTGCCTTGGTACTGAATGTTGCTTTCTGTTTGTAGGAGGAGAAACAAGCACTCGCGACCTCCCATGACAGTCTGGACAGGCTATACCGTGACGCTAGTAATTCCTTGACCATATTGGAGAGGAGCCACCGCTTCACCATGTCTGACCTGGATCATCACCGCCGTGAGCTGCAAATATCCCAAGATGAAGTTCTGTGACTTGGACAGCTGCTATCGACCAAGGATTCCACCATCAAGGATCAGTGTGCTTCCAAGAAGCTTGTCGCGTAGGAGCTAGAGGCCGCTCGACTGGCTGTTAAAGCTTTAGAGGACAATTGCACCGTCTTGAAGGCTCAGCGCGATAGGGCTATGGAGAAAGCCGTTCACGCTGGATAGATCCTGATGAGGAGGCCCGACGTCATGGTGCCTGACGATATTGTTGCCGATGTCAAGGCTGTGCCCGATGCTTCAAGTCGTCCTTCTTCTTCCGTCGCTCCTACGAAAGACATTGCTAGCAAAGACGTTTCGATGCAGTGATATCCTGCAAAACACTTGATGTAATATGAATTCTGTGTGCATGTGATGGTTGTGTTAGAACTCGAATATTTTGTGGACAGGGCGCCAGAACATGCCCCTGGTGCCAACAAGTAAAGCGTTCTTTTTTTGAAGGGCTAATTGTTTCGCTATTAGGGCATAGTAGTCACCCTGAACAATCGTGAAAGCAAGTGTGTCATGCTGGTTTTAAGGTGTTTTCCGACTTAAGCTGATCGCCTGGCTGGTAGAGCATAGTGGTCACCCTAAGATAAGTAAACATGAGCATGTCGCATTGTATTAAGTCATTACCGACTTAAGCCGATTGCTCTGTTAGTAGGGTATAGTGGTCACCCTAAGTCGAGTAAGCGTGAGCATGTCACACCAACTTAAGTCGTCGCTGACTTAAGACGATTGCTCCATTAGTAGGTGTTGGGGGTATGCTTCGTCGCGGAAGGTCCTGTAAGAAGAAATACCTTCGAAAGAACCAACACAGAAGCAATGCCGAAGGTACCATCCAAGGAGCTTCGACATAATGACATGCCTCAAGATGAAGGGTCGCACCGACTTAAAGATAGAAAGACTGATCAACCCATGATAATCTATATCATGATTGTAATTGGTTGTAAAGGACATGAATGTAATTTCGCACAGGCTGCGTCCTGTGCCTATAAATAGATGAACAGTACCCCCGTACTGCTCATGTTGACTTGTACTTATTCTTGCGTCACGCTTGTGCTCTCTATCAAGCCGAAGGTACAACTTATGTATTGCTTTCATTCAATCAGGATAATATAATAAAATGAGTTAATAATGTTACATAATTATTCATGTCGGTTTTTATGTTTCATATGCTTCTTCTTATATAAACTGCAATGATGAAGGTTTGTCCTTCATGACCTTTGTTCAAAGATCATTGTGTCCTAAGGGTAACAATGTTTCGTAGGATGAAGGGCATTAACATATGACATTCTGTGTTGCCTTGTTCTTGATTTATAGCATTTGAGAACAAGTCCCCAACATTGGCGCCCACCTCGGTGAACTCACTTCCACTTTTTGAGCTGATGGCTTCGTTCAACAATCAAGATGAAGCAGCTTTGGCTACAAGGCTGGTGCTCCCGATAACAGGCAGTTCATGCTCAGAGCCAGCCAACAAGAAGCAGAAGAAGGAAGCACAGAGAAGGGTATAGCATGTTGGGGTGCAAGGACCCTTCATCAAATCAAAATGGTCCCACATCCCAATCACCTTCTCCCAGGAGGACCTTTAGCTCAAAGATTACCCTCATAATGATTCTATGGTCATATCCTGTGTCATTAAGGGATTTCTAGTCCACAATGTTCTGGTTGATACAGGCAGTGCAGCGGATATCATATTTGCTAAGGCCTTCAGATAGATGCAAGAACCAGAAGATAAGATTCACGATGCTACACATCCTCTATGTGGCTTCGGAGGAAGACAGATTGTAGCACTTGGCAAAATCACAATGCCAGTTACCTTCGACTTTGTTCACAATACAAGGACTGAACAGGTTGTGTTTGACATTGTTGACATGGAATACCCCTACAATGCAATCATTGGTCGTGGGACACTTAATGCTTTCGAAGCAATACTCCATCCAGCATATCTATGCATGAAGATACCTTCGGAACAAGGGCCCATTGCTATTCATGGCAGTCAAGAAGCTACCAGGAAGGCCGAAGGAAACTGGACAGACTCGAAAGCAATTCACAATATAGATGGAACCGAAGCTTGTGAACAGTACAAATATAGAAGAGAGAAGGCTGCTTCGGCTGATCAGCCGAAGCCTATGCTTCTATGTGAAGACATAGCAGAGCAAAAGGTACTACTAGGGTCTCAGTTATCTGAAGATCAAGAGAAAACTTTGATAAGATTTTTATTCAACAACAAAGATGTCTTTGCTTGGTCAGCCAATGACCTTTGCGGTGTCAACAAAGATTTCATTGAGCATTCACTCAATGTGGATCCATCCTTCAGGCGAAGAAAGCAAAAGCTTCTAAAAATGTCTGATGATAAAGTCGAAGGTGCTCGGAATGAAGTGAAAAGACTTCTTAGTGCTGGTGTCATCAGAGAGGTAAAATATCTAGAGTGGCTAGCCAATACAGTTATGGTGAAGAAGGCCAATGGAAAATGGAGAATGTGCATTGATTTCACAGATCTTAACAAGGCTTGTCCAAAGGACGAATTCCCATTACCAAGAATAGACTCTCTTGTAGATGCAACAACTTCTTCAGAGCTTATGAGTCTGCTAGATTGTTACTCAGGCTATCATCAAATATGGATGAAGAAGGAAGATGAACCGAAAACTAGCTTCATAACTCCCACTGGCACTTATTGCTATCTTCGGATGCCTGAGGGGCTCAAGAATGGTGGAGGAAGCTTCAGCAGAATGACAGCCAAGGTCCTTCATTCTCAAATAGGCAGAAATGTGCTGACCTATGTTGATGACATCATAGTGAAAAGTACAAAGCAAGAAAATCATATCGCTGATCTGCAAGAAACATTTGCCAATTTTAGGCAAGCTGGCCTGAAATTAAATCCAGAAAAATGTGTTTTTGGAGTAAAGAAGGGCAAGTTCCTTGGCTGTCTAGTTTCAACGAAGGGAATTGAAGCTAATCCAAGCAAGATCGAAGCTATCCTTGGATGCAGCCGCCAAGCACAAAGAAGGGGGCCCAGCGGCTGACAGGAAGACTGGCATCATTGAATTGATTCATATCTAGATTAGCAGAAAGAAATTTGCCATTCTTTGAAGTACTAAAGTTAGCCGAAGTTTTCCAGTGGGGCCTAGCTCAACAGAAAGCCTTCGAAGAGCTGAAGCAATACTTGATTGATTTAACAACATTAACTCCACCTACACCAGGGGCTCCATTGCTATTGTATGTGGCGGCTTCGCACTCTGCAGTAAGTGCGGCGCTGGTACAGGAGAAACTAGATGGCCAGGTTAAGAAGCAAGCTCCAGTATACTTCATCTCTGAGGTTCTAAGTCCTTCAAAGAAAAATTATACAGAATTGGAGAAGGTATTATATGATGTGTTGATGGCCTCCAGGAAGCTTCGGCATTATTTTCAAGCATTTCATATAATTGTTCCTTCGTCACAACCCCTAAAGGACATTATGAGGAACAGGGAAGCTACTGGAAGGATTGGCAAATGGGCCGCAGAGATTAATGAATTCACCATTGATTATGTACATAGATCCTCAATTCAGTCCCAGGCGTTAGCAGACTTCATTGCTGATTGGACACCAGGGGCTCAGGAAGAGGAAATAAATAAAGATGCTGAAGCTTGGACAATGTTCTGCGATGGTTCTTGGGGAACCTTCGGAGCAAGAGCAGTTGCTGTTCTAGTAGCACCCTCAAAAGTCAAAACATGTTATGCAGCCAAGCTTGACTTTAGCTGTACAAATAATATTGCTTAATACGAAGCACTCCTTTTGGGGCTTCGGAAGTTAGGGGCAATGGGAATAAGAAGGGCCATTTTGAAAACTGATTCTCAAGTTATTTCTAGCCATGTGGACAAAAGTAGCAAGGCAAGAGATTCGAAACTTGAAAGATATCTAGATACAGTTCGAAGGTTGGAGGCTTCTTTCGAAGGTTTTTCTGTTAAGAATATCCCAAGAGGTGAAAATGAGCACACAGATTTACTAGCTAAATCAGTGGCCCAGGGGCTTCCTCTACCTTCGGAAGTCTTTTTTGAAACAATAAAGGCACCTTCGGTTGAACTTATGGAGAGAGCAGTGCTTACTATTTCTCCTGTACACAGTGAAGATTGGAGGACTGAAATTATATCTTTTCTTCAGGGTAATTGTCTTTCAGATGACGAAGCTTATAATAAGAGAATGGAGGCAAGAACAAGACCATATGTAATAATAGAAGGGGAGTTGTACAAACATGGAGTCTGCTCTCCACTTCTTAAGTGTTTATCCAGAACCGAAGGTATAGAGCTCATGAAGGAAATACATGCAGGCTTGTGTGGATCTCACATTAGATCTAGGCCTTTGCTCGAGAAGGTCTTCAGACAAGGATTTTATTGGCCGAAGGCAGCTTCGGATGCAGCAGACCTGGTTCAAAAGTGCGAAAACTGTCAAAAATGTGCGAGAGACCAGAAACAACCTTCGTCGCTAACCCAGTTAATACAGCCAACCTGGCCATTGCAAAGATGGGGCCTGGATCTGTTAGGACCACTTCCACCAGCACAAGGCAATTTAAGATATGTTGTGGTGGCTGTAGAATATTTTTCCAAGTGGATTGAAGCGAAACCTTTGGCCACAATAACTTTGGTCACAGTCCAGAAATTCTTCTAGCAAAACATTGCTTGTCACTTCGGTGTGCTGAAGGCTATAACTGTGGACAATGGAACACAGTTTTATGCCGAAGCTTTCAAAGAATTCTGTGATCAAATTGGTACGAAGATTCATTTTGCATCAGTCAGACATCCAGAGTCAAATGGACTTGTCGAAAGAGCAAATGGTATTATAATGATAAGAATAATGAAGCTAATCTTTAATTAGCCCAGAGGAAAGTGGCCACATGAGTTGATTAAAGTGGTGTGGAGCCACAATACAACCGAATCGAGATAAACAAGTTTTACGCCATTTAAGTTGTTATTTGGTGATGAAGCTATAACCCTAGAAGAAGCTAAAGCGGGGTCAATAAGAACAACAGCTTCGGGAGAAGTTGAAGCTGATTATCACGTGGCAAAAGACACTATAGAAGGGACCAGACTTCAAGCTGTGGAAAATATCAATAAATATCAAGCCGAAAAAATAAAATGGCGCGATAGAAAAGTCCGGCTGAAGAATATCAAGCCAGGACATTTGGTGCTTCGGAGAGTGGCTAATCCGAACATAGTAGGCAAACTCCAGCTGAAGTGGGAAGGACCCTTTTTAGTGGTGTCTTCGTCAAGGCCCAGTTCTTACAGGTTGAAGGATATGGATGGCAATGACATTCCTAGATTTTGGAATGCGAATGAGCTTCGACGATATTATGTGTAATCTAATGTAATCTTTTTTCATTTTTTCTTATGGCACCCTTTTCCTTTCCAAAGGGGGAGAAAGGTTTTTAATGGGGCCATAGCTTGTAATTTCTCATTCTTTATTGAGCTCTACGAGAGCAAAGTCCCCCAAAACATGTAAAATGTAAAATCTGAGTACGCACCATCGAGTGCAGAGAGAAAAAAAACAGGGAGAAGCTCAAAAGTTGTCCCTAAGGGGATGTAGAGCACGACGAAGCTACAAAAAGTCGTTCCCAAGGGAGCGCAGCGTAAGTTTTCTGCTCAAAACTCGTTCCTAAGGGAATGCAGATCCAAATACCGCCGAAATATAAGGCGAAGCGCGAAAAGTCAAAGCGAAAAATACCATTGAAATATAAGGCGAAGAAGTTCAAAAGACGTTCCTAAGGGGATGCAGAACTTACACCAAAAAATAAGCAGTGAAGCTGAAAAATAAATGGCAAAGAGATTTCAGTCATTCCTAAGGGAATGCAGGGTGTGGATGTGGCTTCGTATGTGTATGTTCGGATATTCATTTGCACATTACATTACATCACATCATACATTGCATTCATATACATTCATTTAGACATTCGTAGGATCACCATCATCATATCATAAAATACAGACAATTGCTTCGGCTCCAATGACAAGGCTTCGGCAAATGTGAAAGAAGCAGATTTGTGCTTCGTTGCGTACGAAAAGAAGGGAAGGTGTTTTTCGCCTTCGGCTCAAAAAGAACAATTTTCGTCCACATCAAAGCACTTCAAAAATGGATGGAAAGGTAAAATATATTACAAGGTATCGACAAGTTTACAGAGTAATGTTTCATCCCTAATTTACAATACTTTCTACAAGGTTAATACAAAAATTCTTTAGAATTCTTTTTGCAGCAGCTTCATCGCTTCATCATGGTCCATCAAGTTTCGGTTCATTGTTCTTCAGCTTCGTCATCCTGTACATAACAAAGCGTTATAAGGTAAATTCAAGTTTCAAAGAAAAAGTAAAGGAGCAGGTACAAGTTTATTACCGGTTTGAGGTGGCTTCGAGCTTCGTCACCAGCTAAGTTTCGCCCACCCTTTGCCCAAATTTGAGTTACAAATCTATTCCTAATACTTCAGGCCAGGCCGAGGATATCATTCAAGTCTGCTGGTGATAGGCTGAAGTTTGGTCTGTTTATAATGTTTCCGTGTGTGCAACCAGCCTTCATGAAAGCAACAGCTGTGCCGCGAGAAGCTAGCAAAGCACAGAAGTCGCCATGTCCAGCTATAACTTCGTCGAGAGCATCAACTTCACCTTCAATATGATCAAAAGTGCCTGACAGGTCTTCAACCAAAGGTTTAAACTTTTAAGAGCTGGCTCCAACTGAGTTAAAGACCTGCTTCAGCCGTTGTATACACCGGATGCCGAAGCTCAAACATTTATCTTGAAGATCTTTAAGCGATTTCTGCAGATTTGAACTTTTTTCAACTTCAGCTTCGAGTTTTGCTTCGAAATTTTTCCTTTCTTGTTCAAAGTTTTTTTGACTTCGTGGAAAGTTCACTATTCAATCTTGCAATCTCGGCTTGGGCTTCTGCCAGTGAACCTTCCACGGTTTGAAGCATAAAGTCTTTCTTTTCTAATGTAGCTTTGTGATCTTTTATTTTGCTCTCTAAGCTTTCAATTATAATCTCATGTCTTTTATCTTCAAGGTCCTGTTGCATTCTCAAGGCTTTACTTAATAGCATGCTCTGCGCAAAAACCACCTTCGTCAGAAAGCATCTTCGTCGTTAAAGCAATAAAAAGCCGAAGAAAATTTTTTTACCTTGAAATTAGAATAGAATAAACTACCGACTATATGCTGTCGTCGGTAGCGGCTGATGTCGTCCTCAAGCTTTGGGAAATTAATACTCTTCGACAGAGTACTAACAACCTTTGCTCTAGTTCGGTCTCGAAGGCATCCTAAGCTTTCATCATCAATACCGCCAAAGAGCTCCTGGTTGATAGCCGCATGATATTGCATAATCTCTCAGTTCTTCTTTCTCAGCATTAGACAACTTTTGACCAATTATGTTTTGAAAATTAAAATCCTTTTCCTCTTTTATATCTTCGGCGATTTCTTTCTCTTTCCCAGCACTGTAGCCAGGGTTTCTTCGGCAGCCGTAGCAGCTTCTTCCACGACCGTATTCAAAAGCATTTTGTCAATATCAGAAAACGTGACCTCCAAATTTGTATCTTCGGCTGTTATATCTTCGGCAGGGACAGCTTCGATAGCTGTAGCGTCTTCGGCAGTTAGTGTTTTTGGCGCCGAGGGCGGCGGCGGCGATGTTTCTTCAATGGCTTCGATCACAGTGACAATCCTCTATTTTTTCGGCCCAGTAGACTTCTTCACTGCCGAGGACTCCCCCTTCTTCTGTAAAATCTTCGTCAGATGTGGCCCCAGTGGACTTAGTGTGATAGGCAGGGATTCAGTCATTACCTTTAAAATTTCTTCCACGTCAGCAGCTGAAGGTGTTGAGGGACTCCTCTTCTATTTCAGTTATTTTCGGCTTGGGAGCCGCAACTTTCCTCTTCTTCAGAGCGAATACCTTCGACTTAGGGCTCGATTTTTTCCTCTTTAAGATTTCTTCATCTTCTTTTACCATTCTGGCAGCTTGTCTGCTCAGAACGCTAACAATCCTTTTTCTTTTTTGCCCTTCGGCACCCTTGTCCAATCGCTCATAATCAGGATATTCAAAGTTCAGGGCATCCATCACCCGATTCAACCTTCGCTTTGGTCGTGTGCCGAAGGCTGCAATCATCAACTGATCTTCTTTTCTAGTGTAATTCCTCAAAATTTCGTTGCACATAGTTTCTATCATTTCTAACCATTCTTGACACGGCCCTTTGAACTGTTTCTCAATTTTGAATTTATAAGGAAGTCGCACAAGTTCTTTTTTCTCTTTTGTCCCTTTTAGCTTCGACATGTTCCATTCACTCAGTGTCGGAAACACCTTATAGGACAGATACTCTTGGACTAGATCTCTTGTGCCGATTTGCTCGGCTACCACTCGAAATTCTGTCACAGCTTGTTGGCATGGTGATCCCGGCTCCATACGGCACAACGGCCGAGTCAGCCCGAAGCTTAAGCTTAGAGGGCTCAGTACTAGCGTCTTGAGCTTCTCCCTCTTCTTCTCATCAGCCTTCACGTAAAACCACACATTCTTCCAACTAGTTGGCCACTTGGTGCGATAGCTAACTACCAGAGACTTTGTATCTTTACGGTAGGTGAAATTATAACAACCAAAATTTTCATGAAGACCATCTTCCCTGGCTTTCGTCTGATAATGAAGCTCGTGCACTCGGTAGAAGGCTTCGGCATTCGGGTCTGTTCCCTGGCTTCGGAGAGCCCAGATGAAGACGCTGAGCCTAACAATAGCGTTAGGAGTCAGCTGATGAAGATAGATCTCGTAGTTTTCCAAAACTTCCCCAATCATTTCGTGCAAAGGAAACCTCAATCCAGCTCTGAAGAAGCTCCTGAAAACTACTACCTCATCTTTTTCCGGTGTCAGAGTGGTTTCTTCTCTGCCAAAACGAATCAGATTCTTCTCAGCCTCTTTGAAGTAGCCTAGCTTTATGATCATAGGCATATCACCCTCAGAAATGGTAGAATTTTCAAAGTCTAGATGACTAGGTTTGCTTGGCATGAGAGTATTATAATCTTCCTCTTCTTCATCAACAACATCCTCTTCAATGTCAGCATATTCAGCTTCAGCAAAGGGTGCACCTTCTTCAGCAACTATCTCTGTCCCAACCATTCCCGATCGTTTCGTCACTTCAGAGATCGGAGCAGTCTCTGTAGTTTCAGCCTCTTCGCCGCGGTTCACTCTAGCGGTCGAACGTACTCTAGCCATCAGGTGTTGAATTCCTTGCGGTTCTTACAAATGTTGATGATTTTTATGGTTGTGACGAAGCTCTCTCTTATGACGAAGCTAGTTTTGATTGAGAATGAGATAGGAAAGCTTCGGCTATGGTTAAATTTTTCAGTAGCATAACAGTGCAATGGCAATGAATGTTGTGGTAACTTCACACCTACCCGTCTGTTTATATAGTGCCGCAGGTGGAAAGGTGAATCGTCAAGTTACCCGCACTCGTCAAATAGCCACCCACACTCGCTGAATGGTGGACCACTCGGTGTCTGGAAGGTGAACCGCCAAGTCGCTCATACCCGCTGCATGGTGGGCCACCACGCGTTCGAAATATTTTAAATCGTTCCTCGGCAACGAGCTCAGGGAAGGTGATTTCCGGACCTTCGTCGTTCCGAAGCCTTGGAGAATTTTTCACGGATCAAGCTCGTTACGAAGAATGATCTAGCACCGCGAAGGGGCTACTGTTGGGGGTATGCTTCGTCGCTGAAGGTCCTGTAAGAAGAAATACCTTCGAAAGAACCAACACAGAAGCAATGCCAAAGGTACCATCCAAGGAGCTTCGGCATAACGACATGCCTCGAGACGAAGGTTCGCACCAACTTAAAGATAGAAAGACCGATCGACCCATGATAATCTGTGTCATGATTGTAATTGGTTGTAAAGGATATGAATGTAATTTCGCACAGGCTGCGTCCTATGCCTATAAATAGATGAACAGTACCCCTGTACTGCTCACGCTGACTTGTACTTATTCTTGCGTCACGCTTGTGCTCTCTATCAAGCCGAAGGTACAACTTATGTATTGCTTTCATTCAATCAAGATAATATAATAAAATGAGTTAATAATGTTACATAATTATTCATGTCGGTTTTTATGTTTTATATGCTTCTTATATAAACTGCAATGATGAAGGTATGTCCTTCATGACCTTCGTTCAAAGATCATTGTGTCCTAAGGGTAACAACGTTTCGTAGGATGAAGGGCATTAACATATGACATTCTGTGTTGCCTTGTTCTTGATTTATAGCATTTGAGAACAAGTCCCCAATAGTAGGGTATAGTGGTCACCCTAAGTCGAGTAAGCGTGAGCATGTCGCACCGACATAAGTCATTGCCGACTTAAGCTGATTGCTCCATCAGTAGGGTATAGTGGTCACCCTAAGTCGAGTAAGTGTGAGTATGTCGCACCGACTTAAGTCGTTGCTGACTTAAGCCGATTGCTCCGTTAGTAGGGTATAGTGGTCACCCTAAGTCGAGTAAGCGTGAGCATGTCGCACTGACTTAAGTCATTACCGACTTAAGCCGATTGCTCTGTTAATAGGGTATAGTGGTCACCCTAAGTCGAGTAAGCGTGCTGATTTCAAGTCCAATCAAATCAAAGTCAGCTAAAAGTCAAGAGTCTTAATGCCTTTGAAAACAAAAACTTTATTGATGATGAAGTCCCCCGATTACAGAGTACAATGTTTCTTCGAGAATTTTTGAGGCTTCGCTAAGGATAGAACTTTCTGAGATGCTCTATGTTCCATGAGTTCCCCACTTCCGTGCCATCCATTTAAGTAAGCCGGTATGATCCTGGCCAAGTTACCTCTGATACAATGAATGGCCCTTCCCATAGTGGTGACAACTTGTGTCGTCCTTCCCTGTTAGAATTCAGCGAAGGACCAAGTCTCCCACTACAAAGGACCGGTGGCGCACGATTTTATCATGATAACGCCTCAAGGTCTGCTGGTACCTAGCCGATTGAATTACTATGTTCAATCGTTCTTCCTCCAGTACATCAATATCTTCTAGCCTGGTAGCTTCTGCTTCAGCTATGTTTTCGAAAACCAACCTCGGCACCTTGAATATTAGGTCGGCGGGCAGCACTACCTCTAACCCATAAACCATGAAGAATGGGGTATTTCCATGCAAAGCTCGACTGGGCTGAGTTCTCAGACTCCAAACCACGTATGGTAGCTCTCTGATCCACTTTCCTGCAAGCTTTTCACTTTTGCCAAATACTTTCTTCCCGAGTGCTTCCAGTATCATCCCGTTGGCTCTTTCTACTTGGCCATTGGCTCTTGGATGCTCTACTGCTGCATACTTTATCTGGATGCTTTGTTGCTCGCAAAAGTTGAAGAATTCAGAGCTGGTGAAGTTGGATCCCAGGTCGATTATGATGCTGTTTGGTATCCTAAACCTGAATATTATGTCTTGTATGAATTCCACTGCCTTGGCTGAGGTTAAAGAGGCAATGTGCTTATACTCTATCCATTTTGTGAATTTGTCCATGGCAACCAGCACGTGAGTATAGCCTCCCTGAGCTTTCTTGAAAGGTCCGATCATGTCGAACCCCCAGCATGCAAATGGCCATGTTATAGGAATGGTCTGCAGCTGCTGTGCAGGCAAATGTTGTTGCTTTGATAAGAATGGGCAAGCTTCACATTTTTGGACTAACTCGGCAGCATCACTCTTCGCTGTTGGCCAATAGAAACCAGATCTGAAAACCTTCCCTACTAGAGTTTTGGATGCTGCATGTACTCCACACTGCCCGGCATGGATTTCATCTAACAATTGCTTCCCAATAGCCGAGTGAATGCACTTCATGAGGACTCCCGTCGCACCTCTTCTGTATAGTGTGCCCCCTATAAGGGTGTAGTGGGCTGACTATCTTGCGATGCACTCTGCTACCACCTTGTCATCTGGTTCTTCTTCATTTTTTATGTACCTGATGATAGGCTCTCTCCAGTCATTGGGGTCCGACTCTGATTGGCTCAAGGTGTTGCACTCTTCCGTCTGATCTGGGAGAATGCTTGGGTGTGATATTTCTTGGACGAAGATCCCGGGTGGGACCTAGGCCCGACTGGATCCTAGCTTTGACAACGCGTCTGCTGCCGCGTTGCGGTCTCTTTCCACGTGATGGAACTCCAACCCTTCGAATTTGTCCTCTAATTTTCGGACGGCTGCACAGTACTTGCTCATGGAATCAGTCGAGCAATCCCAGTCTTTTTTATCTGGCTTATGACCACTAGCGAATCTCCATATACCATCAGCTTCTTGATGCTCAGTGATACGGCGATGTTCAATCGGTGGATCAGTGCTTCATATTCTGCCGCATTATTTGATGCTGGAAATAATAGCTAGAGTGCATACTTGAGTTGTTCTCCTCTAGGAGCAATGAAGAGGATCCCTGCACCTGCTCCCTATAGCTTCGGCGAGCCATCAAAGTACATTCTCCATACTTTGGTAGTCTCCGGGTTGTCTGGGACCTGATGCTTAATCAATTCTGATACGAAGTCAACCAGAGCTTGAGTCTTTATTGCCGTGCAAGGTCTAAACTCTATGTCGTGAGCTCCCAGCTCACATGCCCACTTGGCCACCCTTCCAATAGCTTCTTTGTTGTGGAGAATGTCCCCTATTGGAAATCCTGTGCTACTATGACTTTGTGATCGTCAAAGTAGTGACAAAGCTTGCGAGCGGTTAGAAGTACTGTGTATAGTAGTTTCTAAAGTTGGGGATACTTTATTTTTGAGGGCCCGAGAACTTTGCTGATGAAGTAGACTGGATGCTGTACCGGGTATGTATGTCCTTCTTCCACCCGCTTGACTACTAACACGGTGCTTATCACGTGAGTCGTGCAGGAGATGTATAACAACAGATCTTCTGCTGGCTGATTCGGCGTGGCTTGGTGTGGTGGCTTGAGTACTGGTGGTGTAATCATGAACTTTTTCAGTGCCTCTAGAGCTTCTTGTGCCTCGGTGATGCACTGAAACTTATCCACCTTTTTGAGCAATTTGTAGAATGGCATGCCTTTCTCGCCTAGCCTTGATATAAACCTGCTCAGGGCTGCCATGCATCCAGTAAGCCTCTGTACCTTTTTCTGTGATCGTGGCGCTTCCATTGTCATGATGGCCTCGATTTTTTTTGGGTTGGCTTCAATTCCTTGGTGGCTGACAATGAATCCGAGTAACTTCCCTATCGGTACTCTGAAGACACACTTTTCTGGATTGAGCTTCCACCAGTATCGCCTCAAGCTGTTGAAGACCAGCTGCAAATCTTCGATGAAGTTTTTTGAGTTTTCTGTTTTGATCACCACATCATTGACATAGGCTTCCACCCGCTTGCCCCAGTGCTCGGCTAAGCATGTTTGAATAGCTCTCTGGTAAGTTGCTCCCGCATTCTTGAGGCCGAACAGCATGGAGGTATAATAGAAGGCTCCAAACGGGGTGATGAATGTAGTTTTCTCCTCATCTTCTTTTGCCAAGCTGATCTGATGGTATCCAGAATAGCAGTCTAGGAAGGACAGCATAGAACATCTAGCGGTCGAATCAACCACCTGATCTATTCTAGGGAGCCCGAAGAGATCCTTCGGACAGTGTTTGTTGAGATCAGTATAGTCGACGCACATGCGCCAATCCACTTTATTCTTTTTGAGTACAAGAACAGGATTTGCTAGCCACTCAGGATGCAACACTTCTCTAATGAACCCCGCAGCCACTAAGCGAGCTAACTCGGCGCGAAAAGCTTCTCTTTTGTCAGGCGTGAAACGACTCAGTTTCTATTGAATCGTCCTTGCTTGAGGGTAGACCTTCAATTTGTGCTCGGCCTGTTATCTCGGGACTCCCAACATATCCGCAGGTTGCCATGCGAATACGTCTCGGTTATCTTGCAGGAACCGGATGAGCGCGCTTTCCTATTTGTCATTGAGGCTGGAGCTCATGATGGCGGTCTTGCGTTCATCAGCGAACCCCTGGTTGATCCTCTTTGTCTCCTCAGTCGGCCGCATAGAGGTCACGGCTTGAGCTTCGTTTGCGGGTATTGCGAGGTTTTCCTTAGGCTTTGTGTTCACCCATGTGGAGGAAGTCGTCGGCAGTCTAGTAGTGAGGGCCGCCTGGATGGCTCATCGAAAGCATTCCACACCGCCTTGGAAGTCAGTGCGCACGGCGATGATTTCTTGTGGTCCTGGCTGTAAAACCCCAGGTGTTACCCAAGGCCCTGAATCCCTACATGCACTTATGACTTGTTATCACATGTGTTTAAGTGGAGGACAAGGAGCACCAAAACTTTGGAAACCATGGGTTAACTAAAGAATGTTCATGATAAAAGCATTACCCAAGCATTTTATGCAATTATCACCTTAGATAAAAGAGGTTCAAACCCTAGACCCCCTCTTAAAGCATTAGACCTCCAAGCATGAGATTAGTGGGAAAGCTAATCAAATGACCTTTTCTTGACTTAAACCCTTTACCAAAGTTTAAGTACACTAAAATATCTACAAAACTTAGTAAGTGAAATGTTACAAAAAGGCCCCACAAAGACCCCAAATCAATTCACTAAGTAGAGAGCACACTAGAGCCCTCCATTTTCTCTCTAAGTCCCCAAAACTACCCCAATCCAATGATCAGATGTGTTAACCTTTTTAATGGCACCAAACCCACTTGGTCTAAATAACAAAAAGGAGCTAAATTACCTTAGGAACACCCTGGAAAAATTTGAACTGAAGCCAAGACCTTTGGACATGATTTGACATCCATTTTGTCTCGGGGTGAACAATGAGACAGACCCGATTTGGCGTCCCCATATCTTGTGAGCTAGGGCATATCTCCCATTGGAACTCACACATAATAGCTAGCCCTAGGTGCCAGGAAGAGATTTGCGCAAGACCCTTGGCAAGATTCACACGTTTGTGATCTCTGCAAACGCTTGAACAGAGGCAGAAACAAACGCCCATGTGTTCTACGCGTTCTAGCACACCAGAGCATGCCCCGGCGCTCGACCCAGCGCGCACCACGCCGCGCTAAGCCAAACTCGTGCCCACGCCCGCGCCCGCGCCTATAAAGCCGACCGAGGCCTCGACCGTATGCCCCCGCTCGCTCTCAACCTCGCCGGAGCGCATGTTCACCGGCGATCGCTCTGCACACGGCGTGCCAGCGGCGGCACAAGCCACGACCACCGTAGACCGGCCAACCTAGCCATTCCCTGCCCTGTCCGACCCTCGAGAGAGCCTCTGCGTGTCTCGGTGAAGCTTCCAGAGCCAGGAATCGAGCTCTACCTCGCCGGAGACACCGGATCGACGTCGCCGGACTTCACCCGATCGCCGGCGTACGTAGACCGAGTTCCACAGTGAGTCTTTCTTCGATTCCTTGCACGAGTAGACTCCTTAGCACCCCATGAAGCTCCCTGTGCCCTTGGATTGAACCCTACCACCGTGAGCAGGCCGGAGCACACGCCGCCGACGAGCCCGCCCGCCTGCGCACGTGGATCGACCAATTTCGGCCATCACCGTCGACGAGCCATACCTCGACGTGACCGCAAGGACTCCCTGGAGCTAACCCCGCCCTTCGCCGGACCTCCCTCGCCGCTGGTAAGCCGCGCCGCCCTGTTTACTTCCGCGGTTACTGTTTAAAAGGGGGGAGGGACCTCGGGGAGAAAGGAGAAGTCAGGGGGGGTTTTGAATGGTCAGAGACTCAGGTGAATAGTTGCGTAGGGGCAGAAGTTACAGAGTTGGTTTAGGAAAAACCTAGGGTCCTCGGTGTAAACTGGCTTTTCAGAAAAACCTTTTAAACATTATTCATTTAAATACAAACAGAGCTTATAAAATTCATAACTTCAGTTTTATTCAGCCAAATTTGGTCAAACCAATTTTGTTGGGTTCTAAATAATGTGAACTACTTAGGAAAAATGCAAAACACCCTAAGTATTGCAGAAGATTTTAAAGTCTTGATTTAAATAGTAAACTGGCCAAAAGCTAAATAAAAATGGGAAAATAGCTACACTGTTAGACTAGGGTTAAGAAAAATAAAGGAGGTACTAAACCACTACCTAGTCTGTTTAAAAATAGTACACCCCTCAGTACATCAAATTAAGGAAGGGTTTACCATTTAAACTCATTTTGGCTCAAAGTTAAGGAAAATGGAAAAGGTACCTTAAAATAAGAACCAGGGGGCAACCACATTTCTACTAGCTCACCTATTTAGTATAGTTCACTGGAAAATTTTGTTAGGCCCTTTGTTAGCATAAAAGAAATGAGATACCTTTTACTTCATGAAAACAATGAAAACTTAGAAAAACCTTAGAAAAATAATCCTGAGGAGAAACCACCCCAAACCCTAGGATAACTAATAATATATTATTATGAATCTAGGAAAAACGTAAGTTTTGTTGTTTAATATTTTCAAATAACAAGTTAGTTATAAGTACCTTTTTGGCTTTAAACTTTAGAAAATCACAACTAAATACCCATTAGGTATTTTTCTGTGATTTTTTGGCGCAGAAGCCTATTATCACCTATGAAGCATGGCAAAAATAAAGTTTAGTCCAGAAACGTCACCCAAATTAGAGATATAGTGTAAAGTGCCCTTTTACCCTTATTTTTGTTAATTTTGCACAAGGAGCATCTGAATTAATTTCAACCTCAAATTTTTAGAGTAACCCACAGAGGTCAATGTTTACCCACTGTAATTTTTACAACATTTTTGGAAAATGTTAACTTGTCATGACAATGTAAAAGCACTCACTAAGAAGCTTAAGTGAAAGTAAAATAAGGGATATGGGAAGAATAGTGGAGTGCAACCTTAAATCTTCCAAGAGCCAAAACCAACCTCTAAAGGATGACTGAAAATTTAAGTTTAGTCAAAACCCTAAATTAAATATATATAACCCTTAAGGATAACCAAAGGAAACCCTAGTGTACGACAAAAATTTAATACTGTTCACTATGCTTAGTGTTTCCAAATTGCCATATCATTAATATGCATACATCTTATTCAGCATTTGATAGACTGTAATCTCGCTGACGGGGAATACATCCTCGTTCCGGAGCAAGGAGTTGCTCAGGAGGTAGCCCAGGAGCCAGCACCAGAGTGTGCCGTCGAGGATCTGCCCGCCCCAGCTTCGGAAGGCAAGCCCCGGTTTTATGCATAACCGTTATACATGCTATTTTACTGCACTTAATGTTTGTAGGCTTGTACTGTGCACTTAAGTATAGGAGTTGCCTGAAACCATAGTTGCATGAACTCAGGATTCCTGCTGAGATGAATACTAGTATGCTAGGTCGAGTAGCTGCTTTGCTAATTAGGGATCTCGGTAGAAGTCGAGTGATTTTTCTAGCACTCACGCGAGGTCAGGAATTGATTGTATCCATTTTTTTTATATCAGAATTGTTGGGGACTTGCTCTCAAATGCTATGAATTAAGAACAAGGCAACATAAAATGTTAAATATCGATGTCCTTCGTCCACTGAAGCATTATTTCCCCAAGGATTTACTGAACTTCGGACGAAGGTTACAATGATGGAATTACGAAGGTGTTACCTTCGTAATTAAACTCTTAAAAGTAATACGAAATAACGCAGGATATAAAGTATTAAAGATAAGTAAATTGAAAATAAATGACATCATTTATACATTTTGTAAATCTTAGATGTTTGAACATAATATTTGAATACATTTATACCTTTGCCTTGACAAATGACAATTTCCGAGTGATCTGGTTGCAATTATCAGAAATGCGTGAACAGTAAAGGAATACTGTTCACTATTTATAGGCACAGGACACAGCCTATGAAGAATTACAATCATGCCCCTCATAAAAGTTTACAACAATGACTCAGACCCCTATGAGCTAAAAGGTCATTCCATCTTTAAGTCGGTTCGACCCTTCATCTTCGGATATGTTATAATACCGAAGCTTCATGAATGATGCCTTCGGCGTCACGTACAAGCAGCTTCAGCCGAAGCTGTTTCTTTCTGCAGGACCTTCGGCGACGAAGCGTGGTCCCAACAGTAGCCCCTTCACGGTGCTAGATCGTTTTTCGTAATGAGCTTGATTCGTGAAAAAAGTCTCTTAGGCTTCAGGAAGCCGAAGGTCCGAAAAACATCTTCCCTGAGCTCGTTGTCGAGAAACGATACAATTTTTGAGCGCATAGTGATTCCACCATGCGGGTTCACTATTCTGGTTTTTGCGGTCCATTGTTCAGCGGGTGCGAGCAATCGTTTGCTTGGTGTAAAAATCCCGACGATTCACCTTCCTTCCTGCAACACTATATAAACAAACGGGTAGGTGTGAAGTTACCACAGCATTCATTGCTACTGCACTGTTTTGCTGCCAAAATTTTTAACCATAGCCGAAGCTTGACTTTCGCATTCGAACGAAGCTCTAGTTTGGCGTCTGCTTCGTCAGAAGAAGGGCTTCGGGAAAGAGGTTATTAATTTCTGAGCAATTTTCAAGATACTCAAAATCAAATGGCCAGAGTGCGCTCTACTGCTAGGGCTGAGCGTGAAGGAGACGAAGCCGAAGCTGCGGAAACTATCCCTATCTCGAAAGCGATGAGGCGAAGTGGATTGGTGACATCGGAGATCGCCCCTGCTGCCGATGCAGAACAAGCAGATATTGAAGAGACTGATTCTGAAGATGATCACACTATCGCGATACCAAGCAAGCCTAGCCACCTGGACTTCAGAAAGTCAACAATCTCCAAGGCTGATTTCCCGAAGATGGTAAAATCGGGCTACTTTAGCGAAGATGAGAAGAAGCTGATTCGCTTCGGAGGAGAGGAAACTACCCCGAAGCCAGAGAAGGATGAAATAGTGATTTTCAAGAGTTTCCTCAAAGCTGGTTTGAGATTTCCTTTGAATAGGATGATTGCCGATGTGCTAAAAAAGTTTGGTATCTATTTTCATCAATTAACTCCTAATGCTATTGTTAGGCTTAGTGTTTATATTTGGGCTCTCCGAAGCCAGGGGGTGGAGCCATTTGCCGAAGGTTTCTGCTGGGTACACGAGCTACATTATCAAACTAAGGCCAGAAAAGATGGGTTACATGAAAATTTTGGTTGTTATAATTTTGCCTATCGGAAGACTACGAAGTTTCCTGTAATCAGTTATCGAAACAAGTGGCCGGCAGGCTGGAAGTCAGAATGGTTCTACGTCAAAGTTGACGATGACAAGGAGAAGCTAGTACAGAGCCCGCTTGAATTGATATTCGGAGAGACCAGACCCCACTGCAATATGACACCAGAAGGTCCAACTCAAATCGCGTTGGCTGAATTCAGGATTATTGCTGAGCACATTGGCACTAGAGATCTTGTGCAGGAATTTCTGTCGTTCAAAATTTTTCCAACTATGAAGGAATGGGCTATGCCGAAGCTCAAAAAAGAGAAGAAAGAAGGAGAACTTGTCCGCCTGCCCTAACATTACAAGTTCAAGAAATATTTTAAAGAACCCTGCCAAAAATGGTTCGAAACAATTGAAGTAATGAGTACTGAAATTCTTGGAAATTATTCTAAAAAAGAAGATCAATTGATGACAGCAGCCTTCGGCACCCGGCCGAAACGAAGGCTAAATAGAGTGCTTGATGCTATAGGTTTTGAATACCCTGACTACGAGCGGCTAGACAAGGGTGCCAAAGGGCAGAAAAGAAAACAAGTGGCCAGCGTTTTAACTAAAGACGACGAAGATCAACCAGAAAAGAAGAAAGAAAAACTTGAGCCGAAAGCAATTGCTCCAAGAAAGAGAAAAGCTGCGTCTCCGAAGCCTGCATCTCCGAAGCCAGCATCTCCAGAACCAGAGATATTGGCCCGAGATGAAGAAGTGTCTGTGGCACCTTCTGCTGCCGAAGTGGAAGAAATTTTGAAGGTAATGACTGAATCTTTGCCTGTCAAGCTAAGTCCGCTGGCACCGGAACTAACAAAGTTTTTTCAGAAGGACAAAGAGACTTCGGCAGTAGAAAGTCCTGCGAAGCCGAAAAAACGGAGAATCATTCAAGTGACAGATGTGATCCATGGGACACCGTCACCGACATCGGTATCAAAAATTGTTGTTGCCAAGACCACCGAAACTGCCAAAGGTGCCGCAGCCAAAGCCACCAGAGTGGAAACTCCCAAAGCTAAAACCGGCGGAGCCGAAACTTCCGGGGCCGAAGCCGGGGCCACAGAAGATCCGAACCTGGAAGACATACTTGAAGTTATTGATAATATACTCCTGAAAATGGCTGAAGAAGAAGCTGCTGCGGTCGCGGCAAGCGCAGCTACTGAAAAGGAGAAAAAGCAAGTTGAAGACGTTTTGGAAGAAGGAGATTTTAAATTTCAGGATTTACTTGGACAAGAATTAACAGATGCTGAAAAAGAAGAGCTTAAAAAATATGCCGTATCCTGTGGATATAAGCCTGGGGCTATGCTATTTGGTGGAGTTAACGAAGGGAAACTGAGATGTCTTCGAAACCGCAGCGAGGCTAAAATTATTAGAACCCTCTCGAAAAGCATTGGCCTGCCGAAGCTAGAAGCGGACCTCTGCCGCTACCAGCGACACCATATCGCTGGAAGCTTGCTTTATGCTAATTTTAAGGTAAAAAACATTATTACCATTTTATTATTATTAATTTTTAGGTTGTTTTCTAATGAAGACTGTTTTGACAGAGTATACTATTAAGTAAGGTTCTAAAAATGCAACAAGATCTCGAAGAGGAGAAGAACAAGGTTATCATCAAAGATTTGGAAGAAAAAGTTGAAAATTACGAAGCTACTCTGAAAAAGAAGGACTTCGCCATCCAAGATTTTGAAATCATGGCTAAAGAGCACGAAGGTGCATTGGAAAAGAAGGACTTTGTTATTCAGTCTATGGAAGGCTCCTTGGCTGAAGTCCAAGCCGAGAATGATAGCTTAAAGAATGAATTGCTTAAACAATCAGAAAAATTTGAGCAGGAAAAGAAACGCCTTGAAACAAGTCTTAAAACTGAGATGGATAAAAATTCAAATCTGCAAACATCCTTGAAAGAACTTCAAGAGAAATGCTTAAGCTTCGGCAGCCGATGCGTGCAGCGGCTGAAGGATGTGTTTCATTCTATCGGAGCCAGCTCTGAAAAATTTACACCTTCGGCTGCAAACCTGCCCAGCACATTAGAATATATTGAAGGCGAGGTTGATGCTCTTGACGAAGTTATTGGTGGGCACGCCGACTTCTGCGCCATGGTAGCTTCTCGGGGCACAGCTGCCGCTTTTCTGAAGGCCAGCTGTACGCATAGAAATATTGTGAATAGACCAAACTTCGGCTTATCAGCGTCAGATCTGATAGATATCCCAAGCCTGGCCCGAAGCATTGGAAATAGATTCATGACCCAGATCTGGGTAAATGGGGGGCGAAAAATGGCAGGTGACGAAGCTCGAAGTCATCTTAAGCCGGTAAGAAACTTATATTTGTTACTTCTACCTTCTCCTTGAAATTTGCACCTTTCTTATTCTGATCTTTGATATACGCAGGATGACGAAGCTGAAGTATGACGAAGCTAAAGTTTTGACGAAATCTAGCCTGAAGCTTGATAGTTGCTTCACCATACTTTCCTGCAAAAATTCTGGAGAGACTTTTGTAATATAATTATGGAACAACTCATGTAAATTTGTACATACCTTGTAATATATTTTGTTTCCATTATCTTCATCCAATCTGCTTTGCTGTGGACGAAACTCCTCTTTTGAGCCGAAGGCGAAAAACACCTTCCCTTCTTTTCGTACACAACGAAGCATAAAATTTTTTTTTCCTTCGAAGTCTTTTCTCATTGCCGAAGCACCTGTCTTTTTCGTGTGGTATGATGATGATTCTATATATGTCTAAATGAATGTTTATGAATGCAAATGACATGATGGAATGTATTGTGCAAATGAATATTGAGACACATGTTCAAAAATCATGATCACAGCTCTTTCATCCCATTAGGAACGATTCGAATCTTTTTGCCGTTTACTTTTCGGCTTCACCGTTTACTTTTCGGTGTATCAGCGTTGACTTTTCGCTATAAGCCTCCCTTGGGAGCTTCTTCGCCTTTTACTTTCAGCGGAATCAGCGTTTATTTTTCGCTGTAAGCCTCCCTTAGGAGCTTCTTTGCCTTTTACTTTCGGCGGAATCAGCGTTGACTTTTCGCAGTAAGCTCTGCATTCCCTTAGGAACGACTTTTGAGCTTTTCCCTGTTTTCTTTTCTTTTTCCATTGCATTTACATTTACATTTTTGGGGATATCATTCTTATAGAATTGAAATAAGGAAAATTACATGTTGTGGCCCCATTAAAAACCTTTCTCCCCCTTTGGAAAGGAAAAGGGTGCCAGAAAAAAGGAATAGAAAAAATTACATCAAGCTAAACATAATATCGCCGAAGCTCATCCGCGTTCCACGATCTAGGGATGTCGTTGCCGTCCATATCCTTTAATCTGTAGGAACCGGGTCTTGACGAAGATACTACCAAGAAAGGGCCTTCCCACTTCAGCTGTAGTTTGCCTACTGTGTCTGGGTTGGCCACTCTCCGAAGCACGAAATGTCCTGGTTTAATGTTCTTCAACTGAACCTTTCTGTCACGCCATTTTATTGTTTCGGCTTGGTATTTATTGATGTTTTCCACAGCCTGAAGCCTGATCCCCTCTATAGCATCCTTTTCCACAGAGCAATCAGCTTCATCCTCGCCTTCTGCCGAAGTTATTGTTCTTATAGATCCTATTTTGGCTTCTTCCGGTGTTATTGCTTCGTCACCGAACAATAGTTTAAATGGCGTAAAGCCTGTTGATCTTGACGCTGTTGTGTTATGGCTCCACACCACTTTGATTAATTCTTCTGGCCACTTTCCCCTGGGCTAATTGAATATTGACTTCATTATTCCTGCCATTATGATCCCATTGGCTCTCTCGACTAGTCCATTTGATTCTGGATGCCAAACTGACGCAAAATGGATCTTCGTGCCAATTTGGTCACAAAACTCTTTGAAAACTTCGGAGTCAAACGGCGTTCCATTGTCCACAGTAATGGCCTTCGGCACTCCGAAGCGACAAACAATGTTTTGCCAGAAAAACTTTTGGACTGTAACTGAAGTTATTGTGGCTAAAGGCTTTGCCTCAATCCACTTAGAAAAATATTCCACTGCCACTACAACATATCTTAAATTTCCTTGTGCTGGTGGTAGCGGACCTAACAAATCAAGGCCCCACCTTTGTAACGGCCAAGTGGGTTGTATTAACTGAGTTAGAGACGAAGGTTGTTTTTGATCTCTTGCACATTTCTGACAACCTTCGCACTTTTGCACTAGCTCCGCTGCATCCGAAGCTGCTTTTGGCCAATAAAATCCTTGGCAAAAAACTTTTCCCAACAAAGGCCTAGATCCGATATGAGATCCACACAGGCCTGCATGTATTTCCTTCATCAATTTTATACCTTCGGCTCTGGACAAACACTTGAGCAACGGGGAACAGACCCCACGCTTGTATAATTCCCCTTCTATAATAACATATGGTCGAGCTCTTGCTTCTATCCTTCTGTTGTAAGCTTCGTCATCTGATAGAAAATTACCCTGAAGGAAAGAGATGATTTCAGTTCTCCAATCTTCACTATAGACAGGGGATATGTTGAGGACCGCTCTTTCAAGAAGCTCAACCGAAGGTGCTTTTATTGTTTCAAAAAATACATCCGAAGGTAAAGGCAGCCCCTGTGCCGCTGACTTGGCTAACAGATCAGCATATTCATTTTCTCCGCGAGGAATATTTTTGACAGAGAATCCTTCAAAGGAAGCCTCAATCCTTCGAACTGTATCTAGATATTTTTCTAGCTTCGGATCTCTTGCTTTATAGCTCTTGTCAATATGACCAGAAATAACTTGGGAGTCAGTTTTAAGAATAGCCCTTCTGATCCCCATTGCCTTTAATTTCCGAAGACCCAAGAGCAGAGCTTCGTACTCAGCAATATTATTTGTGCAACTGAAATCAAGTCTTGCCGCATAACAAGTTCTAACTTTGGAAGGTGAAACCAACACAGCAGCTGCTCCTGCTCCGAAGGTTCCCCAAGACCCATCGCAGAACACTGTCCATGCTTCGGCATCTTTATTCATTTCTTCTTCCTAAGCTCCTGGCGTCCAGTCAGCAATAAAGTCTGCCAACGCTTGGGACTGAATCGAAGATCTATGGACATAACCAATACAAAATTCATTGAGCTCTGCAGCCCATTTTCCAATCCTTCCAGTAGCTTCTCGGTTTCTTATAATATCCTTCAAAGGTTGTGAAGAAGGAACAATTATGTTGTAAGCTTGAAAATAATGCCGAAGCTTCCTGGAGGCCATCAAAACAGCATACAGTACCTTCTCCAATTCTGTATAATTTTTCTTTGATAAACTAAGAACTTCGAACACAAAGTATATTGGGGCCTGCTTTTTGACTTGGCCTTCAAGCTTCTCCTGAACAAGTGCTGCACTTACCGCTGAGTGCGAAGCTGCCACATATAATAACAAAGGAGCCCCTGGCGTTGGTGGAGTTAGTGTTGTTAGATCTATTAAATATTGCTTCAGCTCTTCGAAGGCTTTCTGCTGGACTGGTCCCCACTGAAAAACTTCGGCTGACTTCAGCACTTCGAAAAATGGCAAATTTCTCTCTGCTGATCTGGATATAAATCTGTTGAGAGATGCCAGTCTTCCTGTCAATCTTTGAGCCCCTTTCTTTGTACTTGGTGGTTCCATTCAAAGGATAGCTTCGATTTTGTTTGGATTAGCCTCAATTCCTTTTGTTGAAACTAGGCAACCAAGAAATTTCCCCTTCTTCACTCCGAAGACACATTTTTCTGGGTTTAGCTTTAAACCAGCCTGTCTAAAATTAGCGAAGGTCTCCTGCAGATCAGCAATGTGATTATCTTGCTTCGTGCTTTTTACAATGATATCATCAACATAAGTTAGCACATTCCTGCCTATCTGTGAATGGAGAACCTTCGCTGTCATTCTGCTGAAGCTTCCTCCAGCATTCTTAAGCCCCTCAGGCATCTGAAGGTAACAATATCTTCCACTAGGGGTTATGAAGCTGGTCTTCGGTTCATCCTCCTTCTTCATCCAGATTTGATGATAGCCTGAATAACAATCCAGCAGACTCATAAGCTCTGAAGAAGCTACTGCATCAACCAAGGAATCTATCCTTGGCAATGGAAACTCGTCCTTCGGACAGGCCTTATTGAGATCAGTAAAATCGATACACATTCTCCATTTACCATTGGCCTTCTTCACCATAACAGTGTTAGCCAACCATTCTGGGTATTTTACCTCTCTAATAACTCCAGCACTGAGGAGTCTTTTCACTTCATTCCAAGCACCTTTGGCCTTGTCATCAGACATCTTCCGAAGTCTCTGCTTTCTGGGTCTGAAAGATGGGTCAACATTGAGCGAGTGCTCAATAACATCCCTATTAACTCCGCAAAGATCATTAGCTGACCAAGCAAAAACATCTTTATTGTTGAACAAAAATCGTATCAAGGTTTGTTCCTGTTCTTCGGACAATTGAGATCCCAATAGCACCTTCTGCTCTGCTATGTCCTCACATAAGAGCATGGGTTTCGGCTCATCAGCCGAAGCAGCTTTTTCCCTTCTGAACTTGTACTGCTCACAAGCTTCAGCTCCATCTATGTTATGGATCGCTTTTGAATCTGTCCAATTTCCTTCGGCCCTTCTGGCAGCTTCCTGACTTCCATGAATAGCAATGGGCCCTTGTTTGGAAGGTATCTTCATGCAAAGGTAAGCTGGATGAAGAATTGCTTCGAAGGCATTGAGAGTACCACGACCAATGATAGCATTGTAAGGATACTCCATGTCAACAATGTCAAACACAATTTGCTCAGTCCTTGTATTGTTAACAAATCCGAAGGTTACTGGCATGGTGATCTTCCCAAGTGCTACAATTTGCCGTCCTCCGAAGCCACAAAAAGGGTGCGTAGCATCATGGATCTTGTCTTCGGGCTCTTGCATTTGTCTGAAAGCTTTAGCAAATATGATATCAGCTGCGCTGCCTGTATCAACCAAAACATTATGGACCAGAAATCCTTTGATCACACAAGAGATAACCATAGAATCATTGTGTGGGTAATCCTTGAGTTGAAGATCCTCTTGGGAGAAGGTAATTGGAATGTGAGACCATCTTGACTTGATGAAGGGTCCTTGCACCCCGACGTGCTGTACCCTTCTCTGTGCTTCCTTCTTCTGCTTCTTGTTGGCTGGCTCTGAGCATGAACTGCTTGTTATTGAGAGTACCAGCTTCGGGGCCGAAGCAGCTCCAGCTTGATCGTTGAACGAAGCCATCAGTTCAAAAAAGTGGAAGTGTGTTGACCGGAGGTGGGCGCCAATGTTGGGGACTTGCTCTCAAATGCTATGAATTAAGAACAAGGCAACATAAAATGTTAAATATCGATGTCCTTCGTCCACTGAAGCATTATTTCCCCAAGGATTTACTGAACTTCGGACGAAGGTTACAATGATGGAATTACGAAGGTGTTACCTTCGTAATTAAACTCTTAAAAGTAATACGAAATAACGCAGGATATAAAGTATTAAAGATAAGTAAATTGAAAATAAATGACATCATTTATACATTTTGTAAATCTTAGATGTTTGAACATAATATTTGAATACATTTATACCTTTGCCTTGACAAATGACAATTTCCGAGTGATCTGGTTGCAATTATCGGAAATGCGTGAACAGTAAAGGAATACTGTTCACTATTTATAGGCACAGGACACAGCCTGTGAAGAATTACAATCATGCCCCTCATAAAAGTTTACAACAATGACTCAGACCCCTATGAGCTAAAAGGTCATTCCATCTTTAAGTCGGTTCGACCCTTCATCTTCGGATATGTTATAATACCGAAGCTTCATGAATGATGCCTTCGGCGTCACGTACAAGCAGCTTCAGCCGAAGTTGTTTCTTTCTGCAGGACCTTCGGCGACGAAGTGTGGTCCCAACAAGAATGATGATGGTATGTGGACACGGATCCATGGGGATGTGTTGTCTACGAGACGGAAATTGGAATAAGGATTAACGCGCGGATACCTGTGTCAAGCGTTTGAACGTACTAAACACATGCCGAGAAATATGGTAAATTGGTAAGCCTAGTACCTGAGTGAACCGGCCCGCAGACTTTACCCCTCACGCGACCTGAGACATGGTCTCCCATTTCGGTTAGGGTGGGTACAAGTGCGGTCACTGCACGACAGCAGTCGGGGTTAGTGAGGCATTGTACGCCAAGGCGGTGAGCCCTGATCTGTTGCCAGGGAATCGATGGGGACGGTTGATGTGTGTGGGGACGGAGTGCCTCGCCACGTCGTGTGTTTAGGTTTACCTTGCAAGGATGAAAACTCGATTCGAATCATCTGCTTCTCGCAGCTAATGAGACTGCTTGATCCATTATACTGCATTGAGTAAAAAGTGGAAATGTGTCATTATGGCAAAAGATGTTGATTGCTAAATGCTTGATACCATGTATGATTAGATAGGTACACATTCAGTCTTAAGAGAGTCACACTAAAACTTTAAAAGCTAAACTTGATTTTAGACTCAGCTAGTGCTTTTTGGCAAACCAAACCCCTCAGCCAAACAACTGCATGTCTAGAGGTAGAGGAGTAGACTCCTCACACCGGGTAAGTTTAGCTGAGTATTAGTATACTCAGCCTTGCTTGTGGCATAATTTTTGACAGGTTCCTTGGAGGACATGGTTGCTAGAGTGACTTGGTCGTCCATCTTGTCACCGGGTTGGACAGTCGAGTGGGACCCTACCTCGGCAGAGGAGGAGCATGAGGAGTGATGGGCCAGGCTTCCCCATCCCTCCGTTTATTTTACCGTTAGTTATATTCCGCTGCATTCCGAACAATGATCACTACTTTTGAGAAACTCCGATGATGATGTAATAAATTAAGTACTCTTAATGCATGGTTTTATGCTTTATTGTATTTGCTCTGTGCCTCACCTTCGAGTGAGTATGTGGTACTTGATCCTGTTAGTGGCCTCGTCGGACTAGATCCGAGGGATCAACGTTTTATTCCTATTTAAGTGTGGTCTAGCCTTCCAGGTGGGACTTAGGCACATAAGTTGGAATAATTCGGGCGGTTCTGCCACAGCTGGTATCGGAGCTTGTACCACCACAGAGAAATCAATAAACCGTAACTACCATCCTTTCAGAAAGTAAAACTTGTTAGAAACCAATGTTGGATAGATCAGTAAGGCGATAGGGACGAACATAAAGCGTGAAGCCTTAGGATACTAGAGGGGTAGCTAGGTGGCTATTTGAGTGAGCCCTATAGGCTACTATGAGGGATGGGGACTCCTCTATTCCCTGTAGACTGATGTGAGGTCGTTTAGGACGCGCATGCATGCATGCATCATTTTATCTAAACTACTTGGTAAGTGGTCAAGAACTTTAAAAGCTATGAGGCATGATAATAAAAGATTAAGTACACTCCAAGACCTCAACTAACCTTAGAAAGGCCAAGCACTGGTTTCCCGTTATTTTTGTAATTCTTTTTCTTTTCTCTTACGCTTGCCCTTGCATAGATGACTTCTCACGAATCCTCGAAAGGAGGGAACGCACATTCCCACACGGACGGGCTTGCACGAGAGGGCTTCCCAGTATTTTGTGGGAGGTACTACAGGGAGCCGGTTATACGACACCTCCCCAATACGCGATGTAGTTGTTCGAGGAGCACCGGGTACCCCGCTGTAGGGTGAGGATGACCTTGGAGCCTCATCCTTTGTAGCCAGGCTGGCGTTCGTTTGACTCCGAGTCTTTTGGATACCAGGCGGAAGACACTATTGAGGCCATTGCTCTCCATGGGCTGACGACCTTTTGTGGCTTTCACCCCTTGGAGCTGTCCACTCATCCCATTGGCTTGTTCGCCGCCGAAAAGGAGGACGACCCAATGTGGAAGGACCGAGTGGAGCATGCTAAGGATATATGGGCTCTTTACCCGGGGCAAACTGCTCACCTGACGGTGCGGTGCATGAATGCCCTGTACCATCTGCAAGCAGTGCGAGGCGAGGCAATGTCCCAGCTGATGGGCCTGGTGGAGGCTACCAAGATCACCCTGGATAACAGGGAGGACCTTGTGGTAGACCTGTCCATTGAGCTAGTAGAGAAGGACCTCCAGGTGGAGCAGATGGCCACCCAGATTCAAGAGCTTGAGGAGCAAGTAGGAGCTAGGGAGAACACCATCAAGGTTCTCGAGGATCAGCTCCTGAACACTCAGCAACAACTTGAGGAAGCTAACCAGCACTTGGATATGCACCATCAGGAGATTTAGGACATGGAGGCCGAAGGGGCCGACGAGGATGTTGACATCGAGGGAGGAGAGGAGCCAGAGCCTGCATCCAGCCTGGACACTGCTGGCTCAAGGAGACCACCTTCCCCTGAGTCTAGTGTTGCCTCGTTTGCCCATTAGGTTTCGGAAAGATTGGGTAGAAGTGTGCGGCAGTAGAACTCCTCAAAGCTGGCTTAGCTTTTGCACTTTTGGGGAACTAGGCTAGAGAGAGTCGAGTATTTTGGATACTGCTGTAACTATTAGAAAACTCTTTTAGATTGATGAAGGATGGATGATCTCTAATTAAGTTATGAAGAAAGTTTTATGTCATGTGGTATCTTTTATGAAAAATGCAAGGAAAAGTTTGGCATTTTTCAAACTTTGTTCTTTCAAATCTTTTACCACGCACGAGCCCTGATGCCAAAAGTATGATATTAAGAACATCCTAAATTTTCAGATGGCAGGAAGAGCGCGCCGTGGACAGAATGAGTGCATTCCTCCACCACCGCCGCCGCCTCCTACCATGCAAGAACTCATGGCTCAGCAGAATGAGATTCTGCGACATTTGGCTCAGCGTCAGCCACCACCTCAGCATTATGGTGGTGGGGATCACCATCAGCGTCCCCCAGCAGCGGCCACTTATCAGGAGTTCCTCAGCACTCAGCCGCCATTGTTCACTCGGGCAGAGGATCCACTTGATGCCGATGTATGGCTCAGAGTGGTGGAATCCAAATTCCCACTTCTTAATGGAGTTTGTTCAGATGTGGCCAAGGTTCGCTTTGCCACCTAGCAGCTTCGCGGACCCGCGCAGACATGGTGGGATCACTTCCTCGCTATGCAGCCAGTTGACCACGTGGTGGAATGGAGAGAGTTCAAGGCAGCATTCAGAGGGCATCACATACCGGCAGGCATTATGGACCGCAAGCTTAATGAGTTTCTGGCACTTACTCAGGGGAATCGTACTGTGTTGCAGTATGCTCAGGCCTTCAATGACCTGTGTCAGTATGAAGGCTATCATGCTGACACCGATGAGAAGAAGAGGGATAGGTTCAGGAGGGGTCTCAATACTAAGCTCCATGATCGTCTCAACACAGTCAGGGCCAACAGCTACAATGAGTTAGTCAACATGGCCATTTCTCAGGAAGACTGCATCACTGCCCGCCAGGTAGAAAAGAAGAGGAAGACCCCTATGGCAGGACCTTCAGCTCAGCCTCAGCGCTTTAGGATTGTGTCTGACACTCAGAACAAGGGACCTCAACAGCAGCAAGGACGATGGGTGATCCGACCACAACAGCAGCAGCAGGCACCCAATCGCTCTCAACCCCCAGTTCAGAGGAACAACAACCAGCCATAGTAGCAGTACCGTCAGGCCAATGATAACAGATGTTTCACTTGTGGCAACACTGGACATTACGCAAAGAATTGCCCCAAGAACCAGCAGAGGCAGGGGCAGAATGCCAATCAGAACCAAGGCAAGAGACAGAAGGTGCAAGTGAGGCAAGGCAGGCTGAACTTCACCACCATGGCTGATATTCCAGAGGGAGCACTCGTCATGACTGGTATCTTTTCCATTTTGAATTATCCTGCAATCATTCTTTTTGATTCTGGTGCATCGCACAGTTTTATCGGTGCCAAATTTAGTGCCAAATGTCAGTTACCTTTCCATCACACAAATGGGGGCATTACAATTTCGACACCAGGAGGCAGGGTTGCCACCTATCAAATCAACAGGCATGTGCCTATAAAATTTGGTAGTCTTGTAATTAAAACCACCCTCCTTATCTTGGGATTTGATAGTGTGGATATCATATTAGGAACTGACTGGCTATCAAGGCATCAGGCAGTGATTGATATCGCAACAAGGGCCATTGAGATACACTCACCTACTTGTGGTGAAGTCACATTATATTTACCTAACCAAGGTTGTACCCGTTCCTGTGCTTTCACCCTGATAGAGTCACCTGTCGAAAGGATTCCAGTGGTCTGTGAGTACCCCGATGTTTTCCCAAATGGGTTGCCAGGGATGCCACCCGACAGAGACATAGAGTTTGCAATTGATCTGCAACCCGGAACTGCACCTATATCCAAGAGACCCTATAGGATGCCTCAAGCAGAATTCGCAGAATTGAAAAAGCAGTTACAAGAGTTGTTGGACAAGGGATTCATTCGCCCAAGTACTTCTCCATGGGGATGTCCAGCCTTGTTTGTGAAGAAGAAAGATGAGAGTCTGAGGTTGTGTGTTGTCTACCACCCTCTCAATGCAGTGACCATCAAAAATAAGTATCCATTGCCCCACATTGATGTATTGTTTGATTAGTTGGTGGGAGCCAAGGTTTTTTCCAAGTTAGACCTTCGCTCTAGCTACCATCAGATCAAGATCAGGGCCAGTGATATTCCGAAGACGGCTTTCTCTACCAGATATGGTCTTTATGAGTACTTGGTGATGTCTTTCGGGCTGACCAATGCCCCGGCATATTTCATGTATTTGATGAACTCAGTTTTCATGCCAGAGCTGGATAAGTTTGTAGTGGTCTTCAATGACGATATCTTGGTATACTCAAAGAATGAAGACGATCACATCAAGCACTTGCATACAGTACTATAGAGACTGCACGATCATCGTTTATATGCTAAGTTGTCCAAACGTGATTTCTGGCTGAGGGAGATAAAATTTTTGGGTCACACCATTTCTTAGGATGGGGTATCAGTTGATCCTGAGAAAGTGCAAGAAGTGATGGATTGGAAGCCTCCTACCACTGTACGGCAGATTCGGAGTTTTCTAGGATTGGCAGGATATTATTGGCAATTCATTCTGGATTTCTCCAGAATTGCCAAACCAATGACTGAATTGTTGAAGAAAGGAGTAAAGTTTGAGTGGAGTCAGAAATGCGAGGATGCCTTTCATACATTAAGGCAGCATCTGACAACATCACCCGTGCTAGCTCAGCCTGACAACACCAAACCATTTGAGGTTTATTGTGATGCTTCAGGCACTGGTTTGGGATGTGTCTTGATGCAAGACAACAGAGTTATTGCCTATGCATCCCGAGCGCTTAGGCCTCATGAGCAGAACTACCCCACACACGATCTGGAGTTAGCCGCCGTAGTCTATGCTCTGAAGATTTGGAGACATTACTTGATGGGAGCTCATTGTAATATCTATACTGATCACAAGAGTCTCAAGTATATTTTTACTCAGGCAAATCTTAATATGAGGCAGAGAAGATGGTTGGAATTAATCAAGGACTATGATTTGGAAGTGCATTACCATCCAGGCAAAGCCAATGTTGTGGTAGATGTCTTAAGTCGAAAGGCCTAGTGTAACTGTGTAACTATGGATTCAAAAATCACCACCCTGTGTGATGAGTTGTGCAAGTTGAACGTGGAAGTTGTTTCCTCAGGGACTTTGAATTATATCTCAGTAGAGCCCACCTTGCACGAGCAGATAATCATGGCCTAGATTGGTGACAAAGGTGTTCAAGTCATCAAAGAAATGCTCAAGCAGAAGGTGGATAAGTACAAATGCTTCCATCAGGACAGCAAGGGAATTCTATGGTTTGGAGACCGATTGGTTGTTCCTAAGAATTCCGAACTCAGGAAGAAAATATTGGATGAAGCTCATCTTTCCAAATTTTCCATGCACCCCGGCAGTAACAAGATGTATCATGATCTCAGATATTTGTATTGGTGGACTAGGATGAAGAGGGAAATTACTAAGTATATATCTGAATGCGACACTTGCCAAAGAGTAAAGGCCAGTCATTTGAAGGTAGCAGGTACCTTACAGCCCCTTCCCATACCATCTTGGAAATGGGAGGATATTTGCATGGATTTTATTGTGGGGTTGCCCAATACCTCCCGGCACCACGATTCTATTTAGGTCATTGTGGATAGATTAACCAAGACAGCTCATTTCTTGCCCGTACATACCACCCACAAGACAGAGAAGTATACCGAGATCTATGTTGATCAAATAGTGCGTTTGCATGGAATTCCAAAGACTATTGTATCTGTTTGTGGCACATTTTTGGGAGCAGCTCCAAAAGTCACTTGGAACCACTGTGATTAGAAGCTCAGCGTACCATCCATAGACAAATGGTCAGACAGAGAGAGTGAATCAAATTCTCGAGGACATGTTGCGAACCTATGTGCTATACTATGGTAAGAATTGGGATAAGTGCCTTTCCTTGGCGGAGTTCTCGTATAACAACAGCTACCAGTCTAGCCTAAAGATGGCACCTTTTGAGGCCTTGTATGGAAGGAGGTGTAGAACACCACTAAATTGGTCATAGGCTTGAGAGAGGGAAATATTTGGACCTGACCTAGTACTAGAAGCCGAGGAGAAAGTCAGAGTCATTAAGAAGAACTTAGAAGCTGCTCAGGCCAGACAAAAGAGCTATCATGACAAGAGAAGGAAGCCTCTACAATTTGAAGTGGGAGATCATGTTTATCTTAAGGTGTCACCCACGAAAGGTGTTCAGAGATTTGGAATCAAGGGCAAGTTAGCTCCTCGCTACATTGGGCCCTATGAGATCAAAGAGACTTGTGGACCTGTAGCATATAAATTGAAGTTGCCACCTCATATGTCAGCAATCCATGATGTATTCCACGTATCTCAGCTACGAATTTGTGTCCGCGTGCCCACGGAAGTGCTACCTGAACCAGAAATTGAGATAGAGTCAGACTTGTCTTACCAAGAGCACCCTGTCAAGGTATTGGACCAAAAGGAAAGATCAACTCGAACAAGGTCAATTCGAATGTATAAGGTTCAGTGGAGCAACCATACAGAAGAAGAGGCTACGTGGGAGACTGAGGATTTTCTACGTTCTCACTTCCCTGACTTTCTGCCTAAAGGAGTCGGTACGTAATCCAAAGCCCCACCCCACCTGCCCTTTGAATCTAAATATAAGAAAAACTTAGTTGTTAAGAGTAGACACTAGTACACAGAAGCTCTATAGTGGCGGTTCTAAACCTATTTACACTGGCGTTTTTCAGTACCGCCAGTGCTAGGGGTCAGTGGAAATCAGCATTTCCACTGGCGGTTATTTTGGAACCGCCAGTGAAAAGTGCATTTTCACTGGCGGTTTTCTTAAGGAACCGCCAGTGAAAAGTGCATTTCCACTGGCGGCTGAATAAAGAAAACCGCCAGTGGAAATGCATTTCCACTGGCGGTTTTATAAAGCAAACCGCCAGTGGAAATGCACTTTTCACTGGCGGTTTTCTTTATTTAGCCGCCAGTGGAAGTTTTCCCGCCTTTTTTCAAAATTTCAAACAATACTGAATTATATATATATTTATTTACACACACACAAACATATATATATATATAGATCTATATTGATATTGAAAGCAACATGAAATTAAATTCTATCATACATTTATATACATCAAAGTATTCTGTTTACAACCATATATGCTTCATGCATTCTATACATCATAAGTTTTCACCTAAGCTCTAATAACTATCTCGGCTAAGAGATAATCTACTAATTTATGTTAGTATTCTGAACTCTAGCAAAGCTAATGTCCCGGAAGCATCGTGATATTTTCCTTCTGCGGGTATGACCTCTTTCAATATGAATGTGCAGAGGTCCTCGATTATGCCATACAATGCAGCTTTGGTCAAGTTCTCTGGGTTTCCTCGTTGAAATTGCTGTAAAGGAATTTTATAAACATCATCTATTTATACTCAATAATAACACATTTGCATCTTTAATGACATAAATACATACTTGACTATTACTAATAATACCTTGTCAGGGTTCGTGATGTATCGTCCGTTCACTCTCATGAACTCGCACGCATAGAATCCACATAGGACCGATCTTTGTGGTTGCTTGTGGCACTACATAACGGGAGATTGGTTATTTAGTTGCAACATTGTGTATGATATGTATTCATAAAATCACATACTTACCGGCCAGTGATGATGGATGTCTAGTGGCACGCCTTTTTTCGACAGGTCGTACTTTCCACCTCTCATCTTATAGAATCTATAAGCCCTGTGATCTCAAATAGAATCACCATGTTATTCTCAAATTTTAATCGATAAAAGTATGCATGCATAGAAAAGGCTTACAGCTCTAAGATGCTGAGGAATTCTGCATATGTCGAAGGGTCGAAGTTCAAGGAGTCGAGCACCAGCATCTTTCCAACCTTAGGATAAATGAGGAAGCATATCCAGTGGTCCCTGTACGAATCAAATTTGTGATGCATGTGTATTGAAATTATTAATTTTATTTATGCAAAATCACACTTACTTAAAGTTGTACGGGGCCATTATGGCTTCCCTGTCTTGAAATTGAAGCATTGCATGTCCTATATAGGTGGCGTATCGAGCTTCAAAATCCTTCTTCATATCCTTTATACGCTTCTCAACTTCTTCGTCCGTCTTTCCCCGTAATTCATCGTTGTCTTTCCCGATTCTAAAAGTGTGGCTTTCCTCGGATATAAGTATTGGGTTGAGATACCCAACCCTTTTACTGGCACTAGCATTGGGCTTGGTACCGTAAAGAATCTCCTGCTGATCATGTTGCATTCTGCAAGTCACACGTGCATGTCAGATATTGAAATTTTATACAACTCACTAATAATAACACACATATGTGGAAGTATGAGCGACACTTACAATGCAAACATCGTTACAAGTTGCACGTCGAGTCTCTGAAGGTTCATCATTAACCACATGTCCTCGAATGTAACAACGGCCTTTTGGTCCGAACCAATAAAAGCATGGTCTGGTATATGCACACTGATGGTGTCTATGCCAACTGATGATGCCCGCATGTACCAGTCAGGCAACCTTTTAACACCAGCCGGGACCTTTCTTAGTTTCTCAAGAGGTAGCAGAGGTCTGCCCGGCACATATTTTTTAGGCACGTTTTTGTAATCTGCCTTAGTTGGCTTCTTTATCTTTGCGGCCATTGCCTCAGCCTTTTTTGCAGACTCCTCGTGCTTGGCCAAATCAACAGTTTGTGACGTGAGGCTCCGTCCAATCCCTTTCAAAAACCGAGCTGTGCCAGCAGTAGTAGCTTTACTCTTCTTTTTCTGATACGGGGACACCAATTTTGGAATAGGAAGTTTAGATTTCTTTGATGGCCTTGAATCCTTTGATGGTTGTGGAGAAGGTGGATCCCTTGATGGTGGCGTAGACAGTGGGTCACCAAGAGGATGGGGAGGAGAAGGTGGTGGAGCCCTGAATGGTGATGCTTGTGGCGGAGACGGTGGGTCAGAAAAAGGATGAGGAGCAGCATGTGAAGTTTGAGGAGGTGAGGATGATGGATGTACAATAGGAACAAAAATTTGAGAAGGCAGAGACGGTTGGGCCTGTGACGCCTGCGACGAATTCGACCAATCAAGCAAATCGACATCCCTTCGAGGCCAAAGGATAAAATTATTGATAGCTTGTCCAAGTTTCTCGATACCTTCGGGCCCAGGGATGTCTAGCATGTCGTCCTCGGATCCTTGGACGACCGACGTCACTTCTACTTTGCAATAATCATCTGGAATATCGTTTCCATGGAACTTACGTCCTGGGATCGCAAGGCCTGTGGCTACTTTCTTTGTACGTTTATTGTTAATACCATATCTTATAACCAATGTGCACGCCACAGGCCTTGTGATGTCATCAACTGGATAACGGTCCTTATTTCCCGTTGAAGCAACAGAGCTTGGTAATGTCGTACAATCTGTGGAAGCCGGCGGTTGAGCTGCTGGAATTATTTGTATTTGTGGAGTGGTCATCTGTTGAACAGACATCGCACTCGCCAACTGTTGCATCAATTCTGGAGGAGGATTCGATAGCATTTGAGACATCATGGCTTTGAACTCTTTCTTGGCCTCCTCCTTAAAATAATCCGCCATCTCTTCCTTGTATCGATCACGTTTCCTGTACAGACCTTCCCACTGTTGTCCGAATCCTTCCTTCCATCCTTCCTTAGACGAGATTCCTCGTACACGGCCAGGATGCTCAGGGTTACCGAGACCAGCCGTTAGGATGTCTCTTTCCCTTTGTGGCTTAAAAGTTCCTTCGCTCTGCTTAGCTGCCATTGTATATATGTTTTTTGCCGCTTCTTCGACAATGGGATCATCAAAAGATACACCGGTCTCGGTTTCCCTTGGTTTTCTAGCACGGAGCCAATTTGCCGCCCTTTCACCAAGTTGCTCGGACAGCGTCGGCAACCCTGCGGCCTTCTTCTCGGCGTCTTCTTGTCTCCATTTAGGAACCTGAGGCTTGTAACCACCTGTGCCTAGGTGGTGGCGGTACTTGTTCTTCTTTGATAGTTCCGAATTTGCCTCACTTAGAGATATGAAATCAGGGCTGCTCCTCTGCTCTAGAAATACTGCCCACTGACCTGCTGAGATTTTATATTTTTGGTCGGGTCCAGACCTTTCTTTGCAAACTTTGTGTTCATCTCAGACCTCCAGTTTCGGAAATTGATTGCAAGCTGCTTTATCGTGTATTCCTTCACGAGTTCTTCTGAACCCCGAGGCAGAACGAACCTCATTAATAGCTTATTCCATATTTGATTCTTGACATCATCTGACACATCTCTCCACTGTCGTATTGTTATGTCAAGATTATCTCTAACTAAAAACCCAAGTGCATTCCGGAACTTAGGTAGTGCCTCTTCTGGAGCTAGGGGCTGACCTTTCGGGCTCACGTCTGAGATTTTGTATGTTTTGTCGGGAAACTTGTTCAGCCCCCTGTCACCTCTTTTTCGATCGCTCTGCTTCCTTTTCCTTGACGTCTCGGTTGTTGTCTTGGTCTATTCCGGTGCGTCTTGGGTCGGCTCCGGTACGTCTTCGTTTCGTGCCACGGCTTCTTCGAGTATCGCACGAAATTCAGACACGACCTCCTATTCATGTAATAAAATGCACAAGAGATCATGCATGTGAAATCAGTAGGGTACACATACGAAGCTAAAGATGCGTACTTTTACCTCAGCTTCTTGTGGATCATAAGTAGGGTCACGTTGCAACTCACGGAGAGCGGCCCTATCTATGCTAGTGGTAGGAAAAGGGTCGCTAGGCGTTTCATATCCTTCACTGCTGGATTGTTCTTGAGCAACACTCTTGTCCATGTGCTCGGGCACTAAATCTTGGTCCTTGATCGGAGAACTCATTGAGCTATATATATACAAATACATAAGCAATAATTAAATACATATTAACACATATTAACGTAGGCAATAATTAAATTCATATTAACAAATAGTATAATTAAATACATCCTCAGGCACTAAACCCTTAACCCTAACCCTAACCCTAAACCCTAACCCTAAACCCTTAACCCTAACCCTAACCCAAAACCCGAACCCTTAACCCAAAACCCGAACCCTTAACCCAAAACCCGAACCCTTAACCCTAAACCCTAACCCTAACCCTAACTATAACCCTTAACCCTAAACCTAACCCAAAACCCGAACCCTTAACCCAAAACCCGAACCCTTAACCCTAACCCTAACCCTAAACCCTAACCCTTAACCCTAACCCTAACCCTAACTATAACCCTTAACCCTAACCCTAAACCTTAACCCTAACCCTTAACCCAAAACCTGAACCCTTAACCCAAAACCCTAACCCTAAACCCTAACCCTTAACCCTAACCCTAACTATAACCCTTAACCCTAACCCTAAACCCTTAACCCTAACCCTAACCCAAAACCCGAACCCTTAACCCAAAACCCGAACCCTTAACCCAAAACCCGAACCCTTAACCCTAAACCCTAACTATAACCCTTAACCCTAACCCTAACCCTAACCCAAAACCCGAACCCTTAACCCAAAACCCGAACCCTTAACCCTAACCCTAACCCTAACCCTAACCCTAAACCCTAACCCTTAACCCTAACCCTAACCCTAACCCTTAACCATAACCCTAACCCTAAACCGTAACCATATAGTATCGTATAGTCGTATAGTATCGTGTAGGACGGGGAGAGAGTCGCATAGGACGTATAAAGAGGGAGAGAGGGAGAATCGTATGGATATTATCGAGTTACGTATAGAGAGGGAGAGAGGGAGAGTCGTATAGGACGAGGAGAGGGAGAGAGGGAGAGTCGCATAGGACGTATAGAGAGGGAGAGAGGGAGAGTCGTACGGAAATTATCGAGTTCAGATCGAATTCGGATCGGATCGGATACGTATATTATCGAGTTGTGACGGATAAAATTACAATGTATATATTCAACATACATTTGAACACATATGAACACACATATATATATTGAACACATACATTTGAACACATATGAACACACATATATATTGAACACATACATTTGAACACATATGAACACATATATATATTGAACACATACATTTGAACACATATGAACACACATATGAATAAAAATAAGTATTGTATGAATACTCTCATCTCCTCTCCTCTCTCTATCTCTCTCCTCTCCCTCCTCTCTCTCTCTCACCCTCCTCTCCCTCCCTCTATCTATCTCCTCTCCCTCTATCTCTCTCCCTCTCTCTATCTCTCTCCTCTCCCTCCTCTCTCTCTCTCACCCTCCTCTCTCTCACACCCGGTTTTTAGAAGGCAAACCGAATGCGAACCATGTACGTGCCAGGATCAGTTATTCACGTACACAGCAGTTACATAACATGGACATCATCACACAGTGCTCAAATAGTATTAAAAGGGAAATAATAGTCGATTACATCATACGTCTGAGACGTCCATATAGTTCTTACAATAAATCAAAGTGCGGAAAAGAAACGTAGATAACACGGCCTTCACAGGCAGCCGACTGGGGGTTGCCGCTAACCCACACCTAGAACTCGTCGTAATCTTGGAACTCCTGGAAGTCTCCTTCCACAGCTTCATCTTCTCCTGAGAAGTGGCTGCAATGCTGACAACCTGGGGGGGGGGGGGTTTGGTGTGTAGAGCAAGGGTGAGTACACATCAACATACTCAGCAAGTATCCTGTTTGGCTGTAGTGGACTAGCTTTATGTGGGGATAAGTCAAGCAGTTGCTTTTAGTTGGTCAGGTTATTACTTACTAGTAGAGAGCCAGGTTTTAACATTAACCCAATTTATTAGCCCAATGTATCCTTTCCAAACGGAAAGAATACCACTTACCAATACCATAATCATAATCAGAACCATCAATCTCATTGCCACCTGTACCAAAGTATCTCTGATCAAGTATCACTAATCTCTGGAGCTCCCTTGGCCGCTCATAACCGCGAGCACGGCTGATATATCAGTTTCATAACACTCTGCAGAGGTTGTGCACTTTACCCACAAGCCGTGATTCCCATTCTGCCCGGAGAGAGCGACTCCCCATTGACCACTACCTAGGTGGTCCAGCAGGGCATCACTACGTAGCCTTTACAAAGATTCCCCGAGGCTGTAGCCGCCCGTTAGGTTTCCTAAATGTACCGCACTCCTCCCCAAGGGACAAATCAACCTTGGCAGAGCGAGCCGCATACACCGAGCCCCATTGACGGCACAACGGCTAAGCGAACTACACCCCGGTTCCTCCAATTATTCAGCTAAGGGCGTCCCATTCCACCCTCATGGTTGCACTGTTTTCCCGGGCGGTCATCCATTGAACAGGTCCTTACGGAGAGGCACTCGAGAAACCGCTCGAGTCCCCTTGAAGGTCACAAATATAATCATAAATAAGAAGGGAAAACAGCGTATCATAGATAATCACATCATGTTCATTGATTAGAGTTGAGCAATAGCATCAGACTAAGCAGTAATAATCCGACCCAAATAGGTAAACAAGGACATGGATAACAAAAGCTAGTCAATCCTTAGGTATAAATGTGTAATGCGGGAGGTGAATTAAAGAATGAATAGGACAAAGATAGGTCAAAGGACACTTGCCTCCACCAACCGACTGCTGCTCAGGGGCTTCTCCTGCGAATTCCTCGGGCTCTTCGACCGGATCGTTCTCTATGCGAGCGCAAACATACATACATCCACATATTTAATACAAAAGAACAGTACACCATACAAGGGAACAAGTAAAGCGAATATGCATCAAGTATGACATTTGACATCGCATTTGTTATGGTTAGAAAGAAACGGGAAAGGGTCTCGCAGGGGGGTTAAGGTTTATGCACTAATAATCAATTACAATTGATTCCTAACAAAAGAATTCTGTTATATATATACTAATGGAAACCTAATCATTTTTAGTTGATCAACATTGCACAGGATAAACAATTAACTACGTGAATCAATAGCATAACGGAATTTTAAATTAAACTTCCTATTTTCCATGGCATGAACAATGATTAGTCTACCTAAAATAAAGTAATTATGATCACAGAAAGTAAATAAAAAAAATAAAAAAATAAAAAAACAGAGAGGGGGCGGTTGAACCGGCCCTGGGCAGGGGGCGGCTGGGCTGGGGCGCGGGCGCGGCCGGGGCTGGCCGGGCGGCCAGGCGGGCGCGGCTGGGGGGCGGCCGGGGCTGGCCAGCGGCCAGGCGGGCGCGGCTGGGGGGCGGCCGGGGGCGGCTGTGGCCGGCTGGGGCTGGGGCTGGCCGGGCGGCGCGGCCAGGGCCGGCGCGGCCAGGGGCTGGGGCGCCAGGGCGGGGGAAGAAGAGGGGGGGGAGGGGAGAGGGAGAGAGGGAGGAGGGAGAGAGGGGGGGGCTCACCGGCGTCGGGGATCGACGGCGAGGGGCGGCCGGCGGCAGGGGGCGGCGCGGCAGCCTAGGGCAGGGGGTAGGGCGGCGGTGGGGAGAGAGAGGGAGAGAATGAGGGAGAGGGGGTTTTGGGAAAAAGAGGGGGGTGGGGGGGCGGCTGGGCCTCTTTGGGCCCAAGAGGGGCGCCAGGGGCGGCTGGGCCGGCCGGGGTCGGCCCACGGCGCGGGAGAGAGAGAAAAAGAGTAGAGAGAAAGAGAGAGAAAAAGAAAGAAAAGATTATTTCCCTGTTTTCGAAATCCGATCTTCCTAGATGAATGCATTTGCACTTTCAAACAATCGAAGAATGCATAGTTCGGCATGGTGCATCAAACAACATAAAGTATTTTTAGAGTCTTTCTTACACGGGAAATCCAAACCGAATCCCGCTAAACTTTTGGAAAAGGTCAAGGTTTAGCGAGGGGAAAAAAGAAAAAGAAAAGGTAACGCCCGAATTTTGGCGAGTAAAGAAAAGAAAAAATTCAACTACAAAATTCGGGGCGTTACAAACCTATCCCCCTTAAAAGAATCTCGCCCTCGAGATTCAGGGCTGGCTAGCAAAGAGCTCAGGGTACTTGGCCATTAGATCATCTTCACGCTCCCAGGTTGCTTCTTCCTCAGAGTGGTGACTCCATCTGACTTTGCACATTCTGATGGTCTTCCTCCGGGTGACTCTATCTGCAATCTCAAGAATCTGAGCTGGCTTCTCAACATAGGTCAAGTCCTCCTGGACTTCAAGACCTTCCACTGGCAACTGCTCTTCTGGCACACGCAAACACTTCTTCAACTGAGACACATGAAAGACATCATGCACAGCGGACAAATTCTCTGGCAGGCTGAGCTGATAAGCCACTTCTCCACGCTTTGAGAGAATTTGATACGGACCAATGTAGCGGGGTGCTAGCTTGCCTTTCACTCCGAATCTTCTGACTCCTCTGATCGGTGACACTTTCAGATAAACAAAGTCTTCGACTTCAAAACTCAGCTCTCTTCTTCTTGTGTCTGCATAGCTTCGCTGCCTCGATTGCGCTATCTTCAGATTCTCTCGGACCATCTTGATGTTCTCTTCAGCTTCAAGCAAAATATCTGGCCCAAACACTTGCTTCTCTCCAGGCTGATCCCATTGCAACGGAGTTCTGCAACTCCTCCCATAAAGCGCTTGAAATGGTGACATCTTCAAACTGGCCTGGTAACTGTTGTTATAGGAAAACTCTGCATAGGGCAATCGCTTATCCCATCCGGACTGATCTTGCAACGCACAGGCTCTCAACATGTCTTCAAGAATTTGATTGGTTCTTTCAGTCTGACCATCTGTCTGCGGGTGATAAGCTGAACTGAAATTCAGATGTGTGCCCAAGGCTTCATGCAACTGCTGCCAGAAATGAGAGGTGAACTGCGTTCCTCTGTCTGACACTATCTTCTTTGGCACACCATGAAGACAAACGATCCGAGACATATACAACTCTGCCAATACTGCACTGTTGTAGGTGGTCTTGACTGGTATGAAGTGGGCTGACTTGGTCAAACGGTCCACCACTACCCAAATAGAATCGTAGCCGGCTCGAGTGCGAGGCAATCCGACTATGAAATCCATACCAATTTCATCCCATTTCCACTGAGGGATCTGCAACGGTTGCAACAATCCAGCAGGTCTCTGGTGCTCTGCCTTAATTCTTCGACAACTATCGCACTTAGCCACATGCTCTGCGATTTCCCTCTTCATTCCGTACCACCAGAATTTCTTCTTCCGATCCTGATACATCTTCTCACTGCCAGGGTGAATCGAATAAGCTGTCTCATGAGCTTCCTTGAGAATCAACTCCCGAATGGACTGGACATTGGGAACACACAAGCGGTCTTTGAACCATACCACACCTTCTGCATCTTCTCGAAAATCTTTGCCTCTGCCATCTAGAATCAGTCGCCGAATCTCACTGATCTTTTCATCATTCTTCTGCGCTTCTTTGATTTCGCGCTCTAAGGTAGGTTCCAGTTCAACTGTGACTCCTCGCGAATTGTTCATAAATCCGAGACTCAACCTGTCAAACTCCTTGGCCAACTCATAAGGCATCGAACGAGCGACCATCAGATTGACTTGACTCTTTCTGCTCAAAGCATCTGCCACTACGTTTGCTTTGCCTGGATGGTAATGGATCTCCAACTCATAGTCTTTGATCAACTCTAACCATCTTCTTTGCCTCATGTTCAATTCTGACTGAGTAAATATGTACTTCAGACTCTTGTGATCTGTGTAAACATCGCATTTCTGTCCATACAGATAGTGCCTCCATGTCTTCAGTGCGTGAACCACTGCTGCCAACTCTAGATCATGGATTGGGTAATTCTTCTCATGAACCTTCAGCTGTCGGGACGAGTAAGCCACAACTCTTCCCTCTTGCATCAACACGCATCCCAAACCTGTGTAACAAGCATCACAATACACAGAGAAGGGCTTGTGCACATCAGGCAAGACTAGGACAGGCGCTGTTGTCAACTTCTCTTTCAGCGCTTCGAAGGCCTCTTGACATTTCTGGGTCCACTTGAACTCAACCTTGTTGCCTAGCAACGCTGTCATTGGTTTCGCAATCTTCGAAAACCCTTCAATGAATCGCCGATAATATCCGGCCATTCCAATGAAACTCTTGATTCCTCGAGCATCCGTTGGCGCTTTCCAGTTCAGAATGTCTGCTACTTTCTTCGGATCCACAGCCAATCCTTCCTTGTTGATTATGTGACCCAAGAACAGGACTTCACTGATCCAGAACTCACACTTGCTCAACTTTGCATACAACTGGTGCTCTCGCAATCTCTGCAATACCATCCTCAAATGATCTGCATGCTCTTCTTCACTTTGAGAATAAACCAGAATGTCATCAATGAATACCACCACAAACTTATCAAGATAATCCATGAATACACTGTTCATCAGATTCATAAAGAAGGCTGGTGCATTGGTCAAACCAAAAGACATCACTGTGAACTCATACAAACCATACTTGGTAATGAATGCCGTCTTCGGAATGTCCGAAGGTCGGATCCTGAGCTGATGATAACCTGACCTCAGATCGATCTTGGAGAACACACTGGCTCCTCTCAACTGGTCGAACAGATCTTCTATTCTGGGCAAGGGATACTTGTTCTTGATCGTGACTTCATTTAGAGCTCGATAATCGATACACATCCTCTTGGTGCCATCTTTCTTCTCCACAAACAGGACAGGGGCGGCCCAAGGCGAGGTGCTTGGCCGGATGTAACCTTTCTCTGACAGCTCATCAATCTGCTTCTTAAGCTCAACCAACTCTGGTCCAGATATTCTGTAAGCTCTCTTAAAGATAGGGGCGGTTCCAGGAAGAAGCTCTATGGCAAACTCAACTTTCCGCTCTGGTGGCATACCCGGTAAGTCCTTTGGAAACACATCTGGGAATTCAGACACAACCTTGATACTCTCAATTGGGTCTGCTTCACTGCTATCGACAGCCATCTGATAACAACTTCCTTTCTTTGGCTCAGGCGGGACTAACTCGGTCACCACTTCCTCTCCTAGTGGGGACACCAACTTGATTGTCCTTTTATCACAACTGATAACTGCCTGATACTTATCTAGCCAATTCATCCCTAGGATGACATCTATTTCCTGAGTACCCATTACTATAAGGTTAGCGGGAAACGCTATCCCCCTTATTTCCACACTTACACCCAAACAAATGCTATCAGTTCGAATTCTACCACCAGCTGAGTCAATTTGAATGGGGGTTGACATGGTAGTAATTGGAAGATTATGTGCTTCTACCCATGATGCAGTAATGAAAGAATGCGTTGCTCCAGTATCAAATAACACTTCTGCAATATAGGAATCGACTGGGAACATACCTACTGTCATGCCGGGAGTCTCCTGAACTGCTTCAGCCTCCAAGTGGTTCAATCTTCCGTGATTATAGCGCTGCTGAGGGCGGTTGCCTGCTCCAGGCTGAGACACATTCTGCTTTGCTGGGGCATTGGGGCCTGACTGCTGCTGGGCTGCCTTCTTCGGACATTGCATCACCCAGTGGCCTTGCTCTCCACAGTGGAAACATGCCCTGTTTCCAACCTGAGCTGGTGCTGCCTGATTGTTCTGCTGGTTTGCTGGGGCAGGAAGACGAGGTGTCTGCTGATTCTGCCTCTGAAACTGACCTCCTGATTGATTGCTCTGACGGTTCTGGTACTGATGCTGAGGGTACTGCCTTTGGAACTGCTGATGCTGCTGACGCTGCTGATGCTGCTGAGGTGGATGCTGGTTCTGCCTGAACTGCTGAGGTTGATTGCCTGAGAAACGGGGACGGCTGCTGCTTCCAGGCTGGGGTCCACTGATCTTGCGCTTACGATCCTCCATCTCCTTACACTTCCTTTCTGTCATGATTGCTCTGTCAATCAAGTGCTGAAATGTCGGGAAGGTATGATTCATCAGCTGATACTGCAGGGGGTCAACCAAGCCTCTCAAGAAACGGTACTGTCGCTTGGCGTCGGTGTTGACATCCTCGGGAGCGTAGCGAGACAACTGCAGAAACCTGTCTCGATACTCACTGACAGATGATGACCCTTGCTTAAGGGCCAAGAACTCCTCCTTCTTCACTGTCATCAGACCTGCAGGCACATGGTACTGACGAAAGCTACCTCTAAATTCTTCCCAGGTGATGGTGTCGGGGTCGGCATGGGTGGCGAGGTAAGACTCCCACCATGATTGGGCTGCTCCTCTCAACAGACGGGGACCATACAAGACTTTCTCCCTGTCATCACACTGAGCGGTATGCAACTCCCGCTCCACAGTGCGCAGCCAATCTTCAGCATCCATGGGGTCAGAAGAGTGAGCGAACGTTGGGGGATGACCTCTCATGAATTCAGCACGCTTGTCCCTGGGCATCTGAGGCATCTGAGGCTGGGGTGGAGCTTGCTGCTGCTGCTGCTGAATGGCGGCCAGGGTCTGACCGATGGCCTGAACTGCCTGAGTCTGCATCAGAAACATCTGCTCGATAGACATCGGGGGCGGGGGCGGCAGCTGCTGCTGCTGGGGCGCCTCATCTTGCTGACCGGCTTGCTCCTGCTGAGCACGCCTTCCTCCTCTGCGCCTGTTCTCTGACATCTGCAGAACGCAACCACACATCAGAACTGATCTGGCAAATCTTGCAGCATAAGAAAAGAGTATAGAATTCTCCAACAGCGCTGAACAGATGAGCATCTTCACTGATCTCCAACACAGACCACACAGCTTCTCAGATAAAGAGGAGAGTAGAATAAAGGTTTTCCCAACTATATAGCTAACTCCATTAACACAATAGGTAAACCAAAATGCAGGGGATACCCACACTCTGGTGACAATCATTACAAAGATCCAAACCAAACATAGTTCATCATGACAAACATAAATGCACAGGATATAGCAAACTACCCTGTCTAACTAAGACTAACTAAAACCGAGATTAACGCTAAGACTGAAGCTTCTATGTATATATGTATTTCGTATTAATTACAAGATCCAACTCTAACGATCTATGGTTCTAGATTGATCTTTGTCTTGCAGTCGGGATTGCCATATGACTGGAGTCCACGCCGAGGTGAGCGGTACGGGTGCTGAGTCCCAACGGGAGCGGGGGAACCATCATCCAGGTGACGACGTTCCGCGCGCTCAGCCCGCAGCAGGGCGATCTCAGCACGAGCCCTACTCAGCTCGTCTAATGCATGGTCCAGCTCCGTGTTTAGCACGGCGGCTAGGTTGACTGTGCTGCTCAACCTAGGATTGTCCTCACCAGCAGGTGAAACAATCACGCCTCCTGTGCTGCCAGATGGACGGCGGGGGTAATACTTCAGGTCGAGGCCGTCAGCTACCCCACCGAGAACCGAGCAGTAGTGCGAAAGCGCACGCCGTGCAGCATCCTGCATGGCTGCCTCAGCTGAGTCCCGCTCAGAGATAGAATAGTGCTCTGAGCAAGCCTCCGCGCCCTGGAGACTGTTCTCCGGACGGCGCACCAAGCAGGTCGCCTTCCAGCGGTCCGGGTAGACCCCGCGGCTATGCTGGTAGACCACACAGCGATACTCGATGGACCAAGTACGCCGGTCAAGTGCCCGACGTAGCAGGGTGTCGAGCGCGTCGTGGAAGTGACACCCGCGAGCAGCGTCGCGAGTGATGGGTCGAGCAACCCATCCTTCCGGCTCATGGTCAGCAGAGAAGTCGATGTCGTGGCTCAAGTTGTCGTCGCCATCTCCGTTGTCTGGATCTCCTCCAGCAGCTACTCCAGAAGCTGGGACGCCCAGTGGTGGTGCAGGGGGCGCCTCCAGGGGAAGCACAGGAGAGCAGCTCCTCACAGACTCTATCTCCTGCTGGAGCGAGAAGGAAGAGCCCTGCTGCTCCTGTCGTCGACGTTCCTGCTCCTCATGCAGGCGGTGGTGCAGTCTCTCCAAGTGGCTGGACTGTCCGGCCACGGGACGGCGAAGCGGACGCTCAGCAAGGCGGGAGGGTAAGAAGGGGATGACGGACTTTCGTGCAGTGTGTCTAAGTCGAGCCATCTACAAAAGACATCGCAAGCAAAAGGGTGAGAACAGAATTAATATGACCAGCAAATAATGAACCATAAATAAATGAAGGATCAGAATAAAACATAATTTTCAGCAAGGTATAATATATAGTAGAACATAGGTTTGGTCAGTAGGACCAACTTTTGAAGGGATACCAAAGTCAAGGCAAGGACAGAGGTCTATAGTCCTTAGAACGACCATTCTACTCTAGGTTAGCGGTCCTACAGTCAGCACGGCTTTGATACCACTTATGTCACACCCGGTTTTTAGAAGGCAAACCGAATGCGAACCATGTACGTGCCAGGATCAGTTATTCACGTACACAGCAGTTACATAACATGGACATCATCACACAGTGCTCAAATAGTATTAAAAGGGAAATAATAGTCGATTACATCATACGTCTGAGACGTCCATATAGTTCTTACAATAAATCAAAGTGCGGAAAAGAAACGTAGATAACACGGCCTTCACAGGCAGCCGACTGGGGGTTGCCGCTAACCCACACCTAGAACTCGTCGTAATCTTGGAACTCCTGGAAGTCTCCTTCCACAGCTTCATCTTCTCCTGAGCAGTGGCTGCAATGCTGACAACCTGGGGGGGGGTTTGGTGTGTAGAGCAAGGGTGAGTACACATCAACATACTCAGCAAGTATCCTGTTTGGCTGTAGTGGACTAGCTTTATGTGGGGATAAGTCAAGCAGTTGCTTTTAGTTGGTCAGGTTATTACTTACTAGTAGAGAGCCAGGTTTTAACATTAACCCAATTTATTAGCCCAATGTATCCTTTCCAAACGGAAAGAATACCACTTACCAATACCATAATCATAATCAGAACCATCAATCTCATTGCCACCTGTACCAAAGTATCTCTGATCAAGTATCACTAATCTCTGGAGCTCCCTTGGCCGCTCATAACCGCGAGCACGGCTGATATATCAGTTTCATAACACTCTGCAGAGGTTGTGCACTTTACCCACAAGCCGTGATTCCCATTCTGCCCGGAGAGAGCGACTCCCCATTGACCACTACCTAGGTGGTCCAGCAGGGCATCACTACGTAGCCTTTACAAAGATTCCCCGAGGCTGTAGCCGCCCGTTAGGTTTCCTAAATGTACCGCACTCCTCCCCAAGGGACAAATCAACCTTGGCAGAGCGAGCCGCATACACCGAGCCCCATTGACGGCACAACGGCTAAGCGAACTACACCCCGGTTCCTCCAATTATTCAGCTAAGGGCGTCCCATTCCACCCTCATGGTTGCACTGTTTTCCCGGGCGGTCATCCATTGAACAGGTCCTTACGGAGAGGCACTCGAGAAACCGCTCGAGTCCCCTTGAAGGTCACAAATATAATCATAAATAAGAAGGGAAAACAGCGTATCATAGATAATCACATCATGTTCATTGATTAGAGTTGAGCAATAGCATCAGACTAAGCAGTAATAATCCGACCCAAATAGGTAAACAAGGACATGGATAACAAAAGCTAGTCAATCCTTAGGTATAAATGTGTAATGCGGGAGGTGAATTAAAGAATGAATAGGACAAAGATAGGTCAAAGGACACTTGCCTCCACCAACCGACTGCTGCTCAGGGGCTTCTCCTGCGAATTCCTCGGGCTCTTCGACCGGATCGTTCTCTATGCGAGCGCAAACATACATACATCCACATATTTAATACAAAAGAACAGTACACCATACAAGGGAACAAGTAAAGCGAATATGCATCAAGTATGACATTTGACATCGCATTTGTTATGGTTAGAAAGAAACGGGAAAGGGTCTCGCAGGGGGGTTAAGGTTTATGCACTAATAATCAATTACAATTGATTCCTAACAAAAGAATTCTGTTATATATATACTAATGGAAACCTAATCATTTTTAGTTGATCAACATTGCATAGGATAAACAATTAACTACGTGAATCAATAGCATAACGGAATTTTAAATTAAACTTCCTATTTTCCATAGCATGAACAATGATTAGTCTACCTAAAATAAAGTAATTATGATCACAGAAAGTAAATAAAATAAAATAAAAAAAAAACAGAGGGGGGGGCGGTTGAACCGGCCCTGGGCAGGGGGCGGCTGGGCTGGGGCGCGGGCGCGGCCGGGGCTGGCCGGGCGGCCAGGCGGGCGCGGCTGGGGGGCGGCCGGGGCTGGCCAGCGGCCAGGCGGGCGCGGCTGGGGGGCGGCCGGGGGCGGCCGGGGGCGGCTGTGGCCGGCTGGGGCTGGGGCTGGCCGGGCGGCGCGGCCAGGGCCGGCGCGGCCAGGGGCTGGGGCGCCAGGGCGGGGGAAGAAGAGGGGGGGAGGGGAGAGGGAGAGAGGGAGGAGGGAGAGAGGGGGGGGGCTCACCGGCGTCGGGGATCGACGGTGAGGGGCGGCCGGCGGCAGGGGGCGGCGCGGCAGCCTAGGGCAGGGGGTAGGGCAGCGGTGGGGAGAGAGAGGGAGAGAATGAGGGAGAGGGAGAGGGGGTTTTGGGAAAAAGAGGGGGGTGGGGGGGCGGCTGGGCCTCTTTGGGCCCAAGAGGGGCGCCAGGGGCGGCTGGGCCGGCCGGGGTCGGCCCACGGCGCGGGAGAGAGAGAAAAAGAGTAGAGAGAAAGAGAGAGAAAAAGAAAGAAAAGATTATTTCCCTGTTTTCGAAATCCGATCTTCCTAGATGAATGCATTTGCACTTTCAAACAATCGAAGAATGCATAGTTCGGCATGGTGCATCAAACAACATAAAGTATTTTTAGAGTCTTTCTTACACGGGAAATCCAAACCGAATCCCGCTAAACTTTTGGAAAAGGTCAAGGTTTAGCGAGGGGAAAAAAGAAAAAGAAAAGGTAACGCCCGAATTTTGGCGAGTAAAGAAAAGAAAAAATTCAACTGCAAAATTCGGGGCGTTACACTCTCCCTCCCTCTATCTCTCTCCTCTCCCTCTATCTCTCTCCCTCTCTCTATCTCTCTCCCTCTCTCTATCTCTCTCCTCTCCCTCCTCTCTCTCTCTCACCCTCCTCTCCCTCCCTCTATCTCTCTCCTCTCCCTCTATCTCTCTCCCTCCTCTCTCTTCTCTCCCTCTCTCTCGATCACTCTCTGCAGAGACGCGCGCAGGGGGTTTACACCCTAAACCCTCTCCCTCTCTTCCCTCTTCTTCCTCTCTCTTCCCTCTCACTCTCTCACTCTTCCTAGGCTTAGGGTTTACACGCGCGGCGGCGGCGGCGGCGCGTGCACGGCGGCGGCGGTGCGTGCATGCCCGAGCAATCATAGTCGAAGAAAGGGAGAGAGAGAGAAGAACTTACCTACGGCGCGGGGACGACGGCGTGGACGGCGGCGTGGACGACGGCGGCGCACGGCGGAGAAAATCGTCGGGCGAAATTTTGGCAGCCTGACGGCGGGAAGTGTGAAAGACAGGGCGCCAATGACTTAGCGAATTTTCGGCCCCGAGCGTGCTCCTTTATATAGGAGAAATTTCTACTGGCGGTTCTCTATGACAACCGCCAGTAGAAATGATTTTTACTGGCGGTTGCCATAGAGAACCGCCAGTAGAAATGCCATCCACAGACTGTGGAGGCCATTTCTACTGGCGGTTTTCATCGACAACCGCCAGTAAAAATTAATTTCTACTGGCGGTTTTCATTGTCAACCGCCAGTAGAAATGTTTTTAGTATATTATTTTTTATTGTATATTCATACATTAAGTATATAAATTTTTGTACATATTAAATATATAAATATATATATTTAGTATACATAATATATATATTTATATATTACTTCTCTCTCTCTCCCCTCTCTCTCCCCTCTCTCTCTCCTCTCTCTCCTCTCTCTCCCCTCTCCCTCCTCTCTCTCCCCTCTCCCTCCTCTCTCTTCCCTCTCTCTCCCTCCTCTATCTCTCCCTCTCTCTCTCCTCTCTCTCCTCTCCCTAGCTCCTCTCTCTCTCTATCCTCTCTCTCCTCTCTCTCCTCTCCCTAGCTCCTCTCTCTCCCCTCTCCCTCTCTCTCTCCTCTCTCTCTCTATCCTCTCTCTCTCCTCTCTCTCTCCTCTCTCTCCTCTCTCTCTCTCCTCTCTCTCTCCTCTTTCCCTCCTCTCTCTTCCCTCTCTCTCCCTCCTCTGTCACTAGAATGCCCGTTCTTGTAGTGTTTAAATACTACGTCGTCTCATGGCTTCGCGTCTCTCATCACCATTGGTGTGAAGTTCTTTCACAAGTATCAGATCTGGTAAACATCTTTCCAAGTTCTTTTACAACATGTTCTTTGAAGATGCTTGTTTCTTACTGCCTGATATGTATATATTAGTCGAATAGTCCTCCCTGCTTTTATTTTACCTCGTTCTAGGTGATAAACCATGACGGCGGCACTCCAAAGAAAGCCAAGGTGGTGGTGGAGGATGAGGAAGAGGCGGGGTTGGAGGATGAGGAAGAGGCGACTGTGACACTATCCATGGAGAAGGACGCGCTGGAGTGTGACATCTGCTGCCTACCCTTCCAGTGCGAAGTTTTCATGGCAAGTCAGATTACCATGCATGTATATATACAGTACATATTGATCGGTAGGCTCCAGCATGATGCTCTGCTCTGTGTAAAATCAGTGCAAGAACGGGCATTCTCGATGTGCAAAGTGCTGCATCCGCACAGACGGTAAGTGCTGGACCTGCTCCGAGCGCATTGGCAACAATAGCTCTCTCTCCCTCTCCCTCTCCTCTCTAGAAAGTCGTGTAAAATTACATGCTTCGGTTTGTCGCTAACAATAATCAATTACATGACATGTCCTAACAATAATCAATTACATGACAACTATATAATCTAGGGAGCTATTGTTCTGCCTTGTCCATCGTGGCGTACCCAGGGCATCGAATTGCGTGGGATGCTTCGCTCAACGTTCCTTATCTTGGTTGGATGGTCTATGAAAAGAGACATGTCATTGAACTGGTTAAAATCCTCTAAATCAGATACACCATCAACTCCTATAGCTTGTTGTTTTCCAGGAAAACCTACATGCTTCGGTTTGTCGGTGCTTTTCTTCTCATTGTTAGAAATGATCTGTTCAGCATAGAAGACCTGTGCAGCACGATTAGCAAGGATCCATGGGTCATCTTTGTAACCTACCTTACTTAGATCAAGAACTCTGACCCCATAGTTGTCTACCGTGACATGTTTGTCTTCAACCCATTGACATCGGAAAACCGAGATCTGAAATGTACCATAGTCTAGTTCCAATATGTCCTCAATAAAGCCAAAATATGTAATAATCTCACCAGTTTCATCATCTATGGCTTCGCATCGAACACCACTGTTTTGTGACATGCTCTTTTTGTCCTTGGACTTGGTACAAAATGTGAATCCACTAATGTCATAGGTTTGCCATGTTGTGACCTGGCGTGATGGTCCAGATGCCAAGCCCTTGATGGTTTGTTCTTCTATTGTTTCTCCACGTGGAATGTCCTTCACCATTAGCCATGTGTTGAACCGCTGCTTATGTTGCTTCATTACCCAATCATCCGTATGCCCAGGATTTTGCTCGCGAAGCTCATTGATGTGTTGTTGGATAAATGGCTCCATTATCGTTAGCTGATGTAGGATGCTCTGATGTGCCTCAAGTACTATATCGTAATCCGGTGGGATGAAAGATTTCCGTCCCATCCTCCCGCTTCCATACAGTCTACCCTCGTGTCGTGACGGAGGCAGACCTATTGCAACCTGGTCTTTTAGGATACTATTGCAGAATGGACCTCCGGACTCAATGGCCTCTTCAGTACAGTACCCCTCTATCATGGATGCCTCGGGACGAGCACGGGTTGATACATAGCCATTCAGTATTGACATGAAACGCTCATACGTCCACATTTCATGCAAGTACATAGGACCCAATGCTTCTATTTGTGGCACCAAGTGCACCACAAGGTGCACCATAATATCAAAGAACGATGGAGGGAAACACATCTCAAACTGTGATATTGTCTCCACTGCGAATTCCTGAAGAGATGCCAACTCATCACGGCCAATTACCTTTTGTGAAATCCTGTTGAAAAAGTAGCACAACCGTGTGATTGCCATCTTTAAAAACAAAGGATTTATAGCCCTGATGGCAATAGGTAGGAATGTAGTCAGCATGACATGGCAATCATGTGAGTTGTAGTTGGTGATTGTCAGGTCTTTCATTGACACAATACTCCGTATGCTAGAGCAGAATCCGGATGGGACTTTCAAATTCTTGAGCCAAACACACATCGCATGTTTCTCATCTACATTGAGATTGTAGCTTGCTGCTGGGAGATGGTACTTCCCATTTTCTTGAAGAACGGGATGTAGTTCCTTTTTTATGCCTAAATCTACCAAGTCCATGCGTGAATTGAGCCCTTCTTTTGTTTTGCCCTTTATGTCTAGCAAGGTGCCCATTATGCTTTCAAACACGTTCTTCTGAACGTGCATACCATCGATCGCATGCCGCACATCTAACTCTTTCCAGTAAGGCAAGTACTCGAAGAAAATAGACTTCTTCTTGAATATAGCCCCCGAAGATGGTTTAGCATCCTTCCTTGTTTTTCCGTCTTTTGTCTTCTTCCCGAAAACAAACTTGATATTCCTGACTATTTCAAAAACTCTATGACCTCTATTGTTACCCGATGGAGCAGTAGAATGTAGTTCACCATTATTGTCGAAGTACTTATCCATCTTTCGCATGCGGTACCTGTGTCCTTCCAATAAAAAGCGTCTGTGCCTCATGTAAACTATCTTCCTAGATGCAGCAAGGGATACGTAAGCAGTTCCATCAATGCATACTGTGCAACCAACCTTTCCCTTAAACTGGCCTGATAATGTGAAGAGAGCAGGGTAATCGTTGATCGTAACAAAAAGAATTGCTCTCAGCGTGAATGAACCTTTACGATACTCATCCAACATTTGAACACCCGTTTCCCACAATATTTTCATATCCTCCATTAAGGGCTCCAAAAATACATCCATGTCAACTCCAGGTTGTGTAGGTCCAGAAATAAGGATGGTTAGCAAAATGTACTTCCGTTTCTGCATCAACCATGGAGGAAGGTTGTATATGGTGAGGATCACCGGCCATGTGCTATGCTTGCTGCTCCTCTCAGCAAATGGGTTCATTCCATCAGTACTCAGTGCGAACCTAACATTTCTCGGTTCATCGGCAAAGTCTCGGTGGTTGTCATTGAAATCTTGCCACTGCTTCCCATCGGCTGGATGTCGAAGCTTCCCATCGTTTTTGTGCTCATCAGAAGCATGCCAGCTCATAAGTCTAGCATCCTCAGGATTAGCGAACAAACACCTCAATCGATCGACGACGGGGAGGTACCACATCACCAAAGCAGGAATCTTTTTGAGCGCATAATAGTCTACTTCTTCTTTTTCTTTGCTCGTGGATTTTGAAGTCTTTTTTTGGGCTTTCTTTCGCTTCTTCCCTTTAGACACGGATGCAACACACTCTTCGTCCTCTCGATAGTCTTTATTCGTCTTGTACCTACTTGCACCGCACTTTGGGCAGCTCTCCAAGTCTTTATAATCATCACCTCGATAAAGGATACAGTGATTTCTACACGCGTGGATCTTCTCCACACCCATAGTGAGCGGACTGATTAGTTTCTTTGCATAGTACGTGTTAGCAGGCACATTGTTCTCCTTTGGAAGCATGTCTGCGATAATACTCAAGAACGCATCGAAGCCAGCATCAGACACACCATATTTAGCTTTTAACATCAACAGCTTTAGCACAGACCGGAGCGTCGTGAACTCTTTGGTACAACCCTTAGACTCGTCGTACAAAGGCTCTTCTGCTGCCTTCTTCAGGGACTCCATACCTTTCATTAAGAACATCGATTGATCTGTATGACGACGCAACATTGCCTCTAGCAACTCTGCATCTTCCTCATCCATAACACTTGGCAGAACATGAGGTCTATCATGTTCATTTCCTCCAGCGTAACCATGATCAGTAACATTTTGCACTACATGTTCGCTCTGTGGAAGAGGTTGGTGTGTCTCGTGAACGAACTGAAATCTGTCGTCGATGTTCTCAGGGTTTCCAGTCGTATAAGGCGAAGAGCTACCCTCTCCATGCTTTGTCCAAATTGTGTAATCATTCATAAATCCTCGGCATACCAGATGAGATATGATTTGTTCTGTGTCATTAAATACAGCAGCATTTTTGCAGTCCATGCATGGACAATATATGTGTTTTGTCTTTGTTCTCCAAGCATGGTTCGTAGCGACATCAATAAACCTATGGACCTCGGATATGTATGATGGATCTAGCCTTGATAAGTTATACATCCAGGATGTCCTCTCCATCACCACCTGTAAAAAAGTAACATAAAACACATGGTGAAACCCTATATCCAAAAATGTGGCTAAAATGTGAAACCCTCTCTCTCTCTCTCCTCTCTCTCTCTATCCTCTCTCTCTCCTCTCTCTCTCCTCTATCTCTCTCTCCTCTATCTCTCTCTCTATGGAGGATGAGGAAGAGGCGGGGTTGGAGGATGAGGAAGAGGCGACTGTGACACTATCCATGGAGAAGGACGCGTTGGAGTGCGACATCTGCTGCCTACCCTTCCAGTCCGAAGTTTTCATGGCAAGTCAGATTACCATGCATGTATATATACAGTACATATTGATCGGTAGACTCCAGCATGATGCTCTGCTCTATGTAAAATCAGTGCAAGAACGGGCATTCTGGATGTGCAAAGTGCTGCATCCGCACAGACAGTAAGTGCTGCACCTGCTCCGAGCGCATTGGCAACAATAGCTCTCTCTCCCTCTCCCTCTCCTCTCTAGAAAGTCGTGTAAAATTACATGCTGCACATGGAGGATGAGGAAGAGTCGGGGTTGGAGGATGAGGAAGAGGCGACTGTGACACTATCCATGGAGAAGGACGCGTTGGAGTGCGACATCTGCTGCCTACCCTTCCAGTCCGAAGTTTTCATGGCAAGTTAGATTACCATGCATGTATATATACAGTACATATTGATCGGTAGACTCCAGCATGATGCTCTGCTCTGTGTAAAATCAGTGCAAGAACGGGCATTCTGGATGTGCAAAGTGCTGCATCCGCACGGACGGTAAGTGCTGCACCTGCTCCGAGCGCATTGGCAACAATAGCTCTCTCTCCCTCTCCCTCTCCTCTCTAGAAAGTCATGTAAAATTACATGCTTCGGTTTGTCGCTAACAAAATGTAGTTAGACTACTTTATCTCTTCCAATAAAAGTAGTTAGACTACTCTCTAACACATGGTGAAACCCTATATCCAAAATATGGCTAAAATGGAGGAAAAATGAACAAAATTTGGCAAAAGAAACATAAGCCAAACTTTCCTAGCAACTAATAAACAAAAAAAATTAATACCCAAACCTATCTTTAACACATGGTGAAAGCCTAGTTTCAAAATGTAGTTAAAATTGAGCAAAAATAAACAATAACTGACAATTGAAACATAATTAAACCAACCTTCCATACAACACATTCACCATTCATAAAGCAACTAAATATGTGTTATGGATAAACTTATTTGATAACTAAACATGAAAAAGGAGAGGGAATAGACAAAAACTAACCATCTTAAGCAACCTCATTTGAGGAAATAGAGAAAATTACCTAGCTATACTCTTCTCTCTCACATGTAAAACCCTAGATCCAAAATGTGGCTAAAATTGAGCAAGAATGAACAAAAATTGACAAAGAAACATAAACCAACCTTTTTTATCCACCTTCTTCGAAGAAATGAAGAGCAAAACCTCCCCCCTTATATTTTTTTGAAATCTGGACCTCCAAAATCGCCTCCAATGGAAGCTGGCTGCGAGCATACAGTTCACTGTCGGGGGAAGAAGAGAGCTATTTATAACAGACAGTTCACTGGCGGTTGGCTTGAAAAACCGCCAGTGGAAACCAATTTCCACTGGCGGTTATCTTAACACAACCGCCAGTGGAAATAGGGTATTTCCACTGGCGGTTCGGTTACACCAACCGCCAGTGGAAATTGGTTTTCCACTGGCGGTTATGTTACACCAACCGCCAGTGGAAACATCCTATTTCCACTGGCGGTTGTGTTAAGATAACCGCCAGTGGAAATGTGTTTCCACTGGCGGTTCCAAAGCCGGGCCCGCCTCGTTTTTTTTACTGGCGCGCGATAACTGAAACCGCCAGTGATAATTTATGGGTGCCGCAGGCTATGAGCTCTTTTCTACTAGTGAGAGTAAGTTTTGGAAATAACTCTAAAAGGACTTCCTTCTGAAGTTGCAAAGAGAATGACATTCGAAGAGCAGTTAAATAGAGCAACTTGGTTAAGGGAAATTGCAACACACCAACACACCTTCTTGGTACCCCTATAAAGGATCCCTACCCAAATCTCGGGACGAGATTCCTTTAAGGGGGGAGGGCTGTAACACCCTAGGTGTTACCCAAGGCCTTGAATCCCTACATGCACTTATGACTTGTTATCACATGTGTTTAAGTGGAGGAGAAGGAGCACCGAAACTTTGGAAACCATGGGTTAACTAAGGAATGTTCATGATAAAAGCATTACCCAAGCATTTTATGCAATTATCACCTTAGATAAAAGAGGTTCAAACCCTAGACCCCCTCTTAAAGCATTAGACCTCCAAGCATGAGATTAGTGGGAAAGCTAATCAAATGACCTTTTCTTGACTTAAACCCTTTACCAAAGTTTAAGTACACTAAAATATCTACAAAACTTAGTAAGTAAAATGTTACAAAAAGGCCCCACAAAGACCCCAAATCAATTCACTAAGTAGAGAGCACACTAGAGCCCTCCATTTTCTCTCTAAGTCCCCAAAACTACCCAATCCAATGATTAGATGTGTTCACCTTTTTAATGGCGCCAAACCCACTTGGTCTAAATAACAAAAAGGAGCTAAATTACCTAAGGAACACCCTGGAAAAATTTAAACCGAAGCTAAGACCTTTGGACATGATTTGACATTCATTTTATCTCGGGGTGAATAGTGAGACAGACCCGATTTGGCGTCCCCATATCTTGTGAGCTAGGGCATATCTCCCATTGGAACTCACACATAATAGCTAGCCCTAGGTGCCAGGAAGAGATTTGTGCAAGACCCTTGGCAAGATTCGCACGTTTGTGATCTCTGCAAACGCTTGAACAGAGGCAAAAACAAACACCCACGTGTTTGACGCGTTCTGGCGCGCCAGAGCACGCCCCGGCGCTCGACCCAGCGCGCACCGCGCCGCGCCAAGCCAAACCCATGACCACACCCACGCCCGCGCCTATAAAGCCGACCGAGGCCTCGACCGTACGCCCCCGCTCGCTCTCAACCTCGCCGGAGCGCAAGTTCACCGGCGATCGCTCTGCGCATGGCGTGCCAGCAGCCGCACAAGCCACGACCATCGTAGATCGGCCAACCTAGCCATTCCCCGCCCCGTCCGACCCTCGAGAGAGCCTCTGCGTGTCTCGGTGAAGCTTCTAGAGCCAGGAATCAAGCTCTACCTCGCCGGAGACACCAGATCGACGTCGCCGGACTTCACTCGATCGCCGGCGTACGTAGACCGAGCTCCATGGTGAGTCTTTCTTCGATTCCTTGCACAAGTAGACTCCTTATTAGGACCCCATGAAGCTCCCTGTGCCCTTGGATTGAACCCTACCACTGTGAGCAGGCCGGAGCACACGCTGCCGCCGAGCCCACCCGCCTGCGCACGTGGACCGACCGATTTTGGCCATCACCATCGACGAGCCGTACTTCGACGTGACCGTAAGGACTCCCTGGAGCTAACCCTGCCCTTCGCCGGACCTCCCTCGCCGCCGGTAAGCCGCGCCGCCCTGTTTACTTCCGCGGTTACTGTTTAAAAGGGGGGAGGGACCTCGGGGAGAAAGGAGAAGAAGTCAGGGGGGGTTTGAATGGTCAAAGACTCAGGTGAATAGTTGCGCAGGGGCAGAAGTTAAAGAGTTGGTTTAGGAAAAAACTAGGGTCCTCGGTGTAAACTGGCTTTTCAGAAAAACCTTTTAAACATTGTTCATTTAAATACAAACAGAGCTTATAAAATTCATAACTTTAGTTTTATTCAGCCAAATTTGGTCAAACCAATTTTGCTGGGTTCTAAATAATGTGACTACTTAGGAAAAATGCAAAACACCCTAAGTATTGCAGAAGATTTTAAAGTTTTGATTTAAATAGTAAACTGGCCAAAAGCTAAATAAAAGAGGGAAAAAGAGCTACACTGTTAGACTAGGGTTAAGAAAAATCAAGGAGGTACTAAACCACTACCTAATCTGTTTAAAAATAGTACACCCCTCAGTACATCAAATTAAGGAAGGGTTTACCATTTAAACTCATTTTGGCTCAAAGTTAAGGAAAATGGAAAAGGTAGCTTAAAATAAGAACCAGGGGGCAACCACATTTCTGCTAGCTCACCTATTTAGTACAGTTCACTGGAAAATTTTGTTAGGCCCTTTGTTAGTACAAAAGAAATTAGATACCTTTTATTTCATGAAAACAATCAAAACTTAGAAAAACCTTAGAAAAATAATCCTGAGGAGAAACCACCCCAAACCCTAGGATAACTAATAATATATTACTATGAATCTAGGAAAAACGTAAGTTCTATTGTTTGGTATTTTTCAAATAACAAGTTAGTTATAAGTACCTTTTTGGCTTTAAACTTTAGAAAATCACAACTAAATACCCATTAGATCTTTTTCTGTGATTTTTGGTGCAGAAGCCTATTATCACCTATGGAGCATGGCAAAAATAAAGTTTAGTCCAGAAACCTTACCTAAATTAGAGCTATAGTGTAAAGTGCCCTTTTACCCTTATTTTTGTTAATTTTGCACAAGGGGCATCTGAATTAATTTCAACCTCAAATTTTTAGAATAACCCACAGAGGTCAATGTTTACCCACTGTAATTTTTACAACATTTTTGGAAAAAGTTAACTTGCCATGACAATGTAAAAGCACTCACTAAGAAGCTTAAGTGAAAGTAAAATAAGGGATGTGGGAAGAATAGTGGAGTGCAACCTTAAATCTTCCAAGAGCCAAAACCAACCTCTAAAGGATGACTGAAAATTTAAGTTTAGTCAAAACCCTAAATTAAATATATATATATATATATTTATAACCCTTAAGGATAACCAAAGGAAACCCTAGTGTACCACAAAAATTTAATACTGTTCACTATGCTTAGTGTTTCCAAATTGCCATATCATTAATATGCATACATCTTATTCAGCATTTGATAGTCTGTAATCTCGCTAACGGGGAATACATCCTCGTTCCGGTGCAAGGAGTTGCTCAGGAGGTAGCCCAGGAGCCAGCACCAGAACCTACCGTTAAGGATCTGCCCGCCCAAGCTTCGGAAGGCAATCCCCGGTTTTATGCATAACCGTTATACATGCTATTTTACTGCACTTAATGTTTGTAGGCTTGTACTGTGCACTTAAGTATAGGAGTTGCCTAAAACCGTAGTTGCATGAACTCAGGATTTCTGTTGAGATGAATACTAATATGCTAGGTCGAGTAGCTGCTTTGCTAATTAGGGATCTCGGTAGAAGTCGAGTGATTTTTCTAGCACTCGCGCGAGGTCAGGAATTGATTGTATCCATTTTTTTATATCAGAATGATGATGGTCTGTGGACACGTATCCATGGGGATGCGTTGTCTACGAGACGGAAATTGGAATAAGGATTAACGTGCGGATACCTGTGTCAAGCATTTGAACATACTAAACACATGCCGAGAAATATGGTAAATCGGTAAGCCTAGTTCCTGAGTGAACCTGCCCGTAGACTTTACCCCTCATGCGACCTGAGACGTGGTTTCCCATTTCGGTTATGGTGGATACAAATATGGTCACTGCACGACGGCAGTCAAGGTCAGTGAGGCATTGTACGCCAAGGCGGTGAGCCCTGATCTGTTGCCAGGGAATTGATGGGGACGGTTGATGTGTGTGGGGACGGAGTGCCTCGCCATGTCGTGTGTTTAGGTTTACCTTGCAAGGATGAAAACTCAATTCGAATTGTCTGCTTCTCGCAGCTAATGAGACTGCTTGATCCATTGTACTGCATTGAGTAAAAAGTGGAATTGTGTCGTTATGGCAAAAGATGTTGATTGCTAAATGCTTGATACCATGTATGATTAGATAGGTACACATTCAGTCTTAAGAGAGTCACACTAAAACTTGAAAAGCTAAACTTGATTTTAGACTCAGCTAGTGCTTTTTGGCAAACCAAACCCCTCAGCCAAACAACTGCATGTCTAGAGGTAGAGGAGTAGACTCCTCATACCGGGTAAGTCTAGCTGAGTATTAGTATACTCAGCCTTGCTTGTGGCATAATTTTTGATAGGTTCCTTGGAGGACATGGTTGCTGGAGTGACTTGGCCATCCATCTTGCCACCGGGTTGGACAGTCGAGTGGGACCCTACCTCGGCAGAGGAGGAGCATGAGGAGTGATGGGCCAGGCTTCCCCATCCCTCCGTTTATTTTACTGTTAGTTATATTCCACTGCATTCCAAACAATGATCACTACTTTTGAGAAACTCCGATAATGATGTAATAAATTAAGTACTCTTAATGCATGGTTTTATGCTTTATTGTATTTGCTCTGTGCCTCACTTTCGAGTGAGTACGTGGTACTTGATCCTATTAGTGGCCTCATCGGACTAGATCCGAGGGATCGACGTTTTATTCCTATTTAAGTGTGGTCTAGCCTTCCAGGTGGGACTTAGGCTCTTAAGTTGGAATAATTCGGGCGGTTCTGCCACAGTGGCATCTTTAATATCATGTATGAATAGTGCGGAATGGCCATGAATTTTGCCAATCCTGGCCTGCCGATGATGGTGTTGTACCCACAGTCAAAACTCGCCACTTCGAACCTCAGGAACTCGGTTCTGTAGTTTTCTAGAGTTCTAAAGGTGACGAGCATGTAGATGTGCCCGAGCGGGTACTCTCTTTCGGTCGGCACAATACCAAAGAAAGGGGTGTCTAACTTGGTGAGGTCTTTGAGTGCGACCCCCAAGCCCAGGAGTGTCCAGGGGAAGGTAACGTTGATGTTGCTTCCCCCATCCACTAGTACTTTCTTTACCCTGCTCTCTCATATCACCGGATCAATGAGGAGCGGGTACTTGCCAGGATGGTCGAAGTTAAGCCATTGATCCGCTCGACTGAAGGTGATTGTTTACTCCGACCATCGATAGGGAGCTAGAGCACTAGTGGTTGCCACCAGGACTTGCCGGTCATTGAGCTTTTGCTGCCTTCTATTCTCCTGCGACCCATGTCCTCCAAAGATGACGTTGACCTCCCCGTCAATGCATGGGAATGCCCCACCCCCTCCCCCTTCCTGTTGCTGAGGTTGTCTGGGCTCGCCAAGCCCTCCTCGTGGTGGGGGAGGCGATAGAGGCTAGAATGGTCGGCCATTCCCGACAGAATGCTTGAAGTCTCTACAGTTCTGTAAGGTGTGGCGCATGTCCTTGTGGTACGGACACTGGGTGTTGAGGATGTCGTCCAGTGTCCGCTCGCCTCCACGGGGTGCCCCTCGGGCATGAGCGACAGGTGGTCCAATTGCACGGACCTCCTCACGAGGCCTCTTCTCCCAACGCCTATCAGGTTGTTGGTTCGCATCGCGCTGCGGAGCCAGTGGTGCGGGTTTCGCTCCCCCGATGAGGTCCTGGGCCTGCTCGTCAGCGGTGATGTAGAGGTCCGCTTCTCGAAATAGTTGTTCGGAGGTGGTCAGCACTTTCTACAGTATGGCTCGGACGAAGGCCGAGTCATTAGATCCCTGGTAGAAGTCCTCAATCATTGCTGCCTTAGTGACCTCAAGGATACGATTTCTCATGGTCTGAAACCTCTTGAGGTACGACCGAAGTGTTTCATCGCCCCGGCGCCTGATGGATTTGAGGTCCCATGGCTACGCCGGCTTGTCGGAGAGGGACTGAAAGTTAGCGATGAAACACCGACTGAAGTCACTCCAATCGTCGATGCAGTGTCGCGGCAGATGTCGTAGCCACTGCAATGCATCCTGCCCAAGAACGATGGGCAAATATGCAGTCATCACATCTTTAGTTGCCCCGATGACCCGGGCGGCTGTCGTATAGACGACCAACCAGCCTCCCGGGTCCTGCTTAGGCTCGTACTTGTTGACATTGGAGACCTTGAAGTTTGGGGGGCACTGGATGGCCCTGAGATGTGGAGTAAGCGTGGATACTCCACATGTGTCTTCCTGTCAACGTTCATGGTGTTGGTCCTAGGGAGGGGAGTCGGTGATGTGTCGTCTCGACCGTCCCTGGTCGGGCCATTGGTTGAGGCTACTGCCGACTCAACTCAGGTGGTGCGACTTCGAGCCAGGACACCATGGTACCGATCGTACTCCTCCTGGCGCCTTATCTCGTTTTCGTGTCGTCGGTCGCGCGAAGCGTTGATAGAGCTTCACGCGTCTCGATGACTGTTGATGGCGTGCTGCAAGTCGCTTGGGGGATGAGCGAGGGGTAGAAGATGATTAGCTACCTGAGTAAGCAGCCGCCGATAGCCTTTAGCGTCCGGAGTCCGCGGGAGGCCATCAACTATTTGAGCCAGCACTCCTCTGACTTCGCTTGTCATGTTTATTGCATGAGCAAAGTCAGGGTTCATGTTTCGAGCAAAGAGAGGGTTCTCTCGACGTAACCTTGCACCGTATTCAGCTTGTTCTCGATCTTGATCTTGAGCTTGCCGATGGTCACGTCGGCGAGAATTCCTCCTTTCTCTGAATATCCGCTCGTCGAGAGTTTCTCCCACTTCCAAGACTTCATCTCGAGATATGGGCTGTGCTAGGTCCCACTCCCCAGCTTCATGATGTTGCCGATTCCGGCGTCTGTTCCTTCGTCGCCGAGCTTCTCGCTGGGGAGGTTCTTCCCCTGGCATGGTTGGCTCATTGTCGGAGATGGGAGACGACTCCAATCTCCCCTCGATGAAGAGGATGTCAGGGTACAAAGGAGTTGCAGTGGTGGCGAGCTCCCTTCTATCCTTCCTTGAGGGCGAAGGTGCCAGAAAGATAGCTCGGCAGAGCTCCGTTCCCTTTCCAGGAACGCTTGCTTTTTTCTTTCTTGTAATCCGTGTCCACTCCTTTGTGGGCGAAGTGGACAACGGAGTCCTTCGGGCAAGTGAGCTCCTGGCTCTTGACTTGCAAGAAGTAGTCTTCGTCTGGGGCGCAGGAGGTTGCGCTATCCATCGTCTCATTCTGGCTTTCCCGGAGATTTCCAAGGAAGGCTTCTTCTCCGGTGGATCCGCTATGCAATGCAGAATTCCATTTTCATCTGCTACTGACAAGATGGTCCCGAAGCAAAATACTGATCTAGGGCGAACAACGATCTTGCACTGGGAAGTAACGGTCATTGAGCTAGCTTGGATCAATGACACACCCCCTACCTGGCACGCCAGCTGTTGGTGTTTGGAGCCCGACCGCACACCCAGGGTTACCCCTCGTGGTGCTTTTGGGTAGGACAGTGTTGTTGACTGTAACTCAATGGTTCGTGCGAGATGCATGAGAGATGACAGACGATTTTCTACAGGTTCGAGCCGCTTTGAGATGCGTAACAATGTAACACCCCTGGTGTTACTGTCACTAAAACTTGAGCATAACATCATGAGCATTAGCATATCATGTGTTTGTCACACCTAGAGTGCATTCACTAGGCAAAAATTTCAAATATATTGTACTGATATGACTTGATGTGTGGTTAACTCTAGTGCAAAGTACTTAACGCTGAATTTGGGCTTATGGATATAAGGGAAGCCCAAGCATGAGAAAACTTCAAAAGATATGAGAAATGACCCTAAGACATCCCCTTGGAAGGACTTAAGTGGCAACAAAACCCTAGAATACTAAAAACCCTGAAAAGACCCCTGGAAAACCCTAAATTGGAACCCTAGGGGGCTAATTGTAAAGTTGGTACACTTTTGGACCAAAGTGCAAAAACCAAGGTATTAGGGCACCTCAAATCATATGTTTCACACATTTGAAGTTTTCCAAGTTGAATAGTGGAGTTTGGACCCATTTGCAAAAAGCACCCTATGAATTATATGTGGCTAAGTGGAAGGGAAATATGCCCTTGGGCAATTTCTATAAGTATTTTGGTGATTAGATGCCCAACACATATTAATTGAATCCTATGTGCTAAATGTGTGAAAAGTGAAGATCAAAGTACAAGGTATGTTTCTAGACTTAGTATATTATTTTGTATACTAATGTGTTTGTCTAAGTGCTAGAAACAGGGCCAAGAGAAGAAGAAATTCATTGAAAAAGACTTGGCTGTGAACAGCCAAACTCCAGCTCGGCCTAGCACACCGGAGTGTCCGGTGGTGCACCGGACAGTGTCCGGTGCGCCAGGCTGATCAATAGTGAAGTGGCCGCTCTCGAGAATCGACGGAGTTGTACGGCTATAATTCACCGGACTGTCCGGTGGTGCACCAGACTGTCCGATCAGTCATCCATGGCGAACTCGTCACTCTCGGGAAAAGGAACAGGGCGACGTGGCTATAATTCATAGACTGTCCGGTGGTGCATCGGACTGTCCGGTGGTGCACCGGACTGTCCGGTGAGGCAACGGCACCCGCGCTAATGGTCGTCCGCGTGATCAACGCATGACACATGGCTACTTCAATGGTCGGTTGGGACCACCGGACAGTGTCCGGTGCGCCAACTGGCTTTGAGGAGCAACGGTCGACTGTGCCCAATTTGGAAGGAAATCGCGCACCGGACATGCTACAGTGGCTGTCCGGTGGCGCACCGGACTGTCTGGTGCGCCACTCGACAGAAGGCAAGGATAGCCTTCCATGTTGTTCTCCAACGGCTCCTAGCTGCCTTGGGGCTATAAAAGAGACCCCTAGGCGCATGGAGCAAGATATCAAGCATTCTTTAAGCATACTAAGACATCCAGACTCCGCCTCCACGCATTTGATTCATTTTGATAGTGATTTGAGCTTCATTTCGAATTGTGAACTCCCTGTTTTGTCCTTTGAGCTCAAGTCTTGACTTGTGTGCGTGTGTGCTGCGGATTGAATCTTGTGTGTGTTGCTTTTCCCTCCCTTACTTCTGTGCTTCTTTTGTGATCATCACTGTAAGGGCAAGAGGCTCCAAATTGTGGAGATTCCTCGCAAACGGGAAAATACTCTAAAGGAAAAAACCGGTATTCAAGTTGATCATCGGAACACTTGAAATGGGTTGAGTGCAACCCTCATCCATTGGGATGCCATAACGTGGAAGTAGGCAAGTGTTACTTGGCCGAACCACAGGATAAAAATTGCGTGTCTCTTGTGTTGGTTTCTCTATGATTGTTGTGTTCACAAGAACTCGCTTCAAAGCTACTTAGTCGCGCTAACACTTTAATAACTAAGTTTTGTGGCTATTTAGTGTTTGATTTTACAGGATCACCTATTCACCCCCTCTAGGTGCTCTCAATTGGTATCAGAGCCGTACTCTTCATCTAAGGGACTAACCGCCCGAAGAGATGGATCCTAAGGGAAAGGGGATGGTGGTCAACGACAAGGAAAAGGAGTCCGTCTTCAATGAGCCAAGAGACAACAAGCCTACCGACTCAGGCTCTAGTCACAAGAAGAGGGACGGGAAGAAGAAGAGACGCATCAAGAAGATCATCTACTACGACAGTGATGCATCTTCTTCACCAAGGGACGACGACGACTCCTCATCAAAGAAGAAAACGGTCAATCAAAATTATTCTTTTGATTACTCTCGCATTCCCTATAATTCAAATGCGCATCTTCTTTCAATTCTCCTAAGGAAAACCTCCACACTTTGATGGAGAGGACTATTCATTTTGGAGCCATAAAATGCGTAGTCATTTATTCTCTCTCCATCCTAGCATATGGGAAATTGTAGAAAATGGGATGCATTTTGATAGCACTGATAATCCTGTTTTTATAAATGAGCAAATACATAAAAATGCACAAGCTACTACTGTCTTGCTAGCTTCGCTTTGCAGGGATGAATATAATAAGGTGAGTGGCTTGGACAACGCTAAGCAAATCTGGGACACCCTCAAGATATCTCATGAGGGAAACGACACCACTATGATCACAAAGACGAAACTAGTGGAAGGTGAGCTAGGGAGGTTCGCGATGATCAGGGGAGAGGAGCCAACTCAGACCTACAACAGGCTCAAGACCCTGGTCAACAAGATTCGAAGCTATGGAAGCACAAGATGGACGGATCATGATGTCGTCCGACTCATGCTAAGGTCATTTACTGTAATTGACCCCCATCTTGTGAATCTTATTCGTGAAAACCCCAGGTACACCAAAATGACGCCCGAGGAGATCCTCAGAAAATTCGTAAGCGGGAGCATGATGGTCAAGGAGGCAAGATATGTAGATGATGCCTTGAACGGTCCACTGCCCGTCTACGAGCCGCAGCCCGTTGCTCTCAAGGCAACAGGTAGCAAGGAGGCGCTACAAAGCAAGGTAGCACAAGTGGAGGCTGTCGGGCTCAACAAGGACAAAATGGCGCTTATCATCAAGCGCTTCAAGACCGCGCTCAAATGACGCAAAGAGTACCCCAACAATAATAAAACAAGGGGAAAGCGTTTATGCTTTAAATGCGGTAAGACTGGTCATTTCATAGCACAATGCCTCGATAATAATAATGACCAGGGAAAAGAAAAGAGCGGGAAGAGGGAGAAAAAGAAGAACTACAGGAAGGCAAAGGGTGAGGTGCACCTTGGAAAAGAATGGGACTCGGACTGCTCCTCGTTCGACTCCGACGATGAAGGTTTAGCTACCTCGGCCTTTGACAAGTCTTCACTCTTCCCCAACGAATGCCATACTTGCCTCATGGCTAAGGAGAAGAAGGTACGTATTCGAGATTCCCCTAAGTACTCTTCTTCTAGTGACGAGGAATATTCTGACGATGAAGTAGATTACACTGACTTGTTTAAAGGACTAGATAGAGCTAAGGTAAACAAAATTAATGAATTAATCGATGCTCTCAATGAAAAAGATAGACTGCTAGAAAAGCAAGAGGATATTTTGTATGAGGAACATGACAAGTTTGTTAATGTTCAAAAATCTCTTGCTTTATAAGTTAAACGGAATGAAATGATATCCTCTGAGTTATCTGTTTGCCATGAATCTGTCTCTAGCTTAAAGAATTTAAATGAGGAATTAAGTGCTAAGATAGAGGAAGTTAATAAAACTAGTTCATGTGTAGAACACATTATTATTTGTAATAGATGTAAGGATTTTGATGTTAATGCTTGTGATGAACATCTTGCTTCTATTACTAAGTTGAACAATGAGGTGGCAAGTCTTAATGCTCAACTTAAGACTTGCAAAGTGGACTTTGATAAATTGAAATTTGCTAGGGATGCCTACATCGTTGGTAGACACCCCTCAATTAAGGATGGACTTGGTTTTCAAAAGAAAACCAAGAACTTAACAAGCCAAAGGGCTCCCATTCTCAACAAGGAGAAAGGGAAGGCCCCCATGGCTAGTAGTCCTCAAAGGAATCATGCCTTTATTTATGATAAGAAAATTGCTAGTCATTCTCATAGGAGTTATGATCATGCTGCCTATTATGATTCAAATGTTATGTTTGCTTCTAGCTCCACTCATGATTATGGTAGAAATAGGCCTAGGAGAAATCTTGCTGTGCCTCATGCGCCTAGGAGAATGTGCAATAAACCTTCTACTATTTATCATGCTTGCAATACTTCTTTTGTACTTATATGCAAAAATACAAAAGTAGTGGCTAGAAAATTGGGATCCAAATGCAAGGAAGACAAGACTTGTATTTGGGTTCCAAAAGTTATTGTGACTAACCTTGTAGGACCCAACAAGAGTTGGGTACCTAAAACCCAAGCTTAAATTGCCTTGCAGGTTTATGCATCCAGAGGCTCAAGCTGGATTATCGACAGCAGATGCACAAACCACATGACGGGGGAGAATAAGATGTTCGCCTCCTACATCAAGAACAAGGCTTCCGAGGATACAATCATATTTGGAGATGGGAATCAAGGCAAGGTCAAAGGTTTGGAAAAGATAGCTATCACAAGCGAGCACTCCATTTCAAATGTATTTTTAGTAGAGTCGCTAGGATACAACCTTCTGTCTGTAAGTCAATTATGCCACATGGGTTACAATTGTTTGTTTACAAATGTTGATGTATCTGTCTTTAGAAGGAGTGATGGTTCATTAGCTTTTAAGGGTGTATTAGACGACAAGCTCTATTTAGTTGATTTTTCGAAAGAGAATGCCGATCTAGATGCATGTTTAATGGCTAAGTCTAGTATGGGCTGGCTTTGGCATCGCCGTCTAGCACATGTTGGGATGAAGAACCTTCATAAACTTCTAAAGGGAGAACATGTGTTAGGACTAACCAATGTCTGTTTTGAGAAAGACAGACCTTATGCAGCATGTCAGGCAGGGAAACAGGTGGGAAGCACTCATCACAGCAAGAACGTGATGACAACATCAAGACCACTGGAGCTTCTTTACATGGACCTCTTTGGACCCATTGCCTACCTCAGCATCGGGGGAAGTAAGTATGGTCTTGTAATTGTTGATGACTTTTCCCGCTTCACTTGGGTGTTCTTTTTGCAGGACAAATCAGAAACCCAAGGGACCCTAAAGCGCTTTCTAAGAAGGGCTCAAAACGAATTTGATCTAAAGGTGAAAAAGATAAGGAGCGACAACGGGTCCGAGTTCAAGAATCTGCAAGTTGAGGAGTATCTTGAGGAGGAAGGCATCAAGCACGAGTTCTCTGCTCCCTATACACCATAGCAAAGCGGTGTAGTAGAAAGGAAGAACAAGACGCTAATCGACAAGGTGAGAACGATGCTTGGAGAGTTCAAGACACCCGAGCGGTTTTGATCGGAAGCTGTAAACACAGCCTGCCACGCCATAAACCGGCTCTACCTGCACCGCCTCCTAAAGAAGACCTCCTACAAACTCCTTAAAGGTAACAAACCCATGTCTCTTACTTTCGTGTATTTGGGAGCAAATGCTACATTCTGGTGAAGAAAGGTAGACACTCTAAATTTGCTCCCAAGGCAGTAGAAGGGTTTTTACTAGGGTATGACTCAAAAACAAAGGCGTTAGGGTCCTCAACAAATCATCGGGATTGGTTGAAGTCTCTAGCGATGTTGTATTTGATGAGACTAATGGCTTTCCAAGAGAGCAAGTTGATCTTGATGATGTAGATGAAGAAGAAATTCTGACGGCTGCAATGCGCATGATGGCAATAGGTGATGTGCGACCACAGGAATTACAGGAACAAGATCAACCATCCTCCTCGACAGTGGTGCATCCCCCAACTCAATACGATGAACAGGTACCGCAAGAAGGGCATGATCAAGGGGGAGCACAATAAGATCAAGCAATGGAGGAAGAAGCACCATGGGTCCCTCCAACCCAAGTCCGAGCGATGATCCAAAGACATCACCCCGTCGACCAGATTCTAGGTGACATCAGCAAGGGAGTAACTACTCGCTCACGATTAGCTAACTTTTGTGAGCATTACTCATTTGTCTCTTCTATTGAGCCTTTCAGGGTAGAAGAGGCCTTACAGGATCCGGACTGGGTGTTGGCCATGCAGGAAGAGCTCAACAACTTCAAGCGAAATGAAGTCTGAAGCCTGGTGCCACGTCCAAAGCAAAATGTTGTGGGAACCAAATGGGTGTTCCGCAACAAGCAAGACGAGCACGGGGTGGTGACAAGAAACAAGGCTCGACTTGTGGCAAAAGGTTATGCCCAAGTCGCAGGTTTGGATTTCGAGGAGACTTTTGCTCCTGTGGCTAGGCTAGAGTCTATTCGAATATTATTAGCCTATGCTGCTCACCATTCTTTTAGGCTATACCAAATGGACGTGAAGAGCACTTTCCTCAATGGGCCAATCAAAGAGGAGGTATACGTGGAACAACCCCCTGGCTTTGAGGATGATAGGTATCCTGACCACCTGTATAAGCTCTCTAAGGCGCTCTATGGACTTAAGCAAGCCCCAAGAGCATGGTATGAATGCCTTAGAGATTTCTTAATGGCTAACGCTTTTAAGGTTGGGAAAGCCGATCCCACTCTTTTTACCAAGACTTGTGATGGTGATCTCTTTGTGTGCCAAATTTATGTCGATGACATAATATTTGGTTCTACTAACCAAAAGTCTTGTGAGGAGTTTAGCAGGGTGATGATGCAAAAGTTCGAGATGTCGATGATGGGCGAGTTGACCTACTTCCTTGGATTCCAAGTGAAGCAACTCAAGGACGGCACCTTCATCTCCCAAAAGAAGTACACTCAGGATCTTCTCAAGAGGTTTGGGATGAAGGACGCTAAGCCCGTGAAGACACCAATGGGAACTAACAGGCACATTGACCTCAACAAAGGAGGTAAGTCCGTTGATCAAAAGTCATACCAGTCTATGATAGGTTCATTACTTTATCTTTGTGCTAGTAGACCGGACATTATGCTTAGTGTATGCATGTGTGCTAGATTTCAATCTGACCCCAAGGAATGTCACCTTGTGGTCGTTAACCGAATTCTTAGGTATTTAGTTTCCATACCTTGCTTCGAGATCTGGTATCCAAAGGGGTCTACCTTTGACTTGATTGGATACTCAGACTCTGATTATGCCGGGTGCAAGGTTGATAGGAAGAGCACATTAGGGACGTGCCAATTTCTAGGAAGGTCCCTGGTGTCCTAGAGTTCCAAGAAACAAACATCCGTTGCCCTATCCACCACTGAGGCCGAGTACGTTGCCACAGGACAGGGTTGCGTGCAACTACTTTGGATGAGGCAAACCCTCCTGGACTTTGGCTACAATCTGAGCAAAGTCCCACTCCTATGTGACAATGAGAGTGCAATCCGCTTGGCGGATAATCCTGTTGAACACAGCCGCACTAAGCACATAGACATCTGACATCACTTCCTGAGAGACCACCAGCAAAAGGGAGATATCGAGGTGTACCATATTAGCACCGAGAACTAGCTAGCTGATATCTTCACTAAGCCTTTAGATGAGAAAAGGTTTTGCAGGTTGCGTAGTGAGCTAAATGTCTTAGATTCGCGTAACTTGGATTGATCTATAACATACATGTGTTCTATGCCTTTGATCATGTTAATTTGAGCATTTATATCATTGGTTGTTTATTTATGGTGCTCAAGTTGTACGAGTAACCCCCGGACCTCACAAGTCTGTATGCAAATGATGCACGTGTTTAGGCGGAGTGTGCTACAACTTGATCCCTTTGAGACTAATTTGTTTGTTTGAGTACACTTGATGTAGTCTCGAAGGTACATTGAAAGGGAAAATGAACTTGGACGACGCAAAGACTTCCACTGCACTCCGGTATTAGTGTATTTAATTCCAAGTTCATTCTTATGCTCTCATTGCCTTTTTTCTCTTAATTGACAATTTTTGGTGAGGCAATGGGGTAAAGGGCCAAAAATGATCCCGTTTTGGTGCTTAATGCCAAAGGGGGAGAAATTAAGGCCAAAGCAAATGGATCAGCCAACCACTTGTGAATTTTGAAAATAATAGAGTTAGAATTTTTTATTTGTCCAAAATGCTCTTATTGCAAAATTTGGTCTCTTGTGGGGGAGAATTTTGATTGTGGGAAAAGGGGGAGTTTTCGGGCACTTGAATCAATTTTACTCTTAAAATATCTCTCTATGTGCCCAAACAAGCGTGTTTGACTTAGAGATAGGCAAATGAATTTGATTTGCAAAAACAAACCAAGTGGTGGCAAAGCGCGATCCAAATATGCCAAATCATAAGCTAAAACAATTTGGTCTTCAATTGTTTTGATGTTGCATTTTTTTGTTGCCTTTTGATGTGTTGGCATGAATCACCAAAAAGGGGGAGATTGAAAGGGAAATATGCCCTTGGGCAATTTCTATAAGTATTTTGGTGATTAGATGCCCAACACATATTAATTGAATCCTATGTGCTAAATGTGTGAAAAGTGAAGATCAAAGTACAAGGTATGTTTCTAGACTTAGTATATTATTTTATATACTAATGTGTTTGTCTAAGTGCTAGAAACAGGGCCAAGAGAAGAAGAAATTCATTGAAAAAGACTTGGCAGTGAACAGCCAAACTCCAGCTCGGCCTGGCACACCGGACAGTCGGGTGGTGCACCGGGCAGTGTCCGGTGCGCCAGGCTGATCAATGGTGAAGTGGCCACTCTCGGGAATCGATGGAGTTGTACGGATATAATTCACCGGACTGTCCGGTGGTGCACCGGACTGTTCGGTGAGTCATCCACGGCGAACTCGTCGCTCTTGGGAAAAGGAACAGGGCGACGTGGCTATAATTCACCGGACTGTCCGGTGGTGCACCGGACTATCCGGTGAGCCAACGACGCTCGCGCCAACGGTCGTCTACGCGATCAACGTGTGACACGTGGCTGCTTCAACGGTCGGCTGGGTGCACCGGATAGTGTCCAGTGCGCCAACTGGCTCCGAGGAGCAACGATCGACTGTGCCCGATTTGGAAGGAAATCACGCACTGGACATGCTGCAGTGGCTGTCCGGTGGCGCACCGGACTGTTTGATGCACCACTCGACAGAAGGCAAGGATAGCCTTCCATGTTGATCTCCAACGGCTCCTAGGTGCCTTGGGGTTATAAAAGAGACCCCTAGACGCATGGAGCAAGATATCAAGCATTCTCTAAGCATACTAAGACATCCAGACACCGCCTCCATGCATTTGATTCATTGTGATAGTGATTTGAGCTTCATTTCAAGTTGTGAACTCCCTGTGTTGTCCTTTAAGGTCAAGTCTTGACTTGTGTGCGTGTGTGTGCTGCGGATTGAATCTTGTGTGTGTTGCTTTTCCCTCCCTTACTTCTGTGCTTCTTTTGTGATCATCACTGTAAGGGTGAGAGGCTCCAAATTGTGGAGATTCCTCGCAAACGGGAAAATACTCTAAAGGAAAAAACCATGGTATTCAAGTTGATCATCGGATCACTTGAAAGGGGTTGAGTGCAACCCTCGTCCATTGTGACGCCACAACGTGGAAGTAGGCAAGTGTTACTTGGCCGAACCACAGGATAAAAATTGCGTGTCTCTTGTGTTGGTTTCTCTGTGATTGTTGTGTTCACAAGAACTCGCTTCAAAGCTACTTAGTCGCGCTAACACTTTAATAACTAAGTTTTGTGGCTATTTAGTGTTTGATTTTACAGGATCACCTATTCACCCCCCTCTAGGTGCTCTCACTAAGTCTGAAGTTTAGTTGACTGGGATCAACTTTAGAGCTCTATATCTCTAAATCCATTGGGATTTTGCCCTAAGTCAATATAGCAAAGTTGTAAAGCTATGTAAGGAGACCAAATTTGATTAAGTGACCTAGCACTAGTGTTGCACATAAATTAGAGATAAATAAGTTTGAAGTCTGGCTCTCAGACTAAGACTCTGTGATGTTCAGAGAAGTCAGTTGTATAGAACCAACTTTAGGACCATGTGGAGCTCGATTTAATGGGTGTTTAACTAAAACCTCTGTAACAAAGTTAAAGCTGGTTTGTAGGGGAGTAACTTTGATGCAGTCGGCTTGCTAGGATTTTGTACAAAAATCAGAGAACTAGTGCTATGAAGTTGTGCTGTCAGAAGCAAGATATGCGAGTTGGGCAATTCTGAAAACTAGATTCAGAAAAGTATGGCCCCAGTGAAATGCAGTCAATTTGAGAGCACCAAATCCGAGAATCTATACAGAATTGATCCATGAATCCTATAGTAAACTTGAAGACTGTTGTTTAGTGAACGATTTTTGTTAAGGGAGATTACCCCGTTCTTAACAAGAATTAAGAGAAAGAGAGAGTGAAAGGAGGTCGGTTCAGTAAAACACTGAAGATCAGAGCACTAGAAATATCTAAAGAACAATGAAAAAGATCCGAGGCACTGTTGATTTGGATGTGTTCGAGTGATTTGGGGGAGGGATCGACCGCGGTGCGATAACTACGGGCCGTGTCATGATTCCGCGAACCTAGCCGGAGCCTGGTCGGAGATTTTTCGTCGGTGCTCACCGTGGCTTGGTATTTTGTCGCTGTGTCACTCACACCACCACTTTACCTCACCGTGCCTCTTCCTTACATGGTAGCCATGCGCTAACGATGCATTTCGTGGCCGCTGATCGTTAGCCAGACTGCCGTGCCTATAAATAGCGCCATGAACCATGGCGAGGCACTCACCATTTCACCAGTGAGCTCGATTGAAGCCAAAATTCGCACTGTCTCCTCCTCCTCTCCTCAAATTAGTTGTGCATGTTGCATCAGTAGCCCTTTGCGAACGTATAGCCCCAACCTCCTAATTTCACCCGAGCTCGTCGCGACGCTGTTTTTCCCCTTCTTAGACACCGGCGAGCACAAATCCTCCGCACTCCGTGGCCAGCCGTTCCTAGGTCATGTTTTAGCACCCACACATGCTCGTGATACTCATCGACTCAACCCTTTGTGCTTGACCACAATCAATTAACCGGAACACTTTGATTTGTGTTCGGCTTTCGCCGTCGTCGTGGTTAGGTCAATCCAGGTCCGTATTAACTCAATTAAGGCTTGTTCTAGGTTCTCCTCGGGTCAGTAATGCTTGCCCATTAGTTAATTTGGGCAGCCAACGCCGGTCATGGCTAGTCCGAGCAACAAGGTGGCCGGCGGCGAGCGCG